>ML677401.1:7793052-8425823 GCA_007922305.1 Dermatemys mawii | reverse complement strand
TTGACAACAGGAATAACAAAATGATAGTGAGGAGATGGGAAGGGCAGAATTCAGAGTTGGGACTGTGGACACCGGATTAAATTGTCAAAGCTTCTACTCCTAGCTCTGTGACTAGATATTTCACCTGTGTTTTCTGTGCACAAGTTCAGGGCCATTAAAAAATCAGGGATGATGCTACAGGATCCTGTTGTAAATCAAATTCCAAGAACACATTATATTAACTCAGGGCTCAGCTGTACAACCTTTACATTGGTGGGATTAGTTGTGTCATCTCCAATGCAAGGATTGCACCCCCTGGCCCTCAGCTGATTGTAGCAGCACTCTGCACATAGTTGAGCACAATAGGCCTAATCTTCAGTAGTGCTAAATGCCAAAAGCTCAGTGTGGAGTTCATGGGACTTGTGGGTTCTCAGCCACTTCTTGAAGAAAGAAAGAAAGAAAGAAAGAAAGAAAGAAAGAAAGAAAGAAAGAAAGAAAGAAATCCCTACATTTAAGATTGTTGTCCTTTACTGCTAACCCCAACTGCATCATACCCAGTGGCATAGGTAGGTCACACCTGGGAAGAGAAGCAAAGATGTCTCAGTTTTCACACTAGGGGAAGCCAGAATCATTATGAATATGTTTCCTCTGAAGTTGGGCCCAGGCCTTCTGGCCCAAGTAGACAAATGTGCTAGCTCTGCTCAGCGAGTATGCTAAAATAGCCCTGTGGATGTTGTGGCATAGGCTAGCCCACCCAAGTCCACCCAACCCCCCGGGTTCATATTCAGGTGGCCATGTCACAATGGCCACACCACTATTTTTAGCATGCAAGCTTGAGCAGAGCTAGCAGGTGTGTCTATCTGGGCTGAGAGACATGCTCCCAGCTGCAGTGCAGACATATCTCTTGTAGTGATAGACCTAAGGGTCACATAGGGTTTCACATGTTTCTCTTTTTGTTTTGGCTGCCCTAATGCACCCATATCCTTCTGATTCTATTGATTTTGAACCATTTGAAGCAGCAACAATCAACCGTGTGAAGTGTTGTCTCTAGCAAAGTGGACCAAGGACAAATGCATCATGAAAACAGCCACTACCAAAAAAAATACCTCTCCTACATCAACAGCTACTTGCTGCTTGCATTTGAAGGGCACCTGGTTCAATTCCTGGTCCATGGCTTCCAGACTACAGACCAGTAAGAGCCTTCAGTGCCAGTTAGTAAATTTCCTCTGAGAATATCGAGTCCTGAAGGAGTTTCTGTGAGGTTAATCAATTCTGCTCAGTGCTCTCTCGGGAAATTCTTGGACAAAGCCATAAGAGATTTTCATGCAGTTGTGATGGTGTCAAGATCTGTTTGATGTGTACTGGATTTTTCTCAAAACCTTAACCCTCCTGGGAAAAAATACTTTTAAGTATTCAGATTCTTAAAAAAATACGTGGACACTTAGTTCTCTTAAAGCTAAGACTTGTACTCCATCCTAAAGGCTTTTTAACAAGGCACAGAAAAACTCTGCGTTATTTAACCGAGCTGTTCAAGATGGCAGCTTGTCTAAAAATTGAATAAACCTATGAAAGAGGCTTACTGTTTATATGCGGGCATCCAGAAAGGACTGAGTAAAGGGAAGCTAGTTCACGTGGGTAGTAAAGCTGGAGGTTGAAGTCCTGCTTGTTGCATTAAACATTGACCTATATAACCATCATAGAAGGAGATCAAGGGTATTGCATACACTGCTCTCCTCAGCTCTTGTCTCCATGGTCACTGACACAGCGATTACACTTGCAGTACCGTTTTCTGTCGCTCGGTCACTTATCTTTGTTTAATTGCCTTGGTGCCAAGCCTCCACTCCATCACGTTGCAACTGCTACGGCTCTCCTTGCTGATAGTCCTGCAGCAAAGAACCCGCCCCTTTCCTGACTGGAGCTGCTTGCCCGCTTCCTGACAGCCCTCCCACTGGTGACTCTGTGGCTGCACAGACATATACCTACTCTTGTGCCATACACAGAGGTAGGCCCAAAGGGTAGTTGTCTCAGGACACTGATCTCCTGGCCTCCATTTCTGGATACACTTCAAAGACTTTACTAGTCGCTCAGGGGCTAGAGCACAAAATATCACTAAGCAATGGACTTTTCTTTTTGTTCCTCAAATATCCACCTTTCTAGCCCCATCTCTTCCCTTCTTTGATCACTGCCATGTTTTCATCAGAATTATTTCGTTTTAAATGCCTCCTACCTACTTCACTTCCAAACCCACAAAGAAAATCCACATGGGATAGTGGGGCAAGTACTGCTGGCACAAATCTCCAGGTTCTCATGCAACATATCTATTCACACAAACTCATGCTTCTCCCCACACGTTTGTACAAACAAAAGCTGCCAAGCATAAACATTCACATACTGGAGAATAAAAGGAGAGGGAACGTATTTGAACCAAGATGCAATTTTCAAGTTGCAAAATGATCACAATTATTTTTGTCACTGTTCAACCAGCTGTTGCAATAGTTTTGCCTGCAATAAGATGCAATAATACCTAAGAAATTTTACACAAACCTCACATAAAATGTCCAAAACACTTTGAGCAGTTTTCGTTCTATTCATTTAGCTTAAAAAAATCATAATTTTTCTTTTGTCTCACAGACATACAGGGGGAGTGCTACATAATCTTTGGGTTCATCTGTCTGACAATTAACTATCTAATTAATTAATAATCTGATCATTAAAATGACCTCTTTTTGGCTGATACCTGATCTGAAAAAGGTTCCAAAGAAACTTGACACATCATGTTTTGTGTCATGTTCCAGCATGAGCCACAACAGCTTGTTATGTTATGTCGCAGCTGGTTTTCAGAGAGCAAAATGAGTCAAGATATAAATTAAAGGGGAAAACTAGTTCTACAGGGTTTGTGTGTGTCTCTCCAGTCTGAAACCTGTCAGCAGCTAGGAGAAAGTGAACTTTCGCAGCATCAATCAGCTGTCACTGAGCTTGGAATGGCAAGTATTCAAGATATTGTTGGGTACATCCCCATCAGTTTGAGGGCACCTGGCTTTGAAAGTACCATGTTCTCCATGCATTCCTTGCTATAGAGGGGAATCAAAATGGAGGATAAAATCTGCCCAAACATGAATAAATTGGGAGAAGGGTAAAGCATGGCTCTTAAAAAATGTTCCCCCTCCAATGGGAGCCTATACACACTGAGACTGGAGAACTTTAGGTTTTGGGCTAGAGTGATGGGTTATAGGGAGAGAGAGAGAGAGGGAAGTAGCCATTTTACACACTGTGTGCTACTCACACACAGTCAGATTTCCATTAAAATATCTACATGGGAGCTGGTATTGGGCAGCCCAGCACCAACTACCTTCTGTTCATATTGGGGTGGAAAGAGGCCCACACACAGCAGGGAGAACCAATGGCAGCATGGCTCCTGCCAGGGATGAGGACTTCCTGTAGAGGAAGTCTTTATGAGCTGTCTTTATGGATACACTGGAATTCACAGGGCTTAGTCTACGGCCATCCCTTAGGTCAGACAAGCGGATCTGTAGAGTTTCAGTGCTCCCCCTGCTATCTCCTCCTAGGGGCTCCCAACTCCAGTTCATGAAGAGATGCAACAAGTTATTCCCCTCTCTGCTGGGATTTCAGAAACATGGCCCTGAGTTTGTAGGTATTTAAAGGCAATATTTGTGCTTCTTTTGCTGATCAAGTTTGCAGGAAGGAGCCTTAGGATGTAGGCAAAGAAATCACCCTCCACTCCAAAATGGAACAAGAAACCAGAGCCAGGAGGGTTTTAGGCCACTCACAGTGCAATTTCCCAGCCAAGCAAGACAGAAACAGAGCAAATTGGAGCTTGGAGGGGAAAAATATTCAGGGAAGCTAAAGTCTAGTTCTTTTTACTTGTTTTCTTATGACCTATTACTAGAGATTGTCCTTGGCTGGTATTAGTGAATTTATATAGTGTATTGACTGGTATAGAGATTAACCGAGGGTCTTAAGTTTGATCTTTAAATGGACTCTTTGTTTAAATTTGTGTTGCACACTATTTCATCAGTTTCCAAGGTGTTGCTGCTGCCAAATGGATTAATGTAAATTCAGGGAGAAAATAGATTGTGTATGTATGAAACTAACTGAATAATCCATAATGCTGGAATCCAATTTTACTCCTCTCACTTATACTAGTGAAAACTAGGAGTAGGTCCACTGAACTCAGCAGAGTAAATTGGCCAGAGGAGAAATTACATTTATTTTATGCCAACCCCGAAGAGAAGCTTTTGTAAATCATGAATTACCAGTAAACCGGGCAGTTTAGGTTTAGGAGCAGAAGGTCTGCACAACTATAATGGATATGCTGGATCTTTTATATGTTGTGGGTGACACTGGTTTCTTCCCAAGGGGGATATTGGTTTTCTGTATATAATTAATAACAAGAAAACTGTATCCTGAGTGTAGGGTCCACATGAGCATTCTGGAACAAAAAGGGCCATAAATTAACATCAATTATGTATTAAAGTTCCAATTAACCTGGCTGACACCGATATACTTTAACAAGGTACACTTAGATAAAAGAAGCAACTCTCTAATTACTTGGAACAGGACCTCCTGACCCATTCTACTCTTTTATCCCAACACCGACCTAATGAGGAAGGAAGTGAGAGATAGGAAACTGTGCATAAGGCGAGACTACAGCATCACAAGATGCCCCCTGGGAAATGCTTTTACCTTCTTAAAACTGTCAATGATGAATATTTTATTGCTCTGAGCCTTTTAACCCTTTGAGGAAGAAATTTCTTTTAAGGATGATATTGCTAGCATCCATTTTAATGCTGAGGCTGCCATCTATTTTACATACTAACCATACATAACTCTACCCCCCCATCCCTCGACCACCACCAGTCACACATTTCCAAAGTATTCATTTCCAGTGTACCTAGACACCTTTATATACATTTAAAATGTGAACTTTGAAGCAAAAGATCACAGTCTCCGTGAGGAAAAAGAAAACAAGGCACACTGGATTTCAAACATTTAAAATGAAACAATAGTGTAGACCAGTGGTCTTCAAACTGGGGTGTGCACACCCCAGGGGGTGCGTGAGCCCACCCCAGGGGGTGCGCAAGACCCCGGTGCTGCCGCCAAGCCCGCCCGGGAGACCGCCGAACTCCCAGGTGGGCTATTTTGGTCCCGCTGAAATGCCGCTGCGGAAAGTGGAAGCTTCCTCTTTCTGTGGTGGCATTTCGGCGGACATACCCGGGGGGAGGGGAGCGCGAGTGATCTCTGGGCTGCGGTAAGGGGCCACGGCCCAAAAAGTTTGGGGACCCCTGGTGTAGACACATTTTGCAGTGTTATGAGTTGTGGGATAAAGCATATGGATCCAAAGGGGTGTTTGTGTGTGCACAAGTGTGTGTGTAAAACATATATAGTTGGTGGGGGAGGGTTTATATATAGAAGAATGATTTAATCCATTAAATACGTATGGAATGATCTAAAAATCTAGTAAGTTAGGTTTTTTTCTGACTCGATTATGTGAAACAGATGGCACAATATTTTCAGTACCCTGGATCAAAAAGAAATATTTTTTTTTTTGGTTAAACATGAATAAGACCTAGCTATTGGTATTGTCTAAAAAATAAAATAAAAAAGGATCTGGCAGAGATTCTAAATGTGTAATTATAATGAATCAAACATGAGAGGAAAGAATTGGGTAAAACTACATCCTGGAAGTATGGTTTAGTTTTAGTTAATGGTTTTACTAAATTCTTCCGAGTGCTTGCACCGTTTACTCCACACCCCTTCCCAACCCCTAAAACCTAATAAGTGGTATGACAAAGTTCCGAGTCTGTATTGGTGGGTCCTGCGCTTCCTGGCAGATTTAGGGGCCTCAGAAACTCATCTAGGCCCCAGGGTGACCTCCCTTTCTCAGTAATTAATTAGGGGAGGCAGAAATGGTGGAGCCCGGGCCCGCCCTCTACTCCGGACTCCAGCCCAGGGACCCTAATAGTATCAGCTAAGATGGCTGACCTTTTAGCCACAAAACACAATACAATTCCCTGGGATACTTCCCCACAGCAGTCCCCGCTTCTTCAAACTCCACTTCACCCTTACCTCAGGGCCTCCTTCCTTGCGTATGATATGTCTACCACTCAGTCTCACCAACAGCACAACTTCTTCTCATAGCTCCTGACATCCACCCCCACCTGACTAACTGGGAGGGTTTTTAACTGGTTTCAGCCAGCCCCTGATTGGCTTCAGGTGTCCCAATCAGGCTCGCTATTTCTGCTGCTTTCTAGAAGCTTCTTAATTGGTCCCAGGTGTCTTGATTGGCCTGGAGTAGCCTTTGTTTGGCTATCCAGGGAACAGGGACCTGCACATCCTGAGGCTGATCTACCTGCCTTTCAGCACTCTCTTATACCCTTCTGGACTGACTCCGTCACAGTGGATAAAGAGAAAAGAGGGTTTTATAACTTTCCATTTGAAACACTGATCTACTTTGGAGAGTCCCCCACTCTTCTCGTGCTCTCCCCAAAATAACAAAAGTGAGTTCTGTAATGAGGATTTTGGAAAGATTGGCTTGTTTGTGTCAAGTGATCCATTCCTCACTCAGTGCTGTAGGGTCAGTTAAATTTGAGAGTATTATAAATAATTCAGAAATCATGGTGGCATTTTCAACTGCTATTGGTTTGCCAGTGCAGAATTGCCAGTTCTGTAACTGCTGGTGTCTCTCAACTTCCATAGTTGATTTCTCACTACTTTCTAACCCGACTTGTGTCTTCTCAGAGAATAGGCATTAGTCAAGTCCATCAAAAGCACCTCCTAATTATATAGTCTTAGTCTTCAAAACTCAAAGGCAAATATACTAGACTCTAGGGTCTTGGCTGTACAATTCCTGTGGAGAAAGCCCCCCACCCAGTTCTCAGCAGTGAAAGGTCATTCTCACAGGAAGAATGTGAGAGATGTCAGAGTTTAGGTTTAAACACTTTGGATCATGCTCTTCACTATATGGAATTTTCCCCATGTATGAAGGAAGGACACTTTGCAGTGCTGGGTGATGGTAGAGCACAACATAAGGAGCCTTCCCACTGCTACAGCGCTGAGATATTGAGCAGGGCTTCAGTTTCCTTAAATGGTGTTCTAAATCTAGGACTGTCGGGGCTCAACTGGACTATTGGAAGCTATGCTCCATTAGCAGAAGCAATGGACAGAATATTGTCCTTAGAACGGGCTCCCTAATGAGACTTTCAGTACTCCATTGGTTGAATTAGACATACTGCAGTCACCAGCTCCCTCACGTTTTTTGGGTACCTCCGCTTGCCATCCCATAGAGTAGGAAATGTACCAGTAGGAAGAGAGTGAAAAACAAATCTAAAGAAACTTCACTGCTTTCTTCACCACCTCTAGAAAGGGATTGGAGTGAGTTCCTATGCAGATTTTCAATCAGTTTTTGTTTGTCCCAAAGTAGTTTTCCCACTTTGGTTATTCCCTCCATTCTCCTCAGTTTCTAGAGCATATTCTCTACAAAGCTATTAAGAAATATCTCTGGATCATGCAGCTGAAAGTGAGTGGCTTGTATCACATCCTGCCATTAGTTACGTCCAATGCGTCCTTGGGGAAAGGACATATATATTTTCATGTATTATACACAAGTCCTGATCCAGCTCTATCTAAATCAAGATCTAGTTTTAACATCCATGGGAGTTAGAGCAGACCTTTAGCCAGTGAGTTATATGTACATGGACTGTAATATACAGACGGCACCATTACTGACGTTATGAACCAAACTCATAAGTCCTTTATGAAACTCACATACTAATTAAACAGTATGGCATTCACATAAATTCCCTATTATTTGTATTACTGTACCAGCTAGGAGCCCTAATCACGGACCATGTTGTGTGTCTGAACCAGGAAGCCATCATGGCGCCTTTGGTCCCACATGGTAAGCTATTATGGAGGGCAGAATGTGATCCTTGCTGTTCTGCTTTGTGTAAGCTTTAGCCTCAGGGTCAAAGGAGGGGGTAAAGTCTGTCATTAGTGTGATCAAGGAGAACCATATACATATGGGTGAGATTTTCCAAAGCATTCAGCACCAGCCTAACCTGGTGCCACTGAAAGCAATGGCAAAATCTTGCCCTGCGTATGTGAATATACAAAGAACTTTGTTGTGAAGCAGTTCAGGCCTACCTGACACAAACTCACAAGACCACAGAAGTGGAAAATAAATCCATCTACCAGTACAACCCTGCTACTCCTCCACATACAAGAACACACCTTTTCACCACTACTACTGTGCACTGCGGTGTTGAATTTGCATCAAGACTGCGCCCCGACACCTCCAGGCTTGGCAGTTCATAGCCTTGGCACCTGTGGGCTTGCTGCATCAGTTATGAAGGTAAAAAAGATTGCTGAGCCCCAGATCTTAATTGCTTGAGACCCAGCATCTCATTTATGACAGACTAGGCACTCACCACAGACCATACACTGCAACCTTCGCCATGTCCCCCTTCCACCCTTCTGCACATGCCTCCATACCAGAAAGTTTTTCACACTCTCCCTACCCACCATTAGTACCAGTTAGTGTTTGGTGTAGTACTTGGCTGTTCTGGAGGAGGGTTGTTTAGTAGAAGGGCAGTTAAGAGGGTGATGGAAAGTTGGCAGAGCTAAGGGGGGCGGGGATGGGTTGCATGGTCTGTGGTGTATGGTAATTGCAAGAACGGTAAAGGGGAGAGGGTTTGTTCCTGTACCTTTTAAATCCATTCAAGTGCAGAGTCCATGGAGGAGCAAGAAAAAAATGGCACCAGACTGGAAAGGAAAACAGACATTTAATAAAGATCCAGTCAGTTTTATTCCATTGGGGAAAAGTTGCCACATACCTGTCCATTTGGAGATTCAACAATTATTTGCTCCTATTCAGCTAAGGGTGAAGAGCAAGTACGACTGCCATCTTGATTTGCTAAATCTGAAAACAAAACAAAACCCCACACTCAAGGAGGTTTTAATGGAGTTGCATCAGTGTCAATAGTACACATAATGGAGTAAAGCAGTGAAGAATCAGATTTGAACTATACCCATTTTTCCCCTTTGATAAATCAGATCCATTGTCCTCACTGTAGGAGATTTCACTGAGTATTTTAATCTTTTGAGCAAGCTCAGGGTATAGAAAGTGAAGCATGAGACATAACGTAATGGATGTGAAATCCACGATGGAGCCAAACTAAAAATATACCTTTTTAAAATAACTCCTACTGGAAAAGAAAAGAATAATGAACAAGAGTCATCCTTGAGATCTCATCCATTTCAGCTGGCGTTTCCTATATGTATTGTTATTTAAATAGACATATTAGCATATGCAATTTTAGTTCAGGATGAAGGAAGAACCATCCTGTTCCTTTTTGCCAAAGAAACAGGGGTATATTTATTTATATTAGGTAAACAAACACACACATCTGCCACCTAATTAGGAGGACTTTGCCCAATGGAAAGCAGCATCTTGAAGACTTTCTCTCCATATCAAAGCCATCCCAGTGGCCTAGACCAGCAGTTTACTCAATCTTTATATAACTCAGCTGACCCTGTCTTGTTCAGAGAAAAGAGGTTTTTTTCCCTTCACTACTTCTAGAGGACAGAGATAAAAATATAAGTGTGCCGTTTTGACTCAGCTCGCTGCTATCTTGCAGTCAGGCAGGCTGCGGTACCTTCCCAGATCTCAGTTGCATTGTCAATATGGTTCTTCTTTTGCCGAGACAAAGTTTATAAAATAGATTTGCCAAGTCAGTAAGCCCTTTCTCTTTAGAAATACAGGGATTCAGCCAAAAAGAGGATTATTGATAACATGCAATATCTTTATTATAGCGGCGACCGCTGGCGCTGCTGTAGTTAAGGGCCTGTCAGCATTTCCATTATAAGATTTTTGCAAGGGTTTATAGCTGGGCAGTAAAAATTTAAATATACTTAGGTCTGAAACTTGGCATGCAAGGATTCAGGCGGAGAGGGAGTTTGACTTGTTTTACTTTTTTAAAGTTCTTTTAAATTAAAATCAAATTTAGTTTGACTTGGGTGCTTGCACATTAAGGCACAAATCTTGCAATCAGATCTGTGTGAGACAATGCCTGTTCCCATGAGCAGCAAACTGCAGAACCAGGGCTTTAAAGGCATACCATAGAAATTCAAAGAGGTAAATTCTGCCCTCATTTGCAATGGTGCAATAACTTCTAATGTAACCATGGGGAAAACTGGCCAACTATATACAGGAACCTTGTATTTTTAGTTTGTTGGGGGGGTTCTTTTTTTGGAGATGCGCTCAAAAGATGTCCCTTTTTTTAAAAAAGTTATGTCTTAATTGGCTATATATCCCTCTTTCCCCATGATGTAGACTGGAGCGGCAGGGTGATATAGGAGTTAGATAAAAGGACCAGGAGTCACTCCTTATGGGTTCTTTCCCCAGTTCTTCTACAACTCACTGTCTGACAGTGGGCAATCACTTAACCTTTTCTGTGCCTCACTTGCAGCATCTTGAATGAAAAATGCAAAAATCATACAAGTATGTGACTGTTATTGGACGTTATGAATTTGAGCCAAGAATGAGTTTTGTTCAGCTCAAGCATCACTTGTCATATTCCCAGAGTCAGGGTATAATCTTGTTCCCATTGATTTCGGCAATAGTTGGCTTGAGTCCCAAATCATGTATTATTGTCCTCAATCCTGCAACCACCTATGCACATGTTTAACTTTATGGAGTGAGCCATCCTAATGATGGGGCTGCTGGCATATTACAGATTTGCAGAATCAGGGCTATCATTTGTTTTTGGCAACACCCAGAATCACTGCGTGCCAGATGCTGATGTTACTCACTTTGGTCCTTGGTAAAAGGGCACCACTTTCACAAAGAAATAATGCCATTTTCTCATCAGAAAAACGACCACCCCCATTTGTGTTACTTACCTGCGCTTATTACTTTTATGGGTGGGAAAAACGCTGATAAAAAAATTGCTTTTCTGCAAAACCAGTGAAAAATGTCCTTACTACTAATTTTTGCCGGAAAGAATTATTTTCACATATGGCTGTAGTGCAATAGCAAACAAGCCATCCCAATGGTCTGATATATAGAGGCACACGGGACAGATATTTTGCCTTTGAACTCTGAATTGCTTTGCTCTTAAAGGCTGAAGTCAAACCCTTAATGTTAATAGAACATATTTTTTGGATAGTTTAAATCCAGTGTAAGTTATTTAAAGTCCTTTACACACACTGCACGGTTTATTTTTTGGCTCATGTCTCTTGGCATTTCTATTTGTGGTCAACTGAGCTGTATCTTTTTTGTGCTGAATCCTACACAAAAGGATAATACTCTTCCGTTTTGTCTGTTGACAAGATCTTCAAATCCTACTGCCCTTCTGACACATAATCGAAATTTAAGAGAGAATGTTTCTGTCTACTTTTTTTTTAATGATATAAGGATTTAGCTAAGACTTTGACACCATGGAAACTAGGCACTAGGATATGATCCTGTTCTGTCTAAATATATCCCTCGACTTTCAATCACACTTGCCTCTTTTATATTTCATGAAACCTGCTCTTTAACTTCCTCCATCTGTGCAACTTTTTTGGCCAGCAGGATCACCTTGAGTCCATCCCATAGCTTTCATCGCCAGCCATTACCACTTCAAGAGAAATTTACATATATGAGTACAGAGGAGGCAATCTAAGAAACCAGGACCTTACGAAACTTTGATGTTGAACAGCATTAGGGTAATTCTTATTTTTTTTAAAAAAAAAATAATTAAACATTAAATGCCTGGCAACTTTTCACCTTCCCATTTCAGCATGAAATGCAACTTTAATAGGAAAGCAACTCTACTTTCTCCTTCTTGTCATAATGGGAAAACTGGCTGCCCATCTTTCAGTCCATTAATTTGATTACTGATTTTTGTTATACAATAGATTTTTATATTTCATAGAGAATTGGCTTATTATCTACTTCCTATGGTAGTTTGTTGCATTTGTGTTCTTTGTATACAATCATAACTCTCATTTACACCTATTCTTTATCTCAAGGGCTAAAATATCATCTGCATCTCGTGTCACCAATACTTATCAGTTCTGCACTCAGTAAAAACTGTGCTTGAGTGAAGAGCTTTTGGAGGGGTGTGGGTGGAAAGATTAAAATGATAAAAATCTCGTGTTCAAATTTAGTGTTAAATATCTACAGTTTCTAGCAATGAAAATACTGGATCTGTTTCTTAACACTAACTTCATGTATGCAGTTGAAAGAAGGGGGACACTGGTCTGTGTTTTAATAGAACTGATGTACAAACATGGCATGCAAAAATTAAGGCCAGAATTGTTAAGAAATGTAATGCAATCATGGGACAGAATTTTCATTCAGATAAATAAATGTAGTGTTCAGAACGGAGAACCGGGGTGTATTTCCACTCTGCACAGAGGTAGGAAATACATCTTAGCCCTAATGAAGGCAAAAAAAAAAAATATATCCTTACCCTCAAAAATTCATTTCTCTCCTTGCAGGGGGTCAGTTTGCTATTTTTAAACAGCTTATTTTTATTTTTAAGTGCTAACATGTGTTACTTTGCCTGCACAAGACAATCGAGCTTAAAGCTTAATGAAGTAGGCAAGGCATTCAGGAGGGTTTGGAACTAATGTCTTGTATTTTTGAACCTGTCTGTTCTGCCAGTGACCCATATAGTGAGTAGCTGTGTCAGCTAATCACTTAGCTGGCCATTGCTGACAGACAAATACCTTGTGGTGAAGTCTGATGGAATTGTTACAAAAGTAGCAACCTTTAGGAGGCCAGCACAATCTCTGAGAGTTGTGGGCACACACACGTGTTTGTCATTTGTGGGAGCTCTGCAGAGACAGGGAGACATGCCCCACATCTGTAAGAACCAAAAAGACACGGATGAAAACCAAACACAACCAAAACAAAACTAAATACATTCCTTAGAGAAAAGGCATTTGTTTACTTGGGCATTTTATTTTAATTCAATGATGATAATTAACTGATTAATAATATCACAGTAATCAAAAGAGAGCATGTTTTCAAGGAGCACGCAACAATAGCTAGCCCCTTATATGGATTTAATTGTAAAAGCAAATAATTATATCCTTTTCAAGACTTAGAATTTGCTTTCAAGTGTAAACACAAACTACAGAAAAGAAAATTCTCCAACACAATACCAGTCTTTAGATGGCTACTTTCCCAAAAGCAGCTGTTGTGAGCTTTCTTTCAGGTGCATAATAAGCACCAGCCTGATCACAGCAATCAAAGATGCACAGAAAAGGCAAATGAGGCTCAATTCGTGCCTGGAGTAACACCACTGAAGTTACATTAGGGGATGAATTTGACCCAGATAATTTTTACTGAGGTGTCTTGCGACTGAAAGGTTGCGCTTGCAGTGTTACAGATCTTGTGCGACTTAGTTGTTCTCTGCAAGTTCCAGCTCCTGGAGTTATGTGAATATGTAAGAACTGCAGCTTTCATTAAAAAAAATGACCCTAGCTCTCAGGGTGACAGAGCCAAGCTTGAAAATGTGACCCATTTAAACCCCAAACGTTTGAAAACCAAAAAGCAAGCAAACAAACCCCCCCAAATGTATTTTTTAAAGAAAAGGCTCATGAGTTTTAATCCAATCTTATGGAAATAATGTACTTTGCTAGCAATAGCGACAAAGAGTCTTGTAGCACCTTATATACTAACAGATGTTTTGGATCCTAAGCTTTCGTGGGCTAAGACCCACTTCATCATAAGGTGCTGCAAAACTCTGTCGCTTTCGCAGATCCAGACTAACATGGCTACCCCTCTGATACTTGTTAGCAATAGAAATTCTGCAGGCTTTGGAGCTACCATCACCATTTGCATCCAATGGCACAGCAGAACATGGATTTTAGCCCTCTTGCACGCCCTGACCTGCAAGCTCAAGCCATGTATCCCTTCTGGCCACCTGGAAAGAGACAATCTGCTGTGCGTGCTCAGTGTATTGACTGTTGCTATCAGGTTGAGGAGCAATGAGAGGGGTTCGTCTGGGCTGATGTGAGCAATCCCCTGCTTGTGAAAATCTTAAAAAGAAGTGTCGATATAGGGGCTGGCATTTTTCTTTGCCTAGAAGGCCAATCAGGTGATGGCTACAAAACAGATCAATATATATTTGTTTCTCCCAGTCAAGTATAAACTCTTGTCTTTGGATTCTAGTTATAGTCATCAGTTAGCTGGAACAATGTGTTTTAAAATGACATTCTCTCAAACACTGGGCTCATTAAATTCTGGTTCCTGTTGCTTATTCCTATGTGCCACCCCTCCTCAACCTGTGGAGGCTCAGATGTAGGACATCATGCATGACAAAAACCCAAAATGAGAAACACAGAACAATCAACTGTGGAAACTTAAGAACCATGGACTCACTCCTTCAGTGCAATCAACATTTTGTACCTCCAGTGTCATGGGTCTATTTCTAATGTAAATGTTTTTCAAGCATTAAGATTGACACGGATACCAAATCTGTGTGGAACATTGGTAACTATGATGAATGACATCTCTCAACAGGAGGGACATGGTCCTCCAACTGCTCCTAAGTAGAGCTGTCAGGAATTTGAGAAAACAAACACTTTGTTGAAAAATGCTGATCTGCCAATGCCAAAACTTTTTGTGGAAAAGAGTCAATTTCAACAAATTTCTTGACTCAAAACAATTTTGAAAGAACTTGTTGAAGCATCCCACTTCAACATTTTGGAAATGTCTTTTCATTTTAAAATTTTTCTACGGACCCAAACCAAATGGATGTTTGCGATCAAGTCTCAAGCATTGGCAGTACTGCAAGTACAGCCCTTCCATTGCAGTACAACTCAGTAAAAATGACCTGGGCCAAATTCATCCCTAATGTAACATCAGTGGCATTCCTTAGGGATGAATGGAACCTCTTCTGTGCATTTTTGATTTCAGTGATCAGGCTGGTGCTTAAAAGGCATCTGAAAAAACACTCCCAACACCTGCTTTTGGGAAAGTAGCTCTCTAAAGACTGGTGGTGTATTAGAAAACTTTCTTTTCTGTAGTTTGTGTGTACAGCTGAAAGCGATTCTCTTCAAGAAGGAAGAACTGGATGATGCTGAAATGAAAAGGTTGCTGACGGAGCAGACCAAGAGGAGTAAAAAAAAGTTTTCATCCTGATCTGAAATCTCAAATTTTCATGGACTGGGAAGGTCATTTCCTGCTCAGCGCTACTGTTTAGTGTACCTCGGCCATTGTTTTCTTTTTTCTTCTCCCTAAGTCTGCTTTGCTGTCTCCTGTACAGCACCCTTTTCTACAGATAGTCTCCAGATCTTCATGTTGAGTTCTTTTGTTAGATGTGAGCCCAACCTAATCTCTAGATCTCCACCTTGGGAAAAATGAGATCTGAATTTTGCAGTTCAAGCCCATTTCATTATTACTTATTATTTGTAGTCTGATAGTGCCAAGGAGTCCCAGTCATGGATCAGAACCCCACTGTGCTAGACCCTGTACAAACATATGGTCCCTATCCCAAAGGCCTTCCAATCTGAGCAACCCATCTATCTTCATTTCCTCCTTCTGGGCTGCTCAGGCACACAACTCTTAGGTCAGTGTTGCTCCATTCCCATTTCCTTTCTCCGTCCCCCTCCTACAATCCACTTGATATTCTCCTTAAGGTCCTGATCTAACTCACCCTGAAATCAATAGAAAGACTCCTACTGAGACCACTGAGGGTTGGATTGAGCTCTATGAGCCAGTAACATCCCATTTTGGCAGACAACACTGAATGTTGAAACACAGGCACATCTGCATTCACATGCTTCAATCGACACAGGCCTGCAAATAGGAGTATTTGCGTGTGCCAAAAATTCAGGACTTGGGCAACCGGCCATTTCACTTTTGCTGTCTTGAGCATCCAGCACTGAAAACCATTGCTTTGGCCCCTCCTGGATTTTTCCAGCTCCTGAAGCAATCCCATCCGGAATTACTGATAAAAAAATAATCCCATCAACATACGGTTGATCATGGACTCCAATCTCACCAGTGTGAAGTGGCTCCACAGTGCAAATGAGCATTTTTGTGTATGGGTGGAACAGGTGCAGCAGCAGAGCAATGCAACCGTGGTTAATTTATTTTAATGTCAAAGTCAAATGCTTCTTAAATTCTGACTCGCTCCCCATTGCAGAGTTGGTGCTACAAGTTATGAGAAACTGGAGCGTAGCTCTTAGCACAGAGTGAGAAAAGTCAACTGACAAAATGGGAAAAAAGTAATTCTCCATCCTCATAACCTTATTGACCATTTTGAGTGTAATCAAAACGTGTTGGTTTCCCTTAGCCTTTTTATTGTACTGATTTTCCATTTAAAACAATAACAGTGACGTTATTCCATACTATTAACCGTATGTTAAATTATTATTATTACAGTAATAACTTGAAGGCCTGCCCAAGACTGGGACTCCGTTATGAAAGGAACTTCACAAACATAGCAAGAGACAGTTCTTTCCAAAAAGTGTTTATAAACTAGACAGGACACAATGGATAGGAGAGGAAACCAGAGGTAGGAAGTGACTTGTCTAAGATCAAACAGCAGGTCCATGGCACAGCCCAGTGAACTATACAGTTGACCACACTGCCCCCCAAAAAATTCTTTAGGGAAAAACTCTTAGACAAGTTACCCAACAATGCAATAAGCAGAAGAAATATCCAAAGTCCTGCATCTCCCCTATCAGTATCCCACTGTTTATAATCCAAGCTCCATACAAGAGTAAAGATGAAAAAATGCCGTTTCGATCAACTTGAAACTATTTGCAAATTTGACATGAATCGCTCTAGCCACTTACAGGATGAGGGTTGAGGAAAGGAAAGGAGGCTGTGGAGATGCCACCAAATTCCCTTGTTATAACTGTTAGCCCAGGGGATAGAGCAATCATCTGAGATGTAGTAGGCCCAGGTACAAATCCCCACTCTGGAACAGCTCTAAAACCCAGACCTTTTTGATTCACCAAAAATTCTGAAAAATTTCAGATTCAGTTTGACCTGAACATTTTTATTTTTCAGAGCTGCCACTGAGCCTAAACATAAAACTTATTCACTCAGCTCTACCTCTGACTTCTGATCATAATCGAATTACATAACTTTGCTTTCACTGAAGACACTTATAATGGAGGTTAATGTATTTGTGTTCTGGGTAGAGCTGCAATGTTATAAATAGGAGAGGAGATAGGGAGTGACGGGAGAGCGCACGCTGCAGAAAGTGCCATTAGGTCGCAGTGTTTATTCCATGGGCAGAAGCTGTCAGTGCTTCTAGTGGTCACTTAGATCTGAAATCCAAGGTCTTGTTGATTTCAGCTGAATGCATTTGCTGAGCACTGGATGACATTTACCTACATAGGCAGCCTCTAGGATTTCAACAGATGCTAATCTACCATCCTCCAACATCTATCATTTCAAATGACCCAAACTAAAGAGCAGCATGCATACCCCATGTACTCTGACACTCAGTGGGGCATCAGATGGCAATTAAGACTCTTCATCCCAGTGCATTTTATCTAGTAAGAAGAGAGGGTGACCAGCATTCTGCACGCACTGTCAAACAAAGAAAACTTGGAGCATGACAAGCACAACCACAGAAATCCCCAGCTCGCTGGCAGTCAAGTCTGGACTTGAAAAAGAAAGACGGGGAAAGAAAAAAATGTCAGTGATGCTTAAGAAAACACATTTGGAATGGGGCTTAGCTGCCAAGATTGCTCGGGGTGTCAAGCTGGTTTTTATTTTTTTTTTGTCATGTTAGCAAACTGTTGATGGCTGTGGGCATGGAGGCCTAATGACAAGAGACTAACAGGAAGCAGACGAGATGCAAAAGGATATTTTTTTTTTGAGGGGAGTGTCACTTTTTGATGGAGAGCATGTAAAGGAATCTGCATCTTATTTGTCCCTTTGTTCTCCTGCCATGCTTGACAGGCAAGTCCTGTTGCACTAAGATTGCAGGTTGCAGATATCCTAAATCAAAACCAAGACACCGTACGTGCTCAGACATGCTTTCAGGGATACAGCAGGTCAACATCAGGATCGCAAAAAGTGATGAAGTCTAAAAAAAATTTAAGCTTTGAAGAGGTGTCTTTCATAATATAATAGATATATTTCTTTAACAAGACACACAAATCAAATGTAGTCATAAAACACCACCTATGTCCTGTATGCCACTTTTCATCTTTAGAGCTCAGAGAGCCTCACAAGGGAGGCAAGTATCATCCCCATTTTATGGATGGGGAAATCGAGGCACAGAGAATGCAACTGACTTGCCCAAGGTCACCCAGCAGTCCAGTGGAGGAGCAGGGAATTGAACAAAGGCTTCCTAAGTCCCAGTTAGTGCTTGATCCACTGAACTACTGCAACATGCCTGAAACCCTCTAGAAATATCACTGTTGCCAATATGTTGCATATCTTGACCCCGAGGGCAGAACTCAGAACCGCCTGTTCCAAAAGCACTGCCCTTTTTCCCTCGAACAGAAGAGAAAGATATCAGGGTACTTAATCAAATGTTAGTTGTCATTCCTGTAGCAACAATTCCTTCCTGATTCCTGCGGGGGATCAATTTACATTCTGAGCTAGGAAATTAGATTGATTACCTTTATGTAAGCCAAGATACAATATGAAATCGTATTTACCACTTTTGACACAATGTCCTTCTGCAGCAGTGAATTCCACAGACTGACTACATACTGAAGCATTTCTTTTCATTGGTTATAATTTTCCTGGCCATTAATGCTGCCTTATACAACAAAGAGTGTTTATTTTGAGATACAGGCACCCTGAAAAAACTTGATTTCTCCCCAGCTGTGCAAGCCAGGGGCAACAAAGAGTTAACAAACTTCAGGCTATTACCCAAGATGGAGGGAGCAAATTCCAGAAGGAGCAGAGTTCTAAGTGGGGAATACCCTGCCAAAAGCCCCCTTGTTTTTTATACTAATGAGGGCATAGCAGGATGCCTGTGCTGACCACAACTATAGCTGTACTGTATGGGGATAGAGATAGGTACGTCCCAGACCTTTTAGGGATATAGAAGTCAAAACCAACACCTTAAAATAAACCAGAAAAATAGCCCGCCAATGTAGAGGATGGATCTCCAGTGCACGGAACAAACCTTGCTTAACAAGCAGTCTGGTGAACATTGCACCTGCTGCAGTTTCTGGATGGATTTAAGATGTATATGAGAATAAAATTTCAGGAAACAGATGATTGCATCCTGATGAGTAGATAGCAGGTTTCCTCCCCATGTTACCACCAAGAGGATGTTACCACGGCAGAGTCAGAGAGTTAAAGTGTCATGTGTATGAACAGTAAATAAGGTCAGAAGGGTTGATGTTTTCCCTTAGGTGTCTTGTGTAAATTTACGGTGAGCTAAGCAGGAAAGGTGGCCTTAGGTGAATGGTATTCCAGGCCCAAAACAGAAAATCGTTGGATTAGAAGTGGGTGGTCAAATCACTCATTCGACAGCTGGAAAAAAAAGATACTTTTTGGTGGATGGCAAGCAGGTCTGCAGGGAACAAAGAAGTCTTTTTCTCTCACACACACAGTCTGCTAGGGACTAGACACATCTGCCTCTCCTCTCCTCCCCCCTCGATCCCTCCCTCCCTAGGGATCTTTTGGGGATTCAAGGAATGTGTGTGCGCGTGTGTGTGTTTATAGAATAGTTCCATTCAATTAAGACCCAGAGTACAGTAGCTTTATATCAGAGGCAACCTAGAAAGAGAGAGAGAGCTCTGTGGAAGTGAGGGTACCTGATAATGATAACAACCGTGCACTGGTTGTAAGTGTCATCACCTCTTATTTTTAATCAAAAGGCTTCCAATCCCTTCTCAACACATGCACTCCAAAATGAAGGGACTGCTGGAGAATCATTTGAATGTGGCAGCCCTAGATAATGATGAAATGAATAAAAGACTCACGGTTTTATTTGGGTGAGGAGGAATTCAGTGCTCCTCTCATGAAAAGGTAGCGGTTTAATGGCACTCAGGGAGAAGGCCTTCTAGTTATCCACATGCTGCTGTCATTGCTGTGCTAATAGCTACAATATGGGCTTCCCCAGTCTGGTGGGGTGAAAGGATGCTGTTTCATAAGTCCCAACACTTCTAGGGCAAAGCCCTCAGAAACAGAGTGGAGCCTGAATACAGGGCTTTGCTTTGAGGAAAATGCTCTGAAAGAGAGGAGGGCTGAGGACAGGAATCTTCAGCCCCAACAAGTGATTCAAGGTGATCAAACTCACATAACTGCTACGGCAGGCTGCGTAAGCATGATATATTGGAACCCGGGCCCTCCCCATGCCTGCTCCTTCCCTGGGAGTGGCAACATGGGAAGCCTGTGGTGGGGAGGCCACTGCTTAGGGATGTGCAGTGTCCACTTCTGTGGACCCTTCATAGTACAGTAGAAGTGAGTGATTTCCATGGTATATGGGCCTTACACAGGCATGTAGGGGTATTTTATCTCTAGTGAATAGGAGCACTTGCCGCTGTAGCACCTCCTCATGACTTGGCATGGTGTAGCAGCCTTGTCCCTCTCTGGCACCCACTCATGACAGCTGTTCTGGTCCTCCAGTGGTCCACCTCTTCCCATGACTCTGGTCAGGTCATGATTTATGTCCACCCCTTCTGGGATAACAGTCCAACAGGCCAGAGTCCAAGACTCTACATTAGGTCTCTGACTCCAATTCTGGGCCCTCACACCTTTCTCCCTAGGTTTCATTCGTCCTTATCACTGTCTCAGGGGCTTCAAGCAACTGTCTTCAGTGCTGAGTAGGGGAACCTGAGGCCTCCCACTACACCAGGTTCTAACCAAAAAATCCCTATAGCCAGCAGCCCAGGACTGGGCATCATCAAGTCCCTTGCTGCTGTCTTCCTGCTCAACCTATTTGACCTTCTCCCCAGCAGCTTCTCTAGGTTCACTCTTGAGGACTTCAGTAAGTCAGCCAGAGGTTATGTATCTATTACAGGAACGCGTGAGGTTCTGTGGCCTGTGATGTGTAGGTCGTCAGACTAGATGGTTCCTTATGGCCCTTAAATCTATGAGTAGAGTCTATGAGTAAATCCTCTCAGGGCTGGGACTTTTGAGGCCTTCCCTTAGAAGCCCCTAAAAATCCAAACCACAGGCTCAAATTCAAATCAACTTCCAAGTTCCTTGGGCTTGGCCTCATTAACCCTCTTGCTGCTTCCTCCACTGAGCACTTCCCTGGGCTCTCTCCCTGAAAGTCCTTATCATGCACTTTAATCATGAATATAAGTGGCACCAGCTCCACTCCCAGTGGCTACTTCATCTCTCTCCTGGTCTCCTAACAGAAAACTCTGAGCTTGTGTGGGATACTGTCTCCATTGCACACCTAGACAACAGCTTACTATTAACACATATCCTTGAATATTTTTCCCCATTAACATTTTGTCTCTGGGCTAAATTTTATTTTGGATCAGAGATGAAGTCAACCCCAAGTCCTCCAGATTTCGTCCCTTAATAATTATTTGCAGACGTGCTCACAGCTCAGTCTTCCTTTCTAGTACCGTTAATAAAGAATAATAAAGGCACCTCAACTTCACCATGCACAGCACAGAATTTTGTAGTACCAGAAGTTGACAGTGGTAACTCACAATCCTCATTTCTAGGATGTCAAGAACCTCTGCTTTAATAACCTGACCATTTGTTACCATATTTGCTCCATTCAGTGAGCACTCAAGCCATGTCAGACCAAATGAAAAGTAATTAGAGTTTAAAAAATGCCTTATGCCACAAGAAGAAATATAAAAAAGAAAGGGGCTATTTCAGTGAATATAAAAGCTGTTTGAAAAATAGACGTGGGGGAAATTGTCTGTGTTCATCTTTTCAGTCAAAATCTGAAATTTTGATGAAGATTTTCAATGGAATTTGGAAGTTTTAGACCAGCTCTGGTGAACACCTCATAAAGGAAATGAGTGGGTAAAAAACCCATTTCCCATATATGTAAGGCAAATCGCAGGCAGAAAACCACCCTTTGTTCAATGCTAGTTAAGGTTCTTACACTCTGCTATTGTAACATTTTCCTCAGATGCTGAAAAGCTAGCAAACACACAGTTAAGGTCAAACCCTCCATTTCTGTTTCTCAGGCTCTACCTACATCATATTACTGTAATACTATCACAACACATTGCTGACACCCAAAGCTTTGTAAACTACCATGCAGCCTTGTCTACCACACATACAAGAACAAGTCATGTTAGAAGTTTTTTTTTTTTAACTTAGAAAACCCATGAGAAAATTATATCTTCTAAAAGGAGCTGTACTTTTAACATAGGTTAACCAACAAATATCAAATCACCACAAAATCCTCCACATTAAGGCACCTAATACCACAGTTTCTACAGCAGGTAAAATGAAAGATTTAAAGATGAAGTACCTGGAATCAATATATTTCCTCACAGTTATATAGCCTTATACACAATGTTCATTGCTGGTTTAACTTCACTGCCTTCTATTTGACCCACTATGTCCATTATATATACAAAGCTACAGAAGGACCAGGATATTATCAATTAACAATGCCACTATTCATTGAACATGACAAGGTTTGGGACGAAGTGGCTAGTGGTGTTGTAAAAAGCCAAGGACATTATGGGGAGAGTTCACTTGTATGGTGACTCTGGCTTAAATAAATACTTAATAAAAGAACAGATTAGTTAAAAGAATGAACTTGCCTGGAAAATGCAATACATGAAATCTAACTGGACAGAAGAACAGATCAGATATGTGCACTCTTTTCTGTTCACCAAACCAAAATATATTGCATAGCAAAGCCTCTTTCTCAATGAGCCATAATTAATAAGAGATCATCATACATTTGTGGGGATCAGAATGTATTTCAGAAATCTGTTCATGGAGGAAAGAACCCGAGCATGGCCAAAAACAGGGGGACAAAATTATGAACCAAGTTACAATTTCTTTCCTTATCTCAAGCTGGGTGAATCATTTATCCCTTATCACTCTTGCTACCTGAACTAGCTTCCCTGGAGGCAATCCTTCCGGTCTGTGACTGACAAGAGGCACTGCTGGGCTGACAGGATACCTTTCATCTGTTTTTCTTTTTCCTCCTGTTGTCTTTGCTCTCTTCTTTCTCACCATTCCATCTCGTGCACCTTGCTGAGCTGGGAGGTACTCCACCTGTAAGTTAGCAAGCACAATGAGCCTCATTTTTGATTGCTCTGTATCTTCTGCGGTCCTTTACAGCAGATCAGAACTGTAGCATTTTTTTAACCCACTTTGCAGTGGTGTTATGACTGCACAAGACAGAGAGCAATGGAGAATCAGGCCCCGTCTTCATCCAAATTTAAACCTGTGCAAACCCCTGTATGAACCCTCTTATTTTGTTTGGAGTAACTTATTTTGGTTCAGCTTACATCTGTTCCTAATCAATTTAATCTAAATTGGACTGATTTAAGATAAAATAGCTATCCACGCAGACTTTTGCACCAATTTAATGAAACCAGTTTAAAATAAGGTTTTACAATTCTGCATGTAAAACAGCCCTAACTGTAGGCACAGGAGAGAATCCTGGAGTCCCAGATCCTCAAAGGGATTTAGGCCCCTGTCTCCCAAAATCTGGCCTTCAGTAAACCCAAACACCACAGCCTTGAGTTCACTAGGAAAAAAGGTGGAGTTAACATGTAGTAACTAATACCCTATTGAGGACAAGGCAGTTGTAGGTTTAGCTAGAATTTACCTCAGCTTCCTAACCTTTTTCCTAGTTTGGACATTCTCACAGACTCAATGGGTAGGTCTATGCTACAACGTAAGCCCAGGGTTAGTAGAACTTGAGTTAGCAGACCCTAGGTCTCGAGCACCTATGGTTATTTGTAACCCCAGATTCAGAGTTGTTGAACCCTGGATCCCAACCTGGAGCTCCAGAGTCTATATTGTATGATGTGGGTTTGAGTCCAAGCACCCTTATCCAGACTTCCTAGCACCCTCTCAAAATGTGGCCACTTTAGCCCTTTGTTTGTGGTGCAGTGTGGGAAGACATAACTGTCCAGAAGACAAAGAAAGTTGGACCATGAGATTGTAGGATACTTTAGGTAGACTCCTAAAGCAGGAGTCCCTTGGGGCTGCATCTATATTGCAAAGCAATAGGGCTTGAACCATGGGTCCCGGCTTGAGTTAAGCTTGGACTTTTCAATGTCAGGGAGTCCTAGGACCCTGGGTCTGAGCCCTAGCTTAGCACAATTCATGTGTAGATAGAAGCAGGCTTAGGCTGGAGCCTGAGTGTGAACTCTGCACCTACTCTGCAGTGTAGACAAGACCGGCTCTAGGCACCAGCAAACCAAGCAGGTGCTTGAGGCGGCACATTTGCAGGAGTGGCATTTGGGCCATCCTTGTTGGGATTTTTTGTTGCTTGAGGGCCAGCCATAGCACCCCATAACACTCACTTCCTCCCCTCTCACAACACTGCAGAAACAGAGCCAGGGAGCGCAGGGATCCAGCATGGGAGCTGAGAACCCACAGGGGGTCATGGGAGCTGTAGTTCCTTGGCTAGCTCCCTGCCTATGCAGCCAGCCCTGGAGCAGGGAAAGAACCACATTTCCCAGCATTCCCTTGGCAGCTATCAAAAGGAAAGAGAGGGGGAGGGAGTGAAGAAGGTGAGACCCCATGCTGCACTGGTGAGGGTGAGGGGGGGAGCCCAGAACTGGAGCAGCACCTGTGTGTAGAGCGGGGTGGGGGGGAGGGGAAGAGAGGGGGAGGCCAGGGCTGGGGTGGGGGGCAGCCAAAATTTTTTTTGCTTGGGGTGTCAAAAAACCTAAAGCTGGCCCTGAGTGTAAACATATCTAAAGAGACTAGACACCAGACAAAAACAACAGGATGTGGTCCACAGTCTGTCAAGCACTCTCAGATCCTTCTGCATGAAAGCATAGATAAGAATTATTGCTCTTGGTTAAGGAGCACTCTAATTAAGTGTGAATTGCTTTATCTGTACATTATTGAGCAGACTGCTTACCTGTGGCTTACAAAGTGCCCTATTTAATTATGTTGCTTTACCTAAGAGTTAATGAGTAACTCATTTAACTGCAGCTTCCTTACCTGTGAGTTAATAAGAGCCTTGTTGCATTTAGTGCTAACCAAGCTGACTGCAGTGCTCGAGGCCTATGAAGTTTTCAGTAGCTATGGCTTAGTGGGAATGGAAAAAGGAATTTTGTGCTTCTGAGCAATCTAAGGGCACGTCTATACTACCTGCCAGATTGGTGGGTAGTGTTCGATGTATCAGGGATTGATTTATCGTGTCTGGTCTAGACACGGTAAATTGATCCTCGAATCGACGCCTGTACTCCACCTCGGCAGGAGTAAGCGGAGTCGACAGACGACTCGCCACCGTTGGGATGGCCAGGTAAGTCGAACTAAGATACTTTGACTTCAGCTATGCAAATAGCGCAGATGAAGTTTCATATCTTAGTTCAAAGCCCCACACCCCAACCCCTCCAGTGTAGCCCAGGCCTGAGGCTTTAATATAATTCCCTCATGTTCTCTTTCCTGTAGACTTCTTTATGCTCCCTTTCCCCAACTCAGATGTTCCAGATATTTGGCTATTTTACTCCCAGCTACAATAAACTAGTATACAAGCATGACCAGACCAAATACCATAGAAATTACTGGCATGCCTAAATTTGGGAGAAAAAGGAAACGCCAGGTGATAAGCAAATTAGGCCTCACCACAACTTTCAGAGATGAGGTTAATTTGTGGCTGTTTTCTAATAGGCCTGATCCTGCTTTACACAGGCAATACTGATTTGGAGAAAGACTTGACAGGAGCATGCCAGGTGTTTTTATAAAAAGC
This sequence comes from Dermatemys mawii, assembly GCA_007922305.1. Classification (NCBI taxonomy): domain Eukaryota; kingdom Metazoa; phylum Chordata; order Testudines; family Dermatemydidae; genus Dermatemys; species Dermatemys mawii. The sequence continues at coordinate 8,400,027 of ML677401.1, read as the reverse complement.
AGCTTTTCACTCCATTTTGGGAAAGCATTTCACAGGCAATCTGTAACTTGAGCTGAAAGTCACGTTCATGTTAATATTACTGAATGATCTGTAAAAATATGCACCAATCCATTGCTTTTGACTCATGTACATTAAAAGCATTTACCAAACTTATTAGTGAACAATGGAATTATTACAGCTGTTGACTCCTTCACCATGGCAGCAGACTTACAAATATAGTACTCAGTATTATGCTTGGTCTTGTACCAGTATAATTATGTCAGGTAGGGGTAAGACTTTTTTTTTTTTATAGAGAAATAGTTTTGCTGGTGCAACCCTAAGTGTGGATGCAGTTCTACTTGTATATAGGTGCTTTGTATCAGTATAGCTTATTCTCCTTCCTACACACGAATAGGCTGTACTGATATAACTGTACCCACACTAGTATGGTTGTACTCCTTTAATGATCCTGGTCAAGTTAAAGCAATATAATTTTTGTGTGTAGACAAGCACTCAATCTTGCTGATAGATCAGGGGTGACCTGAGAAGGAGCCAGAATTTACCAATGTATATTGTCAAAGAGCCACAGTAATACATCAGCTCCTCCTTTGCCCTGCCCCCAGTGCCTCCCACCCACGGGCAGCCCTCCCCACACCTCCCAATCAGCTGTTTTGTGGCGTGCAGGAAGATAGGGGTGGAGAAGGAGCAAGGGCACGGCAGGCTCAGGGGAGGGGCTGGGAAGGGGTAGAGTGGGGGCAGGGCTTGTGGCGGAGTCAGGGGCTGAGCAGTGAGCTCCCCCGGGCCGATTGGAAAGTTGGCACCTGTAGCTCCAGCCCTGGAGTCGGTGACTATATAAGGAGCCGCATATTAACTTCTGAAGAGCCGCGTGTGGCTCTGGAGCCATAGTTTGGCCACCCTTGAGCTAAATGGAGTAAGCAACAATGGTGAATATGTTTAGAAAAGTTCGTTTGCTGACAGTCAAAAACTCTGGAGAAGATTTTCGGAAGTGTGTCCCCTACAATATTACCTTGCCTTTCCTCAAGGCCTAAGACTTATTCCTGGTTGCAAACTTTTTTTTATCATTTAAGTGGGTGATAAAAAAATCCTCCTGAAAAAGGCCTTGTGTTTTCCATTCTAGGAGGCACAACTGACACACTGGATGAGCTCCAGGCCTTGTGCTGCAGTGAACAGAGAACGTCTTGTATCTGAGTCAGGGCAGTTTTAGTCATAGTCTGTCCTAAGCATTCACTACTGTGCTTAACCATATGACAGTACTTGATTGATACCTGAGAAACAAGGCGGGATAAAATCAACCCTGGAGCAAGTGGGCTTCACAGGCGTCAACAGTTGAGTCTGTTTACATTAGGACTATACTTGGCTCAGAGTCAAATCACATGAAATGCCTTAAAAAAACAAACCAACCCAAAACTAACAGCCTGCTCAGCAGGCGGCGCTATCATAACGGTGTCATGCAGAATTGATGGTGACTGACTAAAGACTGTGCTATTTTGTCTCCTCAGGCGCTCTGCTACAATTTGATGATAATCTCCAACCTGACTGGAGGTTTCAGAAAGGCTGGTGGTAAAGTTTCCTGTCACAGTTGTCAAAAAAAAGTTGCTTCTGTGAGGCTATCATGGACCTCCTATGTTGGCCAAATGTACTTTCAAACCTCTCTCTCTCATCTGTTAGTGTCTGTATATGACTTAATCTGCTACCTTTTTGTTTGCTTTCTGCTTAAGTGAAAACCAAGAATGCTGATGTGTTATCAGAACACACCTGTGCATCGCATCTGTTGCATAGCAGCTGAGCCCTCGGAAATCCCAGCCTCACAGCCTTGGCTGTGGAATCTGAAGCTCAAACAGGCTTCCAAAGAAGCTTAAAGGTGGAAAACAAAACATGCCCGAGTTCCAGTGATCAGAAGTTCTCTAATGGCTCTCGGAGGCCCAAAGTAGAATTAAGCAAGCAAAACTGTACAGCTATTTTTTTAAAAAATCCACCATAAGGTGCAATTTTAGGCCTGCCATCTGCCAAGCACTTTTCCTGCTAGTTGTGGGAGAAATACCTAAAATCCCCCAGATTTCTGAACCAGAGAACTTGACATTATCATCAGTTATTATTATGATTTATATTACCATAGCACTTAGGAGCCCTAGTCATAGAGCAGGACCCCATTGTGATAGGCACTGTGCACTCATATAACGATAATATGGGTCTCTGTCCCAAAGAGATTCCATGCTAAGTATAAGACAGAAGCCGGACACAAACAGCTGAGGGTGCAAACCTTTGGAACTGTGCCAGAGAGCACATGTGATCTCAATGTTTCCCCACCAAATGCATGACCCTTCTTGCTCTCAGCTGTCGAACACCCTGTCTCACAGCACCCTGATTCCTCTTCTAGTGGCAATGACTATAACAGTGTCTTGGATGCTGGGTGTGAAGCATGCTGCCCTGTTTTAGGCATTTTCTACATCAGCTGCTGCAGGGGAAATACAGAGCCCTGAAGCTAGGTGTTGGCAGATTAAAAGCCTCTTTTTATTCACCTTCAGCTGCTGCAGAATGGGTTCATCTTGCTGATGAAATAGGTTTGCCATATTTATTAATTACACAGTAGTGCAATATATTTTTTATGACCTCTATAGTAGCATCTCACCGGTACGCATCCTCCTAGTCTGCACATCCTCTAATTTGTATACCACAGTGGTCCCCTTCCTATAATTCTAGCAGGACTTGGGCGTTTGGAGCAGTAGGGTTGGGATTTCAGTCCTGCTGCCAGTGGACAGTTGAGTGGGCATGGTCTGTTGCATAGTGACAACTAGAAGGCTTACGTGAGTATGGCTTTGTTAAAATACAGTGGGGAAAAAGAAGACTCCATATCCCCAGAGATGTCATTAAACATGTAATTGTAAGGGATAAGAAATTTATATAGCAGGGAAAGGGAGCAATAGAGGAGCGAGAGGAAGGATGGTACTGGAGTCAGAAGATCTAGGTTAAATTCCCAGCTTTGCTCTCTGTATGACCTTGGGCAAATTACTTAATCTCTATGCCACAGCTCCCTATTGATAAAATAATATACTTTCCTTTCTTCTACCCTTTATCGTTCTTGTCTAATTAAATTGTGAATTCTCTGAATGGACCACAAATCTATGGTATTATATAGCACCTAGCACAACAAGTTATAATGTCAGTTGGGGTCTGTTGGCCATATGTAATATTAAGAGAATATGATATAGCTGTCTAAGTTCCTTTCCCTGCCATTTCTGTCACAGAGCACTGGCGCTGCGTATTAGAAGATTTTTCAGTCGTTTGTATCTTTATTTTGCACTCCAACTTAGAACTTATCATGCGAAAATGCCACAGCTAATGAATTTTAGGATGTGATACGGTCCCTTTTGCATCTCTATATCAGTAGCTGGGGGAAAGGGGTGGAGGGCAACACCCCTATGTAACTAAAAACCTCTCAGCAGGATTTGTTTAGCGTGAGAGAAAGATTAGTAATTTTTAGTGATTAGCAATGTTCTCCCTCAGGTGGTATTTCAGCATTCCAGCAATGCTCACACACACAGCCGACCTGCCAATGCAAAGAAACGGCAGAGACAGAAAACCCTGCATGCTAGAGAAAACTCTGGCAGTCTTTTAAAAAAATACATATTATTCCTAGCCAACTGGTCTAAATCAACCTGACAAACAAAAACTTTAATTCCCAATCATTTTGTCCATGTATAAAATCCACACTCAAGCTATTCAGTGCTCACCTTGGTGACATGCTCAACTTAGGAAAAATACACACACACACACACTCTCTCTCTATGCCCCCCTCACTTCCCCTGTATTATATATAAATGAGCAGAGATGAAAGAAATCCCTGGGTTTTGCCCAATTGTTTTCCATAACATGCTGTGGAGATTGTACGGTGGTATCTAGCAGAACTGGTTTTATCTGTCCCCTTTGTGCAACTAAAAAATGATTATTTTTAATGTGAGTTAGAAGGAAGCATTTTTTTCCCCTCTCTCCATTTTCCAATTGATTGTGCTGCAGGAGGGATCTTTCTTTCTTTCACCAGGGACGAACATGGGGCCAGATTCGTCATGGCTTCAGTGCCATTGAAATTGGTGGAGCTGCACCAGGGATGAATGTGACTCACATTCTGTTATTTTTTCTCTAACTGCTGCTCCCCAGCAAAACCTCAGTCATTACACCGGTTAGACTAGAGAGCTGGCAACCTGTGTGGCCTCAGCATTTCCTTTTGTGAATCACCCTCTGTCTCATATAAAGAAATCCAAGACAAGGCGAGCATGACTGCCTAGTTCGATGGCAATCACACACTTTTCCCACCTTAGGGCCATGTGTTTAACTTTTCCAGGAACCAGCAAATATGCTTGGCTTAAAACATCCCGTTTAATGTTACCTATAGAACAGAAACAAGAATATCCACTATCTACCAATGTATATATAATGAATTTAGTGTGGGGAAAGGTGTTGGACTGGCAATTGAGTCCTGTATTTATCTATAGAACAAGCAGAAGCAGAGGAAGCTGTTCCAGCCTCATTAGTGTGGCTCTACATGGGTCCATCTCTAGGAATGAGGCGGCAGATTGGTGCCCAGACAGCTTCATGCCACTGCCCAGCTGTAGTGGTGATTTGTGACGTGGAGACCTTTTTCTGACAAAGTGGACCGAGACCCACTAACCTATTTTGCAGCGGCTGCTAAACAGCTACTGACTCTGGGCCCCTAAGATTAGTATAGAATCATAGAATATCAGGGTTGGAAGAGACCTCAGGAGGTCATCTAATCTAACCCCCTGCTCAAAGCAGGACCAACCCCAACTAAATCATCCCAGCCAGGGCGTTGTCAATCCTGATCTTAAAAACCTTGAAGGAAGGAGATTCCACCCCGCCCCCCAAGTAACCCATTCCTGAGCTTCACCACCCTCCTAGGGAAAAAGTTTTTCCTAATATCCAACCTAAACCTCCCCCACTGCAACTTGAGACCATTACTCCTTGTTCTGTCATCTGCTACCACTGAGAACAGTCTAGATCCATCCTCTTTGGAACCCCCCTTTCAGGTAGTTGAAAGCAGGTATCAAATCCCCCCTCAGTCTTCTCTTCTGTAGACTAAACAATCCCAGTCCCCTCAGCCTCTCCTCATAAGTCGTGTGCTCCAACTCTCTAATCATTTTTGTTGCCCTCCTCTGGACTCTTTCCAATTTTGGCACATCTTTCTTGTAGTGTGAGGGCCCAAAACTGGACACAGTACTCCAGATGAGGCCTCACCAACGCAAATAGAGTAGAACGATCACGTCCCTCCATCTGCTGGCAATGCCCCTACTTATACAGCCCAAAATACTGTTAGCCTTCTTGGCAACAGGGGCCCACTGTTGACTCCTATCCAGCTTCTCGTCCACTGTAACCCATCATCATCAGGACTGCACGCGTGGAAGCAGGACCATTTGTGACTCAGCTTGTCCGCTGGATCTTCATAGACTACCTGAGAGATGGACTCTAATATGAATATACATTTCTACACCCCATTCCTGGCCATAATAGGTATCTGGCAGCTATATAATTTGTCTATTTGGCAGCCATAATTACCCAGGAGCAACTTGTCTTCTACCATCACTCTGTTGGCCCATAAGTGTATTAATGACTCCAAGGGGGCTTTGTGGCACCAGTGTGGCACTGCTAGTACAATGGAAAGGAATTCACACATAAGCGATCCCACTTCCAGCATTAGGCAGGATGCCCAGCTAACCCCCCTCTTTGTGTGGTACCTATGCCCACAGCAAAACTGGCATGCCACCTTGTGACTGGGCGTGATGCCATCAAAGCACATGGATATATGAGCATAAGCAGCCAGGAGGCCATGTAAGGACATCCAATACGTTTGTAAAGGGCAGAATTCCAAGTCGTGAATGTTAAGCTGCTTGAGTCTATTTTGGGTTTTCACTACCCATAGTTAAGGGGATATGCCAGCCCTCCTCAACCTCCAAACTAGATTTAATATGATTCTGTTGAATGAAATTGGTATTTTGTCAATGAGGTGAAGATTTAAAGGAGCTTTTTTAAAAAATAGAGTCTCTGCAGTATTTTAGGTGTCCATGGAAAGACACTGAAAAATGATTCTGCAGGGGAGTTGAATTTCTATTAAATAGATAGAAAGGCTAACATGACTAATATTGGGGTTTGCAGGGATTATCTTTTTCTTGCAGAATTCTCAGTCCAGACATCTTATTTCTAAGCTTAAAAAATTCCACAAGGGTAGAATCTTTGAGACATTCCTGTTTTTACGCCCATTGTATTGCCATTAAAAGTTGACGTGTATTGTATGAACAGATGGGCCTGATTCTAAGCTCCCATATTCTTTTTTTACACTATTGTAACTCCACTGACTTTAAAAGAGTTCCTTCTCATTTACATCTGTCTGAGTGAGAAGATAATCTGCCCTGTAGCTGTGTAATTTACTGTAAACTCAAGTGTTTTGGGGGAAGGGAAAAAAGTTCAATTTCCATAACACCTTTCCCCCAAAGATCTCTGATCCATCAACTAATACCTGTGTATTACAATATCCCCATTATTGTTTGCCGTGTTGTAGCCATCCTGGTCTCAGGATATTGGAGAAACAAGGTGGGTGAGGTAATATCTTTTATTGGACCAACTTCTCTTGGTAAGAGAGACATTGTCCATTAGGTAAGTATTTTTAAACCCATGTTACAGACAGATAAACCGAGGTGCAGAGCAGTTAAGGAATTTGCTCAAAGTTATGCCGTGAGCCCTTAGCACAGCCAGAAATAGTATCCTTATCCCCAAGCACTAGCCACTAGGAAATACTCCCTCCCAGAGACTATTCCATGATAACGGGGGACTGTCTGGAAGTATATTTGAAAAAGAAATATAAAGTAGCTCGATGGAAGCCTGCATTAAATATAGGGTAGATACTGTTACACAAGGGTTTGTTTTGCAAACACAACCATATTCAAATGAGAAAGTGTCCCAACTTGCAGTGTGAAGACACCCTAGACTACTTACATACAGAATTCCATTTGGCTTTTGACAAGCAATAAGGCCTCGCGTGATTTTCTGGTTTGGTTTGGTTTGGTTGAGTGAGTGAGGGACACCTCTGTTTGACGGCCGGAAAGAAAAATATCAGAGGCCTTGAATCAGCTAACCAGTAAAAATAAAGCCTTATCAATCAACTCTCCGAGTATTCTTAATTTGGAAAGTAGCTCTTCATTCTTAAAAACAACAGCAGGGAAAAAAAATTCCCTGAAATGTGAAGACTAGATAATATCAAGTTGACTAACAGAACATTGACTCCTGTGATATCTGTCACACTTCAGTGCCTGTATTTCAGCTCAATGGTTCAGCAAGGACACCCACTCTCAGGCTTCCAGCTCCCCGGGCTGCTGCCTTTCTTGGATAGAGACCTGCATCTCACTCCCTTCTGACTGAAATACCTCCAGGCTGCACAGTTCCCAGCAGACACAGGCAGCCCAAGCAGGCCTGCCTGTTTGCTTGCACTTGGCTAATAGCATGATTGCCCACAGTTATAGTTACCATGCAATTCTTTTATGCAAAGCTATTTTATTCTTAAGGTAAAAGCGTTACAGAGAAAACACATTAAAAACAATAAAAGAACCAGAGATCACCCCAACCCTCATGTGGGACTCTGGCAGGAGCAGGCCTTCAACACCCAAGCCAAGGGGTTTCCTTGTGATTTCAAGTTCATTGCATCTTCAGCTCAGAACAAGCATCCAGTCTTATGGGGCCTCTGTAGGCTCAGTGCTTCCAACCCTTCCTTAAGGACTGGGGCCTTCTCCAAACCAAGGGTCCTATACCTTGGCTGGATCAAGAAGGCTGCCCTGAGCCTGTGTAAAATCGGGCTATTTATCCAAAACTCCATTCTTTGTCTGTTGGTCCCTGGGGAATCCAGTTGGAACAAGCATGAGTAGTGCGCGAACCCCCTGTTTGCAGAGGCTAGTCCTTAGCCCCATCCCTTCCACCCAGGGCCCTGTCCCTTCCACACTCCTTTCCCCACCGTGCCTGGAGGAACCCAGCTCCTGCTGTCCCAAGTCCTGTCCCACCAGCCAGCCGAGCATCGGCCGGCCTGAGCACTGACCCACCAGCCGCCCTGAGCTGCTGTCTGGTCCACCCTAGCCTCAGCCACAGCCCCCACCAGCTTCAGGGGAGAGGCTGAGGGAGAGCGGGAAGATGCGCAGTGTGGGCGGGGCCATAGAGGAAGATGGGGACGCTGGAATGGGGCCTCAGGCAGAGCATGGGCAGGGCCACGCCTGGCTGTTTGGGGAGGCGTAGCCTTCCCTGGCCTATGAATACCCACCACCCATGGGAACTAGTATATGCACACGTCTCTCGGGGGGTGGCTTCACGGGGCTGATAACAGAAGTGCATTACCATCCCCCACCTACTAGAGAAGCTACATAAAATAACACAACAGACAATTGCATTTTAAAAAATACAATGGACCCCAAAGGTATTAAACCCAATTCAGTAAGGTTTCACTTAATTCAGTAAAGTTTATCTTAATTCCATGAGACTTGTCTAGGTTAGGATATTGTCAGTCTGTCACAATATCAACATCCCCTTCTCTGGCCTTGACAAATCCCATTTTGCCTTGCTCATGTCTATCTCAAATGCTGCTGAAAAGATCCCTAGCTTGTTGTTTTGACCATGTTACACTTTTCTTTGCACTTCTTCACTGATTCCCTATTCTCCATCCCATCAAACAGAAACTACCAGGTTTTACTTTCAAGGCCCTTCGCAGTCTATCTCCATGCATCCTATCATCTCTCAGAGGCTATCATGATTTTGCCTCCTGCCTCTGACTGTTCATTGATGCCAGCCTTCATCATCCACTTGTTAAACTTTCTAACAAGCACACTAGTGCTTTCTCCCATGTTGCCACTTGTGCATGGGAGGAGCTCCCTGTAAACACCTACAGAGACACTTCATTGTCCTCCTTCAAATCTCCACTTAAAACTCTCCTGTATTGTGATGCACAACATAAATAAATAATAAACACATACATTTCAAAACAGACAGTTTGCAAGAACCTTGACTGGCAGAAACACAGGCCCTGATTCTTCTCTCGGTCATGGGCATGATCCTGAAAGGAGCTTCCAGAGAGGAAGCAAAACATGAAGTGCTATAGAAATGATCATCAAAGGACTGGCTGGGTGTTAGCTGATGCTCACATCAACAAGGGATCAATTCTAGATGGGTCAGTATGAACCTACTGCCCATTACTGCAGTTCTGCCTGCAAAGAGTGCAGAAGTTTCACAAGGATTTCCATACAAGTCATGATATGTCGACATCTCTTACTGAGGCAGGCTGGATTTGGAGCTTTGCAGCTCTAGCCTGTGTTAAACAGAGGGTTTAGGAGAGCTGGTTGAACATGAAAGAAACCCTGATTCACCAATAGTTTTGTGCAAGAACACCAATTTCAGTTTGTCCCAATTTTATAGGGACAGTCCTGATTTTGGGGTCTCTTATATAGGCTCCTATTACCCCTCACCCCATCCTTATATTTCACATTTGTTGTCTGATCACCCTAGTTTGCCGTGACTTGTAAGGTCCTGTTATTAGTGTACGGGTATCTGGGCAGCCACTCGATATAACTGACGACGTTTGAGAATCATGAAAGGTCTGTGAATTTCAGCACAAATAATTATTCCCTCCCCAAAAACGCTAGAGAGCCTGTTATGCCTCGATCGCTGGCTTGAAAGGTTTCAGTCAGGGAGCAGAAACAATACTTATACCACGGAACAGAGAGAAGAAATGAACGGTAGCATGAGATGAACATAGTTTGTTCATTCTGAACGGTGAATGTTCAGCTTAGTTTTGGTGCATGTACAGGACAAAGGGCCAAATTTGTAACAAATATTCTTCTCAACAGATCAGTTGACCAGAGCTAGTAGTTCATTTTAACCTGACTGGGTGAGCAATGTGGACATACTGTTACTTGTCTGGAAGTCCTCGCGAGACTTCTGCACTTTTTACAGGCAGAATTGTACTAATGGAGGGTAGTTTCATTTTGACCGATCTAGTGCTGAACCCTTGTTTATATGAACATCTGCTAGTGCCCAGCAAGTCCCATGAAGAGCATTTCTATAGCACGTCATGTTTTGCTTCTTTACCTTTTGAATTCCAGGTGCTGCACTTGAGAATATATTCTCCCCTCATCATCTCCACTGAAATTATTTGGAACTGTGTCCTGGCCCATAGCTTAGAATACTCTAGATCGCCTATCTATACTGGCCACTGCTTTGGGCACCTTCATTTTTGTAGAAATGTGGAATTAAGATTCTTTCTTGACACTACCATGAACTACAAAATAAGGCACATTTAATTCATTCCATTTGAAGTTTGAGTTTTCTAGGACAGAGGGTAAATTATAGAAATATGTTGACAAGCCTTTTCCGTACAGTATTTTGGAAAAACTGATATAGTTTTTCCACAAGGTGTCGCTGTTTACTTATGTATCTTGTTCAGTGTAGCCGCTTCCTACAAATCCTGGTTCAACAGTAACACGCAATGTTTTGCCCTCGCAGAGAGAGAGGTGGGGGTTGGGGAGGAAAATGAAAATAGGTTGCCAGTGACAAACCAAATTAGGACAAGCCTACAGTTACAAAAGACTTCATAGTCTGGTTTCAAACTATTTACTAAAATCATTTCAAAAGCTGTTTGTGATCAGACAACCTTCTATACTCAGGAAACTAAAAAAAACCCCCAAAACCAAAACCCCCCCACTTTCCATTCACAAAAAACTGAGAGTCTGGCTCAGATTTGGTCTTGGAAAGCAGCATGAAGAAAGTATTGGTAAGAAATCAATGGCAGTCAAAAAAGCTAACAGACTGTTAGGAAACATTAGGAAAGGAATAGATAATAAGACAGAAAATATAATAATGCCACTATATAAATCTATGGTAAGTTCGCACCTTGCATACTACATGCAGTTCTGATTGTCCCATCTCAAGAAAAGATATATCAGTATTGATACAGAAGGACAACAAAAATGATTAGGATATGGAACAGTTCCCATATGAGAAACGATTAAAACAACTTGGACTGTTCATCTTAGAAAAGAGACAACTAAGGAGGATATGATAGAAGTCTATAAAATCATGAATGACATGGACAAAGTGAATAGGGAAGTGTTACTTACCTTTTCACATAACATAAGAACCGGGCGTCACCCAATGAAATTAATAGGCAGCAGGTTTAAAACAAAGAGAAGGAAGTACCTCTTCACACAATGCACAGTCAACCTGTGTGTGGAACTTGTTACCAGGGGATGCTGTGAAGGCCAAAAGTATAACTAGGTTCAGAAAAGAATTAGATAAATTCATGGAATATCAGTCCATTAATGGCTATTAGCCAAGATGGTCAGGGATGAAACCTCAGGCCTGGGTGTTCTGAAACCTCCGACTTCCAGAAGCTAGGATTGAACAACAGAGGATGAATCGTTTTATAGTTGCCATCCTGTTCATTCCCTTTGAAGCATCTGCTGTTGGCCTCTGTCAGAAGACAGGATACTGGGCTAGATGGACAATTGGTCTGACCCAGTATAGCCATACTTAAGTGGGCCCAAGAAGAGAACAAAGTAATTTTCTTGGGTTTCTTCTGAGCAGAGCCAGATGGGAAATGGTTTTCCCATCCCATAAAACTTTTCCAAAAAATTTCCCGTCACGAAACAGACAAAAAGTCGATCTGGAAAATTTTCACAAACAAATAATCTAAAAGGTTTTTGAAATTGGCTCTAATACCACATTTCATTTTGATAATTTTGAAACATTTCACTGCAATTTTGATGATTTAGAAAAAAACCTTTTTAGAATAAATTAAAATGTCAAAACAAAGAATCAGTTAGAATACACACACAAAACTTTTTGTTTCAAAACTATCATATTGGCACGTTTTGACAATTTAAAAAAAATCATTTTTTTTTTTTAGAATCAAGAGATTCATTGAAACCAACCCTCTGTCTCAAACAATTTCAATTTCTACATTTCAACATTTTTCCAGTGAAACAAGACTTTGTTGGGAAATTCCCAACCAGCTCTACTTTTGAGTACAAGTCATGGAATGCTCAGTACTGTCATTCTCACTGAAAAATGTGGACTAAATAGCAGTAACGCATCCACTTATCTGTCCATTTACAAATACCATATTATTTTATAGCAATGGCAGCAAACACTGCTACCTCATACCCCAAGCCATTGGGTTTGAGACCCTTTCTGCACAATATTTTAAGTATTTTTTATGAATGGCGGCTACTCTCTCTTCCTATAAATCTACTGGCATCTCCTTACTTCTAAAATCAACTGCTAAAATCTAAAATCAGTTGCTAGCCGTATTAAAGTTTAGGCAAGGTAACTTTCTGGAAAAACATCCTAAGGCCCAGCCAGGGTTGAAGAGAATCAAACTTATTAAAAAGCACACAGAGTGTGGCACATGAGCTGTCTACACAGCTATTTTTACTGCCCTCACGCAAGCTCCATAAGCCTGAGTCTATAGACATGGGCTCTGAGGGCAGGTCTACGCTACGGCGGGGATTGATGTTGTGAGATCAATCTATTGCAGGAGGAGAGGGGGTTGATTTATCGTGTCTGGTCTAGAAACGATAAATCAGTCCCCGAGCGCTCTCCCGCCCACTCCACAAGAGGCGTAGGTGGAGTCGACTGACCGCTGTGAAAACGTGGTGGTAAGTTGATCTAAGTATGTTGACTTCAGTTATGCTATTCTCATAGCTGAAGTGGCGTATCTTAGATAGATTCCCCCACCCAGTGTAGACCAGGGCTGAGACACTCTGCCAGGTTCCCTCTGCAAATTTCTGCTTGCTGTGCAAGACCTATGCTAGTAGTTAGAGACACTGCCTGCCCCAAGGAGTTTGCAATCCAAGTAGGCAAGACAGACGTCGGGATGATCCAGATGTCTGTCTTGCCTACTTGTGATCATCGGGATGATCTCAGATCAACAGAGCCAGATGTGTACCCAGAAGCCTGCTGCTGCAAGACAAGCCCAAGAAAGAAAACAACAGAACACCATGGGCCATAACCTACAGTCCCCAGTTAAAGCCTCTCCAACACATCATCAGTGATCTACAACCCATCCTGGACAACAATCCCTCACTTTCACAGGCCTTGGGAGGCAGGCCAGTCTTGGCCTACAGACAACCTGCCAACTTCAAGCATATTCTCACCAGCAACAGCACACCGCACCATAATAACTCTAACTCAGGAACCAATTCATGCAACAAACCTCAATGCCAACTCTGCCCACACATCTACACCAGCAACACCATCACAGGACCAAACCGGATCAGCCACACCATCACTGGTTCATTCACCTGCACATCTACCAATGTAATATACGCCATTATGTGCCAGCAATGTCCCTCTGCTATGTACATCGGCCAAACTGGACAGTCCCTACGAAAAAGGTTAAATGGACACAAATCAGATATCAGGAATGGCAATATACAAAAACCTGTAGGAGAACACTTCAACCTCGCTGGACACACTATAAAAGATTTAAAGGTCAGCATTTTGCAGCAAAAAAACTTCAAGTCCAGACTGCAAAGAGAGACTGCAGAGCTGCAATTCATTTGCAAATCTGATACAATCAATCAAGGATTGAACAAAGATTACGAGTGGCTAGCTAACTACAAAAGCAGCTTCTCTTCTCTCGCTATTCACACCTCCAGTTCAGCTGCTAGAGAAATACCTCACTCTCCTTGATTAGAGATAACAGGCTGGTTCAGTCTCATTGGACTAACTCTGTTATCTCCCACCTGGTTCTTGCCTACCTATTTATACCTGCCCCTGGATACTTCCACTGCATGCATCCGACAAAGTGGGTATTAGCCCAAGAAAGCTTATGCTCTGAAACTTTAGTTAGTCTTTAAGGTGCCACAGGACTCTTTGTCACTTCTGCAATTCCAGACTAACACGGCTACCCCTCTGATCGGGATGATCATTATCCTCATTTTGCTGACATGGAAATGAGGCATGACGAGATTAAAGCAACCGGCCCACGTTCACACAGGAAGCTTGCAGCAGAGTCAGGAACTGAACCTACATCTTCTGAATCTCAACCCAGTGGTCTAACCACAGGACCATCCTTCTCTGCAACCTTTTCAATTGTCTTATTTTTATGCTCCATTTTGGACAAACAACAAATACAAGTATTGCTAAGAGGAGTATTTCTCCATATGGAGTATTCTTTCCTGAAACATAGTCTCCGTGCTTCAGATTGAATTTTGAAATCCATCGACATAATTGATAATTGCATAAAAAGCTCTGTGAGTTGGACAAGATAATAGCAGTTTTATAAGAATCTAGAAGACACTAAAAACTTTTACAGGGTTTTTTTTATGTATAATTATTATTTTCCCTCAGTGTTTCATGTTCTCAGTTGTTGCTGGCAGAGTTTCAATTGTAGGGTGGACAAGGGTGTTATACGAGGTGGATTTGGGGACAGGCTCCTAGACAAATTGTACCACGGGGACCCTGGTGACAACAAGGCAATCCCTCAACATGGTCTTGCAGTGTAGGTGGAATCTTGTTTAAACTGTGTCCCCTAAGTAAGCGATAGCTCTGCTCTACTTTCTCCAAACATATAACTGGGTCCTCCTGCCACAGTGGTTAACACAGCATAGAAGGGCCATTGGGATCTTAGTGAATAGTGCTTTTCCATCCTACATGTCTATGACTCAGTAGGACCAGCAAAAACCTCACCACCTTTCACTCCAAGTACAAAGTGCATTTCTTTGACTTTGCCTTCTGCAACAGAAATATGGAGCAACATGAATAGTTAAATAAAAACCCTGCCAAAGCATGACACTCCACTGCACACACTTCTACCCCGGGGAAGAAGATTAGAGAACAACATGTGTTGTTGTGTAGTCACATTTCTTAATGCACTACTGGAAGGTGCTCAGGTGCTATGGTGATGAGTGTGGTAAAAAAATATATACATAATTGAAGGGCAAGATTACTAGCCCTGGTTTAAGCTAGGCATAGGGCAGAGTAACAGGGTGGCTTGCCTCATGGGCTGGGGCTAAGCCAACCCTGATTACAGGATGCACCCTGCCTGAGTGGGATCCCTATAAAGAGCAGCAGGTGGCTGCAGTAAGGTGTGGGATGCTCTGGAGGCAGAGATCTGTAGCAGCAAGATTAGCTTTCGGAGAGGCTTTTAACTGTGCCCAACTCTGGGGAAGAGGGCTCGGAACTCCCAGAGAGAGATATTGAAGTGGGGTTGGGGGCTAGAGGGCCAGTGTGTACTTAAAGAGTGAATAAATTGGACCACCGGATGGGAATGTTTTAATTTCCTTTGAACTATCATGAGTTTGGTTAAGGAACGTTGTGAAGGAAACAACTGGAGGAAGGGAGTGCTGCAGAACTACCTCTAGCCATGAGGTGGCACTTGGGTGGTATCCAACCCTGTTACAAGCAGACCGGGACTGCAGCTGTTTCCCCTGCTAATATACCTTGGTCCTGACCTGAAACACCCCTGAGCTCTCCTCCACCACAAACGCCAAACATCTCAAGTTGGGCAATGCTGCTGTTCCCCAGAGACCTGGACTGAGGCCAACAAACTCATTTCACTTAAGATGTGATCCAGATTTGAAACCCCGGCTCCAGAGGTGAAAGGCAGCCGCTGGTTTGTTTAATTCCGAACATTTGCATATCTCTTTCTCTTGCTGCATTGATATCAAATCAGCAACAATCTATTAAAGCTTTCATTTGAATAGCCATTATGCTCCCAAGACTGGATACCGGTCCCCTTAGGGGCGCAGAGTAATAAACAAATCGTTTGTGGCACATGTGTTGTTCAAGCTTCAAGCAAGGTAAATGGAAAATATAGATTACAGTGCCTCACGTCCTATCCATTTTCCCCTCGTCAAACATTCTTAAATTCTTCAGAAGAAGAATCTAGCCATATTATTAGCAATTAAATGGCTTATTGCTGAAATTTTGAAAAGATTTAACAATGTCCTTTGCAAGAATTGTATTTCTCGTTACATAAATCTACAGCCTTTCAGGCAAGCCCCCATCACAGCAATCCATCATTTCTTGCTATGGTGGCATCTCCATGTTAAAAAGATAGAGATTCAGGTTTTTTCTTTTCTTTTCTCCTTCTCTCTCTCTTTTTAAAAGACCAGCATATTCACCATGAAAAATGTTACTGTCTCTCACTCTATCAGACTCATTTAATGTACTGGCACCAGATACACTCCTATTTAGGCTAGTTGGTTGGTCAACGGCAACTGAAAATCCACTGGATTGACGGTGAAGGTTCTAACGGCACCAGAGGAATCCAAGCTTCCCTCCACTGGGGGAGCTGTAAGAGAGACAGCACAGTCTCAAAGAAAAGGAATAGTACTCGCCATTGATTCAGTGTACCTCTTCTTTCAGCCAGGCTTCTAGAGTCCTATACAGTTCTAGAGAATGACGCTGACTCTGATTGGTCAAATTTCCAAAAGAAGGGCAGCAATAGTAACTATCCTTCCCTGAGGGCTGAATCTCTCCTGCAGTGAAGCAGGCCTGCCTTGCAAGAGGATAGGCCCAGATCCCCAGCCGGTTTAAATCCGTATAGCTCTACTGATGTTAAGGGAATGATGCTGATTTTCAACACATAAGGATCTGGCGTGTAGTTTTGATCTGTGTCTTGCTGCTGGGATGATTCTGGTCCATTGCGTCTTGCCATTCAGGAGACATTTTTAAACCTGTTACATGTTGAATAAACAGGGAATGGCACATTCCCAAACTAACATGGGCTATCTGGGAAAATACACGCTTTAAAAAAAAAAAAAAAGAAACGTTAGCAATCGAAACTCTGTGCTGACGCAACCAGTGTTAAAATCCTGTGTTGAAAAATACGTTGTCAATTGCAGAGCAAGTTTCTCAGGTTGATATGGCAACTGAAAACACTGGAAATCAAAGCTGAGCAAATATTCTTAAAGGAAAAAAATACACATTTTGAGGCATAGTCTTGTTCCTGCTCAGCAGGGATTTAACATGCTCAGCTATCACTGTTCTCTTTTTTTATTTGCAAGCTAAGGAAAGAGCAGCATCATGCCATGGCTATTGATTTTATTGCCATGGTCATGGGCTGTTTCTGTAAGGTTCTGCGATAGCAGCTCTGGGATTTGTGTGTTACAGATCTATAGTCACACCGCTTTGTTGTTCTGGACTTTTGACTCCCTTCTTAAAGCCTCTTTATTGGCACCAGGACTCCTGGAGGCAGCCTTTTTTGCCTGGAAGAAGGAGATGGGCTAGAGAGCTGAGACAAATTAAGTCCATCCTTAGGCATGGCTCAGGATCCATGAAATTGTGATCTCTTCTCCAGGTGGATGTCTCCTCAGGGCAGAAAGGCCTTATGGCCACCATCCAGCAAAGTACTTAACCACACGCTTAATTAACTTTAGGCATGTGAGTAGTTCCACCAAAGTTAATGGGATTACTCATGTGTTTAAAGTTAAGCATGTGCTCAAGTGCTTTGCTGGATCAGAGCTTTCATGTATATATACCCTATTTGGCCCTTACCATGGGGTTTAAATGGTGCATACGTTCCTATGCAGGCTATCTGCACTGGGGTTAACTTCACTTTAGGAAATGATGGGTATCCTGTATTATTTATAAGCGTGGAACCTCTCTCTTAAAACCCACAGCTCCCTATGCTATTTCACTTCACCATTATTTTAAGAATCAGCTTTTCACTCCTTCCAGTCATTGTCACAGTATGAGCAGTGTTGCTTACCCAATGTCTGGAGTGTGGCATGTGATTAGTGTGAGCGTTACAATGAAGCCAGCATTATGTTAGCACAGAACACCTGGAAGAACCTGCTTTAAGCTATGCCCTGGAATGAAGAGGATATAGCCTTTTGTTTTTCTCCCCTCCAATAAATGCTGAAAGGAGACCACTCTGACAATATTTTCAACAAAACCTCTTAGATCTGTCTGGAAAATTTCTTCTTAAGTCATGGTCCCATTAATCAAACCTGGCAGTCAACTAATATTCAGATTTCTACCTGTAATTAGAAGACTTTAAATCAGCCACCTCAAGGAACTAAAGGGGCCATCAGCTCTTATTTTATATTTATTTTTCCTTTAAACAAAGGGTTGCTATTCTTTTCTCCTCCTGCAATGAAGTTAATAGATTTATTCATCAAGTTTTCTAAATTTAGACATCACACTGCTGTTTCTCTCCCACTGCTAATTTTATTCTTAGCAGCACTTACATAAAAGCAAGCATTGCAAGATATGACAAAAACACTAACCTGCTGTGACCTGGAATGCACTGGCAGTGTAAAATACAATGAGAAAAACTGATGTACGACAGAACTTTTATACCAAGTGTTCCCGCTAGACTATATGTTTTACATGAGACTCTGATTTTTAATACTGTTCCTTACCTGTATAAGGGTCTGATCCAGCTTCCTGTGGAGTTTTGCTATTAACTTCAAGGGGAGAAAGAGCAGATTACTAGGATCTCCCTTTGCATTAATTTGAGTGGTAAGCTTAGTCTTCGAGTCAATTGGAAGAAGACCACAGTGATGGTAGACCTCTGCTCCTACTCATTGTGACTGATGGACAAGAAGTTGAATCTGTTAACTCATTTGAGCATCTTGGCTCTGTTGTCACCAAGGAGGGAGGTTGTCTTGCTGATATGACACAATGCATCAGCAAGGCTATGGGTGTTATGCCCGCTCCAGAAGCCTCTGCAGCATCAATGCTACATATCAACTTGGACTAAGATGCACATCTATCAAGCAGCAGTAGCTTCTATCCTTTTGTATGGCTCTGAAACCACCAAAGAGACTCAAATGCATGGGACGCTGGCTTTTCATAGGTACCTGCTTGCCAAATTGTCAGTGTTTTATGTTGGAAACAGCTGGTCATTCTTGCTTGCCTACTGCCAGCTGGGAAAGTTCCTTTGGGACCAGGTGCCTATCTGGTGAAAGCCCGGAAGGAGACTCTGCTCTTGCCACATCTGAATTCCCTAGAGAAAGTATCCCAGGCAACCTCCAAGCTCTTGACCTATGAAGGGGAAGAGCACCTGAGTGGAGAACTGACATCAAATCTCATTTCCAGTCTGGCAAAATCAAACTTCCCTGGAATTTGAAACAAGCTCCTATGTCATTTTTATTATTATTTATATTGCAGGAACGCCAGGCAAGGATCAGGCCCCATTATGTACTGTACACATGTGCAAGGAAGAGAGTGCTTGCTCCAGAGAGTGTAATTTTTTTCTTGCCATCACTTTCCACTGGTCTCTCTCAGGATGAGGGTGAAGCCCTCCTGGTGTGTCCGACTGGCAAACACCATGGTAAACTCCGCATTACAGCCTTTCAGAGGGCATGAGTCCTGTGCATTTCCACTGGCTCTAGTTGTGCCTCATTAGTTTAGGTTAATCAAGTGTTGAGCCTCGGTCAAGTCCAGCGAGCTACGACAGTCAATGGGATCTATTCTCTTCTGGATACACGCATGTCACACCCATTAGCATCAATGGGAGTTACAAACACTCTTTGGAGAGAGACCCCAATGTGTACAACGGTGACAGATTAAAAAGAAATAATGCTGCCAGTTCAGCCCTGGGGTGATTAGATGCAGTCCTATTTTTAAATCCTGTCACTTACACCAGAGTTGAATTTTACTCCCTGTGTTGTATCCTGGCCCAAGTTGGCAGTGACCAAAAGTCGCCACCACCCTATATGTGCTTGGGATCAGATGTGAAATGAAACTTGATGTTCTCAATCCTGGACACCTGTCCACTGAGAACAACCACCAACAAAACCCACCAATCCCAGCTGAGGCGCTTAGCTCAGCAGTACTGAGCATGGAGACTGAACCTCCTTAATGATGGTCATGCCAAATTATGGTTGAAGCTTATAGGCAAAAAAGTGTCAGGGAAACATCTAACTTTGTGATATTTGTACTGTGGATAAGAGGACTTCACTCTTCAGGGTTGTCAATATGTTACTTTTCAACAACTCTCAAATTCACTTAACATGGAGACAGTTTAGGGAATAGCCTAAGAAAGAGCCAAACTGAATGATGGTAACAAGGCGTGGAAACTGCAAGAACTCTGGAGGGTGCATATTTGAGTATGTTACATATTGCGGCCCTGCGCCTCAGCCAGTGTAAAGTGATGTCAATGTAGCTACGCTGATTTACCCCAGCTGTGGATCTGACTGTAGGAAACTATAGATGGTACATCCCATATGAAAGATAACGTATTGAAATGTATCCTTCGGGTTTCCAGATTTGGGTGGTTATTTTTGGAGGGGAAATATTGATTTTTACTCCAAAAGAGAATGAGGAATAAAACTGATCCGTTGAAAGATTATTTTCATTTAATTTTAACTCAGATTCTAGTGCTCTGAAATACTTTTACACCGGCCAATCAGCTCCCCTCTTAGTATGGACTATTTTAGCATCTGTCGGTCCACTGACAATTTTCAGTACTGAAGATTGAAAATGGGAGGCATATCCGATGTACAGATGATAAAAACCTACCTTTAAGTTATTGCTTGGGTGAAGATTTGTTATTATTTAACCTAACTCTAGAAATTGTTACATTAGTTACACTGGGTGAAATTTATTCTTAATGCCACTACTTTGCAATGGAAGAATCTGCATTTTATTATACTGGACATTCTCCACACTTATACTAGTTTTATACTGCTGTAACTTCAGTGGAATTGCTTTGGATTTATTCTGTCGTGAGAAGAGAATCAAGTCCAAAATGTTTATTTCCAGATATTAGAATATGGTAATTACATTGGTATCCTCAGAGTTAATAGCTACAATGTATATACCAAGAAATTGTCTTTAGCTTTCTCCACATGTTAATTCTCCATAATCCTGTTATCAGTACAGCTAGTTGGACAAACAGTGTGATAATAAACTAATATTTATCATACGCTTCTTTCAGTTCCAGATTAACCAGGAGTTTCCCCAAATACTAAGGGGATTTGCTTTACCTACAGTGTGAAAATTGTCAGATAAAAATGTGTGTGTGGAGGGGGGGAGGGACCCTCAGCAATGCACATCACACTCACATGGAAAGATATTTATGCCCATGAAGTGCTGTTTTTCCCCCTCTCAAATCTGAGAGGCCCATGCATCCTCTCCTTCAGAGTTTGCAGCCAAAGGCAAACCCCACGCAGGAAACAGAGACAACCTGTCCACATGTGTGAGCTGCGGAATTTATTTCTGTACTTGTGGATAGCTAATGCAAGCCTCAGATATTTGGGACACCATCAACGCATGGAGCTAACTTTTCTGAAAGGGCAGCAGATGCCTCCTTATGCTTGCTACAGTCCCCGGATGCTGGGCCCTTTATCACCACCAGGATATTTGTCAAAAGATATTTTCCTTATTATTGCTACAGGTGCTTAGTTCTAGATAAAGACAGCCCTCCACCCCGCCCCGTACACCACTTCCCCCCCCAGCTCTCAACGTGTCGTAGCTTTATATGAGGCTAATGGAGCAAAGCAATGCTCAAACGTCAAATTAAACTGCACGGCTCTGTAATCACTCAGACTGACATGGCATAAAAGGATAATTAGTAGTTCATTACATGGAACATTGTTTGTTCAGCTAAATTGATTTCTCTCAGCTGCCCATGTTTTCTGTTTACTTAGTGAGCGCTCAACTGCACATTTTTATTTGTGAACTAGGAAATCCCTTCCTCTGAAGTTTTTTTTTCATCAGCGTTGAGTTTTTAAATATAGTTTGCTTGAGGTGGGTGAACCTCTGAAATTACAGACAGGTGCACAGTAACAATTGCCAGTGCGGAGTGATGTGCAGTACAAAACAAGCTGTGGTTAAGGAGACCTGCCCAGCTCCCTCAAGAAAGGCCATGTGCATCCATCTGCTTTGTACATGGACATTCTTTGCTTGGTTGTTTGCTTTTCAACTTACAGTGAACTTCCCTTTCTCATATTTTTTTTAGAAAGGGGGGGGGCTGGTGGAGCTATGCTCCCCCCCCCACAGCACTGCGAACGGGAATCAACAAACAAAGTCTTAAAGCCT
The DNA here is from genome assembly GCA_007922305.1 of Dermatemys mawii. Classification (NCBI taxonomy): domain Eukaryota; kingdom Metazoa; phylum Chordata; order Testudines; family Dermatemydidae; genus Dermatemys; species Dermatemys mawii. The sequence continues at coordinate 8,377,992 of ML677401.1, read as the reverse complement.
CCCTTTTGCACAGTGGGAGGCATAGAAAGGAGGTGGTTGTTATTTTAAGTGTGCTTTTCTTTCCACTTGCATTTAGGGTTTAAATGCAAATAGCCACCTTCAAAGCTTTCCAAACTTGCTACCTCGTGAAAATCTAAATATTGATCTAGGTGACTTTCAAAATCATGTCAGTGCTGTGTTGCAAACTCTAGCACTTTTATCATGACTGTCACTTTATTTGGGAGTTTTTTTTTAAAGAGCATCAGCTTCTGGAATCATGTGATCACATGAGAAAATCTCAACTTGCTTTTTTTTTTTAATGCAAGTTTCTAGCACTCATGGCTGCAGAGAAAAGTGCTACAGGGACCCTACAGGCTCAGAACCAGAAAGAAAACAAACCAAAATCAAAACCAAAGAAACATACATTTTTAGAAGTCTCATGGGTTTTCAGCCTCTCTCAAGTCTGGGGACCAGTTTGAATGCTTAAGATTTGTAATATTGCGTATGCCATGGCAGCTAGGGAAGGAAGGGGAGTGTTTATTTCCACAGGGGCAAATAGGGGAAAGACATGATTACTTCACTGACATCAGTGAAGTCACATCATATTTCCACAGATATACATGCAATCAGAATCTGGTGTAACGTCTCCCATTATGAATGTGCAAGAGTGGAGATGGGGGAATAGAGAATGGACAATCCCTGTTACACAGGAGGAAGGGGGAACCATGATGTGTTCTGGCCAGAGCTACACAGTGTGGGAAATATTCCAGCTCCCCATAGGGCTAAAGTTATCATCACAGTTCCATCATCTAAAATCTGCTAATAAATACTCTACATCACATGTCACTGGAATGCAAATGACAAACCCTTCAGTAGTATTTTACCCTCTCCCTGGTGGGGCAGGGCCTCCTTTTCATGGAAGTCCCCTCCAAAGGCACATGTGGCAGCATGTATGAACTGAGTGATGCGGGGAACATTTGGGTCTAGAACTTAGTTTTGTGCCTAACCCCTAGCTGTATAATGTATAGCTATGCACTTTGACAGTACCATCTCTGGTGATGGTTCCCTGGAGCAAGAAATATCAGACAGACTATGAAAGGCAAGCCAGGCCTTCAGAAGAATTCACCATAGAATACTCAACCAGCACACCATCAAACAGTCAATAAGATGTATGCACAATGCAGCAAAGGGCTCTTTACACGGGCATGATACTTAAATAGTTTACCACAGACACATGAAACAACTTGAAAAATGCCACATGCTCTGTTCTGAAGGTCCACTGGCAGGACAAAGAATCCACCATTAACATTGCTGAAAGATCAAAAACCCTGGCAACGATCATCAAAGCTCAATTTAGAGGGACAGGACATTATCAGAATAGATGAGGAGAGACTCCTGAAAAAAGTTCTTTAGGGCGAGCTGAAACTTGGAACGTGTGGGAGGGAAGGTCAACAAAAACACTTCAAAGACTCCCTGAACATAATCTGCCCTTATGCAGCATAAATACTGATAACTTTGAAGAGGGGGCCAAGGACAGACACGCATGAAAATTATCAATAAAGGCTGTAAACACTTTGAGGAAGATCGACCAAAAATGGTTTGAAAAAAAGGGCCACGTGATGCCATGTCTTCTGTGGAAGCCAGCACATTCCTATGTGACATCAGTTTGCAATCTTGCTCATTGTGGTTTGAACTGTATAGAACATATGACACTGACACATCATGCATGGAGAAACTTACAATGGCCTGAATAGCATTCCCCATCCTTGAACCATGAGCTATTAAACACCAGCTACAAACCCATGTTCCGTGGTTTGGTTGTGCCCTTTCCTGTTATCTCCACCTTTTCACTGTTGGTGTTTGTAGGGCACAGAAACATTTTGCTCAGAGCAATTCAGGGGCTGGACTGGATCATTTTTAATCCACAAAAAAACGTGAAGTTTAGATGCACAGTTTATCCCAGCTACTGAATCGGTCTCATTAGAAAATGTTGCTGTCGTAGCAGAATGTTGGCACCATTAAACTGTCAGTACCACAACTGACGCTGGGGAAAAAAAAACACATTCTAAAATGAGCTCATGAATGGGGCATTCAATGAACTATTAACCCAGGAAGAGAGTTCCTTCAAAAACATGTGTTCTCCCACAAGATTCAGAACATAATTAGGTTTCTCAGCTCCGTGGAGGAACCTGGAGTTACATAGACAAAATTAAAAAATTCATCTTTTGAAGGCCATCTACTGATATTTCTGGGCTTTGAATCAGGATCATTAGGGTGACCAGATGTCCTGATTTTATAGGGACAGTTCCGATTTTTGGGTCTTTTTCTTATATAGGTTCCTATTACCCGCGCTCGCCCCCATCTCCTGTCCTGATTTGTCAAGTTTGCTGTCTGGTCTCTGTAGGACCATACTTTTTAACTTTAACAAAAAGCTTAGACTCTGGAGCAAAAGATGACAGCCAGCAGGAAAAAGTTCTTATGTACAAATTATTGTTTGCATTGCTGTAGCATGTAAGACCCCCTGTCATGAGCCAGTCCCTACTCTCATTGTGCTAGGTGCTATACACAGAACAAAACAATTGTCCTGCCCCAACAAACGTGCCCAATAGGATCCACCGATTGTAGCATTATACCATGAGAACCAGGAAGTGCAATTGCCTAGAAACCTGTCTTAAGCAAAAGTGAACAGAATACTTGTCTGGTTTCACTGAAGTTCAGACTTACACAAATGAAAAAGTAAATAAAGGCCAAAGAATATATTCATCCACTATTAATAATCCAAGGTGGTGTTTGCAATAAAGAGAAGGACATTTTTAATCCAATGGTGTTCTTTAAGCGTAGCGTTTTTTGGCCTCTGTAGATTTGCCAAAACTTTTCCATATGTATAACAGGTATTTCTTTTCAAATGTAATGGAAGGTTATAATATGTGTGTTATTTATTCAAGAAAACAGAACTGCTATGTTGGAGACTCAGTAAATGCATATTCAGGAAGTTAATAAAAATATACACAAAAAAACCAAAAACCCACCATGTGTGTTGTACCTAAGAGAACAAAACTGCTTCTTCTGAGCCATCCCAGTCTGTCAGGCAAATACATATTAAAAAGAAAAATGTTGAAGATATATTATTACTTACCAAACAGATCAGCATAAGATCCTTTAGTGTCATTCAATCTGTCATGTAAATACTGGCTGATCTAGAACATTTTTCCTGTTAGCAGCTGCTAAGTGATAAAAAGAAGAGTTCAGAAGTTGGAATAAAGCTGATGGCAGTTTAATGAGCCACCCTCTGCTATGGTTCCTACACTTACATCCCAATCCCCCAATATGGAACATAAGGTATGGCCTGAGCTTTCTTATTCCATGGCAATCCTCACCTGCTTTAGTTTATGCCAAGGATGGGGAAGATGCTTAAATCCATCCTCCATTCTGAGCTATTCCCAGCTCCCATGGGACACTCAAGAGCCAGACCGGGATATCTACAAGTACAGCCAGAGTGGAAAAGCATTAGTCGTTTAAGTGGTTAAAACAGGACAGCTGTTGCATGTATCTTGTACTGGGTAATATCATGAGAAGACTCCATGGTTCTAAAACTAAACTGGCTCTTCTAAGGATAGTATTTACAAAGATGCTGCAATTGCAACTAGCATTCAAGCCACATGCACAAAGACTTGTCTCCTGGCATCTCCTTCAAACGCTTCCCTCCTGCAGCATGTGCTCCCCCCTCCAAGACCGACTCAGCTTTCTACATCTTTCATCAATTTTTGTTGTTGTATCTTCTGTGCCAGTGTTTGCTGACTTGCTCAGGCCAGAGATTACTAGTACACAGCCCACCCTAGGAATGCGGCTTTTATCACCAGCCTATCATGGCCACTGCTAGGCCCGACAGTCTTCTAAGGATGCTGGTCTTAGAACCTGTTTGTCACTTCTGGTTTATGTTGCTGCTGTTGGGGAACTTGCTTCCATTCTACTGCTGTAATTCTGGTGGGTGTTGTCCTGTTGCATTGCTCACATATAATCAGAAGAAAGGAGCTATGTCAATCCATCTCATTCTCCTGGCTCTGGCCTTGGTCCCATGGGTCTACTGTCTGCCACTGCTTCACAGTTGTCTTCAGCTTCATCTCCATTGCCATCCTGAGTTCGTACCTACCTCAATATGACCCGCATCCGACTGCAGATGGGCTTTTGCCATTGCGTTGTGTAGCTATTTGATGGTGGGACCCAGACCAGCTCATCTATGTGTAGTGGCCTCAGGTCACTGACTACTGCTTGTCTAGCCTGGCACTTTTTAAATTGCTTCTGTGTACTGTCTGTCCTTCTTCTGATGGGCTGCAGCAGATTACCTCTAATGGGAAGCATTAGAAGCTCCTCCAGCCAGCAGTTCATGACCCACCCATGACTCCATATCTGCATTCAACTTGGCATTTGTGCCTGGCTGGCAGATATACTCCCTTGCTTATCTCAGGCATGCTTCTGTCCCCATGTGGGAAGTGTGTATCAGTCTCACTATGTTAGCTCTTAAATCTGCTAGGATTACACTTAAGCTCTTTTAAATAAAATCCCACATTCCTGTCCTGGCAGTAGGACAGGGGTGGGCAAACTTTTTGGCCCGAGGGCCACATCGGGGTTCCAAAACTGTATGAAGGGCAGGTTAGGGAAGGCTGTGCCTCCCCAAACAGCCTGGCCCCCTCCCCTATCCACCCCCTCCAACTTCCCTTGCCTGACTGCCCCCCTCAGAACCTCTGACCCATCAAACCTCCCTGTTCCTTGTCCCCTGATTGCCCCCACAGAACCTCTGCCCCATCCAAGCGCTCCCTGCCCTTCAGGACCCCCTGCCCCGGCCCCTTACCATGCTGCTCAGAACTGTAGGAGCTCACAGCCATGCTGCTGCAGCACTGCCCAGCAAGAGCAGCAGGCCAGAGTGCTGGTGGCGCAGCACACTGAGGGACAGGGGAAGAGGGACAGCAGGGGAAGGTCTGGGGACTAGCCTTCCCAGCCGGGAACTCAGGGGCCAGGCAGGATGGTCCCGCAGGCCGGATGTGGCCTACAGGCTGTAGTTTGTCCATCTCTGCAGTAGAGGGTAGCCTGTTGTGGCATTTGCTCCATGTAATCTAGCCAGCCCTGGAGTATGAACTGTTCTTCTGCCTGTGGCAGCACCTCATCCTATTCTATGCTTTGCTGGATTGCCTAGAGACTCCCGTTAGAGAGGCAAAGGTATTGTAGCATGCTGATATACTCCACCTCCTGTTCCAAAGAGCTGGAAGGCACGCCCTGCCCAGGCTGTCTGTACCTAGTAATGACTTTCCTGGGAAGTACTTCATCCTCACACCAGAGCACTGGAGTCTCAATAACTAATGTGTTGTAGTCACTTGGCTGCACTTAGAAGTGGCTTTTTCATGATGCTTTCTAATGACTTGTGATCAGACTGCACATCTACCTTGTGCCCAGCTGATGGAACTGGTCCAATCAAAAGAGCACAGCCAATATGGAAAATTTCAACAAAAGCCCATTTTCCAATGAGAAAATGTTTTGTCTGAAAATTTTCAACCAGGACTAGTACTCAGCACTTATGTAATTGAAGCCATTTATCTAGGAGAACTAATTATGGCCTTGGGAGCATAAAGTTAGGCCCCAGCCTTTGAAAACCTTGGCCCCCAAGTGATGGATCTAGAAACCATGAAGTAATATCCTGGTAATAAGTTAACCTTAGCTAACCATTCCCACGTTCTCCAGACCCCTAACTTAATGACAAGTATATTGCTGAGAAGGACAATGAGGTAATGAATGTTAAATTTTGTATGACTTTATCTAATGTATAATCACGAAATTAATTTGTCTTTATGCCTTTCAGCTCTTCAGTCCAATATGAAGCTATAAAATGAAGTGCAGGGAGTGTGGATCTGTTCAAAATGTTATGTATTCACCCATTCTTGCTTCACACACTTAGCACCAAAATTGTTCTTATTGTTATTTTTTTTAATAATGTCACCCGTAAAGGTTATGCTAACAAGCTCTTTTGGCAAAAAGCACAGGAAGACTTTTGCTACCACTCGGAGTGCAGCTGTAGTGAAAAAGCTGCTCACTTATTCAATCTTCCCCCCCTCTAAATTACTATTTACTGATGTAGGAGCGTACAACTTCTGCCATCTCTCAATAATTAATGAAGTGTTAAAGAGACTCTGCTAAAGTTCTTGCATCTGCTGGGGGAAACTACACGCAGATAGGAAACGAGTTCTGTAGCAGAGCCAAATCCACATTCATCCCACTCCTCCTAGGACAGGACTAGGGGAAACTCAGCACAAAAGCTGATGTTTGTTCAGTTTCTGATTTCGGACCCTGACTTCTGCACATGCTGAATTTTATGCATGCAAGTGGTCTCACTGAAATCAATGTGACTACTTATGTATGTGGAGTTAAACAGCTATATAATCTCTGAAGGACTGGGGCCTAAGATTGTACAGTTCTTGAACCACATCTTACTCTATGCTTGTACAACACCAAACATACCCATTGGTGGGGGAAGGAGAAAGAAATCTGCACTTTTAAAACACCCAATCCTGCAAGTTCCTGAGCACCTCCTTGGAGGTGGGATTTAAGGACTCTGCACTTAGCACATTGTAGGATCAGGACCTATGAGCTAGATTACAACTGGATGCTATAAAGGTCAGTGGTCCAAATTCTTGGCTGAAAATGTGTGCAACTCCATCAATATCAGTGGAGTTGCATTTGTTTATGACTGTGGCAAATTTGGACCACTGTTTATTTTTGTCCAAATCTGCCACACAAAATGGCTGTTCCTCTAGTATGTTTACAACATATCGCGCAACAGAGCAAAGATTTAAAAAGAAGTCTATGGTAAAGCAGAAAAAAATGGTAAATAATTGCAACTAACTCTATGGTATTTAGCCATATACAATTGTACTGTTACTTTGCTGGCATCATAGAGAATAAGACATCAAAAGTACCTCCACAGATACAAAATATACAATGTCTTGAATAAATATTTTGTCTTTCCTCACAGGACCTGTTTGGAAATAGCCCAAGAATTAACTCTTTGTGCTGCCATCTGATTTCACAGTGTGTCACCTTTAGAACTTCACATCATTAATCACTGACATGCTACCAAGCCTCACACAAGCCTAAGGGCTTTCCCAGGATTCCCTGCTGCTTGGCAGGTGAAGGAGTCACAGCCAAAGACTTTTTGAAATACAGCCCAGGTACAAGACATATTAAGCTGGAGTGGCCATTCCCAGGAGCAATGGAACTCCCTAATCTGTTGTTACCTGTCAACCTCACTCCATTCGTATTGAATAATTAAAAATCTGATTATTTTATTAACCTGAAATTTAAGTAGAAACAAAGAGACACCATAAATCACTGGGCATTTGTAAAAGTCACTATATTTCATGTGCAGCAAGATTAATGTTCCTCCCTCCCCCGCTTTACTTATAAAATGTAAATGTTTTCTACTGGCCCCAACTTCTGGAGGGCAGAGCTGACGGTGTGTGCCTGGGCGGGGGAAAGGGAACTACAGGGGGTAGAAAACAGAAGTTAAAGAAGCAAGATGGCCTATTTTTATGCTATTTAATATGAAGCCTTTTTTTTAAACCGCTCAGCAGGAATAGCAAAGTTTTCCAAGTCATCACCTAGCAACAGACCCTTCAAAACATTTGCAAAGCAGTTTTGCATCGCTGCCATCATCGGAAGCACTGACTTGTTGAAGGCTGAATTTGCTATGGAGAGGAACTGAATGCTCTGTACTTATTCAGAGTGCTGAGACATGCAGTCTTCTTCCACGGAGAAGAGAATTCATTAATGTATGATAAAAAATAAGCCAAAGCACACATTACACGTGGCTTGATAAGAGGTCTCAGCCAAATTTTTGACTTAGGGTCTATATTTTTAATTGAAAAAAAAAAATTCAACTTCTCAGCCAGTTGTTTTTATATGTGTCATCCAAGGTTAGATATTTTGGCTCAGGCACACTTTGAAAAATATTAGGTAGTAGGCTCAAAATTCAGCTGAAGACTATTTAATCTTAACAAAAAATAATATTGATGGAAAATCCCTCTTCATGAGCAGAGCAAATCTGATTTGCCAGGTCTTGGCTTCAACTCAGAGTTAACAGCTTAATTTAATACATATTAGTCTCATGAAAATATACCGCCACAACAAAACTATTTTTCATGAAGTATCTTTAATGCAAATGGAAATTTTATTTAAGATGATCTTTTAAATATAAGATCCTCAAAGTAGACAGTATGGGGTTGAAATTAGCAAACTTTCCAAAACATCATCCATGTGAGATATTGCCCATCTTGGATTTTAATTCAATCACCCACTAGCTTAACCAAAATACACCATGGAATCAAAAGTGCTCTTGGTGATAGTTTTCAAGCATGGTTACATCGTGAACTGTTCCCACAATGCAACTGGAAACATTCCTTAGGGAGTCAGTGAAGTGGGTTAGTGGCGGTCTCTCCCCCTCTTGTAGGGTGACCAGATGTCCCAATTTTGTAGCGTCTCCTGATTTTTGGGGCTTTTTCTTATATAGTTTCCTATTATCCCCCTCCCACACTGCCTGTCCTTATTTTTTACACTTGCTGTCTGGTTACCCTACCTTCTGGGTCAGTGGGAGCTAGGGTGAACAGACAGTAAGTGTGAAGTATCGGGACAGGGGGTGAGGGGTAATAGAAGACCATATAATAAAAAGACCTAAAAATTGGGACTGTCCCTATAAAATTGGGACATCTCGTCACCCTAGTGGGACTCCACTCCGCCTCAGTACATCACTGGGCATCGCCCACAGCCAGGGAATTAGCAGAGCACCCAACAGTCTCTGGCCCTGGCATGCAGTCTTGGCCTGAGCAGCAAATGAGTCTCTGGGCCTCAGCTCCTGAAGCAGGGTCTGGCATCCTAGCTCCAGAGGACAGGCAACAAATGCAAGCCTCTTGACCTAGAGAGGAGAGGTTGCCACCCCAGGGGTGGGGAAGCAGGGAGTAAGGGGACACGGGCCCACGTGATTTCACTGGGCCTCATCCCAGGGCCCTAACAGAGGAGGAGTGTTCAGCCTCTGGGTTTGTAAGGAATCCAGCTGCAACACGCTGGCCATGTTTTAGGCAGCGATGCAGCCAGACTGAGATCCACTACCCCTGGGCCACATCTTCCCCTCCCCTCGGAGTATACCTGGTCCTCAGCTCGGCAGGCTCCACTATGGTCTCGCAGCTCTGGAACAAGCAGGAGGCATCTGTCTCCTCTGGTGGCTGAAGCCCAACTGAGTTCTAGGATCTGCCTTTTATACTTCCTGTTCCGCCTCCTGACTTCCGGTGGGAGGGGCTGCATGGCCTACCTCCACGCACCTGGGTTCAGGGAGTGGTCCGTCCCCTTCTGGCTCACTGGGAGGCCACTCAACCTCACTACAGTCAGCTAATAAAAACAGTGCCCAATTTCATTGACAGAAGGGCTATAAATTAATCTTATTGGACTAGAAAAAAGCATCCAATATGTGCCTGCCCCTCCCAACAGTCCAGCAGCTGCAAAAGCACTACTAACTCCTGCTGCCAAATTCCTCTACAGTCCCCCTAATCCTGAACACATTTGCTAGAGAATCCTAATAATATGCAGCCACTGTGCTAACCATTACACCGGATCTCTCAGCTCCAGCTCACTACAGCCAGTCGGCAGCAGAGCTAGAAATGTGTTTCCCTTTTCTCGTTCCATATTCCACTTGTCATCCAAGAGAGCCTTTTTAATAGGGGAAGGCACCAGCCCTTATTGGATGCTGCTGCAGTGGTGAGCAGCTCCCAGCCTCCAGTTAGTGATGAACACTTGAACTTCTTTTACAACAACATGTCACATCACACAAGACATCTTCACGATCACACACAATCAGGCAAAGGTTTTCTTGCCTACATACTCATGCAAGAAGTTAGGACTTACATCCTGTGCTCATTAGTACACCCAATCAGGAATTGTGGAAGGGGGTGGAGGCCATCAGGTTTGAAAAAGAGAAGGAAGGGGTGAAAAGCAGAGCTCGCTTTATCGATGTTTCAGGTTGCTAGCAATTTGAAACAAACAAACAAACAAAGAACTTTTGGCTCAGGCTGAACCAAATCTAAAATTGTTCTGAATCTTCAGTGAATCAAAAAAGTTCACTTTGGGTTGAACTAAAATGTTTAGTGAAAATGAAACATTTTGCTTACTGGGACATTTTTAAAGGGCTAGATTTACAAAACAGGAGAAGGAACTGGTGACACCCGCTTTATCACTTTTATCCCAGTAGTTAGGGCACTCACCCAAAATGTGGGAAACCTAGGTTCAATTCCCCCCTCTGCCTGATGTGGAGCGGCGCTCTGAACTTGGTCTCCCACCTCATACCTGGGCTAGTCTCTCTGGCCTGATAACTCTTGAGGTATGTTATACAAAGTGGAACAATATCAACAGGAGCGAGTGAGAGAGACTGGCCCCAGAATACCCCATCAGCCCAGTGCTTAGGCACTCTCTTGGGAGATGGGAGGCCGATGACCAAAACACTGCTTCACACTGTGTGTTTGTGCACAGATGGAAGTGAACTTGTGTCTCCCACATCCTGGGGGAGGGTCCCAACCATGGGGCTAAAAGCTGTAGGGGGAAGAGCACCTCCTCCTCTGGCCATTTTGTGAATGATGCCAAAGTCTTTTGTGACTCTAACCAGAACAAAACATCACAGAATCATACAAGATTAGGATTGGAAGAGACCCCAGGAGGTCATCTAGTCCAACACCCTGCTCAAAGCAGGACCAATTAGTAAGAATTTAGTGAATTCTTGTCAAATCTGTAAATAGTTTTAGGGCATCCCAAACTACATTTTCTAGTGAATAAACGATTGTCCATTTTTTTTTGCCCAGGTCTAATGTAAAGGTCACTATGTTTCCCTGCAAAGGCATGTAAGGAAAGAAAGATGGGCCACAGGACTTGCTGTTGGGTGGGGTAGTTGGTGTTTGGGGAAGTACTAAAAAATAAGACTGTATGTCACTACAGAACTAATCATGTTGATTATATACATGAGCATTTAAAGTAGACCAAGTTTCAGGGAAGATCAATTCTGTTCATAAGCACAATTTGCTACAGAAATACATTATGGAAACTGCAAGATACTGTATATCTGAGGAAATATCAGCCAGACTGATGAAATGTGCTTGAAACAACCTGCTCAGTGAAAGAGTGCAGCAGTGATTAGAGACTGGTAGTAGGAAGAACCACAACACATAGTATTAGTACAAGGACAAACGAATATTTCCTAGGCAGAGAGAAAGCAAGCCTAAGGATACATTTCTGAAATTTCAATGCATTAGCCTTGATCAGTATTGTCCAGGGTTTATACAGAGAACAAACCAGAGAAAAATGCTTGCTCCTATCTCCACCCTTTATTGCTTCTATATAATTGGTATCCATTCCTATTTGGTCTTTCTGTTGCATGATTGGCTATTTGCACTGTCATTGCGTTTTTTGTTTCTTATTAAATTTGTCCTGTCCATTTTCATGATAATAGCAATTTGTCTCTGAAAACATATGGAATTTCACAATGAAAAAGACAATTTCATTTAATCGTGAAGTTTTTGCAAAAATTTGCCTTTTTTGTATTTGCAGCCAAATGCAAAAGTCCTCAAGTGTTGAACAGTAAGAATCTTGATCAAAAATTGTGTGCACTCCTCTGAGCAATGAACCATCAGTAATTATCCTCAAAAAATTATGGAACACAAATGAGATTCCGGAGGACTGGAAAAGGGAAAATGTAGTGTCAGTCTATAAAAAGAGAAATCAGCACAACCTGGGGTATTACAGACCAATCAGCTTCACTTCTATAATGGAGCAAATAATTAAGCAATTTGCAAACACCTAGAAGATGATAAGGTGATAAGTAACAATGAGCATGGATTTGTAAAGAACAAATCATGTCAAACCAACCTTATAGCTTTCTTTGACAGAGTAACAAGCCTTGTGGATAGGAGGGAAGCAGTAGATGTGGTATATCTTGATTTTAATAAGGCTTTCGATATTGTCTCACATGAGCTTCTCATAAACCAGCGATTCTCAAACTTTTTGAGACTGCGACCCTTTTTACGTGGCTCCTGTGCCACGGTGGACCCTTGTATGTCCGCTGAAAAGCCACCGAATGCATTACTTCCGCATTCGGTGGCTTTTCGGCAGACATGCCGAGTGCTCCCGAGCGCTATTTTCGGAAGCACTTGGTATGTCCGCCGAAAAGTTGCCAAATACGGAAGTAATGCATTTGGCGGCTTTAAAGAGGCGCCAGGAGCTCGCGACCCCCCTGGAGGTGCTCCGCGACTCCCAGGGGGGTCGCAACCCCCAGTCTGAGAACTCCTGTCATAAACAAACTAGGGAAATACAACCTAGATGGAGCTACAAAAAGGTGAATGTATAATTGGTTGGAAAACTGTTCCCAGAGGGTAGTTATCAGTGCTTCATAGTCAAGCTGGAAGGGCATAGTGAGTGGGGTCCTGCAGAGATCAGTTCTGGTTCCAGTTCTGTTCAATATCTTCATCAATGATTTAGATAATGGTATAGAGAGTACACTTATAAATGTTATGGCTGATACCATGCTGGGAGGGGTTGCAAGTGCTCTGGAGGATAGGATTAAAATTCAAAATGATCTGGACAAACTGGAGAAATGATCTGAAGTAAATAGGATGAAATTCAATACAGACAAATGCAAAGTACTCCACTTAGGAAGGAACAATCAGTCGCACACATACAATATGGAAAGAGTATTGCAGAAAGGGAGCTGGGGGTCAAAGTGGATCACAAATGAAATATATCAACAGTGTAACACTGTTACAAAAACCCCAGTCATCATTTTAGGATGTATTAGCAGGAGTGTTGTAAGTGAGACACGAGAAGTAATTCTTCTGCTGTATCAGAACTGATTAGGCCTCAGCTGGAGTAGTGTGTCCAGTACTGGATGCTACATTTCAAAAAAGATGTGGACAAATTGGAGAAAGTCCAAAGAAGAACAGCAAAAATGATTAAAGGTTTAGAAAACATGACCTATCAAGGAAGATTGAAAAAATTGGGTTTGTTTAGTCTGGAGAAGAGAAAACAGAGGGAACATAACAGTCTTCAGGTACACAAAAGGTATTACAAGGAGGAGAGAGAAAAATTGTTCTCCTTAACCTCTTAGGATAGGACAAGAAGCAATGGCTAAATTGCAGCAAGGGCAGTTTAGTTTCGACATTAGGAAAAACTTCTTAATTGTCAGAGTGGTTAAGCACTAGAATAAATTGCCTAGGGAGGTTATGGAATCTCCATCACTGGAGGTTTTTAAGAGGAGGTATTACTACACCTATCAGGGATGGCGTAGTAATACTTAGTCCTGTGATGCGTTCAGGGGACTGGACTAGATGACCTCTCAAGGTCCTTTCCAGTCTGGTGATTCTATGATTCTAGGAAATCATAGCACTGTTACTGCTCCGCACCATAGCCCACACGGTTTGGACTCTGTACTGTTATACCATTTGTTCAAGTTAGGGACTTATTCACTACTGTGTTACACCAGTTTTCTGCATTGAAGTCAGACTTATACCAGTCTAAACTGATGTAATGGAGCAGTAATTCAGGCCCTGCATCTCTAGATCATCCATTGAACTCTGCTTTTTTCCCTTGTGGATCCTTGCACAAGCCAATACCTGAATTTGCAAGTGTAAGAGGAAGGAATAACTCTTATAGTTCTCATTTCTCCTGTCTGATCTCAGCAAACCTTTCATCCCATCACTGCTTCTTCTGTGTTGTGTCTCATCTTTTTAGCATCTCAGTCTAGCCTTGACTTATCCTCCTTTCACAAGGACAGCAAGGGAATATAGAATCTATTTAGGGGTTGGTTTTTCCTCCTGTCTCATCTTAAGTATTACTCCCCTGTCACACTTCCCTTCTCTGTTCCTCTTGCTCTGATTTCTTATATTCATTTTCTTCCAACTTGTCGATGGTGGATTAGGGTTGTTAGGCTGAAATGAGAAGATGTGTCTATTTCAGAGGCTGATATTTGTGCTGAACAGATGCTGCTTTCACTCAGGGAGTACAAATTCATTCTTGGATGAGTTACACTGTTTATATAAATCAAAGTAGTGCTTCGGAGCTGTCCACTACCTGCAAGTCAACAGGCAAGTAAATACATACAATTGCTGTAATTCCCCGATGCCCCCTTCCCACTCACTACCAACACTGTATTCCGTCATTATGAGCAGATATGTTCTATGGTGAAAATGTGGCTTTAGGACAAACTAATGCCATCGGTGGGGGAATTCGTCCTTCAGGAGAGCGTGCCAAGCTCTTAGAACCTCATTTTACAGATGCTGTTTAATGGTTACAACAGGGGCTGGTAGTCAGGACTTATGGCTCTCATACTGGTTCCCTTAACCTCTCTGTATCTCATTTTACTCATCTGGAAAATGGGAATAATATTGCCATTTATGTACTCTACAAAACAAACTCTAATTCTCTGTATGTGCTGCCTCGGTGGAAGCTGCTGCTCACTGGTGGATCTAATTAGTGGAGCTCTCTGAGAAAAATTCTCCTCTCCGATCCACAATCCAGCTCCCTGATTTGTTCTGTTGATAAGATGCCAGCTGCAGCTCTGGGTGATTTTTCAGATTTGCGGTGGGACACTGTGAATGTTAGTTTCATTCCTGGACTTGTTTGCCTGGTCTTGGTCTCAGTATGTTGTTTTGTGGGAGTCATTTTTTCTTTACCGAATATCGATAATGATGGTTAACGTGGCTGGCTTCTGACCAAAATAAGCACCATAACATGGGACAACAAGTGGTCCTAGCTTTGCTGGGCAATAACACCATTTATCAGACTAAAGAGTCAATCCTCACTAATGGAAATAAGAGCTGCAGAATTGGGCCTTTGGACCTTAGCCGAATAAATCTCTCCTTTATATGTACTCTAACCCCCAAGGGGACTGCCCATGCAGCCCCCATTGGACCGGAGCAGCAAACCGCGGCCAGTGAGAGCCGCTATGGGCCGAACCTGCAGACGCGGCAGGTAAACAAACCGTCCGGACCCGCCAAGGGTGTTTACCTTGGGGGCGATGTGCCAAGGTTGCTGATCCCTGTGCTAAACCAAAATAAGACTGGTTTAAACTGAAATAACCGTGTCCTCTTAGCCTTTTGCACAGGTTTAACTACATCGGTTTTAAGAAAGTTACACTGTTAGTTAACTTGATGCAACTTTCTCATACACATAGGCCCATAGACTGTAAGACAGGGGTTCTCAAACTGTGGGTCGTGACCCCCTCATGGAGTCACGAGATTGTTGCATGGGGGGTCATGAGTGGTCAGCCTCCACTCCAAACTCTGCTTAGCTTCCAGCATTTATAACAGTGTTAACATATAAACAAGTGTTTTTACTTTATAAGGGGGGTCATACTCAGAGGCTTGCTGTGTGAAAGGGTTCACCAGTACAATAATCTGAGAACCACTGCTGTAGGACCTTTGAGGCAGGATCCTATGTCTGTATGGCTCCAGCCCAATGGGGCCCCAATCAAGATTACAGTAACAAGATAAATAGAACACAGATAAGAGCCTCAGCTGGTGTAAACTGATATATTTACACTGGTTTCAATGAAGCTACACTGGATTTATATCAGCCAGGGACGTAGCCCAACAATAGCGGAAACTTTAGTAATATAAACTTCAGTCCTTACCTACCAACTGTATTGATTTCTATGGCACATCGCTGGTTTTTCCGATTGTTTCTATTCCTGTACTGACAATTGCTGACTGTGTACCACTCATCTTCCCTCTTTGTGTTGTCCTCCAGCTCATCTCTGCACTTTCCATGCAGTCCCACATACCTCAGACCCCTTCCCTCACCTTGTCCAGTGCCTCTACCCTTCAAATTCCTCCTTATCCTTTTAAAAAAATGGACTATCCAAAAGTGGCACTTTAATCAGAGCTGATCCTTATGCCATAGGTGCAAATTTTCATTCAGAGGCATGTCTGTCAACTTCACATACTAACATAAGTTCCCCTTACTTTTTGCTATTGTTAGCAGGTGCAGAACTGAACCAGCTCTTAGAGAGCAAGCTTGATTCCCTTTGATCTTGTCCATCCTCGACAGAATTGTTAACTAAGTTCTGATCATAGAATTCTTATTGCTGAAGACACGTGAACCAGAACGAACTCCACTTAACCCTCAGGACTCCAACGTCCGCAGAGGCTGCTCAGCGCCTCATAGAAGCCCTCACAGGAGTAAACACAGTTATGGCTTGTGGCACATACTGTTAGATTTGTCTGTGTTAGCTCAATAGGAAGGTAAAATTGTCCCTTCTTTTAGCAAAGACAACATTCCCATGGGAGGAAAGTAGCCTTCTGCCATGGATGTGGTCCTAGTCCAGAGTCACCTGTATCCCAAAGAAAATTGGCTTAGGTTTTCCTGCAACATGCTGAATGCCTTCAAGTCAGTGGGAGGAGGTCAAGAACGGTTAGTACATTTTTAGCAGTGGCTCAGCACATTGAAGGATTGGCCCTTTTAATTAATACTTCACTCCTGATTTACACCAATGCCTCACAGGAGTGGGCTAAATGTTTTCCGAGGTTACATATACAACCCCCATTAAAGTCTGTGAGAGTGGTGCTTGGGAATCTGCAGGTGGAATTTGGCTCTATATTTACAGATGACCTTTTTCCTTCTAATTTGCGGGGTTTCTGATTGCATCCCAATAAACCTTAACTTAGACATTTTATCCCAAATTCAAATTTTCAGGGTTTTTTCCTGGTTCAAATCCTGGAAGTTGTTTCATTGTCCCAGAGACTCTTAAATGGGGGGAGAGGGGAAAATCAAACAATTTTCCAACATGAAAATAGGCTGCTACCTCATCCAACTAACTGAATACACTCAAAACCCATTAAGAAGCTTTAAAGTGGTAAATTACCGTGTTCTGTTAAATCAGCTACTATGCTTATGCACCTCCATAGTTATATACTATGTGATAGGATTTGTTTTCATCTCTATAAAAGCCAGGATGGACCAATATCTTAACAGATAAACCCGAGATGGGATATTAGTTGGTGTTTGCTACAGAATACCAAATCACACTAGGGAACAGGATGACTGACTCCTTACACATCTATCTATTCATGGCCCTCCCCGCCAGAACCCCCAACCACCACCTCCACGTCCAGAGCGCCGAGCCCCACCCCTGTGACTGGAACCCTGAGCCTCTTGTGGCCAGAGGAGCCTTGGCCCACTTGTACCACCCTATGCTACTGGCCTGCCTGCTCCAGCCGCGCCAGGCTGATCCCCAGGCTGGCTCTTGCAACAGCCCAAGCACTGAGAACCGGGCCACTGGCCAGCACAGGCTGCTGACTCAACCCCCAGGGCTGACACAAGCTGCCTTGGGACAAAGGCTGGGTGGTGGGCAATGGCCTGGGTTAGGGTTCAAAGAAGAGCCACAGGAATGATTAAGGGATTACAGAATATACTTTAAAGAGATAGTATCTTTGAGTCTATTTAGCTTAGCAAGGACAGGTTAAGGGGTTAAGAGGTGACATAACTACAGTCTGTAATCACAGAAGATTAGGGCTGGAAGAGACCTCAGGAAGTCATCTAGTCCAACCCCCTGCTCAAAAGTCCCTTCATGGGGAACAAATATTTAATAACAAGTTGTTCAGTTTAGCAGAGAAAGGGGTAACACAATTCCACCTAGAAGATGAAGCTAAACACATTCAGACTAGAAATAAGGTGTGAATTTTTAACAGTGAATGTCATTAACCATTGGAACAATTTAACAAGTATTGTGAGGGTTTTTCCATCGCAGCGAATTTTCAAATCAAAATGTGATATCTTTCTAAAAGAATATTCTCTAAGAATTATTTTGGGGTAGTTTTATAGCCTGCGTTATACAGAAAGTCAGATGAGATTATCATAATGGTCCCCTCTGGCCTTTGAATCTATGAATTAGCAAAGAGTACGGTATGTATCATGACCACCTTAAAAAGTGATGGTAGCAGGTAAGCCGTATTAACTATTTTGAATTTCTGCTAAGTGATGCTACCTGCTGTTCTGCCTGGTTTGCAGTTAATCCCCAAATACCTGCATCTGTGTGGGTAATGCCATCCACTAATTAGCTGGGGAAAAAAACACCCCACAGGTCAGACATTCTCTATCTAGTAATACCTGGAAGCAAACACAAAACCTACATTGTTTTCTGACAGGCTGTTCATAACACATCTTGCTGCAGTTTGATGGAACAAGACATTTTTCCATGTTTGCCACCCACTGTTAAATGTGCATAAGACATGCTTTTTCTGAATTTGCTAAACAGACAGCAGCTGTTTGGAGCTTAAAATACTTACTGTTGTCCAAACATTTTAGGAAATGTGGCGACTGCTCCCTTAGAAAAATAGATTAAAGGTCTCAGAAATAAACATCCCACCTAAAATGTTTCTTCAAGTTCCAGTAGTTAAAGGCATCCTTTCCATCCACCCATTAAGTGTTATTTTCACAGCCACATATGAAGTACAGCATCACTGACTCCAAGCAAATCCCCCCAATGTTGTCCTTTCAGGATCCCCATCATACAGGTTTTTCAAGTCTCCTTATTGAGATCCAAGCCACTTTCAATCTCATGATTGCCTGGCAGAATGCAGCAGATGAGTCTCTGTACTTCAGATACCTGAAAATTATATCAATTGTTCTTAAAGAGTACACAGAACTGCATTCAGACCCATAGCTATCTGCAGTATTCAAGCTTTTAGCAACTGCTGCAATTTTACAAGATGTATTGTTCAGCTAGGGTCATTCTGCTTTGGCTTTTACTAAAAACACTGCAAGGATATTACAAAATTCATAATGCCTATTGAACTACATCTTTAGAATGGCAAAGAGAGCGAACCTATCGCCCCCTAGATTTTTAAATTAGAATTCTTTTCTATTTCATCAGTATTAGCAGCCAACATAGGGTGATGAAACTTTCAAATCCTGAATTTTGGTGGGTGTATCTTTGATTTTTGTTTAGCTTGAATCAAAAGCAAAGGCTGAATAATGTTTGACCACTCAAAAGGGAATTGGAAATTGCATACTTCAAGTACACCTTTGAACAATCTTCTTCTGTTATTACGGCATTAACAAAAGGCTCCAGGATACCTATGGTTATAGTTACCTACTTTCTTGGGAAGAGAAACTGAAAAAATGAAAAGACCCAACAAAAGGCTAAATATGATGGAAGGAGATTGTTGTGAAGGAAGTGTCCTGGATTTCTTTTCTTGTGTTTTTTTTTTTTTTTAAATCTGTTGCCAAGAAACCTAGGACCTACTTTACACAAGAAACTTTCCTGGATCCATTTCTTGTAATGACCCTCGTTGCAGCTCAATTGGTGTGTGGACAAAAAATCCTTCTCCACGTTTAGTAAAATGAAATGTTCCCTCAGAGTGAGAATATCTGCATGTGCTAAAAATGGAAATGTGAGAGCAGTGAAAACCTATTAAACAAATATTTCTTTTTTGGAGGGGGAAAAATCTAGAAGCACAAGGGCTGGCCCACATGAAATGGAGTAGATAAAAGAATGCATCAGAAGTTTTCCTTGCAAAAGAAGTGCACAATAGTTGAAAGTATATTTTATGCTGCATTGTTGTACTGTAGATCTGGCATTATAAAAGTCTCCTTTAGCTATTCTGTTTGAAAGAACATGCACGTGGATCAGGTTAAAGTTGATATGGCAATGTCAAAATAGCCACATGCATAGGCCAATATTGATTAGAGGATGGTGGCGGGGAAGGAGCGGTTTGGGCAAACTGAAATCCACATTTTATTACATATATTTGCCATAAAGGTTAGTTAGCAGTCATCTCTCAACCTGTCAATCACTTTCCTTTAGAAACCTACACTGTTGCCCTCTCCCCGGGAAGCCCAATCACTTTCTTCAGTTAGATATGACTAAAGCATGCTATTGGTTGGATTTTATGGACTTTGAGAACAACTGTTCTCAGAATTCGATAAGATTCTCCAGTCTCAAAAGCCTTAACTAGATTCAATTAGAGAAAACTAGGGTAAGAGCTGTGTTATATGCAGCTTAAAAGGGTTTTGAATTTGTACTGCACCTTTAAACAGAAAGCAATCCTGCTCGTTGCTTCAGAGGCTGCCATTTTGTGTCCAGAGTCAGCCTATCACAGAAGAGACTCTCTCTCTCTCTCACAGAAATCTGACATTTGTTCTCTCAGTGGTGGTGTTCTCTTAACACAAAATATGACCCGTTATCACCAAAATTAGAGCACAGCTCTTTGTGTATGGGAAAACATAACTAGAGTTAGATTTTTTTAAACACCCAGATAGTACCTATTTTAGGGTGTGAAAGAAACACTTAGGGATATAAGAGAAAACCAGGCTGCAAAGTTCCCAACCAATTTCTCCAAGAGTTCAAGGAGTTTTGGATCTTAAAAACAGAACAGAAAACCCCCAGAACTGTTGCAGAACTTGAAACCCCAAATACAATATATGATTCCTCACATCCCTCCAATTACCTCCTCTTCACTCAAAGCCCAGTGAGCGTCCTCAGAGGACTTGGTCTTAATATTTTGGGGGCTCTCCTCCTTCCTGAGTTACAGTCTTACTCTCTTCGACTGTTTGATTATATTAAATATCATATCTCAAATCACCAAAGGCTAGAGCTTCAGCTGGCATAAATCACTACAGTTCTTTCCATTGACGCTGAAGATGTGGTTCAGTCTTTAAATGCAATAAGAGCAGCTACCCTGCTACATGCATGTACTTAGAACAGCAGTGGCTGCTTTTTGTAGTCTGACTGTTACATATTTTACTCTATGGTTCATTCAAAAAGTGTGGTTGCCTTAGAAACCACTACAGTACAGGATAATTCTGAGATAGTAGGGTCCTAACTGACAGAATCAATCATGAATGGCTTGTGTGAACGTAGTATTTCCGTAAATCCGAACAGATATATTGTGGAGCAGGTTTCTAATTTGAAACTGGGGAGTGGAGAAAGGTGACAGTTTAGCCTTTTGAAAACTACAGATATTTATGTCACATTAAGGATTAATTCAGCCAGCATTGTAACGGTTAAAGCTGTGGGAGGAGAAAACCTGTAGGTGATTGGAGGATCTGAGACCCTGAAGTGGCAATGGTCTTCTGGGTCAGAATTTAGCTGCAGCTCTGCCAGCATGAAGCAAAGAAATATGCATGTCTTGAATTCCAGCTGCCTGTGGGGTAGGCATTTCCCCATTGGTGTAAAGTGCTTTGTTTACACCTATAAATCAGCTCTTGCCCAATGCAAGCTCGCCAGAAACATTGTTACTTGCCTGCGTAAAGGTGATGATTTCCTATGCTCAATGCGTAACAAGAGCTCCTGCATGGAATATGCCCTATTCCAGCTAGTAAAAGCTTTAAAACTGGAGACAAAAAACATGAACAACAAACATCCTTGAGCCAAATTCTCAGCTGATGTAAATCAGCATTAGTTGCATTGGCTCCTGTGCTGCTAAACTAGTTTACACCACAGGAAGACTGTGTTGTTTCAATACCATGTATAGTTATATTTCAGATACATGTACAGTGTGTTCATTGAATACTTCAAAGCAATTAACACATTAATCTGCTCTCCTTCCTCAAGACCTTCCTCAAGAATAATATCTATAGGGAATCATCACAGAGAGCGGCCATTTGGATGGCTAGTAGGGATGGCTGATATTTACTTAGCGACTTTTTTTTATTTTGAACTTTAAAAAGTCATTCAGAACCATCAATTTATGTCCTTAACTGGCCTAAGTGCATATTTTTAATACTGATCCTCTCATACTCTTTCCATTTCTGCACTTCACAGCTTGTGCATTCAGTTGTTTCATCTTCTAGGATGAACATAAACCATACAGAACCCAACCAGTAGGTCACCTGGCCTACAGTACTGTTCTAGGTGTTTCAGAGGAAAGTGTAAGAAGCCCTGGAGTAGTCAGTTATGAGATAATCTGTCCCTGGAGTTTATTTATATTTGAACCTCTCTTTTTTATTTATTTTTAGTATTTACTGTTGTGATTCTGAATATTCTTGTTATTCATATCAATGTCTAATCCAATTTGGCTCTGAGTTCCACAAGCTAATTGTACCAAATGGATTTTCTTTGATCAGTTTTCAATTTGCCATGATTTGAAATTAGACTGCAAGATCTTCAGGATAAAGCTTTCTGGTGTGTTTGTGCAGTGCTTACCACAACTGGTCCACATCGCAAGTAATCAACATTAACAACAACAACTTTGGCCATGCTCACACTACCTGTGTGTTTGCTGCCTGCAAACACTTTACTCACATCAGCCCTTGCAGAACCTGAGTTTTAAGCAGACTTGGATGAGTATTTGCAAGGAAAATAATTTATTTTATATGAGATGTGAAACTCCCTAATATAGCAGGGCAACAGAGTCCTCAAAAATGCCTCACTTGATCCCCAGCAAAGTGGCAGTTGAATGAGGCAGACTAAGATCTGCCTGACTTCACCCTTTACAAATAGCACCTTGCATGCGCGTGGGTGAGAGCATACATTAAGACTTGTAATGGCCGGGTGCAGGATTTTAGATAGTAAATATATCTACGCTGTGATGAAAAATCTGTGGCATTGAATCATAGAGATGAGTCTAGGTCAGCTGACTTTGGCTGACAAGGGCTTGAATGGGGCTAAAAATTGCAGTATTGGTGTGTGGGCTTAGGCTGGAGGGAGCCCAGGCTCTGAGACCCCTCCCACTTGCAGGGTTTTGGACTCGGGGGTCTAACCTGAGCACCAACATTGCAATTTATGGTCCCACAGTTCAAAGGTCAGTCAGCTGATCCAGGCCAGCCATGGCCGTGCCAAGGGTCTTTTATTGCAGTTGGGATGTATCCTTAGAATCTCTTAATTTTGTTAGGAATGGTGCCTCAGGCAAGCCCTATGTAGCTCAGTAAGCAAAAGGCTTTTTCCTTGCATTTCAAAACTTGGATGAAAAAATCAAAATGAATTTTTTAATGAATGTTTTAATCTAAGTTTTATTTTATTGTCAATCAACTCTATCTGCTCCCTCACCCTGAGAGAGTCCAAGCCCCATTGGCTTCGTTAAGCTGCCCACCTCCTGATTATAAGAGTGATGCTCATCCAGTCAGGGAAGAACACCATGCTACAGGAGAGATGTGGTGGACTCTCCATCATCTGAAGTCTTTCTAAGACATATGCTGTAGACCAAACAATGGGCTTGAGGCAGCAGTTATTAGGTGAGGCTGATGGTCCATATTATGCAGGAGATCGGACAAAATGACCATAACAGTCCCTTCTGGCCTTTAAATATCTATGAATCTATGTGAATCATGACTGATATAATGAACACGTGCAGCAATTACGAGTTTTGAGTATTGGTAAGTACAGCCAATTCAAAGCAATTCACAAAGTTTCAAAAAAAACAACCCACCGAAGAATATTGAATAAATTTTTTAAAAATGGCTTAGTTCATGAAAAATCATAATTGGTATGGTGATCTCACGAACAGAATAAGAAGCTAAATCACCCACATTATTCCCCAAGAGGTATTCGCTCAGTGGTATGATCATGTATAATACTGGGTGCAGAACCTCTCATTTTATATTGCCAAAGGACCCCAAAACATTTTCCAAATCGTCTAGAGAAATCACTTCCCATGCCATGAACTGCAGCCAAGTCCGGGAGTGGCACCCATGTTACACCTAATCTGACCTTGGCTCAGAGAGAAAGGCCTTCCTGAAATCTGAACAGAAAGGGAAAGGCTGAAATGGAGAGGCCTTAAGATAGGAGAGGTCTGGAGCAGTGGGAGTACTCCCTAGAAAAGAGATGGCCTCAAAGGATACATAATGTCATGGGATCTCCTGGTGTATATGGCCCTTTAGTTGCCAATTAGATTTGTAGCCCGTGGTACAATTTGCTGCTGTGGGGGCATTTGGTTTCATGCAACAAGATCAATGAATTTGTTTTTTTACCACAATACGTCCAGTATCTGAAGATCAAAGCTCTGCAGAAAGTTGGTAAATACTATATTCTCGCTTTGATGCATGCTTAACTCCCATGAATGTGTACACATCAAGAGGAGAATGCATCCTTTATGCAATACAAACCATGCTGTTCTGACCACTTACATTGCTGGCAAACGGGAACAGATTTAAGGGAAGATTTAGTCAAATATTTTACCTTTGTTCTTTCACTCAGCTATTACAGTGCATTTCCATGGGTGATGAAGGATCTATTTCCCGCCCCCCACCATCTCCCTTCTCAGCTCAAAAGCGTCCCAAACCAGGTAATATATAACTACATTCATTGTGATGCTAAATAGAGCTAAATAGAACTCTTTAACTGGATATCATGACTCCACGAGATGACCTTTCGCTCCTGGGAAGTAGTTTTAAATTCAATCCACAGCAAAAGAAAATCCTTCCAATTCATTGGCTGTGAAAGGTCACAAGTGAAATGTGTTTTGATGATATCTGCTTAGTGGTTTCGTTCTCAGTATATGTGAGCATCAAGCTGGTCTGAATTGCCTTTTGTCTTCCAGTCTGAGTTCCAAGAAGCCTGAGAAAGCAGTGTGGAAAAGATAGCCAAAGAGCTGGCAATGGAAAGGTGCTGTGGCCAGAATTGGGAGAGAAGATACACCATGTTGACCCCAACCATTACTGCATTGAATTAAAAGATGAAGCGCTTCTCCCCAAACTTGACTGTGCATATTGAGGTTTAAGTTATTAGGGTTTTTAGACCTTAAAATATAAAACAAACATTAACTCAGCTTCTTGCAGACTCATGGGATTATCTCATATGCAAATCCTTTAATTGGACAGCTGATTTAGGATAGATCGGAGCACATCGGCAGAGTCAAATTTCAGGATATAAACTGAAGAAGAGGACACAATTAAAGCTGTATACTGCCTGAAGTACGATATATTATTGGCATAATAGTCCTTTCTCTCTTTTTCCCTTTGGATACCAAGCAGTTATTGTAAACCACCAACCTGACACACTGAAATAAAACCTCATGATGGGAATTAGTCTTTTCTTTCCCCTCCTGCTTGGTCATTCCCCATACCTGGTTGTTCACAATATTCCTCACAGTGGTACTAAAGTATCTTGAAAGAACTAAAATAAATTATAGGAATAAGACCTGTTTCTCTCTCTCTCTTCTTCCCTACTTTATTACTTCAGCAGTACTGCGTAAGGGAGAGAACCAAGATGGGGAGCCGTATTGCATTAAGCATTGTAAATCCACACAATAAGAGGCAGCTCCTGATTCAGAACACTTACAATCTAAATAGGTAACAGAAACCAAGGAAATATTAACCCTATTTACAGACGGGAAATGCAGGCACAGAGGGATGAAACGACTTGCTTAAGGTCCCATAGGAAAATGGTACCAAATCTGGGAATTAAACCCAGGTCTCCCTGGTCAGCACCTTAGCTACAAGACCATCAAAGGATTTTTTTAAAAAACTGCATAGTAGTGGGAAAGCTGAGGCATTACAATGGAGAAGTGGTTTCTGCAACAAGAGCTATGGTCATGCTAATCACTTCCAGGGTAGAGTTGCACAGTTGTGCAGCAGCTGAGCTGGGTTGAGGTCAGGTATGTCTTTAGCAAAAGCACTCACTAAAAACTAGATAATGCTGAATCTGAGGCCATGCCTTGATGCCCCCATGCCATGTTACCTCAGTCAAGTTAGCATAACATGATTGAAAAGCCCTGTTAATACACAGGCTAATGTATTTAAAGCCATGTTAGCCAACTCCGATGAGCTAACACAACTGAAAAGAACACCCGTTTTGCCTGTCAAGACATGCCTTTACTGGTTGGCTAAATTAAGCCATGATCAGAGAGTGTAATATTGTGACTAACTGAAAATTTTGCTGAGTTCTGACTATGCCAAAGGAGCAAGAATGCTGAGGCATATGTCCACACTGAGCAGGTTGACGATTCAGGCTAAGTGTTGTTCTCTTTAAGACAATACAATTCTTCCCTCCTTCGATTACCACATGAAACTATGCTCAAACAGGGAAATAATGTTAGTGGGTAATGTGCCTGATGATGCTTCTGAACTCTTGAGTGTTTGGTCAACCTCAGCTGATAACAGTGCTTTAGTATTCCATACTAGGAATGGCTTATGGATTCTGAATAAAATAAAATAAAATAAAAGAAAGATCGATATAGTGCAGTAGCGCTAGTGGATAAGAAAACTTTCTCACTGTATTGATTTATGGGGAACCCCCACCCCAAGTATCCGGTTAAAATGTCACACATACTACTAGCAGATATACTGCAGTGAACAATGGACATGCATCGGACAGAGGCAACTATATATATTAGATACCTATTTATATGCATTTTAAAGATAGATATATATAGTGTATTGTGATATCCCAGTAATAGCATAAAGTAATAATAATGGAACCTAATCCCAATGATAATGTCCACTGTGCATATAGGTCATAATAGGAAGGGACCAATTAGTTTAGTTAAAATAAGTCATTCATGGAACTGAATCCCAGTTTTTGAGATTCCAGAGTCTGGTTGAGGACTGAGATGATGCAGGATTAAGGAGTAGGGAAGTGATTCCCAGAGGAAGCACTGTCCACCGACTCAAATAACCATACTTAGCACTTCATGTTCAAAGTAATTTACAAACATTGGGACTGGATTCAATGGGACTTTTGCTATTGGCTTCACTGGGAGCAGGATTGGGCCAAATATCAAATCTAAATCTGTGTTAATCTAAGGGTCAGATTCTGTCCAGAAGCTAAACTCCACTCAGCACAGGAGAACAGGGATGGGGCAGCGTCAGAGAGTCATACTGTGGGGGATGGTTAGCTCAGGTCCTGTGTGAGCAGTCTAGGTTATGCTCTATGTTAAGGCCCTAGTGTAGGTACAGAGGAGTAGGGAAGCAGAGAACTGCACTCAGTCCTTGGCATACTTCTTCCCTGCCCTGACACACCCAATATGCTTGAGGAGGGATATGTGTTAAGGGAAGGGACTGGACAGAAAGGAGCAGCTGGTGCAAGATCTTGCATGACTGTTTTTTATTGGCTGAGAGCTCCTCACCATTTAAGAGCGATATCACCTGGCCAAATCTCAGCTCTTTGGTGCTGCCAGAGAAGTGCAAAAGGACTGGACTTAAAAAAAGGAAGAGGAGTGAATGGGGAAGACAATTCATTAAGCATATATGTAGTAGCTGCTTTTTGAAACATTATCCTGGTGCCTTTCTTAATTCCCCTCCCCACTGCCATAAAATACCCTCAAAGTATCAATCATTGCAATCAGACAGCAACATTTCTGTTTAAAAACCACAGGTGGGTTTGATTTACAAGAAAACAAAAAACATCTAGGTGTACAATAATTTTTAGATACAGTCGGATATCTTGTAAACCTGTCAAACTGCATTTTTAAAAAAACTTCATTTAAAAATATGCTACTGTGTCCTTCTGTTTCAAACTATAGCCAGCAGTTATTTTTCTTACAGTAAAATGATAAACTCAAACTCACAGTTTAGGATAGAAATTCCAATACATCTTTAAGAATAGGGCTGCAAGCGGGTGCCACTAAAATGTTAAAATATATGTATCAGTTGAAATTCTTTGCATTGTTAAAACGTCACTAAAAACTCTGTTGCATGGTTGATATCATTTATGTTTTTATGTTATTGATCAGGTATACATTTTCTGATCCACAGCTTACCTGGACCAAAAGGAATGGTATCATAGTATGTCTTTATCTTTCAGACTTCAGGAAGTGGACATGCCTCAGTTTTCCCTTTACTCTTGGATAAATCGATAAAGTGTAGCTCTCTGGCCAAACAATAATCCTTCCCTTCCTGGGGGAAAAAAGTCCAAATATAAACATACACCCTTAGCGCCCCACATCAGGCCAGAGCCTTTCCTTCTGTTGATATAGAGTTGATCAATACCATCTGTAGCTTTGTAGTTCGCCTTTGGACTTTCTGGAGTAACCAGTTATCATCCTTTCCCCCATGTGTTCTCTGGTCTTTCTCCTGTCAATACTGGGGAATTTCCTCCTACCCTCCCTCTCAGCTTCAGCCACTCACTGCCCAAACAGAAAGCTAGCGCTCAGTTCTTATACCAAGCCCTTTCCCTTTATCCACATCCTCTTTCTTATCTCACTTCTCCCCACCCTAGGATCTTTCCATAACCTGTTTCTAGACCTCCTCCCAAATCTCCGTATAGTCCCTTGAGCAACTTACCTACACCAGGTTCCTTGGAAAGGATCCCAAATCTTGTCTCATCTATGGTCTCCCGCTATTCTAAGGGGAAGCTGCTCTTTATATCCCTTGGCACTTCTTCCCAGTGTGCCTTGCAGTAGCCCACAATTCCCATGGTCCCTTTGGGAACAACACTTCTCAACATTCCCTTGTTCCATGCTGACCAGGGCCATGGTTGGTTGCTAGCATTCCCTTAAAGTGCCAGTGCACACCCTAATAAAGGCATCTTCACACACAGATGATGTGCCTTTTATGTGTCAGTTTCTCAGACACAAAGTACTAAACATGGACTTTTAACGCTCCTGAGTCTGTTTTAAAAGATAAAGTTAAAAATTATTCCTAACCATGGATAAAACATTCTAGAAATTCTGGTCTGGCTTCAGGTTTTAGCTAAGAAATAGTTGAGTTTATGTAAACTTTTAAAAGTTTTTTTAAAAGGGAAACTTTCATGATCTCTAAACGGGAGGGGTTTCCATCTTATTCAATTACTTAGATTTCCCAATTTAAAAATATCTAAATACTACAACTGATGGAGCAAGAGAACGGATGCATTCTGCCCTCTGAATGAGCATCATCCTCACCATCATATTTTATTTGTTACCTTTGTAATAACCATCACCAGAGGGGACCAAACCGGAGCCCTCCATATCAAAAGCATGAGCTACTAAAGGATGAAAGCCTCCATCCTGCAAAGTTTTGAGTACCCTCAAAATCTATTGACTTTAATGGGAGCTGAAGGTGCTCAGTACCTCATAGGATCAGGTTTTAAGACCCCTACTTGGTGGCTGAGGCAGACTAATATACTCTGTGGATCAGGCATATAGGGAAACACACCTGTTCTTAACATTTAACTCATCCACATCCAGCCTCATGAAAGTTCATTTGCTGGTAGTTTGGGAGACTCCCATTTCAGCCTTCATGAAGATCAGGACAGAAAATTGTAGCTTGGTGTTTTGGGGGATTGGAAATTCGCTTTTACTGAATATCCTGGCAGTTCAATCCTACATAAAGATGTCCCCTGTAAGACTGGTAATTTCAGTAGGCGTTGGGTTGCCTGACAAACAAATGCCGCTTGAGGAAGTTCTAGCTGCTTGAGGCTATCTTTAGCTTGCACATTCAACTTTTTTTTAAAAAAAAATAAAAAAAATTCTACTATAAGTTTTACATTCTTAAACTGATGTTCTTCTCTGGCTTGCTTCTCTGCCCTTGTGACTTCTGCCCTCACTCCTCAGATACCAAAAGAGTGTCCCATTGTGTGCAAAAATGTCCAACAATTCCCATATGTTAACTAGAAAAGACACATTCAGCCACTTTCTATTTAAACGATTTGACCCTCTTCGTTCTCCACGAATGGCTCTTTCGATTTGGAAAGCCATAATCTAGTGCGCGTGCGCACACACACACTTTTACTACTCACTTGAATTCTTTGCCCAGCAACAATGTAAAAAATCTCTGGCTTTTGCTAGTTACATTTTTGTACTTTACTGTGAAAAATCTGCAAACTTGGTCAGTGCAAATTTTTGCTCATTTCCACTGTTCTGGCATAATACACATTCAGCTCATAACATTTTCCATTTTTACCTAGATTTCGGTTCTTCCACAGTTTGGTTCCATTCATTGCAACTGATGGGTCTGTCCTACCTGTAAATCCACATGCGTTGTTAGAGGCAGATCATGTCATGCATGCAGACAATAAGGCAGAAGACCACAAAATGCTCTGTACCCATGTCTAGCCAGCCAGATGCTCGACCTAGAGTCTCAGTATATTATGAATAAAGATGACTTCAGAGTAAAAGCTAGGCAAAAAAGCATAACACATGATTGGTTTAAAAACCAAAACAGACAAACTAAAACCAGTGTTAGAAGTACAAACCACCCAATTTAGATCTGGATCAATCATCCCAGCATTTATTGGTGCCTAGACCACTGTAAAAATTGGGGCCAGCTGCAAAATTTGGATCTTGATCCGGGTTTTAAACATCCTCAAAAGCCTCATATTTTGGTTCAAACCCATCTCCAGTTAAAATAATATTAAGGATCCGATTTCATCCAATTAAACCCTGACACTTTCAGCTGACTGCTAACCCAGCTCTACAGCTGTGACCTGGTTTTTGTGCCTGTGTGACATATAAAATATCTTTTTGGGGAGAGGAAGGAGTATCAGGACAGTGAAGGGTAAAACAATGGGTATGAATCAAATCCAATGTTAGCCATTCAATTTCTTTTGGGATTCCCTCATGAAAGAATAGAGGAGTTCTGTCCCATTTACATCAGATGGTTATAAATTGCTAGACGTTTTACACCAGGATGGCCTCTCTGGAATTTGTAGCTATGTATTTTTAATACTGTCAATAAACTACTTCCTCAAGACATAGAAGGGCAATAATGGAAGCTGTTAACAAAGTGTGAAAAGAAATGGGCTAGCAAAGGTTAATCACATGGCTGTCCACTAATGACCTCTCCAGCCCTGAGTTTAAACCCTCCACTACTTGTAAAGACCAATCACGTGAATAATTTCCTGTCTGAGGTAGCCTTTATGGCTAAGAATAAAAGCTGAGCTTATTGTGAAAAGAAAGCTCTCAGCAGGGGAGGTGGTTATTATTTTTAAGCTGATCTAAACACCTGGGTTTCCCAGTAGACCCTATTAAACTTCCTCCATTATGTCTAAATATTTCAATCATTCCTACCACAGTAGTGAATTAGTGTATTACTGCTTAAAGCATCTAAGCCCCAGTGATGGGGACATCAGACGCCAACACCAGTCACCCGTGCTGAAGAGGTGCACATTGTAGATAGGCGTCACTGTAGTTCCTTTCCACTGGGAGTACACTGCTAAGGGCAGATACTAACAAAAGGTCCGAAGCGTAGGTTCCCGCTCATGTGAAAAGGTGAGTCAGAGGAACATTCACCTCAATCCCTGGTATGGGGATAGAGGAACAGGAAGTCTCTGCTACACTGGGCAGAGGTGCTGGGAGCCATTGAACCAAAGTGTAAACCCTTTAGATGAGGGAAACCACTTCAAGCCAAGGGGTGTGGCTGCACCCCCAGGATCCCTAGTTCCACAACCTTCGACACTGGGGCAGAAAAGATGTTTCCCAGGCATGGTGGGCACGTGAAAGTGGGCATCCACAAAGTAACCTTCGCCGCCTCCTTGCAAGTAGATGGAAGGTCTCATCTTGCCTGTTTCCCATGGTCCTCTGGGCGATATGCCTCCTATGATGAGGGTAGGGAAAGCACATAGGATACATTGGGATAGTAAATGCTGCTGGTAACCCCGGGGAAAGGTGCCTTTCCCACCCCCCACATGTGGTGGTGGGGGGGGGCCCCCCGATGTGTGTGTAAATATGTTGCACAGAGTAGCTGTTCTCTGCCCTAGTCCCACTTCTGACCCTTCTCCCTATGGCTTATCCATGCTCTCTTTTCCTGTTCAGTTACAGGATAATTTGAATTGGGGCTGCATACAACTGTATAGAGATGGGGTACATGCCACATATTTGCCATCCCCACTACCCCACCACCAGTGGTGCTGGAACTAGGTTGCTGCCTCACTCCCTAGCCTGAACTAGTAATATCAAACACCACATAGCTGGTTTCCATCAGCAGCACCCCCACAATAAAAATCAGTTCAGCACCCCTGCTCCCACTCTGCTTGGCTTTGGCCATTTTTCTCCCTATTCTTTACACAGTATTTCATTAGCTTACAAATAAATCATAATCAAAAGGAATCAGCACCAAAATCCCTTTCCAATTCCCCCAAACCCATCAGAGCTCTTATTTTCCAGGAGAATTTCCCTAGTTTTGTTCCCAGGAGAGAGATCACTTGATCATTACCTGTTAGGTTCACTCACTCCAGGCACCTCGCATTGGTCATGTCGGTAGACAGGATACTGGGCTGGATGGACCTTTGGTCTGACCCAGTACAGCCATTCTTATGTTCTTCCCTTTTGTTTAATGAAAAGTGTGAGAGAGGCCTCAGTAATTGACCCGTTGCAATGCCTCACAGAATAAACATACCCAGAACTGAATACATTTGGTTTCCTGGTCAGCATACAACGAGGGACAGATCCTCAATGGGGAAAATTGTATTTATTCCATTGACTTCAATGGGGTTACATTGATTTACCCCTGCTAAGACCCACTTTTTCGTCTGCTAAGAATCTAATCTGTCATACCTTGTCTATAGCTAGGTGAGCCTGCAAGATGTCCAAACTCAACATAATCTGAAGTTTATATAATAAATGCCTAATATTGTTAACTTCAGTCTCTCAAGGAATTGATAGCATCATACATTATTAACCCATTCAAAATGCTTTCCAGGGAGCCATTTAATATTATACAGACGGCAGCATTTTTTCTTTTAATCTGCTTAGTATACTGTGGTCCTGATTTTCCAAAACACAGAAGCTGTCCAGGTCTATAAACAGTTGTGTGTCTAGTCTGCATGCACGAAACCCAATTTGTGCATGCAACTGCAGTGATGGAGCATTTAGTTGGGACCCACAATTGCACACAGGCCTGGGTTCCTTGCCATTTTGGAAGTCAGGCCTTGTGTATGTAGAAAGAAAACAGAGTATTTAATAGTATCTAATAATGCATATGGCCTTGTGTATCCAAGGTTCTCAAAGCCATTTATAAATGGTAAGCATTACTACACCTTGGGGAGGGAGGGGATATTTTTATCTAATTTTTGCAGTTGGAGGAAACAAAGGTTATGAGTTTAAAAACTTGGAGGAAAAAAGGGAACCAAGTCTTAACTCTTCCACATCCTTGGCAAAAATTTCCCGTCAGAGGCAAAATTGTCGCCAAAGCCAGAGGGCAAGGATTCAAAAATATGTTTCACAATTCAATACAAACTGTATCCTTGTCAGTCTAATTCTTTTAAACAAAAATGAAGGCACTTGCACACCCTGGTGTGATCTGACGGTTAAGCTGTCTGAGAGTTGGGTTTACCCTCTAAACCTTCAGGAGGAGAAGACAGCATGGGCCATATGCAGACAAAATCTCATTATTTCAGGGACAGTTCTGCCTAGGAGGTAAGGGGTGCAGCTTATGGACTGTGTGTGTGTGTGTGTGTATACGTGTCTATGTGTCTGGAAAGAGGAGAGTTTACACTCTCATACCAGAACACACTATGGAAGACTTATAGGGTGAAATCTTGATCCCACTGAAGTCAAGAGTAACTCTCATTGGCTTCAATGGGGCCCAGATTTTGCTCATCTTGATTTATTTATTTTATGGCCAACAGAAGTTCACTATCATTGAAGGTTCACTCTGACTGGTGTTGCAGGTTGCAATGTGCTACAGTTATATCGGACTTTCATTCAATTCCACTTTTACTATATCAGAGCGTACATACTCCCCTGTGTAACTACATATATATGGAGATTAAATACAAAAACCCAGAGAAACCTGAAATGTTAAAAATATGAGACAACTACTCTATGGCCTTGAAACACATTCCTGGTTCACAATATTTGTTTTAACAGCCTTAAAGGAAGCCTGCCTTATTTTGAACAACTTGACGAATTACAGCCGAGTTCAATTTGCTTAAGAAAAAAAGAAATAAAGCTGCATGGGGAAAATCCAAGTTGCGGCAAAACGTTAAGAACAAACTGTCCAGGTTCTTCTTTCAGAACAATCCCGTGCACTTACAACTCTCACTTTAGAGTAAAGTGGTAATGCAAATACCTAATTAAAAAAACGGCTTGTATTTGGAGTTACTAATTAAAAATCCTCATGCTCCCCCGACTTTTTTTTTTCCTGTGGAAATCTGCAAGGTTATTTAATTGAAGTCCCATTTTGTTGGTGCAGATGCACGATGTGTCTGAATCATCAAACAGATTTAGTGTGTTTTGATTGTTGTGTGTGCCTCATTGCTATTCCCAGAATGTCGAGCTGAGCTTATGCTGATCGGCAGGACTTAGAAGCATGAAACAGTAAAAGAGTCCTTTCTTCTCTCCCCCGCCCCCTCCCCCTCCTTGCCCCCCTGGATTTACATTGAAACTTTGCCAATATCAGATCACACTCTGTCTGCTGCCTCTGCCCTGCTTCTTTAGTCCCAAACTTCATCTCTAGATTCCCCTTTACTGACTTGAGAAGTTTCTTGCTGCTTCAGTGAAACTCCTTTAAGGTTTTCGGAGGGTGATTTAATTGTTCTTCTATACTCCTTTTCTGCTTTCAGATTGGGAAGTTGTGTGAAAAGGAGTGAGAGAGAGAGAGAGACACCGAGAGGCTGCTTTTCGTCTAGAGGTGAAAACAGCCTGGTAACCAGCAGGTGCAAAGCCCCAAAGCAGCTGCTTGCTGCTCTCAAGCTGAAGCGTCTTGGTTCCCCACCCTCCAAGCCAAGAGCACTTCATATAATCCTCTCATGCAATTCACACTGTAATTGCCGAGATCCAGGCGGCTAGGGCTCATTTTATTATTATTTTTACTGATAAGATCTTCTGCAAACAGGGGACCGGTTGTATTAATTATTTTTATGTAGCTCTGCAGCTTCTGCAGCAGCAAGTTGGTTTGTTATTTTTCTTTTTTTGGTCCCACTTTTCTCCCCCTCCCCACCTCATACCCCCTTGAAGGCTGCTCACAAAGTAGCACATGTGGAACTTTCATGCCGGCTCTGTAAGTCCCATTATTGCGTTGCCTGCTTCATTCACTTCTCAAGATGAAGCCTGGCAGTTGGGTTCTAGCAGTGGAGATTAGTGTCTTGAGACCCAGCTTGTTTTCTCAAGGCTCGGCTTGTTACATTGGTAATTACGGGTCTAAGGGATCCATTTCTGGTATTTGACTAAGTGGCATGGATTACTGTGCAATCATTTCTCACTAGGGGGAGAAATCTTTTTTTTTTTTATATACCTCGGGACAACTTTTCAGCAGCTTTTATATAAGTAATTGCTCTTCCCTGTTATCTATGTACAGGTATTTTTTTAATTACATCATGAAATGTATCAAACCAATAGTTAAAGCATTAAGGACTGGTAAAGACACAATACTGTTCTCTTTTCCAGACTGCTGATCCAATGAATGTGCTGTGCCTCTTATACTGCTGATCCAATGAATGTGCTGTGCCTCTTATTTGTTGTTGCAGTTTAATATGTCAATAAGATGTTTATGGAGTGAAAATATTAAATGTTTGGTTCTAATCCTTTGTTCTAGACCAAGCTCTGGTCTACACTGGGGGGGAGGGGTCGACCTAAGAATTGCAAGTTGCAACTGCAGCTATGAGAATAGTGTAGCTGAAGTCGATGTATCTTAGGTCGACTTACCTCACATCCTCACGGCGCGGGGTCAACTGCCGCCGCTCCCCCGTCGACTCTGCTTCTGCCTCCCGTCTTGGTGGATTACAGGAGTTGAAGGCAGAGCGATAGGGGATTGATTTACCATGTCTACACTACATGCGATAAATCAATCACTGATAGATCGATCACTATCCGCTGATCTTTCCGGTAGTGAAGACGTATCCTAACGGTGGGATTCACAAAGGCATTTAGAGATGTAACTTCCATTGATTTCCAGGAGAGATCAGCACCTAGGTACCTTTATGAATCCTATTATAAGACTTCATTTGTACTCAATTTAGTTTTTAGTGAACAACAAAACAAAATCAGTTTGTCCAGATTATGATGACTTTTATTTCATTTCATGAATTAATATTTTGCTGCTCAAAGGTGACATGGTAATATCTGGAAGTTGAAATCTTCTGTTTAGGTACAAATGGCCTGATCCAATTCCCACTGAAATCAGTACAAAAATCCCATTGAATCTCAATGGGACAGGCTCAGTATAAGTTTCCCCCATAGTGCTCCAGTAACGTACCTCAACTCTGTACCTGAAGGGACCATACTTTTAGGGAGAGCTCATTTGTTTTGTCCATTCACTGGAACTGGTTTAAAAAAAATTGGAAAAAAATTCCATGAAAAATGTCCAAGTTGCTTTCATTTCTCAGGGTTCGAAACTGACCCCCATTTTTTGTTTTTCATAAATTTTAAATTTTACATTTTAAAATGTAAACGGTTATTGAAATTTTTCATTTATCGAAAGCCTGTAAACAAAATATATCAATAAACTTTTTGATGTAAAAAATCTTGAAAATGTTCAGTTTTGACTATATTTTGACAAAATGTTCAGTTTTGACAATATTTTCCCCACAGCTTTGGTTTAGAAAAAAGAGCATTTTTGCCAAACCATTAGTCATATACTTATTATTATTATACCAGATGGGCCATTCAGTGCTTGATGCTTTCATCAACACGCGTGTCCCTTAATCCAAGTTGTGGTGACTTTTGTAATGCCAGCACCTTTCCAGTGCACACTGGATTAAAATCACCAATTCATTTCTCATACGCCACAGAATAACCTTCAGGTTGCAAGCTCATTGGGGCAGGCACCATCTTCTTGTTCTGTGTTTGTGCAGCTAGTGGAATGTCCCTGACAAGGGCTTCTACATTACCACAAAACAATTAATAATAATAGGCTATAATGCATATCAATCTCTTTGGACCTGAGTCAGTTTCAAAGCAGCAACTTACAGAAGAAAAACCTGATTATGCCAGAGTTGTATAAAAGTGACCTTTCACGTGAGAGTTTGTATATTTTTGTTCTGGGCAGCTTCATGACCTCAAAATCTATTTTTCATAAAAGTCATTTTTACACTGAAAACAATTAAAAATATTTTCAAATTTTGCAGATTTTTCTATGAATAATGATTTTTATCTCAGATAAATATGCACATTTATAGGGATAGTTTTGAGTGCACTTAGAACAAAAATAGGTCCATTCTCAAGTGAAAAAAATCCACAAAATTATGCAAAATGTTTGTGAAATTGAATAATTTTGGGAAATTTAAAATGAAGTGTGATTGTTGAGGTTTTTGATTATTTTTTTTTATACACCTCTTTTTGAGATCTACAGATAAAAGCTTTATTGAATCACAGAAAGGTAGGGCTGGAAGGGACCTGGAAAAGTCACTTAACCCAGCTACCTGCAGTGATGCAAGACCAAGTATACCTAGACCATGCCTCACAGGTGTTTGTCTAGAGTGTTCTTACAAACCTCCAATGATGAGGATTCCAACAACCTTACTCCGAAGGCTATTCCCGTACTTAACTATTCTTATAGTTAGAAAGTTTTCCCTTATATCTAACCACAATCTCCCTTGCTGCAAATCAAGCCCATTACTTCTTGTCCTTCCTTCAATGAACATAGAGGATACTTGATTACCATCCTATTAATAACAGGCCTTCACATATTTGGAGACTTATAAGGTTCCCTCTCCCTCAGTCTTCTTTTCTCAAGATTGATTACGCCCAGTTTATTTAACGTTTCCTCACTGATCAGGTTTTCTAAACCTTTTATCCTTTTTGTTGCTCTCCCTCTGGACTCTCCAATTTATCCACATCTTTCCCAAAGTGTGGTGCCCAGAGCTGGACGCTGTGTTCCAACTGAGGCCTCACCAGTGGCACATAAAATGAGACAATTACCTCCTATATGTTACACATGACATTCTTGTTAATACACTCCAGAATGAGATGTGCCTTGTTGCAACTGCATCACACAGTTGACTCAT
This sequence comes from Dermatemys mawii, assembly GCA_007922305.1. Taxonomy (NCBI): domain Eukaryota; kingdom Metazoa; phylum Chordata; order Testudines; family Dermatemydidae; genus Dermatemys; species Dermatemys mawii. Next base: position 8,340,203 of record ML677401.1, on the reverse strand, counting down.
ATTCAATTTGTGATCCGGTATACCCCCCACCAATCCTTTTCAGCCATACTACCACCTAGCCCGTTATATCCCATTTTGTAGTTGTACTTCTGATTTATTTCTTTGTATGTGTAGTGTTTTGAACTTATCTGTACTGAATTTCATTTTGTTGATTTCAGACCAATTCTCCAATTTGTCCAGGTTGTTTTGAATTCTAATCCTATCCTCCACTCCCTCCCATGTTGATGTCATCTGCAAATTTTATAAGCACACTTTCCACTCCATCATCCAAGTCATTAATTAAAATATTGAATAGTACCCAGGACAGATCCTGGTGGGAGCCCCTTAGATATATCCCCCCTCCAGTTTGACAGTAAACCATTGATAACGATTCTTTGAGCACAGCCTTTTAACCAGTTTTGTACTCTTTTTACAGTAATTTCACTTAGACTATACTTACTGTAACAGGATGCTGGTTAAGATAAGCAAGCCAGGCCCCTTTTAGCCCAGACCCAGGGAGAAAAGGACTAGCTGGGGCTGGCTGGGAGGTCACACCCTAATTGCTTGAGGGGAGGCACCTGCAGACCTGAGTAGCCAGCCTGCTATAAAAGCTGGCAGGAAGGAAGCAGGACGGGAGGAGATCAGGGAGACAGGAGAAACTAGGGAGAAGGGAGAGACAGGAAAGGGAAGAGTGTGGAGCTCTTGATCCCTGCTGGCCAGGAAGCTAGCAGTCTCTCTGAGTGCTGGTCTGTATATATCTGTAAATAGTAGGTGATGGGGACGGACACAAGCAATAAAGGACACGAGTGCTGCACTTAAAGTGGTCTCCGGGAGTTTTGTGGAGAGGACCAGCAAGGGCCCAGCTACACTTACCTACTGTGCTTATGAAAATGTCCTGTGGGACTATGTTGAAAGCCTTACTAAAATCAACATGTACCATGCTGACAGCTTCCCTCATAACCACTAGGCCAGTAGCCCTATCAATGAAGGAAACTAGGTTGGCTTGACATAATTTGTTCTTGATAAATCCATGTTTGTTATTACTTACAACCCTGTTATCCTCTAGGTGCTTACAAACTGATTGTTTAATAAATTGTTCAGATATCTTTCTAGGCATCAAAGTTAGTCTGACTGGTCTATAATTCTCTGGATCCTCTTTGTTTCCCTTCTTAAAGACAGGTGCTGTGTTTGCATTTCTCCAGTTCTCTAGGACCTCACCCATTCTCTATGAGTTCTCAAAGATAATTGCAAACGGTTCCAAGATTGCTTCAGCTAGTTCCTTAAGTATCGTAGGGTGAATTTCAACAGGCCCTACTGACTTTAATACGTCTAACTATTCTTTAACCTGTTCTGTCCCTGTTTTGGCTTGCATTCTTTCTCCCAGGTGTTAATATTAATTGTATTACATATTGGCTGCAATTTACTGGTCACAATTTACTATCTTAGCCCGCCTGCTCTTTGTTCCCTGACTGCCTCCTCCCGAGACCCACCCACCTTAACAACCATCCCCAGGACCTCACCCCCTATCTAAGCCCCCCTGCTCTTTGTTCTCTGACTGCCTCCTCTTGAGACCCCCCCTACCCTAACCACCACTCCCCAGGACACCATGCTTAGCCGGGTGCTCCAGCCCGGGAGAGCGGGGCTCCGCAGCTTGCCACACTCAGCCCGGCCCGAGCTCGCGCGCCAGATAAAAATGGCTAGCAGGCTGCATATGGCCTGCGGGCCATAATTTGCTCACCCCTGTGCAAGGTGGTGGGGCATTAAGCCCTATTTTTAATCATCTATAGTAAAGAGGATAACTTGGCTCAAATTCATCCCATTCTCCTTCCTCTCTTTCCTTCGCCTTCCTTTCCAATGGCAAAATGGCAAAAGGGAAATAAGGAAAATCATAGAACTGCAAGGGACCTTGAAAGGTCATCTAGTCCAGCCCCCTTACTCTACGCAAGACTAAGTATTATCTAGACCATCCCTGACAGGTGTTTGTCCAACCTGCTCTTAAAAATCCCCAATGATGGAGATTCCACAACCTCCCTAGGCAATTTATTCCAGTGCTTAACCACTCTGACAATTAGGAAGTTTTTCTAAACTGCTCTTGCTGCAATTAAGCTCATTGCTTCTCGTCTTATCCTCAGAGGTTAAGAACAATTTTTCTCCCTCCTCCTTGTAACAACCTTTTATATACTTGAAAACTGTTATCATGTCTCCTCTCAGTCTTCTCTTCTGACTAAACAAGCCTACTTTTTTCAATTTTCCCTCATAGGTCATGTTTTCTAGATCTTTAATAATTTTTGTTGCTCTTTTCTAGACTTTCTCCAGGTTGTCCCCATCTTTCCTGAAATGTGGTGCCCAAAACTGGACACAATACTCCAGTTGAGACCGAATCAGCATGGAGTAGAGCGGAAAATTACTTTTCGAATCTTACTTACAATACTCCTGCTAATACATCCTAGAATGATGTTTCCTTTTTTTGCAACAGCGTTACATTGCTGACTCATGTTTAGCTTGTGGTACACTACGACCCCCAATACTTTTCGCAGTGCTCCTTCCTAGGCAGCCATTTCCCATTTTGTATGTGTGCAATTCATTGTTCCTTCCTAAGTGGAGTACTTTGCATTTGTCCTTATTGAATTTAAACCTATTTACTTCAGACCATTTCTCCAGTTCTCTCCAAGTGAGAGAAATGAAAAAAACCCAACATATTATCATTTTTGATTTTAAAACAATATTTTTTCTTCTTTCCTATTTTGAATTTTTTCATCTAAAATATCTGAAAATTTGAAAAAAATGAAATTTTCAGAGAAAAAACATTTTCAAACCTTTTTGCAAAACATGCCATTTTCAACCAGCTCTGATCCCTGATATAACTCAGAAGTGATGTCAGTTTTACCCAGAGGATGAATTTGGTCCATAATGTTACAAAGGGTTTTTATACTATACGTTTACCCACCTGCACCTTTCTGAACAAATAAGATTTAATAGACTTAAAAAATTTAGAACCCGTGCGCATTTCCTTGAAAGATTTAATATTCCATTTAATCTAACATTAAAACATAACAAATAAACTATTACGAAGGCTGGAAAACTCCATCCTTTGCCATCCAATTATGCTTAGTTAGAGCAGCCAGTGCAATTTTCCATTAGAGATCTTAAGAGTTGTGGGTGGTCTTACACTTGGGGGCACAAAAAGGTTCATTAAATTGTCAGCTGTATTTTAGAATTTCCTTGCTTTTGTTAGTTGAAACCATGTCCCCATATATTTGAGAGATGGACCTGAACCAAAAGTTTGGATCCAAATACACCAAGACCCCGGAGAAATTCAGCTCCAGATCATACATTATGATTTATCCTTATTTCCATAAGTCCTAACTTGGTGTCTAAGGTCTAAGGCATATGTATTTATCTATATCTGAGTGTGTGTCTCTTTCTGTACACACACATGCTTTATACACATCCATTTATATTACATTATGATTACTTTGCTACAATTATTCTGTTTGCTGGTTTAACGCTGCTGGAATATGATACACTATTTCCTTAAGTACCAAATCTTTGTATGGTGTCTTTTTATTATTTAAATCTAAAGAAATAACCTTCCTCACCCGCATTTTACAGTAGTCATAGAACTATTTATCAACACACTGATAAAGAATTAATATTTTCATCTCAGCATTTTAGTTCTTACCAAATGTATATTTAGAAGTTCAGATGAGCTGGAAAACTGATACTGTAATTGTAAAGATGCAAATTAGGCCACAGAGCTGAGATGTTGCTAGGAGTTGTTTATATGTTATAACACAGATGCTCATAAAATAAACTACAGAAACAAAGTACTTAATTAAGAGAATGCAGTACGTTGGAGTTCACTGAAAGTGAATGAATTACAATGGTACTTTTTGAAAGCACAGACAGCATCTACATTGAAACTAAACTAATTATAGCTATTGATGACATTTTTGAAAGAGGAATTAATTCACAATATATGGGTCTTTGGACTCAGCCTTTACATTTGGGCATGCAGACAACTTCTGGTTACCTCATGTGCACACAAATCCAGAGAGAGCGAGCAAGAGAGTGAGAACACGCATGCACACAAATGGTGGTTTACATTTAGAGGCTGATTTTGTAACTGAGATCATTGGTGTTGCTGAAAAGATTTAAAAAGAGACCACAAAGAGTAATCAGTTAAACAGAAGATTTTTACCTAAGAATAATAGTTTAAAGTGCCATGGGCCAAATTCTGAGCAGACTGATACTCATCTGATTTCAGTGGGATTATGTTATATTATGACTGTTATTGTTATTTGCATAATAATAGCACCAAAGGCCCCAGCAAAGATTGGGGCCTCATTGTGCTAGATGCTGCACAAACACATACATACTAAGCAACAGTAGTCTCTGCCCCAACAAGCTTAGACAGACCTAAATTGACAAAGAACGGGAGAGGAAACAAGGAGAGATGAAACGACTTGCCCAAGGTCACACAGCGGGTCAGTGGCAGAGCCAGGAATAAAGCCAAGGTCTCCTCACACCTGGCCCAGTTCCTCTATCAGACCATGCTGCCTTTCCTAGGGTATAAATCTACAGTATTTGGTCTGGTGAGTTTACATGAAACCAGATTCACAACATTATATTTGCCCATTTGCCTGGGCAAGTAAATAAAAAAAAAATCTATTATCCTCAGTCATCATGGCAAAGGGCAGGTGAATAAATTTTGTACCGCAGCTGTTGGTAACTGTTCATGACAATTTTGCAAGGCTGAATCGGCATGTTCTATGTGGAGAGTTAAAGTCCATATGTTGAATAGCTTAGCACCCCCCAAATCTGGCAGATTTTCAAAAGTTTTCAGCACCCAGTATGCCGAGCTCTTTGGAAGCTGTGGCTGCTTATTTTGATGCCCAAATGGGAGCTGGACTCCTAAAAAACCCCCAAACTATTCCTAAGTGGACCCTACAGCATACTTTTAAGACTGGTAGAGATGGTCTCAAGCCTTAATTCTGAGAACCAAATCTCATATCCCATATAGTTTGGAGAGATATCAGATCTGAGATTTTGGTTTACCCCGTTATAAAGCCAGAGGACTTTTTAGTAAAATACAGACCTTGGTGTATCTCTATCAATAAATTTCATAAAGCAACTTCATTGGTGGGGATGGCAAGCAAGTTCCCACGTGCTGAGTTAAGACTCTGGAAGCAAAGAAGTTCAGTTCCGTGGCTCTCTCAGCCTGGATGAAAAAGTAACAGGGTTTCTTTCCACATAGAAACTCTTAAATAGCATGAAAGAGGGGAGAGTTTGTAAGTACTAGCAATTTTTGAGCTTCTAAGTTAAGCAGGAAAAAGGTTTTTTGTTTTTTGGGGTTTTTTTTTTTTTTTTTGAGTGTTCATAAGAATCTTCTGCTCTCTACATTGATTTCCTTCTTGCAAAACATAAAAAAACACCCCAAAATGTGTAGAGCCCAGTCTTCCTTTTCACCCCCATCCCAAGTCTAATGGGCAGTTGTCTTGAGAGCTCTTTTATACTGTTAACAAGCGTTGAGGGCTTGTTGATCAGTTCACCACCGCTGTTTTTTCCTTCTCTAATTTTAAGAGCAGACCAGCCACAATATTTGAAACTCCTCCTGCCTCTCTCCTTTTCATTCTCGTTTTCTTCCTTCTTTCCTTCCCCCCTCCCCACTTTCTCTCCTCCTCTGTCCCCTTCAGAAGCCCTCGGGATGACACAGCTCATTGATGCATCTCCTTCATTAGCATTTCAGCAGCTTGGCTCAGTAGTTTCAGAGACAATCCGTCATGAGAAAACTGAAGAATGTGCCCCATTTGCATGATTCTGTGCCAGAATGCAACTTTTTCTCAGTTGTTCATTGTGCAATTTCCCCTTGAGCCTTCAACTTTCCCATGAAGTCCCAGAAATCATATTATTAGATTTTCAGCCCAAAATGAAATGGCTCCAAAGGTTGATTTTATGAACATTTTTACCTAACCACACTGCTAGACATAAACAGAGAATTTAAGTACATAAGAAACATGGATTTGCTTTTTGTTGCTATGAAAGGGAATGTGCATTAGCTGAATGAACTCGCTTTGAAACTACAAGGGGGAATTTATGTTCCATGATCAGAACAATCCAGTAACACTAGTGAATCCTTAGGCATATTTTGAACTTCCATTTGTCCTTGCTTAACTATTTTATGCCTGTCACAATTAAATGTTTGTAATCCATTTTGAGTGTCTTTCTGAAATGAATGGATATGCAAACAACTTGATTGAAATGCTCAGTGCATATGTCTAAAAGTTACTGGCTCTCACACATAAGCAGAACAAATCAAGCTTTTGGTTAGTTTGTTTTAGAAATCAAAATGCTCTTTACAGAAAGTCGGACAGATAAAACCTGCTCCTAATCACATTCCGGAGGGTATCTGTGTCTGTGGAAATAAAGAGCTTGTTGTAGTAAAAGTAAACAAAAAAAAATTAAAATTGGTGTAAAGCAACCAAACTACTCAATTCAAATGTATCCCAGTAGGAGAATTAGGCACCTGTTCTATAAAGTTATACAACAGGGCATCAGAGAACCACAGTACATTTTCACAAGCAAAAGAGCTTTTAACAATCTAGTTGCTCATTAAATTCTTTATTTGGGTCTATATACATCAGTAATTATATTTTCCTTTGTCTTTTTTTTACCCCGTATCAGCAGAACAAATAATATTGTTTTAATTCTTGTTTAGCTGAAAGATTTCAACTGAGTTTTTTTCTTCAGTTTTCTTCTCCACTTTCTCAGTTATTCCTAATGACTATAGCTCTACATTAGGCTACTAAAATATCTTCTCTGCTGCTTGGTGGGCTGGGGAAGGGGCACCTTGACTAATTTAATCAAGTGTATTGAACACTTGATTATCTATATATATGCAAAATGACACATAATTAAAATCTGCTAGGGTTTGGAAGAAAACCCAAACAAGAGAGAAATTGGTTGCCAGATAATTTCATGCACAAACAGATAAATTAGAGCCCTTAAGTTGCAGAAGTTTGGTTGCTGGTGGGAAGCTCACACGGTGATTAGAATTAGGTTGCGGAAGATTTCATTAATTATAGGTGACTGGTTTCCCCCTTAGAGGACAGCTCAGGTCCCCTTGTTCCCCCTCCCTGGCTCATCTTAAACTGTTGTCTAACCTTTCCCTTAATCCATCTCATCTTGAGCTGATGGGAACTGCTTTCATTCCACCTCTTGTGAAGGTAATGAAACAATCTTCTTATTCACTTGGTTCCTCTGAGCCGGTGACACACAACAAAAAAAATGAGAGCTCTGATTAATGGCTGCTAATTAGCAATGTTAATGACCAGGTGTCCAAGAGCATGGCCAGCTCCTCTCAGCATGGAGTGATCTCTCAATGAGGGCTCTGCAAATCCATCCCTAGTGACCCTTCCCCTCAGCTGCCAGTAATGAAGCTGAGCTCTCTCATTACACCCTAGAGAGGCTCAGGGGGAGGCCAAGGCCTTGAGAGCCAAACTTTTCCTTTGGGTCTAGTGGGTCTCCATTAATTAAGGTCAGCATTTTTGGCTCCCCCCACACACTCTTAAAAAACTCTCAAATGGTAAAAGATTTGAGAAAAAAGAAGCTTAACTTTAACTCAGTTGCCATCCTGAGCTTTTCTAGTGATGAAGACGCCTTTTCTCAACAGTACAGGTTGCTAGTTAAAACTCTCCCCCAGCCACCTCTGTGTTTCAGTCTTGCATTAATATAACTGGATGAAATGAGTAGGAGAAAAATATATATATCGTCAGCAACAGCTTCCTCCCTCCAAATTCTGCCTAGATGTCTGAAGTTACAGAGTGCTATAGAAGTTCAGAGTTATTTTAGAATGTGACATTCTATCCTTGAATCAGTAGTGATAAAAACTTAACATGTATTAAAAAGCAAACGTGTATTTCCACACTGGTTGCAGTGGGTGAGACAGTTTGTTAATTCATTGATTTTTTTTCAGATGTATAAAATGTGTCCTTCCACGTATATATAATGTTAATAAAAACACTCACATGGCACGTTGGTAATTCCAGGGAAGCTGGCAGCTTATTTGATCTGACAACATACGTCGCAGAAGAATTTTAGCTAAATACTGAAGCTGATTTTTTTCCTCTGCATAAAGATTTGATAAAACCGGTATTGGAATTTGCCTTCCCTCCAGTGTGGCCTCAGTTTGAACTATGGTAAAACTAACCAGGCTGCCAGCTGGTAGCTCCAGTCTGAGCCTGTGATGATCATAACATGAACCTATATCTTTCCCCGTATATTGTGTGGGTCTACAACAGTTTAAAAGCTTTAGAAATCTACCTTGTTTTTCAAATTGGTTTTTTTTCTATGTGGAGGTAAAAATCAATTTTTTTAAAGACTGAAGAATTTTGGCTTCATCAGTGTGGCAAGTGGCTACTGCTGATGTAAACTTTAGCAGCTATATAAAAAAGAATAAATAGTGCGGTGAAAATACCTATGGCATTTGTATTAAAACATGATTTTGTGTAACTTAATTTTACCTGATTAATTTGACAGGTTATAAATGCTTTCTTTTTCTTGGAAATAAATCTATTAGCAATCTACTTTTTTCAGATGTGCATTGCAATCTAACTACACGTCAGAACTAAGATGCTTTTCAGGACTCAGCAGCTAAGGGGATTGGTAATGAGATATGGAGCCTTTCACCTCTAGGTCACCAGATCAAATACATCTTGAGCTGGTAGTGGCAGAAAGTTATCACTATCAGATAACTACCACTATTCAGTGGTTGATCTGGGATGAGGAGGAGCTCTGACTTCATTTCCTAGTGGACAGGTGTTTTCATAAGGGTGTCCCCAGCACATCTATATGGGCCTAGATATTATACAATAATGATTGTTGAAATGAGACATTCCTAAACTTTTTCATACCACAAACTGCATCTTGATACAAAGATCGTCTCATGGACTCCTGCCTTCTGTATCATGACCACCTGGATATCCTCATTTTCTACTGTCCATTGAATAATGTTTCTGTGGGATCTAAATAATTAGAATAGTATTTAATGTCATTTTTTACTTTTCTTAATGTAATTGCAGGTGGAATAAAGGAGAAGCTAACACCCTGTGACTAGTTCTCCATGGAGCACTGGTAGTTCATTGCCACAGTTTGGGAACTATTGACCCGAAGAGACACCACAATGCCATCTGGCTTTCTAATGAGAAGTTTCATTGGTGAGATTAAGAATTGAAAAAGGGTCCCCACCAGGCCAAGACTGGAGCATGTTAGTATGGTACTATGGGAAGCGTGCATCACAGCTGCTGGACTTCTTTTGTGGATATATAATTAACTGTGGTTTCCAGTGCTGTCCATCTGCAATCTTTCACCAGCACTAAATGCACTTTAAAAAAACCCTACTAAGATTTACTGGTTCAGTCCACAGTCCGTACTGATTTGTTTCCCACAGAAACGTTACAGATTCTGAAGAGACACAGCGAGTACTTGAGTCAGCATTGCATTTGCCTTTGCTCATATAGTCAAGTCAGTGGTATATGTACCACACTTTGGAAACCCCTGACCTAGAGATTGGGACGGGGTGTCGTGCTGTAGACCATAGGTTCTTCAACTTTGGTACATGTACCACTGCTGGTACATGAGCTTGATGTTCCATCAATTCACTCCACAACACTCTTTTGAGAACATCATACAGGGACCAATAAACTTTGGTAGCTGCTGCTCCAAATATGTAATTCCTGGGTTCTAGTCTTGGCTGAGCCACTGATTTGCTCAGTGACCTTAGTCCGTCTACGTTTTTATACAGATGTTTATCCCTCTTGTATCCAACCACCTCCCAAAGCCATTCTATGCTTCAGTTTACCCATCTGTAAAATGGACATATGAATACCTTCCTGACAGGGTACAGTGAGGCTTAATTCTTTAATGTTTTACAGCACTGTAGCACTTGGATGAAAGAAGTCATGCAAGTGCAAAGCATTATTAATATGCTAATTAAATAAAAATGTGTGTCGATAACACTTCAGGAAGGAAATATGTGAATATTAATGACAGACAACTGGAAATAAAGCAGGAACTCAGCCCTTATTCATAGTACCTACATACATAGATAACTTTAAAAAGGCACTCTGCCCTCAGTTTTAGGCAATCCCGGCTCCGTAATTGATTTGAGAAGAGCTACTCCAGGCTACTGCGTAATTACAGAAATATTCTCTCTTCTGGCTCTGTCTCCTTCTCATGTTCTACCTCATTGCCCTTTATGCTAAAGCCTTTGTTGATGAGAAGACGGAAGCAGTAAGTAAAAATAAAGCAATTAGCAGGTGGGGGAAGGGTACCACTGCTTAAGACTAACACACACAGTCTTCATTGGGACACTTACTAAGTGGAAGTCTAGAGTTTGGAAGACAAGGAAGAAACTCAGCAGTAATCCAGAAAAACAGATGAAGGAAATACATGGGAACCACACTCTCTCTAACTTTGTATTCAGAAAAGATTGGCCCAAAAGGGCAATTGCCCTCAGCCTTTTTTTAAAAATATTGTCCTCTTTCTTGCTTACATTTTTTAACAACAACAAAAGCTGTAATTTTGTAGGGCTAACAATATTTGGTGCTAGACTGCTGCAGAGCCGGCCAGCAGAGGGAGCTGAGGTTCTGAACAAACCTTTGTTCTTGGGGCTCTGCTGACATCTACTCTGGTAGAAGGAAGAAGAGCCATCTTGGCTGGTGCTTCTTTAGAAAGACTGACAAATATTAATGTATATGACAGGAAACAGACAAAAACACCCAAAATAACACATGGTCTTTCCAAGCTTCCAATACTAGATTACTAATAATGTTTATAAAAAGAGAAAAACAATATTATTATGCTTTCCCTTTGGTATTGTCTCCATTGCTGCGGGGCAAGTTGGTTTAGGGTGACCAGACAGCAAGTGTGAAAAATCGGGACAGGGGGTGGAGAGTAATAGGAGCCCATATAAGAAAAAGACCCCAAAATGGGAACTGTCCCTATAACTTTAGGACATGTGGTCACCCTAAGTTGGTTTAAGATATGCTGTATTTCTGTTATCTGTTCCTATGATACTTTTACTTTAATTAGAGATACCCAGGAACAAAAGTCCTGGATTTTAACACTCAGAAATATTGGCCATAGAAACTATGTCAGAACCTGAACGTGGATCGGGATTAGGATTTCAGGGCCCTATAATGAGTGAGAACAGTATCTCAGAAGAAACCCAAACTTTTGGCAAGGGGATGTTTCTGGAATTTAAACTCAAAATGTCAGAGTTGCTCCATATCTCTAAAATAGACCAAAGCAAGATGCCAGATGCAAATATGGGCCAGACCTTTAGATGATTTAAAATCCAGATCCAGATATGAGGTATGCAGGGCCATCTGTACATGTAAACGCTTTCTGCCTCAGTTTACTCATTTGTAAAATGTGACTGAGGCTTAACTCAATCATGTTTGCAAAGCACTGAGATTCTCACAGGAAAGGTGCTATAGAAATATAGTATATTTTTTACTGCTAGAATCAACACTATTACCAGTAGATCCACTGGTACTATTTCTAGTAGATATAATTTCTAGTCTCTGTAGATAGTTGAATAACAACTGTAAATCATGCACAGAAGAATCATACATTAATAAATGTTGGCAGAGGAGTGAAAGTAAATGAGAATAAATCATTTTCAGAGCTGACTGAAGACTTTTTTATTTCCCCGTAAAATGTTTTCATTTGAATTTTTCCACTCAAAATTGTTTGATGTTCATGGGAAATGTTGAATAAGAATTTTTTGTTTTTGTTTCAGTTCAAATCAAAATGTTTATTTGATTTCAAATACAAAATTTCATTGCAGTGTTTGAAACCTGAAAAATGTAGGTTTTCGATTTTCAGTTTGTGTACTTTTGATTTTCCCCTCCACCATCTTTCATTCTCTATTTCCTGGTAAAGGGAGAAAAAATGAGACACAAGTTGGGAAAACCCCACTTTCACTTGCTTACTTTTTCAAGTGCAAAAGTGTGAAAAATATATTTTAAAAGTTTAAAAGGTGAGAGTCTTCTTTTTAACACTTTTCTAGCTTTAAAACATGTTAAAAAGTAGAGGAAATGTTCTCCTCCGCCCACATTTTATCACACGTTTTAAAAAACATTTTCTAACTTTTTCCAGTGAGACAAAAATAAAAACAAGGCTTTCTGCGCTTTATCTCAGGTTTTTCCCCTCCTCTCACTCCTTTTCTTCCAGTGGAAGAAAGTAAGAAGGGGTAGAAAAGAGTTTGGGGAGTAAAAAAACCCAGAATGTCAAAAAAGTCTGTCTTCAAAAATTGAAGGAAAATGAAAAAGGAATTTGAACTGAACTAAAACAAAAATATTCATTATGTTTCATTTTGAAATTTCTCACTGAAAAAAATCAAATTTTGTTGACAATGACATCGTTCTGTGAAAACTGTTTTTGATGAACTCTGATTTTTGGTAGGAAAATGTTTTAGTCAAAAAAAATTCAAATGGCTCTAATCATTGCTTATCTTAATACTGTATCAAGAGGCACAATATGTTTTACTATGGACTGTTACTATCAATTTGACCATAGCTATATATAGATCCACAATCACAAATTAGTTCCTTACAACTGAGTTTAATTTTTGCCTACATTACTTTGAACCTCTTTTCCCCAGTGTGTAGATAGCAACTTCTCAGGTATGCATCCAGAAGGTGTCTCAGCCATAAATTAGTAATGGAATAGATATAAAATTGAAGAGTCCCTTCACTTCTTTTCTTTAAAGAACAACGTATCTGGACTGGAGAGAAACACACTGGACATTTAACAAGAAAAATCTTATAGAAGTTACCTATGAGATTAACATTTTGATCATATTCTGGAGATGCCCTATTCTGTGATATTTGTCACAGTCTGCACTCAGCTGCTATTGGATAGATACCACAGTATCCATTTGTGGTATCCTGACTGAATGGGCATGAAGATAAAACTACATTTCACTCCTAATTGTTCTCTCTCTTGATCAAAATTGAGGCATATTATTAATACCTAGCTCTTATAAAGTGCGTTCCATCGGTAGAGCTCCAAGTACTTTACAAAGGAGGTCAGTATCACTATCCCCCTTTTACAGAAGAAACCTAGACAAAGAGCTCTGAAGTGACTTGCCCAAGGTTCCCCAGCACAGAACCGGTAGAGCAAGATTCCCAGTCAAATACTCTCTCCACTAAGACACATAGTGAAGCAGTGATGGGAAACTGGTTCTCCTGCTGTGCATGTTCTGTGTATAAACAGAGGAATTCATTTCCTCTGGCCATCAGTCTCGCAGCTTCTATCAGCATTAAATTAACTATTTTTTTTTAAAGAAATGAAGACAAAACAGAGATCAAGAGCCAAATACCATATGCAGTGGGAGGGTTTTAGATTAACATCTCTAGCCATTACATGACTCCTCAGTCCAATCCTGTAAACTCCAATTAAAGTCAAAGGGAGTTTCACGTGATACTTAGGGGATGTCTACACTAGCATTTATGTCGGCAAAACTTTTGTTGCTCAAGGGTGTGAAAAATCAGGTCCCCCGAGCAACAGAAGTTTTGCTGGCATAAGCGCTTGTGTGCATAGCGCAACGTCAGTAGGAGACACTGTTCCACTGACATAGATACCACCGCTCATTGAACTGGTTTTATTCTGTCAACCGGAGAGCTCTTTACTGTCAGCATAACGTGGCTACATGAGCGATCTTGCCCGAGCATAGGAATATTGTGCTGCTGTAAGCTTGTAAGTGCAGTCCGGTCACACACTTCAAATAACAAAGTGCAAATCCATGAAGGCATAGTTTGAAGACAATAGGATATGACCTATGCATAGACTGAAATACGTTTGTAAAAAGTGTGCATGGAATGATTTAAATAATGAAGGAAGTTGGAAAAGTGAAAGTTTATCTGCAGATAATTAAAACAGAAAAAAGGGCAGAATTGGTTGGTTGGTTGGAGACGTCATTATGAATAGGGTAACAAGCTGTGACCTATATAAAGAGAATGATCCCATTGTACATTACCTAAACTTTCAATATTTAGACTGAAAAGCATGAAGCGATCATGGTAACTATTCAGACAAGTGCCTTTGGATAGTGTTCTGTTGAAAGTAGATTTGTTACAATGTGCCGAACACAAAAATCTACCCAGCCCGTCTGATGTGTCTGCACTCCTCATTCAGGACTCAATCTTACATGGTGCTGAGTCCCTCTGAGAGGGGAAGAGTTCAGATCAGGCCATATTTATCAAGTCAGGATATGTCTATACTACAAGTGATGCAGTGCTACAGATGCAGCTACACTGCGATAGCATTATAATGTAGAGAATTTCTATAGTGAAGGAAGGCTTTTTTTTAGTTGCTATAATAAATCTATGCTTTCAAAGAGCAGTAGCTAGATTGACAGAAGAATTCTTCCATCAATACAGCTGCATTTGCAGTATGGGGTAAGTCAATTTAACTACATTCCACAGGGTGCAAAGTTTTTCATAGCCCTGACCAACATAGCTAGGTTGACCTAAGTTTTAGGTGTAGATCAGGCTTCAGTGATAGGTAACCTTGCTGTCACTGCAGTGCAATTAAAATAAAATTAATGCCCAATGAAGGCCCTAGATATTCTAAAACTCTCAAACAAGGGCAAAACCAAAGATTTTGCTTTCCTCCCCGCATGGAGATAAGGATCTGTGTATTAACTTAGTGGAATCATAACTGTGCATTTGTAGATGAGCTATGTGATTTGCTCTGCACTACGCACAAAATCGTATCTTCTAGCTCCTAAGCCAGCAGAGTCCAATAGAAATTTGATGCTAGCCACACTGCTAGCCACACTTGTAGTTTTGAATTTTTCTTATTAGCCACATTATAAAAAAGCCACATGCATTAGCCACAATTCAATAGCCTATTAGCCACAGGTGGCTAGTGGCAAACGTATTGGACACCGCTGTCCTAAGCAAAATGAAAAGTCAGAAAACACAGCAGTCTCAAGATCAAAACTCCTTTGAAACAGCCTATAGTGTCTGTTGGCATTATTTTCACATCGCTCAAGTGCCCACCCACCTGATGTCACAGCCACATCATTGACTAGGATCATATGGATAACATCTGAGATGGCTGATGGCAGGGAATGATCATATGACTGAGAAAGGCAATTTGGGCTTCTAGAAAAGTTAGGGTAAGAGCTAGGGAAAACATTTGATTCATAGAACCAATTCAAACCATCTCAGATATTTATGGTGCATGGTACCTAGTATCCCATCATACATCAGAGTTTGTATGAAAGTCAGTCCGGAATAAAACTGGATGTGACTTTAAAACAGATTAACTATTCCTCATTAACTTCATGTGGGGTTGCTCTTATTTCAAGTGGATTAAGTGAATTAGAACAAGGCATTCTTATTCCAGAATAAGAACATTCAAACAAGCAGTTAATCAGGTATAGCTATTCTAGAATACATCTCCCTGGAGACAAAGCCTCAGCGATTGGTCAGGACAACAAAGTGGGCTGGATAACCCAATCTCCAGAGAAGGTCATGTTTCACCAAGAAATTTGGCTCATGATTAGTTAGCACAATTGTCCCTGATAGCGTTTACACATGCACCTTTGGGAGAAGAACTTACCATGTTCATCTTGATTCTGTGTGACCATGGCATTCCCAAAAACTTACTCACTTAGAGGTTTGCATTGGTTTAGCTCAGTGTCTCTTCTGAACCAGATGGAAAAATGGCATGTACCAAGCAGTGCAGTACATCAAACCACACGGTGCCTGTATAATCTGTTTTGGGGTGTTTTTAGATTAACTAGATCCACAGGATATTAATGTAGTGGCAAGTAGCTCTACAGGAGATGAAACTGGAATATACTGTAAGAGCTGCTATTAGTGTGTAAGCTTCTAGTAACTGTAATGGTCATTTCACTTGAACATGTTGAACTAAAAACAAGCCACGATGGGATTTAAAAGCATTCAGTGCATATTTGTCCATAAACCCATCATACAATAAAAGCTCTTTTAACAAAGTGTCAAATGAATCAATGTGCATTATATTATAGAACAACACATGCTCTCTGCTAGCAAATTGCTTTACTTGATATAATGGTATTTTCCATTTTGTGGTATAGCTTATAATTTGACTTTATTAAGGTCCTGCTCCCGAGGATGTCAGTGATCAAACTCCTATAGGCTAAAATGGAGCAGGAAAAGATGCTAAATAATTTGACATTAAGTGAAGAAGCAAATCTGTTTTTCCTCCCTTCTCCTCCTGTGAGTGAAGGTAAAAGCTCACTGAGGTCAGTTGCTGCTAAACTTCACCATGCTTTGGATTGGGTCCGAAATGTATATTCATGTGTGAGGTAGGTTTTGGCTCTGTACTGCAAACCCCACCCCATACCTCCCACTGAGACGATGTCATATTTCTATGTGCTCATGCATGCCAAAGCTTTATCTCTTTTGAAATGTTGCCCAGATCTAAACCATGTTTACATAAGTAATAAGGAGATTCTCTTGTATGCCATAATTTCTTCATGGAGAGATGGCCTTTCCCTAGTCATTCTTTAGACTTTGTTTCTGGTTTAGCTTTCATTTTTCTAACTTGATGATTTTATCCACTTTTGACAACAGGGTATTATAATATTTTTTTGAAGTTCCACACCTGGAATTAACTTTTTCTGCCAAGAATTACAGTGCACCTGGAAGTACTAAATAACTTTAATCTGTATTTTAGTGGCTGTGCACAATGAAAATGGATCTCCTTAAATCTGGCTTGTCTTTTAGTAAAATTAATTGCAGCTTTATGATTATAGAGGTGCTGATATCATGAAATAACCATACACTAGTAGTGTTTGCTTCTACCAATCTCATGACTAGTTAACTGAGAACCATCTCTCAGGGTCACTCTCCTCCTTAATGGCTCTGCTTACCTACATAACATATGGAAATGTGAGCATACACTTACAGCAGATTGTTTGCTATGTTTACACCAGTTCTAACACTAATCCCCATTAATGTTTGATATAGCTCCCAAAGAGTTTAAATAGATGTCAGGTCCCAGATCCATTGCATATGTGTTGGGCATCATATATACTCCAAAAAGAAAGATACAGAAACACTGGGGGATTTCCTTTTTTCACATGTTTACTGACTGGATTAACCACTTCGTGAATATGCAAAGCTGTGCTATATGCCTGATTATTGTCAGCTTTTAACCACACATAAAGGTCCTATTTGCATAGGAAACATAAAACATTAACACTCCTCTTGAGATTCCAAGTTCTGCTTCTGCTTTCAGTTTCTTCCCCTTATTGATGATATTTTCTGACGAGGAGGAAAAACAACTTGCTGCTGCCACATTAGATTAACTAGATTTACAAAATACTACGATACACAAGAATCCTCAAAAGATACAATGCACAGGTGTGTCTCTTCGTTCAAGGATGGCCTACTGCCATGGTTCTCAACCTTTTCATGCAGGAACTTTGTGTTACTACAGAAACAAAGTTTTGGGCTCCTTCCCACCCTTCACCTAGCCATAAAAAAAAGAAGAGAGACTGGTCATAACCCCCCCGGACCTATTGTAACCCCCAAATTAAGAGCCCATGTCCTACTCAATATCACTGTACAAGTGTAAGGTGAAAAAGAATTCAAAATATGACATCATATCTTCAGCATTAAGAAACTGTTCAGTTGATCCTGTTTATTATCATTGATACTTGGAAAGAGTTGTCCAAATGCAACCTTTTTTTTTCTTTTAAAGTTACCTTTGCTATATTGTTTGTAGTTCGTTTCTCATCTACTGTTAAGCATTTTCAAAAGTACCATCACTGTTGGCTCTGCTTGTATGTTATATCCCTTCCCTGGCCCCGATCCAGCTCTGTCTAGACTATTTATATTGTAAACTCTTTGGGATAGGGATCATCTCTCACTTTATGTTTGCACAATGCCCAAACCCCAAACTTGGGTGGGGGTCTTTCTGTGCTACTTCAGTGCAAACTTCATTATTATTAATACTACCAAGGTAACAAATTATACCAGTACAACCAGATAATAGTATTTGTGCAAAGCCTTGTGGGATGGAGGGGAAACAGAAGCAGAGAGTGGATAAAATAACACTTTTAGAACCCAAGTAAGTTGATCTGTTTCTTAGACTGCATTAAGAATCATTTTCACTTTAGCTGATCATAGGGGGAAAAATGAGAGATATGAACACAGCCATTTGTATTAAAATATAGAGCACTGTTTGTTATGTTCAGAAATAATTAGATTTCACAGATGACTATATTCTGCAGCAGATATAGTTTTACGTTAAAGTGACTGAGTTCAGCCTCAGTTATAGCTAGCCTCATTATGTCCTTAAAGAAGTTCAAATTTCCAGATAACCAGCAGTAGAACCAGGTAAGCAGGCAGAATTAGTATCCAAGCCTCATAAATGACTGGGAAAAACTGTATCTGTCACACAATTCTGGTTCCCACACACTCTGGTTACATCATTAGTTAGTCTGTAAATGAGGAGACCAATTAGACTAGGGAGCTAAGGTCAGGTGACCAAAACATGAAAATGCACAAGAAATCCTACCCCAAAGATGGGATTTCAGTAGGGGCCCTTGGATAGCTGACTCCTCTTCTACTGCTATGCAATTTTCGTATTCCATTTCACCTTTGCTTTCAGGCTGAGCGCTTAGGTCCCACAGATTGATGGTTGAAGCCGCCTCGTTGATGTGTTTTTTTCCCTCCTGTGCAGGTGCACTGGCAAAATTATTTCCTGCATCAAAAATTACACAAAATTACGTAATAGTTTTCTCTCTTCTAGTCTGTGAAATCTTTCTGCACCTTGTACCTAGAGAGGGCTCCTTTTTCTTTACAGTTTTGAGAGTATGGCAATAGACTCAAAAGTGAACTATATACAATTAATTCCCTATGGATAAGCAAAGGGGATCACCTTAAAGGAAGGGTGTGGGTGTAACTTTACCACAGAGCTAAAGTTTCAGAGCAAGTATAGTGTCAATAATTATTTGTTTTCAGCAAATGTGGAAGGCATTTCTCCCTGTGCCTAGAAAGTGAGATGAAGTTAGTGGGGGCTGGTAGGTGGATCTGCACACAGGGGAGTTGAAGGGGACAGGGGAGACTTTCAAGACAGAAGGGAGTCAGTTACCTTCACTACAAAGTACAGCTGTTCTCCGAGACCCTGAGGAGAGCTCCCTGTGAGGTGGAGGATCCATAAATGGGGAGGATAACAGGAGGCAATGCAGCCTGATACAGGCACATATTATTACACTAGCGCTCTAAAGATATCTTACGGGTGGCACAGGAAATGCTTATTGTTAAGGGTTCCCCAACATTTTCCATTATAAGACCCTGCTTTTAGTTACTCATACATTTGTTAAACTTTTATTGTGCAGGCTGAAATTTTCCATACTGGGTGGCTGCCTCAGTGTGATTATTTTTTCTGAAAATTTTAGCTAAAAATGGTTTTGCTATTTCCCAGAATAAGGTTGGGAAATACGTGGACTTTTGCCAGTGTTAAAAAAATTCTTGAAATGATTTCATTGCTAGGTTCTAGCACTCTTTCCTCCCTCATGCTTTGGAACAGGGAGTTGAAATTTGGCAGAGGATTGGACTAGGCTTCATCCCCATGCCGCTTGTCAAATTTGAGCAAGTTATAAATTCCTGAAAATCTCAGTTCTCACACGCTCAGTAGAGACTTGTTACAGTTTGGAAGCTAAATGATCTGAAGATTCTGTCTATACTAAACATGCCCATCCCCTCACAGCTCCTAGTGCCAACCAGAACGCACACCATCCTCACAGACTGACCGAGCATTCACAATCCCTGGGCCACGCAGGACTTTCCCTGAAACTGCTCCTCCTAGCAGCCAGGACTGATCACCACAACTGAGAGCAGGGACACTGTCTCTTCTGTGCTCTCAGTGCTGGTGCCCAGGCAGCTTGAAGGAGCAGCAGGAGGTGGTGGCAACCTGACGGAAAAGCAGTGAGACAAGAGACGACGACAGCAGGTGCTCAGGGGGAATGGGAAATAGAAGCAAGAGCTGGAAAGGTTAAAGGGGTAGGAACACAGTGAGGAGAATAGGAAGTGGGGTGGGACAGAGGCACAAGTGTGAGGGGGAGGAACAAGCAAGAGTCAGGTGGAATTATGACGGCAATCCGTAAGAGGAGGAGCTGGGGGTAGGTGCAGAAATTATTAAGTGATGTTTTCTATACACACATTAAATATTTTAAAAAATAGCTTTCAGATAGAACTAAGAAAGTTCCATGCATGTTGGCATTAGAGGAGAAAAAGGTTTGTTCAAAAATCAACTCAAGATTAAAATGGAGCATGAGGTGGCTTTTGGGTCACTGGTATTTGTAAAGATGGCAGGTTAGGCAATGCGGGCTCCCAACAACAATCTAACTGAGGCTCGCCATCATCTCAAGAGAAGCATTAAATGGCATTACGTTGATCGGGTTAAAGATTTATTTACTATTGTGACTCCCGTAATGTACTGTCTTTCTTCATTATTGTTTTTGGTAAATGATCAGCAGAAGTAGTAAACTAATCAGAAATACTTTGCTTTCCTGATTATTTAGTCACACAAATGATTTGATCACTGTGCCAGGAAGAGCAAACCAGTCTCCACCGGATGTCTGCCAACTAAAAGAACTAGAGTCTGACATGTTTTCCAGTACAAGCGCCTCATTATTAATTCATGGTCCAGATCTTCTGTACATGCTGTTACTAATATTAGGTTTCAACAGTGTAATGAGCAGAAGAAATGGAGTGACTGGCTTAATATATTGCAAATAATGTTTGCAACATTAAATTCTAGCTTGGGTTTTAATTGGGACTTGATATAAATAAAGGGGCCTTTGCAGGGTATGGATTATATTGCTAGTGTTTTCTAGCCGGCATGCAAATAGGATAAGAAAAGTCTGATCTAGACAGTGGAAGAAGTTAGTCCAATTTAGGCAGTCCTATTTAGGGATGAATCAGCAATGGAACACCAAACTCTTTTAAACTTGGGGGTAGTTGGCCCCAGTCAGACTTGGGCACATCCTTATTATAAGGGGGAATTTTCATTGTGTGACCTTGGCAGAAGCGGCCTTATTGGGCCAAGTCCTCTGATAGGATATGAGCACTTCACATCACCATGGTAGTGTAATCTGACTGGAAATCCAGTTTAATTACCCCCAGAACAGTTGCTGCTATTATTTTCAGTTCTAGTACAACCTGGTTATTAGCAGACACAGGAATATTGGGTGAATTCTGTGACAGAACACAGAGAGGACAGTCTGTGGGGGTATATATCAATATATCTGGTGAGGGCAATCGAGAGAGAGGGAGGCAAGTCCTGGATCAAAACCTTAAGGGTCTCCAAAGTCTATTGCATTGTTTCGCTCCAGAGTGCAGCCTAGGTAGGTATCCCCTCCTTGGGTAGCTGGTTACACATCGATCAAAAGACTCATTTACAAAGCTGAACTGGGCAAAGGGCCACAGACATTTTTGTTGAGTGTGTTGTTCACATTTCTGAACTCATTCTCTTTGACAAGGGAGTTTTAATGAAGGTTTCCCAATTCTGGAACTCACTCCTCCGCCTTGCTCAGTTAGAGCCCGAATACATTGACCTATGGGCCACATGGCAAAGCGTGTTTTCCCAGGATTTCTCTGAATGAGTGAGTTGAGTAGGTAGAGAGGGGAGCATTTCACTTCTGGTGTAAGTGGGTGGATTTTAACTAGTAATGATCAAATGTAAATGTGTACTGCATTTTCAAATTATTATGATTATTTAAAGATATGCCTAGATCACTGAATAGTTACATTTCTACACACTGAAATTAAAACAAACCAAAACCAAGAAAGGCATAACATTTCCACCCCAAGTGACTTTCACACTTGGTCCTGGGTGCTGCACTACTGAAAGCCCTCAACCCTGTCTGCTCTGGGAGTTGAGGCTGCTCAAGACCTTGCAGAATCAGGCTTATAATGATTTTTAAAATCACCATACACCACACCATCACAATTAGCACCCTCCTTGGTAGTCTTGCCAAAGCTCTCAAAAACCCACCAATACCTGGATGTCTACAAAGTACTTGATAACAACTAAGCTGCTGGTGTGCTTATGTCCTGATCATTACACTAAGTAATAATCATCTCGCCGTTGCTGCCTGTGTATTGCTCGATACTTTGCTTGTAAGCTCTTTGAGGCCATGATCCTCTTTTCATGATGTCTGTATATGCAGCACTTAGCACACCAGGCCTGGATCTGGACTGGGGCCTCTAGCTACTACCTCAATAACCATAACAATTATGTCTCAAAGAGGTCAGGCTTCAAATGTGCTTATTTTTCTACCAGTTTTATACTGCATTCCATCACCACAGAATCTGAGGGCCTTCCATGCAAAATCAGTAGTAATCAGTAAAATAGAGAAGTCCACAGTGGACTTCATGGAGTCTCTGGCCCTTCATTTTTTTGGAGTCAAAACTCTGCATGGAATAGGGTTTCCTCCTCACTCCCCCATCCCACCTTTGTATATATATATTTCATTCGTTTTTCTCCCTCCCCCGCATTTTTTAACTTCTTCTTCTTGTTGCTAGAAGTTATGGGCAGCAGTGGGGGTGTCAGTGTCATTCTTATGATAGAAAGATTTTTATGGTGGGAGGGGCCCTACAAATGGCCCTTCTGGGGTAGGCACATTGGCAGACTGAAGACAGTTGTGCCGCTCTTGCTTCTGCCATCTGGATGGAGGAATTCAGTGTGTAGGGATAACAATCCATCAGGCTTTTCCAAACAGTACGTTTACTTCATTGTTTTTTTTGTTAACGGGTCACCATCCTTTTTTAAAGAAACAGACTCTGATTCCACTGCTGAATTTTCATTTCTTTTCTCTCACTGTGCTGCCAGGATTGATTTTTTGAGTGGTTACTGGAACGTACTTCCCCTTTTTAGGCCGCTACACAGCCTTTCCTCTACTGCTCAGGCAACCGGGAGTGGGAGAGGGACACAACCTGAGTTTGGACGTAGGACACCCGAGTTCATTTCCCTGCTCTGTGTCAGACTTCCTCTATAGGCAAGTCACTTAAGCTGTCTGCACTTCAGGTCACCATTTGTAAAAATGGGGCTAATGGCACTTCTCTACCTCACAGGGGTGTTCTGAGGATAAATACATTAAAGCCTGTGAAGTGCTTTGAGATCTACTGATGAAAAGCACTAGATATTTTATACAGCTGTGCTAAGTATTATTATTATTGAGTTCATACCCTTTTCCAAGAGTCCTGAATACAGAGCTCCATTGAGGAACTGCTTGGGCAACCACATTATTTTTCACCCTCTCCTAAAATACGGAGTGTTTTGTGCTTAAGCCAGGCATTGTATGAGCTTCCTCATGCAGCTCTGTCAGTGCACCTCAACCTTGACCTGCAATACTCATGTCTCTCTGCCTCTCTTGAGCAGAAATTGTACTGATTGTACAATTATATTGAATTGTGAGAAGTGCTCAAATTGGTACTAACACAAGGCCATGGAGCCCATTTTCACTTATAAACTATAGCCCAAATTCTGCCCTCAGAGGAGCAGGCAGAATCATTGCTTTCAACAGGAGCTCACGTGGGAGGACAACATTTAGTTTTAAGCTAGGGTTTGAACTCTAGTTTCCAGAACAAAAAGGCTGATGCTTTGAACTAACTCACTGAATGACTAATCTATTCTATAGACAATCTATATTTTTCCATTGTTATTTATTCTGATGTCACAATTACATTCCTTGTGGTTAATCAAATAAGCCAGCTGTTAATTTAGTGTTGCTTTTACATTGCCTGGGCAGCCCAAGAATTTTCTGATGGGGGAAAAAACAACTTGGCTTGAAATTTAAATCTCGCACAAATGGGGGAAAAAAATCAAATTATAGATAACAAAAAAACCCGCACTTTCCATTTTACACCACCTTCTATCTGAAGATCTTTAAGTGTTTTACAAACATGAAATTTGACACACATCCCTGGAAAGTAGGTCA
The DNA here is from genome assembly GCA_007922305.1 of Dermatemys mawii. Taxonomy (NCBI): domain Eukaryota; kingdom Metazoa; phylum Chordata; order Testudines; family Dermatemydidae; genus Dermatemys; species Dermatemys mawii. The sequence continues at coordinate 8,316,211 of ML677401.1, read as the reverse complement.
GTATAGTGACGTGGGGATACCCAAAGAAAGGAGGTGAGACCCCATTGTCTTCAAACAAAAATCCAAAAAACTTTAATACTGCCAGAGCCTTCACACAGATGCACCTAATTCTCCCATAGCTGGTGACAGGTGGCACCGCACAGCAAAATAACACTTTATTTCAATTCCTATTCTCTGTGCATCTTTCTCAAACTACACCCAGCTGCATGTTAACTAATGGGGATGAGGAGACCATTGCAGCATTATGGTCTCCATTTTACAGATTGTGCATCAAGCTCTCGAAGAGGTTAGGTGACTTGACCTAGGTCAGCCAGCAAATCTGTAGAAGAGGCAAGGATAGGACCCAAATCTCTTGAGACCCTATCCTATGCTTTAGCCACTATACCACAATTTCTATTGGATGGTTTATTTTATCGGTTTATCACTATGTGTTTATACAGTGCCCAGGCCTCAGTCTCAACTGAGGCATCTAGGTGTCACTGTAATAAAAAAAATGCAAATAACAATAATGTTTTTGATTTAGCCTTGCCACATCAGCCTCTTGACAAGAGACCAGTCTATGGTTTCCTCCAGATAAAAAGGGTATCCCCTCACCCCACACAAATCAAGGAAAGAATTATCCTCTACACCCCCCCCCCCCCCCCACATCTTCTTAAGCTAATGTCTTCCTCACACATCCTAGGGCAGAATGAAAAGGAAGAGATGGAGAATGTGTTTCTTATAACTGAATATTGCTGCATATAATATTTTACTCCGGGATACCACAGAGATGGGTATGTTGGGAATAGATAAAGAGATAACTTCAAAGAAAACTAACCCTGCAGAAGGTGCTTTGTAAGAGTCACACAATAAAAGGAAGTAAGATGCCAACCAATCCATAGGCAACTCAAATGCAATACAGATTTGCCAGGCCTCCAGCAGGGCTCAGTGGGCCTCCAGAATCCTTTGCCTCTTCCATCACAGCCTTTAGGTAATTGTTTGCAGGACATTCAAATACTTGTGAGCTGGCAAGCTTTGCTACTTCACAAGCCCTAACAAATGTAAACACTTCTGTTTCAGCACATCTGCCATCGCAATACCTACAGCTTTTCCAGAACCAAAGGATTAACTTTATTGTGCATTTGCTCAGCAGATCTGGTAACACAATATTGTACTTCTAAGATGACAGATTACTCACAAGTTTCTGGATGCTACATCTTTAAAAACTCACTCTACTTAAAGATAAGTGTTGAAGCTTGTAATCCCCAAAACATCCAGCTGATGTAAAAACCAGCTATACTACGGACCAGATGGATGCTATTTTTCTTCAGGTTATTTGGATATTCCAAAAAGTTGTGCCTTTATGATTATTTTTTGCACTTTTATATTAAACAGATGCACCCTGTTTGTAGAGACAGTTATAAGACATTTTTCTTTAAATTTATGAAACAAAACTAAAAGGCAAGGATATAGAGTTTTCTTTTTTATGATGCTGGAATTCACTGTGAGAGTGTAAAAGTGTAGACATTATATAAATACAGGCTTTTTTAATCTTTCTATATATACACACATCTACACACACACACACACTTCAATAAATATACATATTATAAGTCTGACTCTACTCTCACTTAATAGCACAAAAACCAGAAACCCTTTCCCCAAAGCCCTGGCCCTGCCTCACCCCTTTTCCAAGGCCCCACCCCCACTCACTCCATCCCCCTTCTTTGCTCTTCCCAACCCTCACTCACTTTCACCAGGCTGGGGCAGGAGGTTGGTGTATGTGAGGAGGTGAACGCTCTGGCTGGAGGTGTGGGCTCTGGGGTGGGGCCAGGGATGAGAGATTTAGTGTGTGGGAGGGAGATCAGGGCTGGGGTAGGGGTATGGGAGGAGGTGTGGGGGTGCGGGCTTCTGGATGGAATTCAGTTGCGGGAAGGGGCTCTAACATGGGGCAGGGGGTTGGAGCGTGGGAGGGGGTTTGAGGTGTAGGCTGTGGGCGGCACTTCCCTTGGGCAGCTCCTGGAAGTGGCTGGTATGTCCCGGCAGCTCTGCGCACTGCCCGTGCCCACAGGTGCCCCCCCCCCACCCCGCAGCTCCCATTGACCACAGTTCCCTGCCAATGGGAGCTGCAGAACCGGCGCTTGGGGCAAGGGCAGCACGCAGAACCCCCAAGGCCACCCCTGCACCTAGGAGCAGAATATGCTGGTCACTTCTGGGAGCAATACGGAGCCAGGGCAGGCGGGGAGCCTGCCTTAGCCCAGCTGCGCAGCCAACTGGGCTTTTAGTGACCTGGACAACAAAGCTGACGGGAACTGCCAGGGTCCTTTTCTGACCAAGTGTCTTGTTGAAAACCAGACACCTGGCAACCCTACTATATATTAGTGTATATTCTATATACATTTCTCTTTAGGCATATTACTAATTTTAAAATGTTTCTGTTGTTCTGTAATATTTAGTACCTGATTCTATGTGCTCACTGATTGAGTACAACAGAAACACTTAAAAACAAAACAGTAAGACTCCGTTATAAAGGGTATTGTTTCCCTAGTAACGGAATGCCAGCTTCTTTTTGACTGATTACATGAGGGGAGCAGCATGTGTCCCAGTATCAGGCCTGATTATGAATGGTGCTGAGTACTCACAACTTCTGTTTGCTTCCGTAGGAGCTAACTGTTCAGCACGTCTCAAGATCGTTTCTTTAATTTCTGTTGCTAGCCAGGCACAGATAGGCTAAAAATAAATGTGCATTTGTGTTGTTGAACTAGTCAAACTGTGACTGACAGCCCCTAGAGCAATTTGCTAGCTAACCAGATAGAAGGCTTCTCCCATAACCCTGGCCTCCCTATTCAGTTGACCTATATTGTGAAATGTTTTGCCCTTTGACCTATGAAGAAAATGAAACTCAAAGTGACTTTTTTTAAAAAAACCAAACCATTTACAGTATATGACCAATTCCATTACACAAAATGGACACAATACAGTTCAAGCTAAAAGCTTCTGAAATTAAATTAATTACTTAAGAAACATACCTAAAACCAGAAATGCAGGATAAGGACCTTCACTTGGTGGAACATGCTCCTTTTGCCTTTGGTCTCAAGAGGTCATACCAAAACTGACCTCATTCCAAAATATTTCATATTCCAAGACTGCCCATTCTCAAACATTTAATTATAAGTAAGCTTGGAAGGATTAGATAAATGTCGATTTCATCAGACACGTGAACCGATGAAAAAAATATTTCCATCAATAACAGTCAAAACATATAGATAGGCAAAGTAAGAAAAATGCTGCTTAAGAATTTATTAGAGTTTGATTTAAGGATACTTACTTTGTGTATTTTGACATGTGATGTTGACAATGTGTGTCTGAACAATCATAATGCTTTAATTTTTTGCATCTCAACGCCTACTGTCATTACATAATTACTTTCTGACCTCCCCCCAACCCCTGCCAATAATTTCTGGCAGCTGTAAAATTTCAAACTGATAAAAATAGAAAAAAAGACCTGAAACACATAATTTCATCCAATTGAAAATTTACATTGACAAAAATATAAAAAAAGCTTAAAAATAAATATCCATATTATCCGTCAAAAATAATAAAAATTGAATTCTGCCAAGTCTTATTCTGAGTATTGTTACTGCTACTGACTATTATTTTCAGTCTGCCCTTGGTTACTTTATTTGTTATAGCCTAAGGCTCTATTATCAAGATTATAAAACAATGCTATTATAATTCCCTCTCTTCAAATGACCATAACTTTTGGAAACATTCTTCTTACAGGCTGAAATTTGCTGTGCTTGGTTCCCGTTCAAAGGCATTTTTTTACTTTGAAAGTTTGAGCAACAAGAGTCCAGGCTTTACTGAATGAGTGAAAAAAATGAATTTCCACACTACAATAAAAAATAAATAGGAGACCTTTTTTGTCACAATATCTTTGCAGCCAAAATGGCAGCTGTGGAACTAGTGCTTGGGGCAGGCTGGGGGCAGCGTGAAGAGTCACCTGCTGTGCCTCTGCCTAGGAGCAGCCGGAACAGGTTGCTGCTTTTGGGGAGCTGCCCGAGGTGAGCGCTCCCCCTCCCCTCCAGAATCCGGCACCCCGCACTCCCTCCCACGCCCCAACCTGTTGTCTTGAGCCTCCTCCTGCACCGAAACTCCCTCCCTGAAGCCGCGCTCCACATTCCTTCCTGTTCCCCAACCCTGCACCCCGTCCTGTACCCAAACTCCCCCTCTCAGTTAACGGGCATTTTTCACTTACTGGCACCCCCGATTCCCCCAACAGGCCAGATAAAACAGCTTTGCTATATACAGAGCAGTATAAATGAATCGGTGTCTGTATGAAATTTTAGTTGTATTGGCTTTGCTAGTATTTTTTATGTAGCCTGTTGTAAATCTAGGCAAATATCTAGATGAGTTGATGTACCTCTTGGAAGACCTCTCTGTACCCCAGGGGTACATGTAACCCTGGTTGAGACCCACTGCTTTAGCTAGTCTCTTCCTGGCAGCCACCCCTCTCCTTTGATCTTTGTCATCCCTCAGCTGTTGCTGGCCCAGCAATTAGCTACATTTGAGAAGATAACAGGCCTACCTGTTAACCCCTTAGTGACTGTGGTGAAATGGCATCTATCCACTCCATGGCACCCTATTACTGTCCTCCAGAAGTGACTTTACAGGAATTATTCCAGATTTACACTGGCGTAGCTGAGAGCAGAATTTAAACCTAAATGTTCCCAGTCTGTCTTTCAGAATAATGCAGTTGCATGACATAGTGACCCTCCTCTTTGGAGGATTGAAACCAGAGTATATCAGACTGAAATCAGACTATTTGAAATTCCTTTCTGAGTTTTCATCTCCACCCTCAAAATGGATCGCGGTGCTGCACACAGAATTTACCATGCCAGTCCGTGAATACTCAAAAACTCTTGTCAGAGATATTTGTGCAAAAATATGCCTTACAGATGCTTGGGAGCAATGGGAGCTAATCACATAGGGTTGGTCTGGTGTGGGGGTAAATGTCATTGACTCAGTAGCTACAAACCTCTTCCTCCTGTGTGGAAACTGCCACTTCTAAATTACGTAACTGCACTCCAGCTGAGAGTCCAGATCTGAACTCTCCTAAACCTGGGGGCATTTGAGTCTCAATACGAGAGCATTTCTAGAATTAACACGTAGATAGTATGCCGCTCAGGTCTGTGTATTACCTGTAGCTGAGTTCATCAGAGCTTAGCTGTGGGGCAAATGAACAACCACCACAGTACAACACAAAATGAAAATAAGTCAGTGAGAAAGGCTTTCCTACATTCTCTTTTCCTGAAGTGTTTGGTTTATGCTAAAGGATCAAGAGGGGCACCATAGTTAGCTAGTCTCATGCTGGAGGTGCCAAGGTACCGTTTTGTCCTCCTTCACCACATCCCACAAAAAACAGTACTGTATATTGGTGGTATGCCATTGTATCCACTGAAGTTATAGCAGCACCATGAATCTAGCTGATCAGGAGGAAGAATGATCCAGTAGTTGCAGTCCCAGCCTGAGCCATTGGTGACCTGGGATCACTCTATCACAGGCATCCCATGTGACCTTGGGCAAATTACTTTGTCTCTCTAGGCCTCAATTGCTCATCTGTAGAATGGGGGAAAATAGCTCAGCCCTACCTCACAAGTGTGTTGTGAGGCTGAATAAATGCATTAGCTTGCGAGGTGCCCAGGTACTGTGGTGCTGTGGGCCACATTGCTAGATTACCAATGCCCCTGCAACTTGTTGAGCACTTTTTGTGACATATTTACAGTTGCTCCATCACACTGAAACCCCTCCCCAAGACACATACGCTGCATGTGCCTCTTTTCTACCCAGGCTTTAGACCAGCTGCCCTCACTCGCTGGCAGAAACTTTACTAAGGCACACAGAACGCCTGGTTCTGCATAAATAGTCCAGCTCTTCAATGAATGATTATAATTATTAATTATTTGTATTCCAGTAGCACTTAAAGGCCGCAGCCAAGATTAAGGCTCATTGTGCTAGGCACTGAACACAGTCAGAGAGACTTAACACTAATCTTATATCTATTTTTCTCAGGGTTTTTTTTTCATTCTGGAGGAGAAAAATCAATCTTTGTGCCAGAAGACACAGACAATGCAAGCAGATGTGAGCATTTACTTTCATGGCCACGCAGTTCGGAAAAACGCTCCAAGACAGGGCTCTTAAATGGGGGGTTGGGTGGAGGAGGGAAAGATTATTCATCTGGCTCTTTTTTTGATTACCAAGCAGTTCTGTTTATTGAATAACTTGAATGGCCAAGAGAGTAAGGAAAATGGACACGAGGTTTCTGCATGTCATCATAAATATAAACCAAATCTAGCAGTGACAACTAACAGCAAAGGTGGACTCAGCAAACTGCTTGGAAAAGTGGAGCAAAACACCTAAAAGAAGACTGCTATGAAATTTGGGGTTTTGCTACCTGTACACATAGTACAGCAGATTCATATATATGCTGATATAGGGGCACTGGTTGGTGAAAAGCATCTATTTTAGATACTTACAGGGCACTGTCTACTGTAATATCCAAAAGCCTCACAATCTTTTCATGTATTTATCCTCCTAACAACCTTGTGCTATGAGGCTAAATAGGAAAGTGCTATTCATCCCTCTTTTATAGATGAAGAGCGGCAGCAAACAGGCAAACTAAGGGAATATGTACACTTGCCATTTAAAGCAGAAAAAGTCCCTTTTTTGCACCCTACACTTGCCAATGACTTTTTGTGGTGAATCTCAGACGTTTCACTGCAAAAAGAAAACCATCTCCACGAGAGTTATACAGCTCTTAAAAGTGATGCTTTTGAGGTGATGTGCAAGTGAAGACACGTTCTTCCTGTTTACACAGCTTTTGACCTCCGGAGGATATTCCACAGTGCCTAGTGACCACTCTGGCCAGCAGCTCTGCTGGTCTGATGCCAGGTATATCCACCCCTCCCCCTGTAAAGCCCCCGGGAACTCTGAAACTCCCCTATCTGTTTTCTTGGCAAGTGCTCACTTATGATGTTACCATGTGACAATGAATGCTCCATGGAGCAAAGGATCCTCTGCTTGGAGCAATGCTGAGCTACTGGAGCTGATCGGTGTTTGGGGAGAGGAGGCTGTGCAGGGACCCAGGATGCCCCGTGATCACCCCCACTTCCCACAAGACCACTTGTCAAAATGGAGAGAGCTGCACTGTGGGACAGCTGCCCTCAGTGCGCTGCTCTCATCAGTGATGGAAGTGCTGCAAACATAAACACTCTCTGAAGTAGCGAGTACACAAACCAGCACTTTTCTTTCACCGGTTCACTATCACCATTGACACAGACAGCGCAGAAGCTCTACAAGTGTAGACTAGCCTAAGACTACATCTACACAGGGACAAGAGTCTCACAGCATGGGTCAGCTGGCTCGGGCTGGCTGGGCTCCAAATTGCCAGGTAGGCGTTTGGCCTCAGGCTGGAGCCTGAGCTTTGGGTCCTTCCACCCTTAGCCCAAATGTCAACTCAGCCATTTTTCAGCCCCAGAGCCCAACCTCTGCATCAGCTGACGGAGGCCAGCCAGAGGGTTTTTTATCCCTGGGTAGGCGGACGCTCAGCGGCTTACCCATGTATCAAGGAAATCTGTAGCAAAACAGGAAATTGAACCTGAGTCTCCCAACTGCAAGGCTAGTTGCTAGCCACTAGCTCACCCTTCCTTATCTTTACAGCATCACTGGTGCCTACACTATCCCTTTACCATTCTTTCCATACAAGGAGTGACTATCCAGGAAATGTTACAGCAAAAAACTACATACACCGGCTACCAGCTACAAGCCCCTGCCACATAAACCCTAGCCTAGCTGCTGTCATTCTGTTCAGAATCCACCAAGTAAATTGCTAACTCGCTCCATCACTATATACATTCACTAAACCATATGCTGGGCACAGAACTGTAAGACCGGTTGATGATGAAACAGGGGACAATGTGTTACATTTGGGAAAGTACTTGTTCTTTTGTAAAACTTTAAAAGTTGTTTTGTAGTCAGACATTTGCACTGAGCAACAGCCTCGGTGTAATAGAGTGACCAGATGTCCCGATTTAATAGGGACAGTCCCGATTTTGGGGTCTTTTTCTTATATAGACTCCTATTACCCCCATCCTGTGTCCCGATTTTTCACATTTGCTGTCTGGTCACCCTACTGTGTAATGTTATTGGCTGGAAAGAGAGTCAACAGGAGACTTCTGCCATCTATCCAGCCTCAATATTTCCCCTTGTCTTATTCCACAGTGTCTTCTGCCATGTTGCTGGATGCATTTTGCTAATGTTCACTATAGTTTATTATGTGCAGTAGAGGGCTTTGCACTGCCAATGTTTCAAATTAATTAATTATTATTATTGATGATTATATTATTATTATAATTACGTTTTTATACCTACCTCTTTTATATAATGCTTTTGTTCCATAAAGCTCACATTTTTTAGGTGCCTTGCAGATCGCGGATGGGATTACTCGCATGTTTAAATTTAAGCACTCAGGTGCAATGTTAGATGAGGGCAAAGAAAATATAGGCACACATTTTTTATTCAGTTAATTTCATAATAATATTACTAATAACTTATTTGATGATTATTTGTAAATACTTCACCCAGATCTAATTCTGTCATTGGAGCACCACTCATCGCTTGAGTAATGTGTGCTTTGAGATTATTTTAATTTTACCATGCTAGTAATGTGCACTAATCATGTTTTGTCTTGTTTTAAGTAAAGGGTTAGGAATTGCATGGAGCTGTTTGATCAGTGTAACATGATTGAAGAGAATGGTTATGACTTTATTCAGTTCATAATCCTGTTTAATATCTCTGTATGATTCATTATAACAATATGCAAGTTAATAATAGCTGCCCACATATATGTATATGACAGCAAAAAAATATTTCCTGCCTCCTGTTACAGTCGATTTGAAGTGTTACACTAATGCAAAACCACCACAAAGAATATGATATTTACTTAAGACAGTCTCACATTCAGTAGCACCTTAATGGGTAGTCTCACTGAAATCAATGAGTGTAGTAAGCAGTATGAGTCAGGCACTGTAAATCGAGGAGATTTTCTAGCACATTTCGGTTTTTTTAAATTTGCTTTCTGTTTTTTCAAACCTTTAGGTTATGCTCGGGTCACATTTTCGACCTTTGTCTGCAACTGTGGGGCTAGAAATGTGCTTAGGGATAGCAGTTTCTCTCACCAAGGCAACAAAGAGAATCTCCATATTCTTCCTTTCTTGGGTCACCTCCCAAACCTTTCTTCTCCCTGTCCCCTATCACAAGCACGAAGCCTGCCTATGGGATGCACAAACCACTGCACCTAATGTTCGCTAGGATGCTTCTCTCTCTGCTCCTTTTTTCTATTCTCTCCTATCGCATTTGAGTTGAACTTTTGACCCCACAATGTGAATTCAATAGTAGGAAAACAAGGTCCTCCTTCCCAAGCATTAAACTTGCCTTTTTATCTAATGATCATTTTGCATCATGCCACTGGTGAGAGTCAGGAGTTCGGGGTGCTATTCCAGTGCTCTGCCAATGACTTGCTGGGTGACTTTGGGCTATCACTTCACTCCTCCATGCTTCTTGTTTTCTCATCTATTAAATGGAGAATGACATTATTTCCTTTGTAAACCACTTTGAGATCTGCAGATAAAAAGTGCCATATAAGAGATTAGTATTTTAAATCATGTTGCTATATTTTAGGATAGGGAAGGAGCTAGATAGTAGTGTGAACTTAATGCTCACCAAAGACTCTGTATTGTTCATAGAACCCACCCTCTCAAACCTAGGGTTAAAAAGAATCTTAGGGCCTGATCCAGTGCAAATCTTTCCACTGATTTCAATGGGGCTGGATCAGTAACATCCCCCAAGGCACAGCACTTGCTATCAAACCATCTAAGCATGTGAACAAGCCCCACTCAAGTTGAGCACATGCTTTGTTGAATCAAGTCCTAAAAAGGTACATAATGTAATACCCCAGTCTTCTAGTATTTCAAAGCTGATCATCCAACCTGGATAATTACATTAACTCCCGACCCTTCCTACTGTACCGTGTTAATGTGTGGACTTGTCACATCTCATCCCATTGGTAGCTGCACTTCAGTGGCAGGAAACAATCTGAGTATAGTAGGAATATCTGGCTGTTAAATGTATAAAGTGCTTTGGGATCCTTTGAGATAAAGGCTCTGTTATAAATACAGATAAATCACTATGATCATTCACAAGAGAAATCCTACTTACAGTTTTCAAGAGGAAATACTTCTACAGTTAGACTTATTAATCCAACCATTCTTCTGGCAAGCCAAAAAGAAAGCAATAAGCACTTACCCATGCTCATTTAATCTTGAATAACTTCATTACCTACCACTTGTTTTGAATTTCCAGGTATATATTCAGGTTGTCGCCTTTGCATCATTTCTTTATCACTTTTCTCAAATGTACTGCTTCAAAAGGAAGCATATCTACAGAACTATTCTGAATCACATGGATGGGATAAATAAGAATCCAAAATGTTACACGCTGTCAGTTGCAACACTCCATCATTTGCTTAATCTCGCAGATCAATTACATTTGGGGGGTTCTCTTTCATATATATATGAGCCTTTTTTCATTTTTCAGAAGGATCCTCCAAGTAACAAGGATTTGTTGGTGGGTATAGGTTCAAACATAAGATGTGGACAAGATTCTACTTACTTAACCTGAGGGAAATCTGAAGTAACTCTATTGAAGCGTGCGGAAATACTGGATTTATAAGCGGCATAGCTGAGATCCAAAACTGGAAGAAAAATAGAGTTTTTTTAAAAAGCCATTTTCTGAAAGACTGAGGCAGACATAACCACTCAAGAAAGAGATCTTGGAGTCATTGTGGATAGCTCTCCGAAAACATCTACTCAATGTGCAGCGGAAGTCAAAAAAGCAAACAGAGTGCTTGGGAATAATTAAGAAAGGGATAGATTATAGGACAGAAAATATCATGTTGCCTCTATATAAATTCATGGCATGCCTCCATCTTGAATACTGTGTGCAGATGTGGTAGCCCCATCTCTAAAAAGATATATTAGAATTGGAAAATGTTCAGAAAAGGGCAACGAAAATGATTAGAGCTATGAAACAGCTTCCGTATGAGGAGAGATTAATAAGATTGGGACTTTTCAGCTCGGAAAAGAGGCGACCCAGGAGAGAGATGATTGAGATCTACAAGATCATGACTGGTGTAGAAAGAGTAGATAAGGAAGTGTTGTTTACTACATCTCATAACACAAAAACAATTTCACCAAATGAAATTAATAGGTCTAAAACAAATAAAAGGAATTATTTCTTCATACAACACACAGTCAACCTATGCTACTCCTTGCCAGAGGATATTGTGAAGGCCAAGACCAAAACAAGGTTCAAAAAAGAACTAGATACATTCATGGAGAATAGGTCCATCAATGGCTATTAGCCAAGATGGGCAGGAATGGTATCCCTAGCCCTTGTTTGCCAGAAGCGGGGAATGGATCACTTGACAAATACCTGTTCTGTTCACTCCCTCTGGGACACCTGGTACTGGCCACTGTCAGAAGACAGGGCTAAATGGACCTTTGGTCTGACCCAGCTGATCACTCATGTTCTTAATCCTAAACTCTGGTTATGAGCGTACACAGGTAGGAGCAAGCAAGTGCTTGTGGAAAATGGTACAAAGTCCCCTGCACAACAAGAGGGCAGTATGCTGTAATTCTACAGCAGAAAACTTCATTCTCCATGAAGTTGCAAAGGAGAAGAAAGAGGTGTGTCTTACTGCAGAATAAATGTGGTCTGAATGAATGCCAGCATCAGCAGATCTTTGCTGACAGACTGAGTAGTTTGCAACATCTGACCAATTTATTCTACCTCTGTGGAGTATGTTAAAGTGTAAGGGGGCACAAAACCACTTTGTACGGTGGTCACATGAGGCTTTTTTTTTTTTAATGTCCACTGGCCCATCTTTGTGTGCAGCACTGTACCTGGCCTGATAATAGAGCAATGTATCAGTACAACTGTTGGTGCACATTCTTGGTCTAACCCATTAGCTATCAAGCATTTGTTTTTTCCCAAGGGCCAGTTGGAATTTGACTTAATGAATTTTCCATGGAAACATGCTTAAGAAAATTGTGAAGAATTTTCCCCCACTGGAGCTAAGTATCTGAAAGGTCTACCAAGTGAGCTAATGCTGTATCTGTGATGAGTCATCCTGGAGTCACCTCTGACCCAGCAGAAATCTGCTGAGTCATCCAGAGCCAGAGAGTGTGATGAGTCATCAGAGGTAATTACCTGCAGGTCTTGTGATAGGCCTTATACCATTCAATCAGCCAATCCTCAAGCAAAGCCCCATTCAGGAGATCCAAAGGCATGTATATAGGCTCCTAAGGGAATCAGTTTCTCCATTCTGCTCAGTGTCACTGGATGGCTGGTAACACTCCCATTGCCTAAGAGTGCTGACAGACTGTCCTTGCTCCTGTGCTAGCCCATGCTTGTTTCTATGCTAGCCAGGCCCTGCCTCAGCCGGCCCCGCCTCAGCCGACCCCCTGGTGATTCTGATAGTGTCTTCATTAGATATCAGTAGTGGTAGCATTTATAGCATTTTTCCTGGCCATTAGCCACAAAAAGCATTACATGCTTGCCATGTCTTATTGGACCACATAGGAGTTTTAAATTATTATACATTTTTTCCATGACCCTACCGCTCCAGGTCATACGTGCCTTTTAGCCCATCATATCTTATTGCTCACTTTCCCTCTCTCTCTCTATTTTATTTGCGTTGACTGTTTACATGTCAACATGTTAATCTGAGTTTACATGTTTTTAAAAATAATTGCAGCATTTTTACAACCTGAAGCAAGATGCGTATGAAAGAGAAAAGGAGTATGTTGCAGGGTACTTGGGGTCCTGTAGGAACGAGGCACACACACAGCTGCTGAATAAAAGTGGTGAGTTTACTGAAGGCAAAAGTGACACACCAGCAATGGGAGCTTCCTTCGTTGCTGCCACTGAGACGGAGAAAGTCCGACACACTGGAGCAATGCTCGGGATGTAGCCCACTGCGTGTGGGAACACAAGCAAAGAAATAACAGGAACATTTGCATCTTACGCATACCTCATGAATAACTAATACCTTATTTTTATTTTGTTAGTATTACATAATGCAAGCAGGTATTTTATTAGTATTGCACAAGGCGAGCAGGCACTGAAAACCGGAGAGCATTGGTATGCAAAGTATGTAATAACAAAGCAGCACCCGATAACAGAATTGTGACCGGTAATACCCTTTCTTTCCCTGGAGTTGGGGGAGGGGGAGAGAGTGCTCCTAGCTGCCCACCGTTACAATTTCTTCCGGCCTCCTACATTGCCCCCCACGCTTTTTTAAAAGACTTCATTGAAAGGGTAGAGGAGAACAAATAATGAGGGCAAAAAGCAGTAGCATTAAGGGCACTCTGGGCCAGAGTTACCCATGTGTTCGCAGTCATGATATTGGCAACATACAGGAAACCCTGCAAAAACGTTAAAAAAGCGCTTGGTTAGGCGATGCCATGAGGCCGTCGGGGGGCAGTCCTTCTGCTTTGGCAACACAACAGCCCAGCCGTTTTCTGTGGCGAGGATGGTTGCGGCCTTAGCTTCCGTTTCGGGATTAGTTTACCAGACACTGGCCAGGGTGGGGGGTGCCCTCCGTGATTGTTGTTGCTTTGCCTTGCACCTGTGAAAAAGTGGGAGAGCAGACACAGGTTACAGAGAGAGTGGTTCCCGCTTCACAGTGGAGGGAGTCATTAGTTTGGTTTTCACAGGTCGCAGCACCCAGTGTTTTATTTTCGTTGTTACTGGCACATTTGCCAGGTGAATGCAAACTGATTCTAACTTTTGGAAGCAAAAGCAATCAAAAAGAAAAGCATTAGCGAGATTAATGACTGCATGCCAGGGGAGGCCTGCAGGCCAAAAGCAAAGAGGCCATACTGCGTTTTCACTTGTTTCCCCCACAGAACGTTAATACCCAAAATGTACTCACCGATGGGTGCCACTAGTGCCATCGCGCAGGAGGGCGGCGCCTTACCCAGGGTGATAGTAACAGTTACGGCGAACGCCCACGTCTCTGAGCCACCCAGGCCCCGTACCACAGTCGAGCACCCCAGCGCCTGTGTGGAGTGGAGGATGGTGATTTTGGCTTCCGTGTTCAGCAAGGCCAGGACATGCTGGGTCCCTTCATGTGGCCACTGGATCGTGAGCGGGACGAAGGGGCAGCGGTCCCCGGCCTCCCAGGTCGGGCGCATGGCTGCGCACCGGACAGGGGACCCGCCTCCCCGTCACAAGCACATGGAAGACTCCAGTCTACCGGGGCGCTCGGTTCCACTGGGCGCGCCAGCTTCTGCTTCTTTTTTCTTCCCCAGTTTCTGACAAAAAGTTTTCACAATTTTCTGTAGCTCACTCGTTTTGAAGGCACGGACAACCTCCTGAAGTGAACCACCCTTCATTCACAACTTTCGCACCGGGCACGCCTGTGGGGGGGTCAGCCTCCTCACTTTTCAAGGCTGAGGAGGAATGTCAGATGTTGCCATCCCAGGTCTTAGGGTCCCATGAAGGGGCTGCCGTGACCACCCTGACCTGGGCGACCATGACGGGCTTTTGCCCCTGTTTCACCCATTGCTTATTGGCAACTGTTGTTGCTAGATGTAGGAGAGCCCACATTTTACATAGCAATCAGATGATATTAATGATTAGCCAGTAATAATATTCATTAATAATAAGTGGTGCTTATACATGTTTTTCATCTAGGCTTCAAGATTAAAAAAAAAGCCACGGTCAGTGATCTTTGCCAAGTGTATGTCTAAAATGCCAAAAAAGACCCGAAGTTGGCCTGTGTCAGATGATTTTGGCTCACTGGGCTTGGGCTGTGGAATTATAAAATGGCAGTGTAGACATTTGGGTTCAGGCTGGAGCTTGGGCTGTGGAACTCTTTGAGAGAGGAGGGTCTCAGAGCCCAAGCCTGAACATCTACCCTGCCATTTTACAATCTCCACTGCCTTAGCTTGAATCAGCTGACCTAGAGGGGTCTATCACAAGGTAGATGTACTCAGAGGTTCTCACCCTAAAATGTACGTCCATCTAAAAGGACCATAAAAATCTTAATCACAGCATAATAGAAAAAAATGTTCTAGTTTCCTTTGAAAAACCTGATTTTAAAGACCCACCAAGTTTTGAAATGCCCAACAGTGAAACATTGAGGATCGTAACTTAGCTCTCCAAGATCTTTTGAATATTTCCATCTTCAGCAAAAACAAAGGGGGGAACCGATATTGAAGAATAATGATCTGGCTTCCAAGCAGAATTTCGGTTGCACCTTCTGATTAAAAAGTGAAGTGGAACTTTTCCACAGTCTCAGGAAAATGAGCTGTGGAATGCTCAAGCAAACATCATTAAAGGGACCCATGTTCTAAATTTCCAACTCCATTTTAGATACATGGGGTTGCAGCCTCATGATTGCACACTTTACTGGGCTGGTAGATCTGTGCCTGAGTAAGGAATGGGGAGAAAAGACAAGTTCATTTTTGTGGCCTCCTGTCCAGTCAGGATGGGAATGCATTGGCTGGGTAAGGTAGGTGGAAATTTTGCACTGGGCTGTACTGTACCTATGAGGCAGATGAATAGAAGATTTCTTTCCTGTGGGCTGTCACTTCGGAGCACCTTTCAGTGGAGCTGGGACCAAGATGCATCATTCAATATTTTTGCAGAATCTGGGCATTTCTGGGCTCCTGCCAATAGCGACAATTTACTGGTCTGTTAGGGAGAGGGGGGAAAATTCTCTTCAGTTTTAAGGGAAAATGTATATGTATTTTAATCATCATATAAGCACTCTCCATCCTACTGGGAATTGAGGGTACTTAGCATTTCAAGACTGGGCTCTCTATTCCTTACAATGGATCATTACAAGACATATGTTACCAAAATAGACTGAGTTAAAGTATACAATAGATGAGCTGCACAGTTCTTTGACAGCATCTTCGTTAAGGGCTTCTTTCCTTCATCTGATGTTATTGTCATAAGCATAGTCACACCATCATAGGACCAGAATTTACATCTACTGCAGTAGGTGACTAAACTCCTATTGAATTCTAAGGAAGCAGGGCCACAGTTAATGTAACCTGTTGACTATCTATTATAATTCCTATTTTAGGGCTTTATAATTCAACCATAAAATGCCCTAGTAATTTCAAAACTAGCATATAACGATCTTGATTTGATTTCAAAAGAGACACATCCAATCTGAGGTAGCTAGATAGATAGCAACCATTGTGGGGTAACACCCTCTGTGGCAAGGCGGGGGTAAGCCCCTTTAAGGCCCTGCTAAAATGCTGGCTGTGCCCTGTTCCCTGACAGGAAGGCCAGGTGGAGAGGCGCAGGCACTCAGCAGGGAGCCCAGCTGAAAGCCCTAACAAGGGCTAGCTCAGAGCAATAAGCTGAGCCAAGTTGGAACAGCTGGGCTGAGGACTGGCAGGGCTATAAAAGCTCCGCGAAAACCTCAGTCACAGAGGCTGACCTGGGAGGAGACAGGAGGGCTGTTTCTCTGTCTCCTTGCAGATTGGGGTGGGGGAGCTTCAAAGGCCAGAAGACCCTGGGAAGGTCTGAGGGATGACTGTTGTTGGGGGAATTGGGACTGCACAGGAGCACTGTAAATAAAGACATGAAGGTGAACCAGCTGAAGAAGGTGTTGGGACTCTTTATTCAACCAGCCCAAACACAGGGCAGGCATGAGAGGGTGGAAACCTGCATGGACCCTGAGACACCCTCCCTTTCATTAAAAGCCCTTCCCTTCAACATTACTGTTTATACATCTTATAAATATTGTACAAAAACTATATCAGTGCTGATGAAAAGGTCTGACTTAAAGATACTTATAAAAGTAAAGGGATTCAGACAATGTTTTTCCTTCTTTCTTAGGGCCTTGGTTTTGTCTCACCAGTAATGGGAGCAGGATGCGTCCACCACCGCAGAATTTTGTGATCATTGCATGACAAATACCTTTGGCCTGATCCATTGATTTCTATTGGATTCTATATGCAGAGAATTTGCAAGATGGGATCTGTGTGCTTTGTGAAAATATTAGGCCCATGACTTAGTCAGTGATGAAAAGGATAACCTAGCTATGAATTACTTTCATGAGGGTAAATAAGACCCTTCATTAGCATAAGAGATTTTTGCATTAGATAAAAACAATAACATAAAAACAGAAAAGAATATTCTAGAGAGAAGTCGATGAGTCATGCCCATGAGCTGAGGAGCACTAAAAATGAGATATTGTACAGGTGATTCAAGTAAGAACTCTTGTAAACCACAGATTAAAACTCCCTAAGTAGGCACTGAAAAGATAGACCATAATGACTCAAATAAAAAAAAAAATCTTGAGTGTCCTGGTTGAAAACCCAGAGACAGGTACTGTACAAAGCTTGTTTAGAAGAATGGTGGCAATGCTTTTGTTAACCTGGTGTGGAAACAACAAATCAGATAATTTTTTGTAAGACACTGTGAGCGTTGTCAAGTACCGTATGTTCTGAACCCGCTTGTTCACTGTTTTTCCTATATCAGGCTATGTGATCTGTAACAGGTTGCCAGGCTCACTACATCAAGCTAAGAAGAGGTTGTAAAGACTTTTATGCAATCTGTCTCTCAAGAAGTGATGCCAGGTTCAATTGCAAACGTTTAAAGGATTTCTGACCTTGGAGTGTCAAAACGTTTCTTAAAATACTACATTTTTTTAATATAATGAGAAACATAATAGATCCAGAATGAAAATGCATTACTCTATTAAAATTAAAACACTGCTTTTAAATACAAAGCTTCTGAATGTGTAAGTTCCATGGTCTACATCTCTATCATATATTCTTTTGGGGTGAAGTTCATTGCTATTCAGAGAGCACACGGAATAAGGTGGGTTGGGATAAATAGTCATCTAAAATGTTACATGCTAGCTGAAACATTATATCACATTGTTTAGCCCTACAGACTTGTTATACCGCCAACCCCTAGAATATCCTGGGCGGAGGCGTACTCCCCAAAATTGTTGATCTAAATCTTCTCCATTTGATATCAGTGATTCAACTCCCATTGACTTTACTGGGAGCAGAGTCAAGCCAATGCTGAGCATGTCTGAACATCCCACTCTTATCTTTTAAACATGTCAGTCTTAATAAGTGCAGGCCCCCCTCAACTCCCATTTATTTCAAAAGGGGCTGAGGGCTCTCATAAGACCTCAAGCAATGGTTAGAATTCCACAGCATGAGGCCAAAAGTTTCCAGTCTCTTGAGAAGTTCTAATGTTGACCGATCTAAGCCCATGAAGCATTAATGAGCCACCTATACCATAATTGTCTCAGCAAGAATGTTATACCTCACAAATTCTGTTTTGGCAGCTGGTACATCTTGACCACAAATGATGATTTATAAACAGCATAAAATGATCTGAAACCCTCACTCAGGTCATATCCATGAGGTTGGGTGCATTAGAGTAGCGATTACCACATCCTGCATTGTGCAGAGGTCATGCCTGCAATGTTTTTGTCAAATTCCTTTCCTGCTCTTCGTAGGAACTCCCAAGGCACTGTCTGGAAGGCAGTGCTGGAAGTTCCAATGCAACTTAGAAAGTGTACACCTTCTTCATATTCATAACTCTCTTGAAGGTGGCTATTTCATGGCTTCATCTACATGTTTCCAGGAAGTGACAAGAGGAATGCAATTCATTATGTCCTTTTTGATCATTTCAGGAATTGTATTATTCTCTGGGAAGCAGTTTTGTTAAGATTAAGAAACTCTACAGCCATATTTGGAACAATTATAGTAAAAAAAATATGCAGTGGGACCCCGCAATACCGCGATGATCGGGATCCAAAAAAACCTGATCACGGTAATGGCGGGGTCGTGGTATTGCGGGGTTCCGCGCATCAAAGCAGTGGCCGCCGCCGCCATCGGGAGCCAGCTGCGCACCGCGCTATAAGCGGATTCGCGCTATAGCGGGGCGCGGTACTCCGGAGTCCCACTGTATATACAATAGTCCAATGCTTGATCAAGTCAGAAAATAGCTAAAAATAAATACAACAAATTCAGACTGGAAATAAGGTGCAAATTTTTAACAGTGAGAGTAATTAATCATTGGAACAATTTACCAAGGTTCATGGTGGATTCTCTATCACTGACAACTTTTCAATAAAGATTGGATGTTTTTCTAAAAGCCAAGCTCTAGAAATTATTTGGGGGAAGTTCTATGGCCCATGTTTTACAGAAGATCTGACTAGGTAACCACAATGATCCCTTCTGGCCTTGGAATCTATAATTTTACAATTAAAGACGAAAAAATGACCAAATTCTACCCTCAAATGTTTGATGCAGGTCACAGTGATGTAAAAAACAACTGCACCCATCTTACAAGAGCTGAATCTGAATGTAACTATCCATAGACCTAGATAATATTAAAGGACAATGAACTGTTTAGGGAGGGATTTCATAAGTGTTTAGTTTTGCCCTAACCCTGCTTCCATTGAAGTCTTTTGGGGGCACTGGGTAAAATCCTACCCTTGACTTCAGAAGAGCCAGTAGTCCATCCAGGAGCACTTCACCAGGAGCACTGAGGCCAAGACAGTGCTGAGTGCTTTTGAAAAGCCAACCCTAACGATTTCACTGTCCTCTACCGTTGTTTAGACCCCTGTCCTTTATAAATTGTATATTCACTTTTCTGGCATGAACGTAGGAAAGGAGATTCCTGGCCATATATTTGAAAGTTTCTAAACAAATGGATAAATGACATCTTCTCTGTTTAAATGGTCCACATGGTATTGTTTGCAACTTATACGTGATAACTGACATGCATGAGTTGATATTACTAACAAAAATTTCTTGCTGTGCAGTCCTTTATATTGTTCCCCTGCTTGAGTAGGTCTTTCAAATAAATTGATCCTATTTTAGCATTGTTTTTAAACATTTTCTAACACTGTTCTATGTGCTTATTTTGAAAACAGCAATTCATAAATTGGGAGAAAAATGGACTCTCTCCACACAGAGTTTTCCTATGAGCCTTTGATAACCAGGATGATTGTTTTGTTGGCATGTGCCTGTATCTACCAGAGCTCTGCCAATTCAGAGGTTTCACCTGAATTATTTTTTCCAAGCAAACAATGCAGTTTTTTTCCAATAAGCTAAATGAAAATTCCATTATGTGCATTGGGTATAGCAAGCCAGTGCAAGGAGATGAGCTTTCTTGCTTTGCTTTACACTGTTCCAGGGCTTAGGAGATGACACCTGTGATCTCTCTCATTTACAGATTGTAAAGCCTGATATAAAAGGAAAAATCTTTTAATTGGAGGTGAAACTTCAGCTCCTCATTAAACAAGCAGATGACTTAACTAGTGTGGTTAATGAAGATGTAAGTTCAGCTGTTTCCCCTGAAGATGGGACTTAAAAAGGTCTTTTATAATATTTACAATGATATCCTTACTGTGTAATAAATAGCTGACTTAGCAGAAGTAAAATTGTGCATGAGAGAGAGAGATTGAGAAGGAGCAGACATGCAGGCTATTTAACAGCATTAATTGATGCCATGATGGCAGATAAAATCTCCTAGGAAAGGTTGATGGAGTTAAGGACAGAGCCCACCCACCTGAAGAGATGCTGAAGACATGGACACAGATGTAGTAGTCGGAGAGCTGGGAGAGAATGGTATTGTGATAGGACCAGGGAGGACAAGATGTCAAGAAGGCATGATATGATCAACAGTGGCAAAAGCAAACGAGAGGTCCAAAAGGATGTGGATGCTGTGGAGATTCAATAATTTGGTCAGGAAGAGGTCCTTAGAAGACTTTACCAGTGCAGTTTCATTAGTGTGGAGAGGGCAGAGGTCAGAAGGTACAGAGGTCCAAAATGGGGCTGGAAGAGAGGAATGGCTGTAGATGACATATTTAATGAACTGAGAGATGAAGAGAAGAAAAAAGATGGTGCAGTAGTTGGAGAGACAAGTGGGCCAAGAGATAGTTCGTTGAAGCTAGATGCGTCACTTGTACTTCAAGAGGAGAGAGCTAGAAGACAAGATAAGGTTAATTAAAGAAAAAGAAGAGGATTGCTCTAAAGTGGGCAGAAATTATGATCCCCTATCAACTTCAAAGCCCCTTACGCTGAGAATCAGGCCCAACAAATAGGCAGTCTCGAGGTTTTTCCCCTAGAAAATACTGAAACGCCTCATGCAATTTCTTGCATTTTAAAAGATGTTTACATATGGCAGAAGAAACACTTTATGAAATAAATATATAAGTAAATAAATAAATGTATTTCAACAGAAACTTCCCAGAGGCAAGGAATGTTCTATTAAAACATCAGCAAACAGGCACCAAAGCCAGCATATAAAACCAAAATGGGTTATTCCTTCTCCTGTCCATAACAAATACAGGGCACCTGCGCTTATCTCCTGTCTAAAACCAGGCCACTCAAACGCTCTCCCCCTACCAGCATCTGTCCTGAACACTGGTATGCTTTTTATTGACATATGTTGGCACCAGGCTTTCAATACAACACTATAAATACTTTTATTATGCCTCTCAAGTTTTCTGTTCTTACTGATTCTTTCCCTAAAGTACTCAGCTTGCTTTCTTTCCTTAATTTTTCAGTTTTCCTTTATGATTAATTCCTTCTACCATGAGTCATCCCTCTGGCCCCCCCCCCACCCCATCCTCTCCTTTCTTTTCTCTCTTCTCCTCTGCTTTCTCTCCTCTATGCCTCCTCCCTCCTTCCCCACTCACTCCTATCTGGCTCTACCTTATCTCCTATATTCCTCCTACAATCACTACCTCTCTCAAGAGTCTGCTCCTAAATTATGAATGCAGCGAACATAGCTGTGCATGCAAATTGTGAGTTTGCTTGCACAAATAGAGCCAAATATGCATCCAATTTGCTATCTGCACATGCAGTTTTTGCACACAATCATGCACAGTAATTGCTCGTGTAAATTAGACACTCAGTTACACACACATAATTTAGCAAATCAGACCCACAGTTTTATTTAATATATTCTAAACTTTTTGTAGTCAGCTCTCGTATAAATCTGCAAAGCTTCCTTTATATTCTCAACCATCAGTTACTGACTGATTATGAACAAAAAAGAGTCATTAACAAAAATAAATAAATAAATACAAATAAAAAATCAAACGCTGACTGACAATAAAAGCCAGTAAAAATATTCACTTGTCAGTAAAAATGGCAAGATAATTTAGAAATGACTTTTCATTGTTTGGCATAAGTTCCTGGACTACTCGTGTACTTTTCATATCAATGGGCTTTATTTTTGACAGTTGAAATAATGACTTCTGTAAAAACTGACACATAGGCCATAAACAGACCTTGTAAGGCGAGGTCTACACTACCCGCCAGACAGTCTAGATGCTATAAATTGATCCCTGAGCGCTCTCCCATTGATGCCGGTACTATGAGAGGCACAGGTGGAGTCGACAGGGGAGCGGCAGCAGTTGACTCGGAGCTGTGAGTATGCCGCGACCTAAATACTTTGACTTCAGAGACGCTCTTTGCATAGCTGAAGTTGTGCATCTTAAGTCGATCCCCCCACAGTGTAGACCAGGGCTAAGAGTCCCAAATTGTCTTGAAATTCTGTATTTCCAAACCATACAAGTTTTAAAAAATTAGAAATCTGTATATATGTTGACAGGTTTCAGAGTAGTAGCCAAAAAGCAATTAGGAACAAAAGAACAGCCCTGCTGTATCAGACCAGTGGTCCATCTAGCCCAGTATCCTGTCTTTGATAATGGCCAATGCCAGATGGTTAAGACAGAATGAGCAGAACAGGGCATTTTGAATGATGCAACCCCTGTTGTCCAGTCCCAGCTTCTGGCAGCTGGAGGTTTAGGGACCAGTGGAGCACAGGGTTGCATCCCTGATTATCTTCAGTAATAGTCATCGATGGACCTACCCTTTATGGATCAATCCAATTCTTTTTTGAATTAGATGATATTATCATAAATTATTTGGGGAAAGGTCATTTGTCTAACTGAATCAATATTTTGAGCAATATAAATGAAACCACTTAAATACACAAAGTAAAATATTATGAAAATTTGCAAAATTAATTTGTACGTTAATTGATCTCCTGAGCACAAATGTCTGGATATAGGGTAAAATTTCCAAAAGCACCAAATGACTAAGTCCCATACTCTGAAACCCTGAAATATGGACTTTTATACTAACATTGTACTGAAAACTTAAATACTGTTGATTGTACTGTGACCATAGCTTGGATTAATGGGGCAGTGTCCATTTTTTACATCACTACTTAACTCATTTCTATAGCCCACCCTTGTGAGTAAAGTGGCTCTCTTTGGGAACTGCAAAACAGCTGCCCTCTGGGTGTTTTGTTTTGGCTGCCTTTCCCATCTGTTTTACCTGTCTCCATGTCTGAATAATTTATTTCACCATCTGCATAAAGAGAGCACCTGGCCTGAGGCTAACTCTTGCACCTAAATTATTTAGAGCTTAAAACTCCTCATTTTATACACAGATAATGTAATGGCTCAACAGGACAATGCCCTTAACTGGGGAACAACAACTGACATTTCTGGGGTCTGACAGTGTTGTGTTAAAAGGTCACCTCGGTAAAACTTTCACAGAGCCATCACAGATTTTTTTCCCCTTTCAAATGCCTTTACTAATGGTTCTTTCTATATACAACCCTGGCACCGTTTTCAACAGTAGGACCTGCTTACTGCACTGTCCTCCTACACTTGCCTGACACTCTTTTATCCCACAGGTGGCTGTATGATACCTTGTTGTGTATACAGTGGAACTAGCTTGCCCTGCGGTCCTTACTCAGAAAATGCTCTCTCTAAGTCAGCGAGTTAGGGCTGCAGGGTTTGACCCTGTATATGGAGTTTCATTGGGACTGAGCTCATTATAAGAAGGTTCCAGTGTAATTCAGAAAGAGTGAAATTAACCCCCCTGTGTAGCATACACTCTACACACCACTTAAGTCCCATTTAAGACTTAATTGCCACCCTTTACCTTTGGGAATACCTGTCCATCAAAACAAAACTGAATTGGTACATAAGCCTAGCGCTGGGCCTCTGTACGGGGTGACTTTCACTCAGAGTGGTTTGGGGTCCATTATTCTTTTGGATGAAAGGTATGGTGTACACATAAGATTATTATCATCATCCTTTTTGGTTATCCTGTATCTTGAGCAAGCATGAGACTTATTTTATGGGGAAATTAGGGATAATTAGTGCTTCAGAAATGCTTCGGCGTGTGCAAACGGAGACCTCAGTGAATAAGTCTACACCGCATTTTGGAGCCCACAGGAGCAAGTCTCACAGCCCAGGTCGACCGACATAGGCTAGCAGGGCTTGTGCTAGTGCTCTACAAACAGCTGCACCCTGTGAAGTCTCCATGGGTACACACTGAAGCACTGAAGTGCTTTGAAATTGCAGCTCGGGCGGAAGATGGGGCTCTGAAGCCTACGTCCATCCCTAGACTTCGGTGGCAACCAACTTGATCCAAGTCTGAGGGAGAAATCCTGGCCCTCCTGAAGCAGTGTGAGTTTTGCTGTTGACTTCAGTCGAGACAGTATTTTACCCTTTCTCTTCAAAAAACATAAATAGGGTATCAGTTTTTCTGCCCCAGTGCCAGTGGTTTTTATCTTGTAAGCAACGTACCCATGGTGTTCTTTTTAATTAAAAAAATCTTTTGAAGTGGAATAGTCAGTGATAGGAAGTGATTTTCTTTCTTGGAGGATGTGTGTGGACATTAGTAAGCCTTCTCAGAGGGAGCAGCTAGTATCACTAAAAAAATTGCCCATTTAAGTTACGTCCACACTATGAGCTACAGGCATGATTCTGAGCTCGCATACACATACTTCCACTAGCTCAATGAGAGCTCGCTTGAGTATAAACAGTAATGTAGCCACACTGGCATGGGAGATGTACACCAGTACAAATCTGCCCGAACCCCGTGAGTACATATGTGGCATGGCTATGTTGTGCCGCCACTGCTGATGGTGCCCATGACACCATGGCTTCGCTACGCCTGCGCTAGCTCTCACCAAGCCCCTGCGAGTATGTGTACGTGAGCTGGGAATCACATCCCTAGCTCATAATGCAGATATAGCCATAGATTTGATAGAAGAAGATATCTCCTGAGTCTCCAAGGCAGGGGATATTTTTGGAGCCTTTTCACAGATAAATTCTTGGTTGCCAATGACATATGGACCTTCAAGCATTTGCACTCACTGAGCCGAGAATTTCATCTAGATAGGACCCTAACGGTTTTTAAGGGAGCCGTAAATCCCTTCTGTGTCCATACACAACTGCAGTAAAATGGAAATACTGCAAAATAAACTAGTACATTCTTCAGCTGAATTCGACTGGGTGTACAGGAGTATAAAAAGGATCAGAATCTGGTCTGGTCCAGACATGCAAAGGTAAATTAATCATTTAATTGCAATCAGTCTGGAAATAATAGTAACTTGTTGTTTTTTTCTAAAGCCAAATAAAAATTCACTGTGTATGCTCATTTACATGTGCATTTCCCAAAATGGGCAGCTTTCGTAGAACAAAAAGAAAATTCTGAAATCTTTACTAAGACCTTATCCAGGCAAAACTCCCATTAATTTCCATAGCTGATTTACCTGTGTTAGAACCACAGAATCTGGCACTATTTATAATAAGTAACATTAGCTATCAACTGTAAGGATATCTATAGCACCCCATCACCTTAATGCTTATCGGCACTTTATTAACTGTTTCATTTTCCTCCAGGAATTTTATCAAGGATCAGGTATTTGCTTTTTGCTCCTGTCCTGAGAAGCTGTGATCACAGATTTCAAATGAAGTGCTTTGTGCGCTCTCAGGGCAGCGAGAAAGCACAATAGCATA
Organism: Dermatemys mawii; assembly: GCA_007922305.1. Classification (NCBI taxonomy): domain Eukaryota; kingdom Metazoa; phylum Chordata; order Testudines; family Dermatemydidae; genus Dermatemys; species Dermatemys mawii. Next base: position 8,290,281 of record ML677401.1, on the reverse strand, counting down.
GACAAAATCTAATCAGGGTATTTTGGCTTTCTGCCTCCTTCTTGTTTTACAATGGTGAAAAATAAATTCAAGGTGCGACGCGAATCCCTTTGGGAGTTCCCTTCCTGTGGACACTGTCTCTCGCCAGAAACATGAGACTGACAGGATGATAAAATGCAATGCCAGGCTCCCTTGCCCATTCAAAGACCCTCCCTCAGGTATCAGGTGCCTTGCCTGTGCTTTGAGGTCAACCAGACACCTCCCCTGAGGCTTACCTGGGCAGAAGGATATATCTACTAGAAAATCCTCTCAGGTAGAGCAGCTGTTATCTGAGCTAGGATCAAAGTGCCCCTCTGCACTCCAGAAAAACATCTTCCAAACTGGTCTTCTTTCTCCATGATTCAAATGAATGTTGAATGAGTCTCTGGGGACAACAGTTGCTTTGCTGAGGAGCGAGCTGTCAGAAATACTTTGTTATGAAAGTTCAGTTCCTTCTAAGGTTTTTGATCATTAATACTCATAGCTCCAGGAGAGCATTAAACATAGAATCTATTTATGCTACAAACTGACATACTGTAACTAACAAAAGTCTTCCTGGGGCTCTGTTCGTTTACCTGGAATTAGAAAGTGTTGACTAAACAGAATCGCACAGCTTTTGGAGCACTAGAATTTGGAATATGAAATTTGATTTTGCATGGACAGGTCTAACCTGTTGGGGAAAACTTGGCTCAGTAGGATATTTATTCGGGTAGGCAACAGTGGAAGAGGCAATATGCATTTAGAAGTGCAGGGTGGCTCGGGGTTATGCTCAGTGGTACTTGACTCGCCTGTACAAAAGAGGTGAGCATGCATTCCTGCCTCATCTGCCCCCCTGGCCTGTGTGGTTGTCCTAGTACTAAGAGGTGAGAAGGGAGGACAGGGTATCCAATATCAGGATTCATTTTAAATGGGAAAGGGGGAATGCTGACCAGGAGAAGGGAAGGTCAAAGACCCTTAATCTGCCCAGATATGTCCACTTTGAGTTATGCAATGCTGCCAATAGCACTAGCATCCCGTCTTTTGGACAGGGAGTGCAAAGAGATGCATCACTGAGGGAGGAAGGGACATGCCCTGTACCCCCTTCAAACTTGTGAACTGGTACCATCTCACCCCTAACTTGACCTACTGAGAGCTGCTAGCCACTTAAGTTTTAGTGAAGCATATTAGTAGTTATACTCAGAAGTTCAAGGTGCATAACAAGACCATGATGTGGCACAAACAAAACAAAACAGAACAAGAAAGGGACTATTCTATGGGTGCCAGTAGGGAACATTTAAGTGGTACATAAAAGGGGAGGGGTGTCTTGGGCGGAAAAGAGAGGGGCATTTTAGTCTCTCTCTCATACGACCTCTAGTTACAACCCCATAGGAGTATTTTTGCTCAGATGGTATGGGCACCTCTTCCATATTTTAGAGGGTGGACAATTAAAAAAAATATTTTGGATGGTACCTCCAGTAGGTAGCTAAGGAATTCAAATATCTATAACATGGGGTCATGCTGTTGTATTTTGTGTTATTTAGAATCATACTTAAGACAGCATTTTCTGGTTTTATATCTTATTTCTTATTGTGAAAATGGCACTGCCAGCATATGCAAACTACAGATTGGCTTCAGTTTTTCAGCCACCTCTTCTATTTAATGTTTCTTTCTTTTTATTTCTGGTGGTATTTCTTCCTCCCATTCAAAAGTACTTTGGCTTCTTGTGCCCCTTAATTCTTTGTAGTTAGCTGTCTAATTTCTTCCTTCCTTTAAAATATTTTCGTTTTTTATGCTAGTTGATCAGATATGGTGGTGTTAATTTTTCATTTCTATTTTATTAATTTATTGCTGCAGGGAGTTGCTAGCTTACAAGCTACAATAGGCCAGACACAAGATTGGGCTAAAGCTTGTACAGATTCCTTTTTGGTTATAATCACTGATAGTAAAGTGATTTCTTATTGTTTCTGTCCTACTATATGCACATCGAGAAAGTCTCTCTCATATGCTGGGAAGTAGGGTAAATAGTAATAAAGGGTCTGACCCTGAGATGTACTAAGGGCAACAAGACTTAGGTCTGCTTAGCAACTCTAAGGATTGGGCCTAACAGTCTGAACTCCTGTGACTTTTTCACTCCTTCATAATCTGTTCAGTTCACTGTTCCTCTGTATCTCTTCACCAGCCAACCAAAACGAAAGCCACCTCTGGAACACTAATTTGAATTCTGGGTAATAGTGCTTAAGAGTCATTCCTATCTGAGAAGTGACAAAGAGTCCTGTAGCACCTTAAAGACTAACTAAAGCATTGAAGCATAAGCTTTCGTGGGCTAATACCCACTTCGTCGGATGCATGCAGTGGAAGTATCCAGAGGCAGGAAAAAATAAGAGGCAAGGACCTCTGGATACTTCCACTGCATGCATCCCACGAAGTGGGTATTAGCCCATGAAAGCTTATGCTTCAATACTTTAGTTAGTCTTTAAGGTGCCACAGGACTCTTTGTCACTTCTGCAATTCCAGACTAACACGGCTACCTCTCTAATTCCTATCTGAGAGATGTTCAGTGGCCCATAGGAAATGACCTGGTGGGCCCAGTCTAGTTCTTGGTGGGCACATATATATCAGTAAAATCACCATCACAACTGTCGGAAACTAGCAGACTCAGATGACAAATCAGGAATTAAAGGTGCCTGAAGACTGCCTTGATCTCACCTTCCAATAAGTGATCTCTTCAGAATAGGTTTGAGGTACACAGATAAGTGGAAAGGGCAGGCTGACCACTCTGCAGCTGTTCTGAATTAGAGGGCATTACTTTCCATGGCTGTCAATCTGGCAACTGGAATGAGTAGTGTATTAATGCTTTTAAAAAAAAGGAAGAAGAAAAAAAGAATGAGATAGCTGCAATAGCCGTCTAGTCAACATACAGAATATTCAGATTTCAAAGTGGTATTTCAAACTAACTGGAGCAAATGCTGATAACTTTGTACATGTAAAGGACACAGTTCAAAAATAATAGGACATACTGGTCATTCACAGAAAATTTTAGTCCTAAAAATAATAACTGCTCCTGTGGCAAAGTCTTCAGAAACAACAGAAACTGCAACAAACATGAGTCTGTTCTCCTGGCAGAGATAGTAAAGATACTGGGAAATGGAACACTCTATTGCAATCAAAAAATGGTAATTTTGTAACCATTCTTGGATTAAACTTCTGAGAAGGGCCACACAAGATTAGATTATTTAGATTGCAGTAAGAATAATCGGCGTGCGTTCCATTTCCCATTCCCTTTGCAATCTTTGTTATAAAAGTGGATTCATGTTGTGCCAGTTAGGATTAATATTGTAACATGAAAGGGTTAGGTTTGTATCATTTTCCATGCACATTACATTCACTGATGTGGGAATTGACTCATATTGTATTCGAGCAACTGCTTGTCTAGAATGGACCCAATTAAACGCACACAAATACTTCAGAATGTGGGTAGACGTGTCAACTGCACCATGGCTTCAAATATTATTGGATCTCAACATTCAGAAATACCTAAGACTTCCTGCTAGGTTGTGAAATAAAGTATCCCATTAAGCTTACTCTCGAGGATCTCAGCATGTTCCTTACACTTAGTCTGCTTCACTCTCCCCTGAGGACATGTTATATGTTCTTTCCATTCAAACTTCTGTCTAAACTGCTCACATTGTCATTGATGTATTTTACCTTATGAAGTCTCACCAGACTTTTAATGTAGAGCGGTGTGCAGATACATTTTCTCCTTGCTGTATCTTCTGACTTTGAATTCTCTACGTTATTAAACTTGTAGTAAAGCTTCATCTCAGAGACACAATTTCCCATTTTTTGTCATCTTTTCAGCTGGGTGACATTATCTGAAAAATCAATGAGTACCATATTTCACTCTCTTTTTATATTTCACTTTCCCAATTAATCATCTACAGGGTTTAATATTGTGCAGATTATTCACGAGATGTGGAGGCAATTGCTTCATACATTTCAAGTGAAGGCTGAACTCAGCAACATACCTAGTGACCTAAGGTACATCAGCACTTGGCAAACCATTCCAAAATATTATTAGAAAAATAGTTGGAACAGTGGCACGATAACATCAAAGAGTGGGCTGGGAACACAAACACTAGTCACTGTGAAATTTGATTCCTGAGGAACTGCTCTAGGGAGCTCCAGGTTTATGTCCCCTTGTTGTATACTGAAATATGTTTGTTTTAATTCTTAGAATAGAACTCACTGAGTCACTATCTGCATTTGTTGATCTTTCCCAACATAAATCTCTCCATTATAGTCATATCAACAATTCGTCTCCTTTACTTTAGCATTAAAATTTCATTCGGCCTTTTCAAACAGTATTTACTGAGTTGTTGAATCTGTAGTTACAGCTCTCCTTCAGTATCAAAATCTGAGTGCTATCATTGAGACATAATGCACAGCACATGTGTCAGATCTCTATGATCTTCTTTGGCATGGTTAAAAATAAACCTGAATTTTATTGGAATATGCCCTACTAGGGATGAAGATACATCCTTAATCATAAAACATGCACTATCCTTCTCAACCCTTTGATGTATTACACTAATTGTCTTGTCTTATTGTCCTACTGGGAATTTTGTCCGTCTGTGCAGTCAGGCTCTGTATCTCCCTTTGAGGCTCCTGAGGTGACTACTGCAATTTCTTTGAAACCCAGCAAGGCCAGGGTTGCAAGTCTTTGCCATCACTGCTATATTATTTAGCTGGAGTCCTGCATATGATGAAATATACTTATAGTCTCAGATTCCCATTTTCAAGGAGACAGATTTTCAGAAGGGCTTGGTATGATTTCATATGTTCTGCCATACTTCAAATGCTCATCCGATGCTTTCTCAGTAGCATGCTAACTTTGTTGGAAATGCAGGGAATTCTCTCTTGTTTTGGGTCCTTTTAGGCCTACACTGTGTGTCTTTCATGGATATTATTTTTGGTAATGGTGAAATGAGGAACCCAGGTGAAAGGCTAGGAATGACTCATTTTCCTTCTCATATATTTTCTTACTCAACACCACTGTGCACATACACAAATGCAGATGTTATCTTCTGAGATCTTGGATGGGAATCCATCTGGCATTTATGCACTCTGTGAAATATGCACAGAAGTAAACTGACCAAGAGCTGCCTAGGTGCTTACTGACATCTTATAAGGCAAGACATAGCTATGTCCCACATCCCCAGGTAAAACTAACGTCCTTACGCCACTCATCACCATTACAAAAGAAATAAATGGGTATGCAATTGAACATGTGGTAAAGCCTACTATCTCAAGCAGGGGTTGGCAACCTTTCAGAAGTGATGTGCTGAGTCTTCATTTATTCACTCTAATTTAAGATTTTGAATGCAGTAATACATTTTAACGTTTTTAGAAGGTCTCTTTCTATAAGTCTATAATATATAACTAAACCATTGCTGTATGTAAAATAAATAAAGTTTTAAAAATGTTTAAGAAGCTTCATTTAAAATTAAATTAAAATGCAATTTTATCAGTTTAGTGTGAACCTTGTCCTTGCTTTTCCTTGCTGAATTTTCCAATGTCTGGCACGTATTTGGATACATTAAGCTGCACACAGGCTTCTGAGTGATCAGTTGTTAACCAGCTCTGAGAGGGACAGAGGACAGATTTCATGTGTGAAAATACTTGTTCACATAGGTATGTGGATCCAAATGCTGAAAGCATTGCAAATGCAATTTTCTTCAAACAGTTAAATTTCACTGGTAGGGACGTCTAGTAGGTCAGAAAAGAGGCCCGGTGATCTCTCTCGGTAATTTCAACTGCACTCCACAGATCTCCAAACTTTGATGCTCACAATTCTGAGCTTTTTAATTGAATGAGCTGCATTTAGAAATCTTCAACACCCATCCACTGAAATACAGACAAATCCAAGTTGCTTTCTTTGAACTTTTCAGGTTTAATTAGGAAAGAAAGCATTGGGCCAAATCACTAGAAATCTTGAAATCTGTCAGAAAATTCAAATTCCAGTTCTTGTATATACATTCTAATCTCAATGTCAAAATGCAGTGTGCTGTTCCATGGGGTGTAAGAGTGATGTAAACAGCAAAGCAGGACTTTAAAATATCCCAGTACAGTAGCACTGGAACAATTTTTAATGTGCGGGTGCTGAGCTGCACCCCCTCTTTTCCCTGTCTGCAACCCTCACTGCTCCAGGCTGGGAACAGTGGGCCACAGCTGGGGTCATCTGCAGAGCCCCAGGACGGTGGCCGGGACACTGGGCTGGCAGCAGCGGGCTCAGCAGGGCCGATGGATGGAATCCCAGCTGGCAGAGGGCTGGCGACCAATACCCCAGGCCAGCAGCAGAGCCCCCGCGACTGATGGCCAGGACCTGGGCAATGTGAGTGCCACTGAAAATCAGCTTGCATGCCATAGGTTGCCTACCCCTGATCTCAAGGATAGAGCCATGCAACATACCAAATCAAATGCTTCTCAGGGTCTGTCTCACAACCAAATGGGGTTGGGGGTTACAAGGACTGGTAAGTACCAGTTAGACATAGGAAATGAGGAAGCCAGATGTATCTCCCAGCATAAACAAGAAGATGTGTTCACTTTCCCTCGCTTGCAACAAAGATTTTGGACTGGTTGCATGGTGCCTGCAAATCCATCTGATTGAATAACTAGAAGAGTGAAAAATTCAGAGCTGGAAACTATAACAGCAATAACAATTAATATTTATCTTCTGGTAGTGGCCACAATAGGTGAGGTACCATCCACACAAAGAACCCGACACAATTTGCACCCAAAGACTACATAGTCTCTGAAGACAAGCAACATACAAAGGGGCAGAGAAACAGAAGCAATCATAATATGCACAGCTTCTGCGTACAGTTGAAAATTAAATAAATAACTAACCCAATACCTACACGGTCAACATAATAACATAATGAAAAGAACTGATCACAATTAGTCCATTTATTTATTTGATTTAAATTTAAAGCTCCCATCCATTGACAGAAAATGCATCCCTATGCATATTTCACTATAAACACGTTTAAAGAAATAATCATTCACTACGGGTTTTGAAAAATTAACTCTGAAACTTTGAACGTGATGCAAACAAACAGGACACAATTTTGAAAAGATTAAAAGCAATTGTTTTGTTACCCCGGCAACCCAAACTAGGTGCAGCCAATCAGCAAAGCAGATATATTGTTTTGACATACATGAACATATTTCTCACATAAATAGCAACAGAGACCTAATAACAATGGGTTTTAAAGCTGGAAACTTATGTCATTTCAAATGTGTCAATCAAAGACAACCTATGAAAGTGTTTCTTTTATCAAGCTGACATTAAGTATATGCTGCAATGGCTTCCTAAGTAACAGTAGACTTCTGACAGGCCATACAGGAGATGCAAAATCTATAATTACATTCTAGCTTCTTGAATTGTGTCCTTTAGTATATCTAAAAAATGCTGAGGAGAAAATAAAACTTGAGGGTTAAGATATCTCATTAACTCATCAAAACAGCCAAAAAAAAAAAAAAAGTATAAAGCATATCTGAGAAAGGAGAAATATTCAACTGGAGTTAACCTAGTTAGCCTTTAAAATAGATGCACTTCCATTTCTTATATCTCATTTTTATGATCAACTAATGCCAGTGAAGTTCTGCAATGTGAGTTTTCAATGATACTAAATGTTAACAATAGATGGAACCTACAGAGGGAGATTGTTAATGGGTTACAGAGCCCTTCCCCTCTTGACCATTGGTTTGTATCTGGCCGATGCCAGCAATAACTGAAAGCCATTACGTTCTGGCAGGTGTTCAGAAGTTTGTAGAAAAGGAGTTCGTTCATGATTGTAGTCCAGTACCTAGGAGAGAGCTGCCCATGTCCCCCAAAACCACCATCAAAATTGGAACCCTTGCTGGACTTCTTAAGACGATAGGGAGAGATATAAGCAGGTCACGGAGAACAAAGTATCTGCTCAATCCTAGGTCACTGCTGCGGAAAGTTAACCAAGTAGTTTGGAAAGAGGTTACACTGTCATTGCCTTTCATGGGAACCTGTCCTGTGGGTAAAGTGAGGTCCCTCATTTCTAATGCTAATGGTGTAGCACTTTAAATGAAGACAAAATACTTAACAATTTAAAAAAACAAACAGATCTATAAATTTCTTCATGTGATGAATACATGTTCAGAAAAAACGAAGGCTGCATCATCAGCCATAGACTTTTGTGTATGTGTGTGATGAATAAAAAAAAAAAGTCTCTATATGACAGGACTGTGAAATGAAATACAGATTCATAAAACTCCCAGGTACAGAGACAAACACCTTATTTTGCTGCTGGATGGGATTAAAATACTATTCTAGCACATCATCTGTTTTCTTTCTTTCTTTCTGCAGGTTTATGAGACTTTCATGATAGCAAATGCTAAGACTGAGGAATTTCCAACTGGAAGACATTGAAAATAAAAAGGAAACAAGACAGCAAACAGCACTGAAAACGAAATACAAATGACACATAGGGTATAGTACTCTCCTTTGCCATAATGTGACTGATGATGTATTTTTCCCTGAAAAGTTATAATCTTTCTTTAAGGAACGGTGGATTTTACTTAGAATCTTAATCTACATTGTTATTGATTTGGTTCTGGAGTGGGGAGAGGAGGAGGAATAGGAAGAATAAAACAATGTCAAATGTATCTGGTTACACTGCCAGGAGTTGGGGAAGGCATTCGGATATTTAACCATTTCATTGCTGCTGAACTGCTAGAGATAGAGAGCAAAACACCTTTCTAGGGCTGCCTCACGCGGGATGTTCCTCACTCTTGAACTGGCAACGGTCCAGTGGAATGTTTCCACTTAACTGGGACACCAAGGAGGGGTCGATAGTGTCACAGAGTAATGGCAGAAGGTCACACTAAGGTATGCTTTTTAAAATTTTGCCCTGTAGGTTATTACATCATGTTGCTGTGGCAAAAATTGGAGAGAGTCCTGTGGAGGGCAACAAAAATGATTACGGTGCTGGAGCACAGGACTTATGAGGAGAGGCTGAGGAAACTGGAATTGTTTAGTCTGCAGAAGAGAAGGGGTAGGGGAGATTTAATAGCTGTTTTCAACTACCTGAAAAAGGGTTCCAAAGACGAAGGATCTAGACTGGGGCTTCATCTGAAGCAGGGATTTGTACTTGCCTCTCCCAAGAGAGAGTGCCCTAACCGCTGAGCTATGGATACCTTTATCAGCCACTGCCTAATGAAGTGTGTTTTTTCCCCTTGTCTTTTGCAAGCCAGAGCAATTGGGGGAAAATATTCCATACTTTTAACTATCAGCCCTTTTACTAATACATATTCCAAAAAGTACAAAGAAAACATGATCCTTACATTTTTTGTAAGTAATAATGTTACTCTGTGTCTATAAACAGTATTTCCTCTTAACGAGACACACATAGTCCTTTACAAACATTAACTAAGCCTCATAACCCATTGTGGAGTAGGTATGCATAATTATACCCATTATATAGATCAGAAAATTGAGATGAAGAAAAGTTAAGCGACTTAAGGGCCTAAAAAGGAAGGTCTCATAGTTAAGTCACTGGGCTGCAACTCAGTAGATCTGAACTGAATTCCCAGCCCTGCCACAGACTTCCAGTGCCACCTTGGGAATGTCACTTAATCTCTGTGCCTCAGTTCCTGCCTGCAAAATGGGGATAGTAATAGGGTGTGATGAGGATAAGAAATACCCAGATTAATAAGCAGTCTGTCAGTATCTGAACCAAGACTCCTGGTTCTCAGTTTGATGCTCTGGCACTCTTAATCTTTAGATGTTATTGTAAAATATTTGGCTAATAAATTCCTAAATGCGAAACACATCTTAATATTATGAACATAGGTCTCTTACTGATGTCATTTATTTTTCTTGTGTATGAATCAAAGTGTAGCAGGGTGTAAAAGTTATAACTGTCTTGTAAAAAGAAAAAAAAAGAAAAGAATAACAGATCTCTTAAAGTGTTATCTACTCCTAATTGTAATCTCACCTCATCTTATAAAATGAGACATTTTAAATTTGGTGGCATGCAAGTAGCCGTTATTGACTGCACATTTTTCACACCTTTTCCTGCTCAAACTAATTTGTTACATCCTGTGCAGCTCTATCTTTCCATGAGATTGAACAGTATGTCATATAAGATATTAGCCTAAAAGAAATGTAGGTCAATTTTTAACTGAATATCCTTATAATGGAATGGAGTTGTATTTTATATGCAAAAGGCCACACAAAGGGATAATTTGCCTCTGATAGTCTTTGAAAGTCAATGGGCCTATTAGCTTTAAAAGATTCAAATATGGAAATAACATAACAGACTACTTAACAAGGGAAACCGAATGGAAATGGCGAGATAAATTACTTTGAGAAGTGTGACAGGTCAGGGAAGCCAACACAGGGTGGAGGAGGAAAAACCCACAGGTTTGGGGGTTTCCTAAGTGAAAGCAAATGGTTTCACTCAGTCAGGATTCTAATAAAGGAAATTAAAAAAGGAAAAGAAATTTTTTGTGGCAAGAGGTCCCCTTAATTCAGGTTGTCTGACCTCTTTGCTCAGCCACAAAAGTCAGACAGCAGCTCTCAAGAACCCTCTCCCTTCTAACAGAGCAATTCAGTCCTACTGAGTCTACCATACTTAAGAATGGTCATACTGGGTCAGACCAATGGTTCATCTAGCCCAATATCCTATTTTCTGACAGTGGTCTATGCCAGGCAGTTCAGAGAGAATGGAGAGACCAGAGCAATTATCAAGTGATCAGTCCCCTGTCATTCATTCTCAGCTTCTGGCAGTAAGGAGGTTTAGGAAGCACGTAGTTGTCCCTCAAGTTCATGGTTATTGGCCAAGAAGGTCAATCTAATTATTTTTTTGAACCCAGTTATACTTTTGGTCTTCACAACTGACAAGGGACATGGGCTATAGAATTCATACTTCAAGATTTTGAATGTTGTCCACATCTTTAGCTACTTAAGGAACATTATTTTCTACATCTGAATTGGAAACAGTTTTCCTTTTCCATGAAAATTTGTGAGATTTTAAAATATTTTGCCATCCCAAATCAGGATGAAAAGTTCAAATCTCAAACATTTTAGAGAACCAATAATACTTCCTCCACATGGTTAGGGGCAACCTGATAATTTCAAAATGTTTCATTTTGATTTTTACCTTTAATAGGTTTTGTTTACTATCATTAGCCTAAATTTTAAATGAAATTATTTTGATTCAGAAAGCCAAAAATATTCATTTTGAAAATGTCAAAACAAAATGTTCCAACAATTTTAAAACTTTCTTCCAAAAAATTTTTAGAGTCAAGAAATTGTCCAAACTAATCCTTCCCTTGTTTGATTTTGACAAATCAGTATTTTCTGATTTAAAAACATTTTCAGTCAAAAAATTTCCAACAGCTCTATTATTTTCCATGAAGTTCCCTGCAAGGATCTTTATTATGTTTAAACTAACTACAGAGTGAAAAGCATCTGTGTATGGCAAACACAAACAACTCTTTGTATAGGAAGCAAACTGCAAATTATTGAAACAAATCCATCCAGGAGGGACAGAATTCAAAGTGATTCAAACACAGAATATGGAGTAGGGAAAAAGAACAACCCTTCTTTCCAAGATAGGCTCAGGTAAGGGAAAGGGGGAGGTGAACATTTCTATCATTTACAAAAGCCCACCGCTAACAATGCATTATACAGAAATGGCCATTCATTCTTTCTAACCAGTCAAATGTTCCCCCCGCCCCTTGATTACTTGATTTCTCATCTCACACCTATTTAATTTAATTAAAATAAAATACAGGGCAAAGGGACTGTCAGGAGCTGCTGCATACTTCTGATGGGGGAAGTATTAAATTAGCAAACTGACAGTGAGTGTTACAAGCCGTCCTTCAGAAGGTCTGAAGTCTATAAAGTGTGTCAGTTACGTAGGGGTTCTTTGACAAAGGCAAGAGGGGGGCAAAGGGGAATGTTCAGGTTGCAATAAGTGGGCAAGGAGCTCTCTGCTTAAACACGATGCTGTGGGACCTCAAACTCGGCTATGCTGCAAGATCAAACTTCCCAAATTAGCTGTCTTCAGTGACAGCAAATATACCAGCCTGTCCCCTTAAGCAAGACTCTTTGCCCTACGTGGGATATTGGAAGCATGGCCCAAGACCAGAACAGGTGTTTAACGGGGAAGTTGAAAGGCAGCAGGCTTCCACATGCAGAAACTTCCATGAACAGCTGTAGGGAGTTAGCAAGACAAGGGTTTTTTTCCTGGGAGAAGTTAAAGGTAGGTTGTGTAATACTGAAGCAGATGGTAAGTGTGTCACCCATGTTGGGGGAATCAGGTTGTGCTACCTCTTCCAGCAGTTTGAGTATAGGGACCTATTGTAGCTCTGCCTCCTGTCTTCAGAGGATGCAAAAACACAGGCCCACATTTTTAAAAACAATTAGCGATTTTGGGGGTCCAGCTTAGAAGGGCCAGATTTTCAGAAATTGCTGAGGAGAGGACCTGGCCTCCAAAAATCAGGTCCATTTAAAATGTTAAGCTGAGCACCCAAAAATCGGAAATCCCCAAATCACTAGTCATTTTTGAAAGCTAAGACCCATCTGTTAGTTACACTTTCTATGCCATTGTTGGTGTGGTATCTCTTAGTCTCTTTGCTCGGGTGTACTAGAGTTTTGAACCAAAACCCTGGATTAAAACCCCTCCCAGACTCTGGGAGATTCAGAATCTGGATTTTGCATTTGGGTTTTATTCCTCCTATGGACTGAATCAAAACTCCAGAGCTGAACATGCTGCTTCCTAGACTTCAGGTGTTTAGAATCTGTGCTCTCTGCATTCACTGCATGTTCATTCAGTTTCTTAGAACAAGAATTTTGTTCTTTTGATCTGTGGGTGGGGTTGCTAGGACCTTGGCTAGTTGCCCCTTTTCATTGTTGTATAAATCCAAAGAAATAATAATGATTATTAACAATAAGATGCTGAAAGGAAATGGTTTCATACTAATGCGTATCATTTAGGTTTTGATGATGAACCTCTGTGGCTGTAGGGTCACATTTAGGTCATCTTTTAGAACATATATCTGGGCAGAATTCCAGGACTGCACCTGGTGTCCAAAGGTTCTCTAGAGTCTTTTGTAGACTAGCATGGGCTATAAATGGAGCTCTCTGCTCAGTGTCCCTGGTGTCTCAGTGTGTGTGTCCTCATTTAGGCAGCTCCTTTTGTTTTATTACTGCTCTTGTTTTTCCTCTGTTGAACTCCTGGCACCAGGTCACCAAGCAAGTTGGTGACACAGCTGGCATTTTGAACTCAAACTTTCTGCTGTCCCATGCTGTACCTCTCATCTTAATTCTCTGTTGTTAAAGCACTGTAGATAGAGTAACAGAAATCACACCTGTTCGTTAAATTGCCCAGCAATATAATTATAAAGTCAAGGCAACTCATATAGCTATTTGAATGGAATATGTGTGGGCTCAGGTCTATTAGAAACCTGATTTTTTAGCAAGCCTTACCTCCATTATGAGACATAATGAACTGGAGGGTGGCTGTGGGTCACCTATTCAGAGTCTACGAATTGCAGTTGAGTGTGCCTTGGGCTGTAATTTGGGTATCTGCTAGAAGCAGCAGAGAAGCCAAGGCCAGAATTTTCAAACCTTGGTGCCCAAATAGGCATTTAAACCTATATTTATGGGCCTGGAGAAGCAGCCCTATTTTCAGAGGTACTGAGACCCAACAACTGCTGGCCTCTTTCCAATTTTTCCACATCCTTCTTGTAGTGTAAGGCCCAAAACTGGACACAGTACTCTAGATAAGGCCTCACCAATGCCAAATAGAGGGGAATGATCACGTCCCTCGATCTGCTGACAAGGCTCCTACTTATAGAGCCCAAAATGCTGTTAGCCTTCTTGGCAACAAGGGCACACAGAAATGATAAACATGGCCCAGGATGATTTTTCTGTGTGTTTTCATACACAATGTCCTGGAATGGTAAGATAAAGTGAAAATGCTAAACAAAATGATATGTTTCACATATTCATAAAACAAGCAATTTATACGCCACTCACTGATTTCTGGACCAAAATCCACATCATATTCCCTGTGTGTCATATTTTGCATTTACATCTCTGAAATGGCGGTGAAAGGATTCAAAATGTGTAGGCTGATATCTTCATCCTGCTTATTATTGTTCTTTTTATTACAGTAATGCCTACTGATCCCAACCAAGATTGCAGCCTCCTTGTGTTAGGTGCTGTACAGACAGAGTAAGAGACAGACTCTGCTCTGAAGAGCTTGCAATCCAAATAAGACAAAGAGCAACAGAAAAATAGTATTATCCCACTGGCAAAGAGAAATTGAAGGACTTGCCCCAGGAGTCCATGGCAGAAGTTGAACCTGGATCTTAGGGCTTATCTTCACCAGACGTGCTAAATCAGCACAGCTGCAATCAATTCAGTGGCATTGATTTAGCATGTCTGATGAAGATGCACTTTGTCAACGGGAGCACGCTCTGCAGTCAATGGAATTAATCCACTTCAATGACTTTTTCACACCCCTGGGCGTCATAACTCACATCTACTTAAGCGGTCATGTAGACTTGTGCTTAATCCCAAGATTATCAAAGGACTATCAAAGGAGGCTTGTAAACATAAACTATTCCTTCCAACGTCAGTTGCGATTTATGCTCAGGAAGTTGCTACAAATCCACTCTTTTTCCCAGCAATTAAAATGGAAAGATTTATTCAGCACAAAATTTTTTTGCCCATTTTGGTAAAGACCACAACCATTTTCAGAGAAACATGGAGAACCTGCAGTTCTAAGGATCCATGCTTTGGAAGGATTAAGGACTACATGGCAGGATGAATGTTTAGCTTGGAAAATCAGTCTTTCAAATTTATAAACTTATTTCGAATTTTGAGAGCTTCACAGCATGCAATTGAGAGAATGATTTGATCCCAAATATCTGGATGCTGCAAGTTTTGTTCAAGAAATCCAAGTTGAAAAAGTTTCTAAAAAGGCACCAGGAATCTTTTTTTAAAATAAAAAGAAAGCAAAACTACTTTTGCTGATCTCTGTTGGCAAGTTAAGATTCTTATGGAGTATGGAAACAATATTAAATTGCAAAATTGATAGGAAACATTGAACAGTTTGCCTATAAGCAGGCATTTATTATGTATTAATTATTGTTTAAGCACCAACAACGTGCATACTGCTGTATAAAACACCATATACGACTCAGTCTCAGCCCCAGTAAACCGTGGACAATTCAAAATACACTGGCTGACTTAGGCTCTTTTGAAAATTTTACCATTATGTATCTTTGAATTAAAGCTGGAAGTCAATGTACAGCTTGTCCTACCATATGTTAGAGATATGTAACAGACATGCATCATAGCAAACATATTTAGTAGCTGCCATTCAATACAGTCTCTGTACCTATCAATCTCTTCCTGAGCCTGTTTTCAACCATTTCCAGTGTGTTTCAGAAGAGCAATTTCCTGATTTAGGGCCAAACCCTGCTCCTCTTACTCATGTAATCAGTCTCCCTGAGTTGTTCCAAACCCCGCTGCAATGTGGGATGATAGGGCAAGGAGCCTCGATCCCATGCACAGAAGAGGGGAACAATTGGTTTTGCTGGGCAGTGGATTTCAGGGTAGAATTCTGTGTCCCTTGGGACAGTCCAAATCCATACACCCCCTCACACAGGGATGTGCATTAAAGCAACAAATTAGCCCATTGCAGTCAATGGAACTACCTCCCATGAAGAAGTTTGTTGACTGGGCTTGTCTTATACTTAAACACACACAGAAATTGAAAGATAATGATTCAATATTTTTTTCACAATGGCATCAATTCATAACAAGAAAACAGGACAAGTAACATTCACCATAGCCTACAGCCTTCCACTAAGGGAAGAAATCCAATAATGCATCATTAGCGTAATTCCATATATGCCATGAATGTTTTTATAGGTCAATTTATTTATAAAAACACTTCTATTTAGGATGAATTGTGGCACCAATTTGACCTCCGTGACCTTGTAGAGCAGTAATGCACTTTTCAAGCACCTAAAGCCCTTCTTCGCAATTTGTCTAATCTTAAATCTCCCCTGCCATCGTAAGCTATTTGCTGTTCGTGGCCATAAATAGTCAAGCAATAGTACCATTATAGCCTTCCCTAACAAAAGACTTTCATGAACATTTCTAGTGACTTGAAGATTGACAAGATCCCCTCCTGTTACCCAGATGCATTTCCCACTCTTTCCTGGTGATTTCTTTTCTTGTTTCCAAGAAGGAAAGTGCCTCACTGAGGAGTGACCTCTCTCACTGTGGAGAGACCTGCGAGAAACAACAAATATCACATGTTAAATTTCCTGCTAGATGGCATTATGAATGAATGGAGTGCAAGCACCTCTTTGATATGTGGTGCACCACCGGCGAGACTTCTCGCGAAACAATTCAATTATAAAAAACACCTAAAATACCTTTTGAAAAAATGCTCTTAAATAATGTTCACCTTACAGTAGAGAACGACAACTATACACGTTTGAATTTTCCATGCTTATTTAAAGTGGGGAAGATATGCAGAATTTTTCTGGAAGCCTGACTAACTGAGCTTAACTCTGCTGATGAAATATGTGATAATTATAAGGATATTCCAGCAGACTTCCAGTATAACCCTATTTACAGGATATCCTAGAGTATAGGTCATAGTCTCTTTCTGTTTCAAAGATTTTGCCTACTTGAAGGTTTTCTTTTACAAGTGGGAGCGAGTCCTCGTGCATAAATCATAGGCCCTAGAGTCAGGAATCACTGTTCCAGCTCTGTTGTTTGACTATGGGCAAGTTACTTAGCTAAAAACCATAAAAGAGGCCACTGACTTCGGGTGCCTTGATTTTCTGGTGTCTAATTGTGCCTGATCTTCAGATGTGCAGAGCATCTGCAACTCCCATTGATGTGCATCAGCACCTCTGACAATAAAGACCCCGGTGGGTCAAATTGGGCACCGCAAAACTGAGGCACCCCCAAATCTGTGGCTACTTTTGAAAATTTAAGCCAGAATCTTCTTGTGGCTCATCTATAATATGAGGGTAAGAATAATGCTGACCTACCTCTTTGGGGGAGTTGTGAAGGCTAGTTAAAGTTTATAATGTGGTTTGAGAATCTTGAATGAAAACAGAGACAGAATGGGCAGTATTATTTATTGTCTATTTAAGATTTGATTCATAGCACAAAGTTGCAAACTAAATAAAAAGTGGAAAACTGATGCTGACCTTTTCACATGCCACCTTTGACAAGATAATATGTTTTTAATGGTTTAATACACTTTAACTTACTTATCCGCAAGTGGCAGACTAAAACCTTAGCCTTAGCTTTTCATGTGATGAGGATAAGTAGCATCCCTCAGGAGAGTCATTTAACTAAAGAGGAAGACCAAAAAAGTCCAACAACAACATTTTCTTAAACACGTAAATCCCTATTCTCCTCTCCGGATAGAGACAAAACCTCCATGGATGTCAGTGGGTACGGTTTTGGATGTCTGGAAGGCAAGCTTTAGTTGATTAATCTTCTGTTACAAACGGAGAGGCAGAGAGTGAATGATTTAGTCAGAGATGAATGAGCAGAGGAAAGTCTGATCAAGTCTGGATTAGGTTCAATCTGTGGTTGGTATTTGAGGCCCAGTGAGGATCTGGGTTCAGGTTTGGGATCAATGGTATCAAAATCTTGTAAGCTAAGAGAGTAAGTTTTGGCCCCCAAAGGGTGGAAATCTCTTGAGAGCTGATGTTCTCACAAGAGTTCAATCAAGATGGGTCAGGATTTCATGAGAATATTTGTCCTTATGAGATTTTGGCTGTATTTGAGACAGTAAAGAGCTGTCAGCCCCTTAAGGTGAGGATTTAACCAGAGACCTAACCCACAAGGGTCAGATGCCGGGACTGGGAATCCAGCCCCCATTGAATTTTGAAGGAATTCTTATTCAAAGCAATGGCCTCCATTTGGTTTCTTAAACTTTCCTCATTCAGATAACTGAGTTTGTTTGGTGAGACTGTATAGTCAAAGGGAGACATGAGGACAAATATTCAAAAGGACACATTTGCCCCAAAACTAGGTACCTGGATACTATGGCAATCGATGCTGTACAAATGTGTAAGATGATAGACTAATTGATCTCCAAACTGTATTAATGCCCTTGTTGTTTTGCATATGGACATCTGGGAGCTGGTGCCATAGAGTGTGGCCAGCCCCTGCTTCTCCCTTTCTTCCAAAGCACAACAGAGCACTTTCTGCGGGACGCTCCCAGAGCAAGGCTTCCAAGATGTCCCAGGAAGGAGGCAGCATCCTTCAAATTCCATGAGGGCAAGGGAGATCAGCTATGGAAATTTCCCTCTGTGCATCTTTATTGGGGGAATGCTCCAGGCTTGCCTCTTAGCTCACAGTTACCACATTCCTTAACTACCTCAAGTGGTGGAGTTTACCAAAAGTCTTCTTAAAGCCTAAATGAATAACATCCACTGGTTCTCCTTCAGCTGCCAAGCTTTCTATTCCTGTTCTACTATGCTAAGTACTGGTGCATATGTGTACTACTGACCTCTACTGGGTAGAATCAGAAACCCTCAAATGGTATGTATATGCCCGGTATCACTAATAGCTGAAGAGGCGGCTCTTTAAGTGAAGCATTAAGGCTTGTTGTGCATTTAACGTAGGAGGAACTGAGTATAATTCTTCTGCTTCCATGCAGTTCAACAAACCACGGTGTGCAGCATTTTTACATCCACAAAATTCTTAGTGGGGACTGAATCCTTCCATTGTGCATTAAATGCCTTTATAACCTTGCTTTCAGTGAACAGATAGTATGAATGAATTGGGGTCCAAAGACACAACAGGGCAATGGAACATCATGACCATGACTGCGTGTTATGGATCTAGCTTATTCCATACCAGCAGTCATCAGACACGCTTCCTGTTAAGTACCGAAAGCATCTCTGTATGGGGGACGATGAACATCTCTGGGTTGCCCAGGGGTAGAATTCCTTTCTCAACATTTTCATTTTTTTTTAAACTGGACAGAGGTTTGGACGCAGTCGAATTTTTTGGATTAGGGCAGCCATCCCAACCACACAGTTAAAGCTCCCGCAATACATGATTAGAGACAGTGGTATGTGGCAATCTGATTAAGCCCAGAAGTGATCAGGGCCTCTAAGGATAGAGCAGAGCACAGCCTAATAGTTCTTTCTGTTCAAACAGCAAGGGATATGGGAAACTAACTGATGTAATTTCTGTGCATTTGGATTTTGTGTGTGTAATATGTCCCTGTAGCGAAGCAAAGACTCACCAGCATGGGCCCTCTCGCTGGTCGTCTTGGAATTAGCTCTTTTTCAGCTCCGGAGTGCCTCCTTCTGGCTGGTGTCTCACCTGCCACTGGCCCTGTGTCCCTCCCATACCCCTGTATCCTTTTCTTTGAAGTTCTGCCCCAGCAGTACCCACCCCTCATGCTCTGGGTCTCCCCTCCCAGGGGAATGCCCTACCCTCTAAACCCACCTTGCCTCAGTGGCCACTACCAGTCATCATCTAGCCCCCACTCACTGGGGCAGACTGCAATCTGTAATGGCAAGGGGTTAGGATCAGCTGCCTCTGCCTAATCCCAGGCTGCACCTCAGCAACCCCAGTATCTGTGTAGGCCTTCACTAAGGCCTGCAGCCTGTGGGTTTACCAGGCTGGAGCTCCCCAGCTCCTTTTGCCCTATTCCCCTACCCTTACTCTCAGCAGCTGGGTCCTTCTTTCTCTACTGCTAGAGAGAGACTCCTTCCCAGCTCCTGGCCCACAGCCCTCTTATACAGCCAGCTGTGGCCTGATTGGGGCATGGTCCCAGCTGTGGTTGCTTCCTCAATCAGCCTTTCACAGACTCAGCCCTTTCTAGGGCTGCTTTTAACCCCTGTTCTGCCGGCGTGGGGCAGCTGCCCCACTACAGCCCCATTTATACATAAAGGATAAGCTAGTTATATGGCATTCATATATATTAGCTATCTGGATGGACTGGTGGGCCACATGTTCACAGTATAACATCCTTTATTGAGCATGTAGTTGTATATACATTATCATTTGCACTACAGCTCAACACTGCACACACCCACACAAAAGCAGAGGCTGCATTGAGTGTCACTTGAAAAGTTGTACTTGTACATTTTACAGGTGGAAACAGGGCATTTGACAAACCTTGAAGGTACTGGGAACAAATTCAAAGCAGATGCTACTTCATTAAAGTCAGTGGCGTTTTGATTGTTCTGCACTTGAGCAGGGCAGTAGGAAAAGTGGAATCCCTGTATAAATTAAAGCTGTCTCAAGCAGTCACTAACGATCATGGTTCCTCATATGGTTCAGTGCCTTGTGGCTCCTGAAGTATGGATGGTAGATTTGTCAGGAAACAACTAGAGATGAGTGGATGTTGACCTTCAAATGGAAAGAAATGTCAATGCTAAATGAATTTGCTGAATCAGTATTTGGGTCCCGAGACATTTTCAGATAAGCACGGCAGTGTTACGGGTGTGCAAAAGTAGTGGTAAAAGACCTAGAGGATGACAAATGTTGAGAGGGGGGATTATGTTAAGAGGAGACATTAACACAAGGTTAATGACAGAATATTAAGACAGAATATAGATGCAGCAACTATTTCTCTCCCCCTGCTTTATTTATTTATCTATTTATTCACAGACAGCATCTATTTGAAAACATGATTCTAACGTGCTTGGTTCAGCATGAGCTTGGCAAATATGCTGGAACTTTCAATGATGGAGAGGGTTATAGGCCCAAGGGAAGGTTCATTTCTCCATTGGCTGGACTTTTAAAAAGGAGCAGTACTGAAAGGAATCACTCATGTATTCTAGAGCATGGTTACAGCTATGGGGAAGCTTGAACTGGTGGGAGATTGGACTTGACCTAATGTGGAGGAAAGAGTCTACCCCCAATAAGAAATAATGGTCTATAATTTTTCATTTTTCTATAGGACTTACACCTTTTCCTTTTAAAAATCAGTGTTCGTGGATTCTTTCAACACTAATCTTAACTTGGTTTATTTATTTGCTGCTTATAATGATCTGATTGGCTTTTGGGTTTGATATGTAGAGTGCTGCAAGGTGCTCACATGGGACCACAGCAAGTCAAAGCACTGAGTGAATAAAGATATTGTGTATGTCCTGCCATTGTGCTTTGAGTATGTGCATGGCGAGGTAGTTACAGCATTTCCATAACCTATGTAGATGTGGGCTTGTATATCTTGATTTTGTGGTTACATACTGCACGTTCTGAACGAGATGCTATTGTTGACTGGAGAGATCAGTACACGTTTTCAAAAAAGAGGAGGGTATCTTCGACCCCTGGCTTATTTATTTCCAGGCAAAGAAGTGGGTTCTTACACCTTGTATAGGCCAGAAGTTCGGGGGCCTTTGACTGTCAAGTATGATATTATTCCCAGATTAAGAGCGTAACCAATTGGCGAGGTCAACCGTACTCTTGTTCTTTGCTTTTGATACCCTCAAGGTTTATTGCTTGTTAGAGAATTCTGTATTGTAATAATGATAACAGTCTTTCAGATGAAAACACTGCATAGTAATGAATTATTCCGATGTAAGAAGAGAGGAGTTGGAGAATGCCAGTTTTAAAATAATCAAAGCAATGGCACACTATTTGTTCACAAAACTCATTTTGACAAGGTACTGCTGAAGTAAGGGGCAAGAACGAGTAGAATTTTTTAGTGCATCTATTCCTTTTCTCCATTCATTTATCTCCACTTCAGCAGCATGGCAGCAGCATTCTCTTGAATGTCTACAATGAAACCATTTCTTGTCATCTTTCAGTTTCTTTTGATAGGTTTACATAGCACCTTTCATCCTGAAGGAGACCAAAGCACGCTGCAAATGGATGAACAAACTATTGACCATACAATGTTCTTTCATGGAGAAGGAGCCAAAAATCTACAGAATATCAGGTGAGTCATTGTAAAATGTGACACAGCAGGAGTTTGGCTGTGTGCAAACGAATTGCTACATCCCACAGTTCACAAAGAGTTTTGTGAGGAGGAAAAATCCTGGGAGAAATCATACAGCTGAAACTCATGAGATCGCTCGGAGTGCAGGAGATCTTTGGTACTGTATGTGTACTCTAAGTACACCTAACAATTATCAACTTTCATTCATCCGTGATCAGCTCCACATCTCCATGTTGGATACT
Source organism: Dermatemys mawii (assembly GCA_007922305.1). Taxonomy (NCBI): domain Eukaryota; kingdom Metazoa; phylum Chordata; order Testudines; family Dermatemydidae; genus Dermatemys; species Dermatemys mawii. The sequence continues at coordinate 8,268,044 of ML677401.1, read as the reverse complement.
GATCGTCCCTGTATGCTCCTACAGCTTCCATCAGGTCAGTTTAATCACTGCATTACCTAGCCAGCTGGCTCCTGGTTATCCTGAGGATAGCCTCATGGTTTTTTGCTTTGCTAAGTTATGCTCTTTTCTCTTGGTATTAGGGAGGCATAACTTGCTTTGCTCTTGACTCCTACCCGTTTCAAAATCATGCTTCCATTTTTTGTATTACTCACAATTAACCCACTAGTTGCATAGTGCTATTTCTGGTGCAGCATCACAACAAGTTGGATTTATTTGCTCACTGCAAAATACTGCACTGTTGAATATTGCGGCATTATGCTTTCATAACAGGACCATTCAATGCATGGGAGCAGATAGCCCGATGCATTTAGAGATCTTTTCATCCTGCATTCTACTGCAGCTACTTCTGGGGTAAAACACATCAGCTGTCTGATAGCATAGAGCAATATTATATCAAAGTTTAGAAAAAAGTGAAGAAGGATATTGTATACAGCTGAAATGACGAGAGGAATTTTAGAGAAAGACACAATTTACTATGATTAAATGTATATTTATATTGCTTTGAATTATTACAATTGTTTCCCTGTATCTGAATGGAAATTTTCAAGACCAAGAAAAAAATGTGGTTCAAATCATTCCTACTGGTTTTAAAACCAGGCATGGTACCGCAGCCAGCTCTTTCATCCAGAAAAGGTGTAACTGTCACATCAATTTAGAACTTCACTGATGTTATTTTAAATCTGCATTAGTAAAACCAGTAACAAAACATGTCTCTGCTGTCCACGTCTTGCACCTGGAGCAAAGTTATGCTTATGTCTGATCTCTAAATTCAGTATGGCTATTATATCTGGTATGTTCTGCACTTTGTAATGCAGTACATGTGGACTTCTTTACTTAGTGATAACACAACTATATGGTAAAAACATTAGACATTCAAAATTACAGTCAAAAGAAGCTAGTGCAAATGCACCAGCATGACATAGGAAAGCTTGTAATATAAAACTAAAAACAAACGCCTACATTTATAGGTATTATCTGGCAGCTTACTTTGAAACAACAGGCTGTAGCAAGCAGTGTCATTTGAAAGACTTAGCATTGGGGTTTCAGGCTGAAGAAAGACTATAAGCCCAGTGCATTAAGGAGCTGAAATTTTACCAACATTATGGAAGGTCTTACTAGTTGGTCTTCTACCATCTGATAATGTCCTGCAGATGCAATGGGGGAAAAAATATCAAAAGGCAATTCTTAAATATATAACCCTCTCAAATCACAGCCGAAAGGTGACTTCATATAAATGATAAATTCAAACACTTATGCCACACATGGCAGAAAGGTCTTTTCAAAGTAGAGTACAGTATAGAGGAGAAATTGGATGAGATGATCACCCTTGCTCCGGCTTTTTTCTACCAGGTAATAGGGCTGGAAGAATGTAAAGGGAATCTATCTGGCAATGGGAGGATTCCACTGGTACAGACACTGCAGAGAGTCCTAAAGCTGCTCTCCGAGTATCCCTTCACAAGCCTTAGCATAGGGGGCATACCAAAGCTGGGAAGTTGTGCCAGCGGCAGGGTCAGAGTACAGAGGGCAGCCTGGAGAGGCCCCCACATCTGTCTAAAATATGCTGGGGGCCTGTCCATCTCCCAGAGCAGTCCAGGATCAGAGGGCACAAAAGTTCAGCAGAGAATCTCACCCGGGGAGTGCAGTCAGTTATAGAGTATGTCTACACTGCAGGCAGCGGTACGATAGGCAGAAAGTGGAGACACACCCAAGCTGTTTTTAATCTAGCTAGCACAAATACCAACAGCAGTGAAGTCCCAGCAGCCCACACTGCTGCCCCAGCTTTACTGCTAATGATGTTCAAACTAGCTAGAATAAAGTTAGCTTTGGTAAGTCTACGTGGGCTGCAATCACACCGCTGATGGCAGCATGGACATCTCCAAGGTACCCCTTTAGCAGTGTGAGACCTTCTCATTAAAACACATTGCTTCCTTCCATTTAGTCCCGTTACCCAAAACAGATTGTGAAAGCTTCTACAATTAAATACTAAATCGAGCTATACTGAGTATTAAGCATTTATATCAAAGGACAAGAGGTCTAAAAGAAAAGGTCTCTTGGGATGATCTCCATCCAATAGTTTATGAGGTTTTAAAGTATGCTTATTACACTGAGGTGTGGACTAGAGATATGGGCTTACACTGAATAATCTGACTTGAGCTTCTGACTCGAGCTATAGTTCCCCACTGTTTGGGGGTGTTTGCTTTAAGCTCAGGCTAATCTCATGCTGGTACATTAGCTATCCACACAAGCCTGCTCTCATCTCACTGGCTTCAATAGGAGTTGAGGTTGTTCAGTTCCTTGCAGGATTGGGCCCCACGTAGTACCATTTACATTAATTTTATTATCCCCAAATCCACCTCTGATAAACATGTCAATTTCAGCCACTGACTTCTCCAGTGATAAACAGCCTCCATTAACAGTTTGTTCTATTGTGACAATTGTTTTTAGATTTAAAAATATTTAACCTACATTTTCTTGCTAAGCCAATTGCTCAGTGTTCTATTCTCTTTCACCCACAGGACTACTGGTTTCTGTTCCTTCTACAAAATCCATAAGAAAATCTAACTGGAAGTTCATTTACAAAATTTCTTCTATAGTCTTCCATTTCTACTGGCAAGTGATACAGTTTCTTTCTGTAAACCTTAATTTAAAAATATCTTGTATGGGAAGATTTTTCAGTAGCAGCTACAACCATTAAACGTGTCTTTTTATCATATTGATTGCACATATAAAATATCCAGTGACATATCTGAAGAATTTAAAATAATGACATCACCTGCCAAGTGTCATGGCCAGAAGCATAAAAAGGTATTTTATAATTTGCCAATAAAAAACCCAAACTCAGTTCTGCTGTGTTTAACTAGTCAATAAATTCCACACTGATCAGTCTTTTTTTCTTATGTAGATCTTGTTTTTGTAACTTTGAAACTTTAAGTAGCTGGCATATTGTCAACTCACGGGAGGGGGAAAAAATCACCCTTCTTATTTCCAAGCTGACACAACATGTTTTAAGTAGATGAGTGTTCAGTTTCATTACATTAACAACATCTCCGGGCACTCTTTGATGCATCGCTCCAGTGCTTAGTAATTTAGTAACAGGTTGGAAATAGGCAGTGGGGTAAAATGAGACACTGTTGCTAGAGCAACAACTACCCACCTTGAATTAATGGAGTAGCAGAAGTTGACATTTTGCCATGGGGTAATATGAAGTACCTTCCAAAACACACTATAGACGCAGACTCACTTCATCCAATAAGTGACATGTCTAACCTTATTTTTAAGATAATACAGATAAGATTGTCACACCAAAAAAAAAAATGTTAAAGGGATACTGTTAACTCCAATTTGCCTTGAAATTTAGTTTGGGGCTTTTTTTTTAAACCTAGGGCCATTAGAAATGTTTATCTGATTTTTTAAAAAATTTTCACTGGAAAGTTGTTTTCAAACAAATAAATATTTCCCTATCTTGTATGCAACCCAAACACTGCAGTGTTGTGCTAATGCATGAGACCTGAATGTGAAACTGATAAACAAGAACTGAAAATAACCTCATTTGTTTTATTTTCCAGGTGGAGAGAACATGTAGAAAATAAACAGGACAACTAGTGAATTTGTGATGTTCTCCCTCAGTTTTACTAATGGCAGGAGACCAGTGACAGGCTGATAACTGATATACAGAAATGATATACTGATATACAGATACACTGATATACAGAAATGGCTGATTTCTGTATAGACAAGTAGAAATGCTCTGAGCTGCAACTGACAAAGGGCTTGTCTTCACTAGAGCGGGGAGAGATTGATCTTATGGTGATCGATTTATCGCGTCTCATCAAGACGCGATAAATCGATCGCCATCGCGCTCCCGTTGACTCCATAACTCCAGCTCGCCAAAAGGCGCAAGCTGGAGTCGACGGGGGAGCGTGCTGCCGACTGCCGCCGCTGTGAGGACGGCAGGTAAGTCGGCTGTAGATACGCCGATTTCAGCTACATTATTAACATAGCTGAAATTGTCTATCTACAGCCGATCCCCCGCTCTAGTGAAGACCAGCCCAAAGTGTCCTTTGAATTCTTCCATTGAGGGGACAATGGGGCTTTACTCCTACCCATGGAAGAGGCTGAAGGCTCTATCCCTAAACCAATTCAGGAGAATTTACCAAGAATCTTCTCCTTACTGCTTGACCCTCTTAGCTCCCTAGTGCTCCCAGAGAAGCAATATGATCTAGAGAATGGGCCTATAGCTGGAAGTGAGGAGTTCTCAGTTCTGTTCCCAGCTCTGCCACTTCCTTACTTTTACTGAGTCTTTGTGTCTTAATTTCCCCAACTGTAAAATGGAGATAAAGCTACTTTCCTATCTTTGTGAAGCACTTTGAGACCTTCAGATGAAAAGTGTTTATGCAAATGATAAGCATTAGCAACATGGACATCATGCCTCCCATAGGAGGGATACTGCTAACATCTTCCCAACAGAAGGGGCTGTCCCATGGTACAATGGGGGAAATCTACACAAGTAACTGCAGATACCAGCTGATCACATCTTAGGAGTGTTTTGGGATGCATGCAAAATTTAATATCATAGGAACTGATGTTTTTATAATCTTTTAAGGTACTTTTAGTGCTGTTATGTATGAGATATGTCTATAGAAAACCATTTATGAAATTGCACAAACCCAGATTTTATAAGGCCAGAATTCTTGTGACATAATTTAAATCACATTTTCACATGTTTCATGTTCACTTTAAAAATGCATCATCATCCATTCAGCCTCACACACCACTGACTTAGCAATGAAATACAGGTAGGGCCCTACCAATTTCATGGTCACAGGTTGGGAGCCCAGCTCTGAAGGCAAAGCCGCCGCCACCAGCAGCACAGAAGTGAGGATGGCGTGGTATGGTATTGTCACCCTTACGTCTGCATTCCTGCTGGCAGGATGCTGCCTTCAGAGCTGGGTGCCTGGCCAACATCTGCCACTCTCTGGCAACCCAGCTCTAAATGCAGCCCAGAAGTAAGAGTGGCAACACTGTGACCCCCCTAAAATAACCTGGAGACCCCCTTGCAACTCCCTTTTGGGTCAGGACCCCCAATTTGAGAAACCCTGGTCTCCCCTGTAAAATCTGTACAGTATAGGGTAAAAGCAAATAAAAGACCAGATTTCACAGGATTATACACAGAATGCAAATTATAACAATTATTAGAGAAAGACAGAGAAATCAGCCCCTGAAATCAGATGCGCTAGGCTGTGTGGACTTGTACCTGTGTGTAGTCTCATTGATTGCACTGGGACTTGCATAGGCCCAATCGTCTGCACCAGTGCATCTGTTTCTAGGACCAGGGTCAGAGAGAGAGAGATGACAGGGGGTCAGAGGAGATAGCTTTGAAGTGGAAAATCCTATCAGCTGCTATTATTTTTTTTATAATCAGAAAGAAAATCCTCCTCTTTACATTATACTAGTGTAAACCAAGACTGGCGCCACTGAAACAAATGTAGCTCCACTGGTGTAAAATTGCTGTGAATCAGACCTCAGAGATTTAAGGTATTTATAAAGAATTTTCAATTATTGCTAGGAATCAGTCTGAGTTCTGTAATAACCTGTACAAATCTCTGAAGGGAAAACAAAGAACTATTCATATAGATGATCCCCTTGCCAAACTGGGTGTGTGAATGCTTATAAGAATTTGCTTGTATTCCTTTAATATATTGACTTAATACTTTAAGAATAACTCCTTCAAATGCCATAAATTTCAAGAGAGTTATTTTCTATGCTTTCTTCTAAATATGGGATGCATTTAAAACAATGTAGGCAGGCAAATACTTCTTTAAGCATTAAACTGTGCACCAAAGAGGAATTAAAAGATGAGATTTAGAGAATACGTTTTCTAATGTATCAACAGAGCAAGAAAGGAGAAAAGATCAGCGCTGGTATTTTCAGCTACCTCTACTATACAAATTCGAATGTGTTTTTATGAGCACAGCAGCAGCATTGGCAGCACAGCTAACCACAACCAGCAGATGTGAATGCGGTGCATGCAAAAGCTATAATGTGTGGTGCGTGGAAGCTATAATGGACTGCTATCGTGCAAAGTACTCCAGTTAAGTTATGGCTTAGGGCACAGTTAAACAAATCATGGGACCATTCAAATATTTCTCATCCACATCTAAGTATAGACAGTAGTAAAAACGCTGCATCAGTGGAGGTCATCACTATTATGCAAATAGTGTGCTAACGATGCGGAAAACAGGAGGTTTTCTATTTAATGAAGTACAGGTTAAGTTTGGCAGGAAGTATACAGAAAACAGTTTATAAAGCCAGTTGCACCATTAATAATGGGTGATTGCAGTATGTTAATTTCAAATATTTGTATGCAATACATTTAAACGAGTTTTGTTATTTGTGCTTTGTTCTATTACAGCTTTTCTAGGTACCAGGATACCAATTATATATTTATATCGCTATATAATTTATATTCTGAATGGCTGGTGTAGATATAAATATAATTGAACCTGCCTAAAGGTTCAGAATACATACACACACATCTCCCAACCATCCATCCCCAGGGAAAGCAAAGCAAAAAAGGGAGGCTTCCCACTGCATCCAGAAGCGCAACAAATCTGTAGAGCTGATTGGAAAATGAGAATTCAATTTCACGAAAAAATTTGAAGTTTCCATCCTTTTTGAAGTGTTTTTGAACAAAAAAATAGATCTTTTTTTTTTTTTTTTTTTTTTTTGCAAAAAGACATGAGAGACACCCACCCTTGCAGAGCCAAATGGTTAGGGCATTCACACGGGAGGTAGCAGAATCAGGATCAAGTCCCTGTTCTCTAACCAGGCAGAGCAGGGGCTTGAAATGAGATCTCCCACATCTCAGTTGACTGCCCTAACCACTGGGGTTGGTCTCTCTCCTTCACCTCTGCCAGGTCTATCTTGGACCTGAGAAATGTTTTCCACAAAACTTTTGTCAAAACCAATGTGTTTCCTAGAAAAGTTTTGGTTTCAACAAATCTGCATTTTTTGACAAATCAACATTCTGTCGAAAAACCCTTCTAGAGGAGCGAGAAGAAATGCATTCCAAAGCTAAATCTTCTCACTGAGCACAATCTCATCAGCGGTTACTTCCCATTTACACACGAAGGGGTTTCATAGCTTGAGTAGATGACCTTAGTTGCTGGAGAGAGAGGACATCATTCTTGTCAGTGACATATTTACATTACAGCGCACACACACACACAGAGTGTGTCAAAATTCTTCTCATTTATCTACATAGAATAACAGTGTCTTCAACAATGGGTTTATTTGTGGGTAAATGTGAGAAGAATTTGATCACTGTACATTGACATAAGACCCAATACTGAGCGCAATGCTCAGGCAAAACTCCTATTGAAATCAACAATTGGTCAATGAAATCTATTGCTTCAATAGGAGTTCTGCCTGAGTAAGGACTTCAGGATCAAGGAATTGATTTGGGGAAGAGTGGAATGATCACATTCTGTGACCCTTGATTAATGTGCTGAAGCAAAGGTACAAGGATGTAATTATGTCAGGTTATCTCAGCGGAACAGAAAAGTCATCACGGCCAGTATCCTTCTCTTCATTATGATGGCTTATATTAATATGTACACCCAATGACTGGTTCTTATAACACTATGTAAATAATGGAACCTTCTTACTCATCAGATCTACTCTGTGTATATTCAAGTGTCCTTTCTGTTCACTGGAATGACTAAATTAATTGTTTCTTCTTATTCTTATTATCCCTGCGGAACCAACACAGCTAAGAGAGAGTGAACTGGACTCTCTACTTTCTTGTGCATCATCAACAAAAGTGTTTTCCAAGTTCCACTCAGTTACACTTGTACAGTTCCTTTGAAGGCAATGGATGGCCCAGTTGTCACTGCAGGCCTAATTTGACTCACAGAACCTCTAATACTGGTGATGATGTACAAGAGGGGATAGAAGCCAGCTGAAGCTAGAATCACAGGCAATTGAAAAGAAACATCCTTGTACTAGCAAAATGAACACATTGAGACACAATCACAAAGGCCCCGATGCTGTGTTGACACTGTCATTTTCAGGGTAGAATCAAACTTTAAAGAATGATCGCTTGGATACTGGAATAATGTAAACGCTGGTCTAAACGGAGAAATGTACCCTATCAACAACTACAGCTGAGAGGCAAAGCAGAGCTGGTGAGAGAAAAGGAAAACGGTTGGGGAAAATTTTTGGTTTTAGTCAAAATTTAATGTGGCAAAAAATTCTATTCAATTCTGTTAAATTGTGCTGAGGAATAAGTTCTTCACTCAGCATAACGTCTCTTCAGGACAGGGCCAGATTAACCTTCCGTGGGCTCAGCGCCACACATATTTGTGAACCCTGATGGGGGCAATGGGGATGGTGGGGAAGGGAGCTGGCCCCTAGTTGAGGGGCTGGCCGGGACCATGGGACATGGCATGGCAGGGATGGTCCTACTCCGCCCAGCCCAGCGCGAGGGCACTGTTTACAAATCAGCAGCTGCCAGACATACATTGGCCTGCCTGGCCCTGCACTGCCAACATGCCCCTTCCCCTTTGGGGGCGGGCCCATGCTGCGCACTCTCCCCTCCTGCCCAGAGCTCCCATGACCCCCTATGTCCAGCGCCCACCTGCTGAGATCCCCCCTCACAGATCCCTATGTCCAGTGCCCCTCCACCCAGAGAACCCCCCAGCAGGCTCCTCACCACAACTGAACAGTGCCCTGCACGGAGCCACACCCGCTCAGCACCTCCCGCGCACCTACAGCCCCACCATCACAACTGCAGTGTCATACACAGACCACCCACTACTCAGCACCCCAACACACATAGACGTCCCCCACCCCTCCACTGCCAGTGCCCTCCCACCCCATCACTGCCTCTCCCAGATCCCCACTCCCCACTCCCTCCACCGTCGGTGACTGCGTCTGCAGGACTGAGCCAGCAGGGGGTTTGCATCGGCCCCTCTGAAGTGGCTTGATCAGCCAGGCTGAAGTGGGGGCAGGGCTTTCCCAGGCCTGGATCACTCAGAACCTACTTGCTGGGCCCCTCCACTGCCTTCCATACTGTCTGAGACCGGCTTGGCCTCTGCATCAGTCCCAGCAGCTCAGCCCCAAGGAGGCAGGTGTGATCCCACAGGTAGCGGGCAGCAGAGACCACTCAGGGCAGGAGCAATTCTAGGGAGCAGGGCAGACCCCTGTCTGATAACCCCCAGAGCCGTCCCAGCCTGGCTGCGCCCACCGGCCCAAGGGTCAGCAGCCCTGCCCAGCCCGAATCATGAAGCCTGGCTGCTGGGCAGTGAGCCCCCTACTTGCGCATGGGACTTGCTGGCTGGGAGCCGCTCCCACAGCAAGGCCTGGGCACTGGATTGCCCCCAGCAAGGGGCCAAACCCGGCCGCATGGATGGGTTAGAGGGGTCCAAATGGGACCCTTCCCAATGTGGGCCTTGCGGCATAGCGCCACTGTAAACCCAGTACTGGTTCAGGCAAGGAGCCAACTCTAAACGGTGTTTTTTCATCCCACAAAATATAAGGTGAACAAGGCAATAAGGTGCTGGAACAATTCATATAATGGAGATGCTGAGAGCCATTGAACCAAGCTGTAAACCCTGTTTATGATGGAAACCCTGGGGGTGCGATAGTTCCAGCACTGATATACACGTGGCTTTATTACACTGCAAGAAGTGTCTCATGATTTCTTTTGTTAAGTTTAAAACTTTGTTGCTAGAGCCACTGCTAGTCCGATCTTTGATCCCTGACATACACAGCACCCCCATAGCTAGCAACTGGATACTTAGGACTTCATAGTCAGAGTTTTGCCCGAGTAAGCAGGATCAGACTTTGAAATATTCTTAGCATCCTTAAGAACTCAGAACTCTTATGGTCTAGTCTCCAGTGACATATTTTTGAGGGAGTTCATAAACACCCTCATAGACCAGAATCATTCAAAAACCCTCATGAGATATTAGTGACAAACTTTGAAAGAACTCAAACCAAAGGACAAGACACTTTCTGCCATGGATTCTGTTTGAGGGGCTCAGCTGGGTCAGCGCATTTTAATGAGACGCGTTCAAGCGGACACATAAACACACACTTAAGACACAGAGGACTGTCCCTCTAAAAACCCATTTTTCAAATGATAGATGACTGTCAACTTTGCAAAAGCCGAGCATGCAGTGGCTTGATAGCACAGAATGAAAGCAATCTACAAACGCAAGTCTGTTTCTTTTGGCAGCGGAAGGAGTTGCTAATGGATTCATCATTTTCTGTTAAGCATGAGTGTCAAACAAAAAAACATTAAGGGCTCTATTCATCTGAATTTCCGCCTCTGCTCTTGCCAGCCACGGAGGCGCTGTGGCTGGAAACTCACAGAGGCGAATTCTGGTTCAGCCTCCCAATTTCTATGGCAAAGGCTGTATGGAACTTGGAATTGGTTCTATTGGTTCTTGTTCCCAGCCCCTCGCCCCCTTCTCCTCTTGCATGAAGGCTCAGAGTTAATCTTCCCAACTGACTGCTGTCTGTGGAATCGATCCACCAGCCATCACCACCACCCTATCAATCGGCTTTGCAGTGCATTCTTGGGAGGACAAGAGAGTCTCCTAGACTGATTGATGGCTACTGGACCTTCACGCCAATCAGCCCCAGAAAGTTGCAGCCACCCTTCCAAACAAACAGAAAATGAGAAAGAGTCAAAAGAGGGCCTAGGAGGTGGACTCCTGGCTAGCAGGAGATCAAGTATTCCTTTACAAAGGAAAAGAAACAAGAGAGATTGAAGGAGTCTTTAGCCTACCAGGTAAAGGCAACAGGGGTGCCGGAACAGGGGGGGCCAGAGGGCCATGGTCCCCCACTTTTTACTGGCTGTTAGGGTGAGTAGGAGTAGGGGGTTGAGAAGAGAGAGAAGAGTGAGAAGAGGACGGGGTGTTGGGAGGAAGAGGCAGCATTGGAGTGGGGCATAGGGAAGACGTAGTCTGGAAGCGTGGCCTCTGCGGGTGGCACAGTACAGGGGGTGGGGCAACGGTTCGGGTGCCGGGGCCCCCACTCCTTTTTGGAAGCCTCCGCTGCTCCTGAAAGACACTTAGCGCTTAGGTGATTGAATGTACTTAGCGCTTAGCTTAGCTTAGCGCTTAGGTGATTGAATGTACTTTCAATTACCATGTACATTTCTGAGAAGGAGGTGAAAACTCCAAACACTAGTAAACAGTTCATGCTCTTTATACATAAAGCACTTCAAGACAAACCCACACTAGTTTTTGAAGCAATAGAAGACAACAGGACAGAATGGCACCTTGCAGCAGCACTGGGCAGGCAGCACGAGAAAAACCCCAGGGCCTTGACCTGAGTCCCCCACACAGAAGTGCGGGGGAAGCTGAAGCCCCCAGACCCCTGCTGTGACCCTGGGACACGGACAGAGCTTCTCCAGTCTTGGAGCCACAGTGGAGGAGGCAGAAAGGAGCAAACGGTTATGGGGCTGCACTGAGAGGGTAGAATGGGGAGGGGACCCTGAGTAGAACAAGAGTGGGCCCCAGGGAAGGGACAGAAAGGAGTGCAGCTGTGGGTGGGGGCGCAGGCTGAAGCGAGTGGGGAGTAGGGGTGCCAACTTTCTGATTGCAGAAAACCGAACACTCTTGCCCCATCCCTTCCCCAAGGCCCTGCCCCTCTACTCACTCCATCCTCCCTCCCTCCGTCGCTCGCTCTCACCCACCCTCACTCATTTTCACTGGGATGGAGCAGGGGGCTGGGCTGTGGGAGGGGATGAGGGGGTTGGGTTGCGGGCGGGGGTTCAGGGGTGGGGCAGCGGGTTGGCGTTGGGGGGGCGGTGAAGGCTCTGGCTGGAGTGGGGCAAGGGATGAGGGGTTTGGAGTGTGGGAGGGGGTGGAGGCTCTTGGAGGGATTTTGGGTGTGGGAGGGGATTCTGAGCTGGGGGAAGGGAGGAGGGCTCTGGGGTGGGGCTGGGATGAGGGACTTGGGGCGCCGGAGCAGACTTTGGGCTGGGGCAGGGGTTTGGGGCACAGAAGGGAGTGTGGACTCTGGGTGGGAGCTTGGGTGCGGGAGGGGGTTCAGGGCTGAAGCAGGGGGTACAGGTGTGGGCTCCGGGTGGCACTTACCTCAGGCGGCTTCCGGAAGCAGCCTGCATGTTCCTGTAGCACTAGGTGCAGAGGCGGCTCTGAGTGCTAACCCCGCCACAGGCACTACCCCCGAAGCTCCAATTGGACTAAAAGAGGGGGTTAGTGGATTTATGGTTGAGTACAACAGTCTGACAGAATCTCGCACACCTTGTTTTTGTTTAACATGGGCATTTTCTTCCTGAATCGCAGGAATTGTTTGTAATGGGAGTTTTGCCTAAGTAAGAATGGAATAAAGGGTACAGGGCCTTAGTGAAAATCACCTCACAATTCACCAGCAGAATACTTTACTATACATAAGCAATAGTTCATGGCAGGGGCTAAAATTACAGCATTTCATTGAAATGTTATTAGGGTTTGTTTGCTGACATGTTTTCTTTAAAAAACCTGGATTGTTTAAAGAACAATTGACACGAGATACCAGAAACCTAAAATATTACCTTAACCCCCTATAATCATATTTTTAGATGTCTTGTTTCACTACTAGTTTCAGCAAGGAATGCACAGAATGATCAAACGAGATTTAGGTAGTAGCAATTATTGGTACATTTCAGATGAGCACAGCACGAAGGATAAGTCTAAAGAAAGATTAAGACCCAAATACTAAGGGAGAAAAAAAAAAGAAAAGATAGAGCAAAAAGGACTGACAAGCAGGAAAGGACTAGCTACCTGCAGGAAGCTGGTATTCTTATGTGAGATGTGAGTGACCCAGTCTAGGCTGGAATGTTATCTCTATGTGATCTACAGAATTTCTCTCTTCACTGTAGTAACTGTAGAAGAGTGAATTAAAGTCTTAAGGAGAAAAATCAATAAAGAAAAAAATGGCAGAAGAAGAGCCTTTCAAGAGCTGTATAAAAAAATCTCTTAAATTATCATGGATGGCAAACCAATATTTCTAAGTTTGTGACAAAGAAAAAAAAAGAATCCCAAAAACCCAAATAAAAAGAGGAGAGAGGATTTTTTTCATCTTGAAGAATATTTGTCAATGACCTTATCTAGTGATCATCTCCCACATGGTCAGAGTTGCCCCTATAATAGGCTACATTTGGATTTTCTCTGCCACTCTCACCCTGAACTAGACTTCTTATTCCTTTCTCTCAGGGCCTTGAATTATGCCCCAACTACTCTATTGAGACGGAACATATTTACCCAAAAAGTCCTGTCCGAAAGTAAAAAGTATATCTGGTTCCTTGCAGACTAGTCAAACAATAAAGGCCTGGAAATGGGTTACTCCAACAACCCCTTGTAACATTCAACTTTGTCCTTAACAGAGGACCCTGCTCTCTGTGTGTCTAATGGCCCCTCCTAGTAAACCTTTGTACTGTACGTTCTTTGGTTTTTACTGCATCGAGCCCTGCTGTACAGGCTCATAGCATAAGCCTCCTGCCCCTAACTAGAACACCTCTCTTCCGAGAAAGACAGCTTTTTATGCCTGCAGTTTTAATAGGGGCCAACTGAAGTATTTCCTGTTTCTCTCAAGCCTTAATTTAACCTCTTCCCTGCCAGGAGGTACATGTTCCATCATCATACTGGACACATCTCATCTCATCTCTAACCAATGGGAACCAGCGGTGTGTTTTCTTCTGGGGACTCATGTTCCTCTGGCAAGCACATAGTGCATTGAAAGATATCAGTTTAAATTGGGAAAGTCTGAATTGCACCACTGCTCCCTGCTGGAATCACAAGAAACGGATCATGGTGGATACACCTGCCTGATCCCAGTGGATGATCCCTGCTTGGTGCTTTAGAAAAAGGGAAACCCGTAAAAAGATCTTGGATATTATGCACCAGGGGAAACCTTCTTCTCAGTCCAAGTGTTTGAGATGACTTTAATGCTGTGCACATCAGCAAGAATCACGCTCATTAACATCCATGCTCATTTCTAGTTGTACTCAAAAATACCGTGATGCCCCAAGTTCAATTGGCTACTCCTAGTACAGGTAAGCATGTGCATAAACTTGTGTAGACCCAAGTGATAATAACTTTTTTCTTAAATTCTGGTAAAATGGATTCTGCCATTATCTCTAGGAGCAGTTACTGCCAACTTGGGGGGAAGCGGAGTTGGAGGGGGGAGAAATAGCCTTATCACGGCCTCCCGCAATGAAGCAGTCAGCAGCAGGAGGCAGAGACAGTAGTCAGTGCCTTGTGCACAGAAGGCTGAGCTTTCTTTACAGACCATATTTCAGCCTCTCTTTGCTTAAAAAAAGAAAATGGATGCCTATGTCAATGTGTTATGGAGGCTACATCAGTCCTCTGACTCTGGTAAGAATTAGCCCCATTATTAAAGACAGGTGAACTGAAGCACAGAGGTTTACTTGCGCAAGGTCATACAGCAAGTAAGTGACATGCCCAAGAATAGAATCTGGGAGTGCAATTTCACTCTCAGTCCCTTGTTGTAACCACTAGGCCAGGGATCGGCAACCTTTCAGAAGTGGTGTGCCGAGTCTTCATTTATTCCCTCTAATTTAAGGTTTCGCGTGCCAGTAATACATTTTTATGTTTTTAGAAAGTCTCTTTCTATAAGTCTATAATGTATAACTAAACTATTGTTGTATGTAAAGTCAATAAGGTTTTTAAAATGTTTAAGAAGCTTCATTTGCAATTAAATTAAAATGCAGAGCCCCCCTGGACTGGTGACCAGGACCCGGGAAGTGTGAATGCCACTGAAAATCAGCTCGCGTGATGCTTTCGGCACGTGTGCCATAGGTTGCCTACCCCTGCACTAGGCACACAAAAATAGAAATGCATGAACAGGATTCAGAAAGGGAAACCACTTAAGAAAAGGAGGCACAAACTGTCTCTCATGCAGTTTTGTAAAGCCATCTGTTTAAACATCAGAATAGTGCTGTTGAGTTTTCATCACAATACAGAATCAAGGGTCAAAAGCTGAACGTGTGTGAGTCATCCATCCTTGTGTTTTTATCAGGTGTGCGCAGTCAGTTATTGAAAAATGACTAGTGTATTTTAAATCTCTCTTTTGGAGGGTATTCTAAACATAACCCACCTATCCCATAGCCAAATCTCTCATTTTAAACAAGAGGAGTAAGACATGATTAACTAGGTGTTTTAAACAGGTGCAATGTTTAGTAATATTATATACATTTTCATGAGCTCTTACTTGGAAATAAAGGAACATATTCCATTTGTCGGGCAGAGGGTTACATCTATTGTATTTCCGTAATAGCTCACATGGTAAAACTTATTTATTTTATGTGAGGGAAGTTAATATAACTGGGGACCACTGAAAAGACTAACTACTGTTAGGACAAAAGACATTTTTGGATCTGGGCTTCAAGAGAGGTTGTCCTGTTTAAGGCTCTCTCCTTAAATACCAGAGGATACCAGTTTAGCTTTCTCATTAATCGTGGAGACAGACTGATCAATAGGTCCCTAGAGCAAAATGCAAACACCTCGGGAAGGACAGTCCAAAGAGGGTGGGGGGAAATAACTATTTAAAAGTTGTCTTATCTGGCATGTCTGTTCTAACAGTTGTGTGAACAGTAGTGACACTTAGTGGTGAAAGCAGCCAACTATCTAAAATCGGAAAGGAAGAGGAAGTAGGTGGGTGGAGACAAAGTCTAAGAGACAGGTTGATGTCAATGGGAACTGTGATGCAGTGGACTACTGGGGTTTTCTTTGAATTACCTAAGGTACAACAGAATGTTGATGTACTGGGTATGGTGGGTCAACAGCTGATACTCATATTGCTTCCTATGCCAGGAATGTTCTTTGGGGAACACAGAAGGGGTTAATCCAGGACTGTCCCTATTTACCAATGATGAGGTGTCCCTCCATTAAAAAAAATTAACTGCTTCTTTTTGGAAAGGAAGTGACAAGTGAATGATCTACAGATGCCACTGAAATGATACTCTTTCCTGTGACCTTTCGGGAAAACTCAAGGTTATGGTAATCAAGACATTTCCATTCAGTCTTGAAATGAAAGCTTGCTCTCTTACCGTTGTGATCACGGTGAGGAATGACTGGTTGCCATAATAACAATGTGCACAACGGCTGATTGACTGGGTGACAGCATCTAACTGCATGTGTGCATCACACAACCAAGCTGGAGAAATTTGTGGGACTGTTGACAACCCCTTTTCTCCTTTACTCAAAATACCTTTGTTACCCACCTGAGAAGCAAGCCCCCAAAATCAAAACCAAGTCAAGTGGAATAAATGGAGCATGCCTGATACAAAGCATCCATATTCACTGAACAAAAGCTGGTAAACGTAAAGAGTGTACACTACAGATCAGGGGTAGCCTTACCATATACAGCGTATCAACAAGTTAGACAGGTTTTACATGACTGTTTAATCTGTCATTTACTATTTAACAATAAAAGTCACCACAGCAACTACTACATCACAGAGAGTCAAGACAGCTGCTTGACAGTATGGTTAAAACAGCACAGGTATAGAAAGATAGCCAGTAACAAAGTCAAATTTCTATACTGATTTGATATTAGGTCGGGAGATGCTTGATGCCATACCATTATGTTTCCATACATTACACAGATATGAAAGAAAAATCACTTAAAAGATATTCTAGAACATCTTGAAAAGTTGCTTGGCATGATTTGTTGGATCAGGGCTGTATGCTCCATCAGGTGAAACATTGGATTGGGATTTGGGTGACCTGGACTCTGTTACTTGACCTTCAACTCTCCGTATCTCTCCTTCCCCATTCTGTGTCTGTCTGTTTAGACTGTAAGCTTTTAGGGGCAGGGACTGTTTCTGTATGTCGGCAGAGTGGCCAGCATAATGGGATCCCCAACCTACGTTGGGACATCTACATGCTACTATAATAAATATAATAAGTATTCCTAGGGCAGTAAAGGTAGATGCCTTAATTATACTTCCTCCAGCTGACTACAAAGGGTGTAGGGTGTGAGTTCAATTTTAAAGGGCACAGAGAGGGCCATAAAATTTATATAAATGACCTAAAATAGCTATCTCTGTAGCAAAAAAGGTGACAATTTTATCATCTGATATCTTGGTTCCTTCTAGAAGGCTGAGGCTTCATCTGCACTAGGAAATAGCACCACTTCAACAACTGGTTGGCAGCAATCAGCTTAGCTGAACTGGTGTTGACCGCAGTTTAGTATAAGTGTAGACAAGGACAATCCATGGAGAGCACCAGTTCAGTGAAAGGTAGTTAAAGCACAGGGGTTAATTATGGTTAGTTGAATGACTGTTGATCATGAAAATGTAGACAAGGCCGTAGTTTCTGATGGAAAGCTGGGAAATTTCCTATTTTGAGCTCTGACAAGATGTAAAATATGGGACTTTAAAATAATGACACAAGAAAAACTTTTACTTATGCGGGATTGAACATTGCTCATCTTGGGCCTTGGGCAGATGTAAATATGATGCAGAGAAAAAAAATCAGATCTGGCGGGAGAAGGGAGAGATTTATCTGCAGTAGGTTGATCTTAAAAATGTGATGGTGACCCAATGTTCGGAAAGTTAGAATAATTCCTTAGGGGGCATGGATTTAGTTTGTCGAGCAAAGGCAGGATGGTCAAAGGTGAAGGGCATGATAAATTCATCCAGCAACTTCACATACATGATGTTTACATAATTTATATTGGTATTGTGATGGAGTCAGACCAGAAGGATATAAGAGAGTGCTGGAAGGCAGGTATATTAGTCTCAGGATGTGCAGGTCCCTGTTCCCTGGATAGCCAAACAAAGGCTACTCCAGGCCAATCAAGACACCTGGGGCCAATTAAGAACATTCCAGAAAGGAGTAGAAACAGCTAGCCTGATTGAGACACCTGAAGCCAATCAGGGACTGGCTGAAACCAGATAAAAACCTCCCAGTTAGTCAGATGGCTGTGGGTGTCAGGAGCTGTGGAAGGAAGTTGTGCTGTTGGTGAGACTGAGTGGTGGACAACATATCATACAGAAGGAAGGAGGCCCTGAGGTAAGGGTGAAGTGGAGTTTGAAGAAGTGGGGACTACTGTGAGGAAGTAGCCCAGGGAATTGTATTGTGTTTTGTGGCTGAAAGGTCAGCCATCTTAGCTGATACTATTAGGGTCCCTGGGCTGGAGCCTGGAGTAGAGGGTGAGCCCGGGCTCCCCGCTTTTTCCATCTTCCATACTGGCCTGTGATGAAGGTAACTCACTAGGTGGTGACTCTTGCCAATTATACTGAGAAAGGGAGGTCACTCTGGGGCCTAGATGAGTTTCTGAGGCCCCTAAATCTGCCAGGAAGCGCAGGATCCACAAGTACAAACTTGGAGCTTTGTCACAGTATATTATTGAGGACATATTAAAGCACAGCTACTATAACTTGGCCCTGATTTCTCCTCCTCATGGAGACCAGTTTCTGAGGATCTGCCCTGCTCCTACAACTGGGTTGGAGTTGTTTTTGAAAAAATGTCTCTCCAAATGCCTGTATCCCCCTCTCCCTTGTGAAGATGACAGCAAGCTCCTTTCATCACTCCCCTCCTATGAGGGGTCATCTCTCCTGAACAGGCCTGCCGAGGTCTGGTATGAGCTCTGCCAACCATGTCCTCTCTAGCAGCCAGGCAAGAAGAAGCAGAGAGAGAACCAGATATTGAGAGATATTGACTCTTTGCAGTGCCAAATGTGGGAGCAAGGGCTGTGTGCTGGGAGTCAAGAGGAAATGGGGTGATGGAAACTACAGATAGGTGAGGCAAAATTACTAGGAAGAGGTAGAAATGGGGAAGGTACAAATTAAAGACAGCAGCTAAGGAGGGACTTCAGAAGAGGAGGAAGCTGGGTGAGTGGTAGCTTGGGACAAGGGAAAGGGGAAGGTCAGTCAGTGCGTAGGTATGAGTAGCTGAACTGAGAGGAAGAATCTGCTTGGTTGGGGTGAGAGGAGACAGAAGGAAAATTCTTCCCATGGGTGATGTTTCTTCATCTACCCCTTGTTTCTGGAGTTGCTCTGTCCAGCATTCAAGGGCTGGAGCATGACTTTTGCAGACGCCTGGTCAGTATACACAGGGAGAATGCGGCTTTGTAGCGGCTGAATGAATGGAGTGAGACCCTAACCCGCCTCAATTGAGCGTGCAGCACCTGGAGTTAGTATCCAAACTCATCCCCTCATCCTAAGCAGCTCCTTGGGAGCTCAAGACGGTAACAATATTTAAATCTCAGTCTGAGTTTCCTGCTTGAGCTCAGTGATCCTTGGGGTTTCCCTTCAAGAAATTCTGTCTCCTAGCTTCCTGCCCTCACTGAGATAGAAGGAAGAACATGGCTTTAGATTAATATTAGGGACAGATGATCGGCTAGGACTTAATGACCGTATCCTCCTGTCTATATAGGAGAAATATACTAGCTTGGAAAGGACTCCTAATAGAGATAAATGATTGTGTCACGTGCAGCCTTTTCAAATAATTCTTTTAAATGGTGAAACACAAAAGCAGAGCATCGTGCCATCGATTGCCTGATCCTGCAAGGCTTGGATGGGAATTTTGCCTGAGCAGAGCAAGGCAGGATTCAGCACTCAAATACGCACCGCTCCACGGCATTTGCGCCACTCCCAGGTTATCAGCACTGAGCTGCACCGAGTCTGAACAGTCCACTGATGACTGAAATGGTGAGGAATACATCTGAACAGCAGGCTGACTACTCAGCGAGGTATTGCGGGTAATTAGAGATTAATTACAATCCCATAGTTTGTATCATGGTTCAGGGTCAGCCCGGGGTCAGCGCACATGGCAAACTTAGAGAGCTGTGACTAGATGGATGACGCCAGCTCAGAGCGGCTCAGGAAAGTGAAGCGTATAGAAACGAGGAGCCAGTGAGACTGGGGAGCGGACTCACAGCCAGGGTGCTGGCGACAGCAGTCACACTGAGTTGTGGAGCCTGGAGTCACTGAGAAATGTTAACAAGCAGCAGAGAGAACACAGCTGCGCTAACTACCCCACTGCAGCCCTGACTTCTCCAATTAACTTTTTCCAGCCTTTCTGAGATTTGGGAAATCTGAGGCACAGTCCTGTTGCCAGAGAAAGCTGGTTAAAAGAGAAAAGTTGGTGGGAGGGAAGGGAAAAGGCTCTCCTGCTTAATATGTATATTAGGTTCTTACTGGGGGATTAATCCAGGGAAATGTTTTTGGCTAGTCAAGGTGGGGTTTTCCTCAGAGTTTGTATTAAAAGAAGGATGCACATACATCTCCAAGGCAGAACACATTTATCATCAACTCCTCTCCCCTTTGCTAGAGAAATTGGTCAATTTTTGTGACAAATAAGGTTCACAAACCAGTCTAGGACAGAAGAAGAGGCAGCCTCATGACCTGAATATGCAAAATGAATATACTGACAATGCGATAACTGGAAGATACAGAACTGCAGCACTTAGTGAAGACAGGAGTATATCAGTACAGAGCTGTGTCACTGGTCTCTCTGGCAATTAATTATGTGCAGGAAGCTTTTTTTTTAAAAAAAATAATCCATTACAAAAAATTCACTGACTGTCAAAGTAAAAAGCTAGTTTGTAGTATTCAGAGATGGAGGAAGAGAGGATTGGTTCTTGCAAGGGACAGATGGTATATAGAGCATATACCCACTCTCTTGTGTGCCTTCAGCCGTATTTGCAGGTGGCTACTACTGCTGTGCCTTACTGAATGAAGATCTGTGTAAATTCCTAAACATATGATCATCAGTTCCCCTCTGTATAACAAGGGAGTATTTTCCCCTCTGCCTGGATTTCATTTCCACATGCATCTGTGCAGTTTGCCTAAATCCTGCCCAGTGCCAGGAAGCACTTCCAATTCTTTATAATTTCAGCAGGCGAGGGACACTAATATTTAGATTAATTATTACAAACACACAAACGTGCTCCAGTTCCTTTTTTGATGCATGGATCTTGGACACAGGACATTTCAAAAGTTTATATTTATTGATTAGACCAGCAATAATAATTGCATTTATTGAGTGCTTTGCATCCAAGGATCTCAAACCATTTAATCTATAAGTGGGTCTCCATTATGATCTCCCTTTGCTGGTGGGTAAACAGAGAGGTTAAGTGACTTGGTCAAGGTTATGATAATATCTAACTATCCTGCCTCCCAGTTCACTGCCTTATCCACTGAACCACCACTAGCATCAATTTTCTTCTCCAAGATACTTAGCATGAGATGGTCCTAAGGTTTGTGGGTCCCTCTCTGAAGATGTGGACAGGCCTCAGGTAGACATTGCCACCCAAAGAGAGATGAAGGTGAATTCAGCATTTGTTGTGGGGATAGTTGCAAGTACCTGAAGCATTTGTCACTTGGAAAGATACAGCAGCTGCTGAGGTACGTGGAGGGAAAGAGAGGCAGAGAATAGATTCAGTTGCTTAGGGACTTGGGAGAGTTTGAATCCAAAGTTCATCTGACAAGGTAGGGAGAGATCATATTGGCCTACTGGTGTTTGGAGGAGGCTGTAGAGTGGCAGCACTTGGATATTACAGCAGTATAAATGCTTATAGAAAAGATAGGTGAATGGGTGTGCTGGAAAACAGAAAATTCAGAAGTTGCATAATTAGCATGTTCCTTGCCTGTCCCTGAGTCAGCTAACACCTGCATGCCCAGAGCTGTGAAAGCTTCACACACCTACCCCGTGCCATCTCCAGAATATACCCTTACACAAACAATACAGTACAATAACAGATGTCAAACTCTGCTGTATCACAAGTGTAAGCTGCACTGTTTGGGATCACTAACAGAATACTGTGGACTGATTGTACAGGTCGTTTTTTTTTTTTAATTAGCGACAGTAGTAACCCAGTCATTATTTATTATTTACTAGAGCTCTTCTTATGCTTTCACCAATGATAAAATAATCTATCTACTTCAATCCAAGGGAAACCCAAGCAAAAACAATCTAAGAATGCAGTATCAAAGAGCTTGTCCCCATGTTTAGCACTGCACAAAATAGATCTGAATAAAAAGTGTTTGAAGTATAATTTGAAATGCTTCCTTTAAAAATGCTTATTTTTATTCCATGTATGTGTATATATTTGTATGTATTTCTGTATGTATACATATATGAAATACACACACACACACATTTACGCCTGTTGGCTCCAAGAATTGGTGGATTTCCTGACACTAAGCACTATTGTTAAGTGCATTAGTGCTTAGCACAGTGGGAGCTCCTGACCTGCCTGCACCAAAGGATTAAACCAAATGACACATTTTTGCTCACATCCTTCTCAGAGTGGGGAGGTGAAGGGTGATGGGTTGAAGGGACAGCTGCAGTGTACACAATGCTTCAATCCCTTTCAATATATCAGAGATTAGCTAATATACAGTTAATTTGAATAGCACAGCTTGGTTGGTTAGGAGACCTCCACCTCAAAGGACACAGTACATATTGCCCTTTTATGAATTTTGCATTACAGATTACGTAGTCCTCCAGGGAGCTTAGCTCATAGGACAAAATCAGGGCCCAAACCACAACTCCCCAAAAGCAATGCACACAGACTGGGAAATGTGGTTTAATGTTTTGCTGAATTGGTTCGAGATGAATTGTTTGGTCTGAAAACTGTTGCATGAAACTGTTGCAAATGAAACCATCTGAGAACCATTTTCAAAACCCTAGTCCCAGGCTTGACAAAACTAAGGCCTGGTCTGCACTTAAAAGTTTTATTGGCAAAGTTATGTTGGTTAGGAGTGTCACTTTTGGGATTTTTTGTACTGATACAGATATGCCCTGTGGACACAACTATATTGGCAAAAAAGTCCTTTTGTTGGTATACCTAATTTTGCCCAGGGAACTGCTAAAAATAGGGGCCTAACAAAGTCATGGTCCATTTTGGTCAATTGCATGGTCATAGGATTTTTTTAAATTGTCAGTTTCATGATTTCAGCTATTTAAATCTGAAATTTCACAGTGTTGTAATTGTAGGAGTCCTGATCCAAAAAGAAAGTGTAAGAGTGTGTGTGTGTGTGTGTGTGTGGCGGGTGACATTGCAGTACTGCTACTTTTACTTCTGTGCTGCTGCTGACAGCAACGCTGCCTTCAGAGCTGGGCAGCTGGAGAATGGTGGCTGCTGGCTGGGATCCCAGCTTTGAAGGCAGAGCCGTTGCCAGCACCAGCAGCACAGAAGTAAGGATAGCTTGGTGTGGTATGAACACTTTCATTTCTGTGCTGCTGCCTGCAGAGCTGGGCCTTCAGTCAGCAGCCATCACTCTCCAGCTGCTCCACTCTGAAAGCAGCGGAAGTAGGGGTATAGCATTGTATGATATTGCTACTCTTACTTCTATGCTGCTGCTGTGGGGATGCTGCCTTAAGAGCTGGGCACCCGGCCATCAGCTGCCACTCTCTAGCCCCCCAGCTCTGAAAGCAGTGCAGAAGTAAGGGTGGCAATACTAGGACCCCTCTAAAATAACTCTGTGACCTCCTCTGCAACTACCTCTTGGGTCAGGACCCTCAATTTGAAAAATGCTGGTCTCCCCCATAAAATCTGTATAATATAGCATAAAAGCACACAAAAGACCAGATTTCATGAAGGGAGACCAGATTTCATGGTTCATGATGCGTTTTTCATGGCCGTGAATTTGGTAGGGCCCAATCTATAAATTATCCTGGCAAAAGGACACGTTTGTGTATACTGAGTCTACACTAGGAGGGTTTGGTATACTTACAAAATACAAATTTTTGAAAATTATTTGAGTTCTATTTAACACAAGATCACCCTATGAGACAAACTTATCTATTTTAAATGTCTACTTCCATGCAAAATTAACCAGTATCTTTTTCTTTATATGTGAGATCATGTTGATATATTATTAAAAAAATATTAATCACTTCTGTGGAAAGAACTAATATAATCAAGTAATTAATAAGTAATTTGAAAGTAAAGAACATATCCATAGTTTACTATTTCTCATTTGGATACAGTGGAGTATACTTTCTTAGTCATCACTGTTGACCAGCTAGTGGCTAACCACTCGGTTATGTGAGACTTCCCAGACCATATTTCAGAAATCGAAGAAAGTCAGCTCATGTTTCATGGAAGTAATTAGACAGGCCCAATGGCTAATTATCCAGGGACATTACAAGGATGATTAACTATCATTTACCTAGTATGAGACAGGTATATTTTTTCCTCCAGAAATATATCTTTATGGGTATTCTTTGATGCAAAAGTTTGAAAGCTGTGCTAATGCAGTTGGAAAAAAATATTAATGAACAGCAAACAGATTGTTTGTAAATTTAATCCCTATGGTCAAGTCATGTTTCAGTCTGCTAAACACAATCATTGCATGTTTGCTTCAGCACGTTTTTGCATCATCCCATAGTAACTTTGTGATGCAAATGTTCTCACAGGCAACGCCAGCCCGGATGAGTACAGTGGTGAACTCCTGGCCCCAAGAACTCAATGGGAATTTTGCCCTTGACTTCTGTGGGGCCAGAACTTCAGCTCACGTGCCTAACCATGGAATGATGCTAACAGGACAAAATTCAGACACATAATGACTCTGCCAAGAAAAGTCAATGCTTGAAGCATGAGGAGGAGAGGAGCCGGCTGCTTCCCAAAGCTCAAGGGTTGGGTTGAAGGCTCTCCATACTGCCTCCTAATTGCCCGCTGGAGCAGCTTTCCAGGGTTATAAAATCTGTACAATTGTGGCTGCTTCCCTGGCTTCTACTCTGCATAATCCCAGTGTGGCCTTTCATACCAGTCTGTGAGGAGCTGACTCAGAGATGTTTTCCAGGGTGGAGAATTCTTCTAGCAGAAGTTCCAGAAGCGTCTCTGCAGAGTTGAGTGACCTGAGGGCCTTCTGGTTGTTTTCAGCACCTCTGCTAAATTCCACTCCAGGGAAGTGATGCTAATGACCCTATCATCATTCTATTTATTTTGATTGAACACAGATAAACAGAGACCTATCCCACCTTCGAGGCACCCTGACAAATTATGCGAAATACAACTATAACAAAAAGGTGTAGTAGAGAAGAACAGGAAACCAACAGTAGATGCCCATAAAAACCCAACACCCTTCCACAATGATCTAACCGACTATCTCTGAGGAAAACAAATTCACTTGGCAGGAGAGGTGAATGGGGGAAAAAGGGAGATACCTTTCACCAAACCATCTTTGTTTTCCAAATAAACTGAGAAACTGCAGACAAGTGCACTGTAATCACTATTTTAGACTTGCAAAATTCTACTCATCAGCTTGTGAGGGATAAGTAATTCTTCTTTATGGTCAAATAAAACATTTACTTTTTCATCAGCACCACCCTCATCATCCTTGTGAGAGCAAATTTTGTACCTGGGCTGGCAAATTTCCAAGACAAATTTGCAAGGCTGAATGATTCATTTGCATCTGGTATTCATATACCATAGATAGTCTTCATAAAACCTTAAATGATTATAGTTAATAAAAGTGAGATCCAATGACAGACAGCAAAATACAGTAAACGTGCAATTAGAGATTATGTATCAGTTGAGTAATGAATATGAATCTAATTAAAATTCTACTGCTTCCCACAAAAAATGGTAGCTGAAGTGTGATTCACCCTTCCTAAGCATTCTTTAAAATATTATACAGGGTACATAAAAAGCTCCTTATGTGTCATGTATATTTCATTATTATGCAATGGGATAAATTTCACTCTTTCCAACTCATGTACATTTTTTATTGTTTTTCTGTGAGCCAACCATCATTTGACATTAAGGAGGACAAAATAACACCATAATGTTCTATTTCAAAGTATAAGCCACAAATTATGTATTTTCTTATATCTTGTACTAGCACTGAGCTACCTGGTCTGTGTAAAATAAATTAATGATAACTAGAGCTGAATGAATACTTTACAGCAACCAATTTATTAGACAGATTTTGCTTCTTTTTCTCTTTGCCAGTTGCTTGCAAGCATCTTACAATTATCTTGATGTTTTCCTTTAAATGATTCACTACATAATTCCAACAAATAATGTAGATTGTGTGTGCATGGTTTGTTATAAGGATCTGGTACTCAGAAATCAAGCAAGGGGGTTTAATTTTAATTGGAGAGGCAGGTAAGGTGGTGTATTTCTGGGCTATTTCACAGAGAAGACGAGTGACCCAGTGGTTAGGACGCTAGCCTGGCCCTCAGGAGGCCTCCATTCAATTCCCTCCTGAAACACAGACTTTTCGGGTGAGTTACTCTCTGTTTTGTGTGTTCTTTCCCCATCTGTAGAGTGGGGATAACAGCACTTCCCTATCTCAAAGGGATGTTGTAAGAATAAATACATTAAAGATTGTCAGGCATTCAGATCCTGTGGTAATAGTGGCCTTGTAAGAACTTGAGATAGAGTCTGTTTCCTGATCATATGAGCATATAATCAAGTTTTTGATATCAAAATTCACTTAAAATGTGTGGTTTTCATAAACATTCCTGCCAGCAACTACCACTACCAGGGCTGGCTCTAGGCACCAGCCAAGGAAGTATATGTCTGGGGCCGCACATTGTAAGGGGTGGCCTTCAAGTCAATCTTGGGGCAGCACAATTCAGCCGCCCCTCCTGCCCCCCATTTGTTTGGGAGGTTTTGCGTCAGCAGTTCGGGCAGCTTTTTTTTTGCTTCAGCAGTTCAGGCGGCTTTGTTTGTTTGTTTGGGGTGGCAAAAAAGGTAGAACCAGCCCTGTCCATTACAATATTCACAGAAAATGAATACAAAAGGGATATGAACATGGTTTATGTAAATTCATTTAAAATTAGAACAAAGAGTCACATAAAATTGGTTGCAGTATTTATCCAGATTTCATTAATCGGATTTTATTAGCCCTTTGTTGCTCAGATAGAGAAGCTGGTGAACACAATTTGCTTGAGTCCTTCACCAGGCCACCTGAATTTATGTACTGATGACAGGCAGTGTGGATTTCTCTTGGAAACATACTTACCTATAAGAGTATTCCATGGGCTAGATGACCTCCTGAGGTTTCTTCCAGCCCTACATTTCTATTATTCTAAACCACAGCAACAAAAATATTCATTACAGTCTTAGTGGCAACAGATCAAGATAATCCTTGCTGGGAAAAGTACGCAACATGTGCAGAATTATTAGCATAACAAATTAAAAAATAACATAAGATCATCATAACGACCATACTGGATCAGAACAAAGGTCCATTTAGCCCAGTATCCTGTCTTCCAACAGTGGCCAATGCCAGGTGCCCCAGAGGGAATGAACTGAACATGTAATCATTCAGTGATCCATCCTCTGTCGCTCATTCCCAGCTTCTGGCAAACAGAGGCTAGGGACACCATCCCTGCCCATCCTGGATAATAGCCATTGATAGACCAATCCTCCATGAACTTATCTAGTTCTTTTTTGAACCCTGTTATAGTCTTTGCCTTAACATCATCCTCTGGCAAGGAGTTCAACAGGTTGACTGTGTGTTGTGTGAAGAAGTACTTCCTTTTGTTTGTTTAAAATCTTCTGCCTAGTAATTTCATTTGGTGACCCCTAGTTCTTGTGCTATGAGAAGTAAATACCACTTCCTTATTTACTTTCTCCACACCAGTCACAATTTTATAGATCTCTATCATATTCCCCCTTAGTCGTCTCTTTTCCAAGCTGAAAAGTCCCAGTCTTATTAAATCTTTCCTCAAACAGAAGCTGTTCCATTCCTCTAATCATTCATTCATAAATTTTCAGTATCTCATACAGGCCATATTATGAAGGTCAAATGCAACTGCTATGAGCTTCAGGAATATACTGTATTAAACTGAAGATTTATCAGTTATCCTGCAGATATAAGTCACATTCACAGCATTATTATTAACAAAAAATGTGAAAGAGAGAAAAGAAGAGTGACTGACTATATAGGCATCAAGATAGAAAAGCATGTGGTCAGGAAACACACAAAACTTGAATGGTGGTAAGGAGAAAGAACCAGAGATAAGAGAGAAAATATGAACATGTGACCTTATGCGGGTTTAAACATCTGGAAACCAACATCTGGAAACCAACCAGTTGAACAGTAGCTGAGCAGAGAAATATTGGGCATGAGGATAAAGAGGTTTCAGGCAAAAGGAATACCAGACTTGAGAAAATCCAACATTGGTGAGTTCAGCTAGGTTCTTTCAAGCCTCTGCAGAGTCATCAGTGGCATTGCTTTTGATTTTTGTCTAGTATGTAACTGGAAGCTTCTGCTACTAGGCAATTCTAAATGGCAACATCTCCTGATAGATGAGTCTGCTTTGAGTCCAGACAGGGCCCCTGGGCAGTCTGGACTGCTCTGATGAAGCCTCTCTCAGCAGGTTTAAACGGTGCATCCATGGGTTCCACTAGTACTACGTGATCTTGATGATTTGTGATTTCACTACTATCTGTAAGCGATCAGTTCTTTTGCCACTATTCGAGGTAGTACCTAGAGTTTACTGGAGCAATGGTCTGATTCATTATGGAAAATCCTATGTTCCTAAACATCATACATCTTTTGAGACAATGCTCATCAATGTTATCATATATAAAATACATTATTTTACATTAGCGACGGAGCAGAGAACAGCCTCAAAGTAAAGTCTTTAGTGTTCAAGTAGATAGGTGGCTTCTCAATTCCAACTCAGGCAAACTCCCTTTGAAGTCAACGGGACTATTGGCTGAGTGATGCTTGCAGGACTTGGAATATGCCACAAGGTTAGTCACTTCATTAAGACAGAAACTGTCTTAGAACATGTACATACTACTGCATTGGGAGTGTGTGAGTCACATCAGGCACAGCTGTGCTGTTCTAATCCTCTCTAAAGCAATAATTAGTGCACTACCTGAGTTAGGCACTGGATAATTTCAGAAAATGGTAAACAATGTTGAAAGCATTAGTCAGGCGAGCCCAGATGTTTCACACAATTTCCAGAGGGCATATGTGCGTGACACTGATATTTTCACAAAATTATTTTCCACACACTCCACAACAACTGAAGGAACATTTCTAAGTGATTATCACATTCTCCAGTTTACCGAGTTGCATTGACTGAACATATGTGTCCATTGTGCTTTTAATGAGCATGACTCTACAGGTCACTTGTGGCCCATCACAATGTCTCTACAAGTGCTGTGGTCAATTAACTGTCATCTTCCATCAATACCAGCACCTTCATGTTTTTGATGCTTTTATTTAGTCAGCTACTCAGGGCATTGACACTAGATAGCATTGATTCTTGTCCCATTTTCTGAGTCATCTATAGATAATATACTTTCATCCCTTTAGATATTCAACTTCACGGACTTTAGATTGGATTGGACCCTGTCGAGTTTTCATGGCGACATCGGATATAATTTTTAACCCTTTTTAGATCACATCCTTCAGACTCTTTATATTATGTAACAGTGCAAACTCTTAAGGAATTTAACATTAAAAGAGCCCTGTTAGTGAAAGATGAGTAGGTATTTCTGGTAGACCCTTTGTATAGTGAATTAAAAATGTGTGTATTCCAAAATAAGCAAACAAACACACAAACAAAAAAGCAGTGACAAGGCAGTAAAATATTTGCTTGTAGGTTGGTCAATTCTACTTAGACAATGCATGACATTTTCAGGGGCAGTTGCAGTGGAGTGAGAAGATGGAGTTATTTGGAAAAAATATGACAGTCCCAAGTATTTTCGAGGCAACCAGCACGTTTGCATCGATGTGAGGTATGTGTTTTGAAGCTAACACCTGTTCTATTATCATTATCTGCACTATGGTACCACCTAGTATCTCCAGTCATGGATCAAGACTCCATTATGCTAGGAGCTGTACAAACACAGAACAAAAAGATGGCCCCAAAAGAATTTAGTCTTGGAATTCAAAATGTTATAATACTGTGCGGCTTCTTAAGTCTAAATTATACTCAACATTTTTCAATTTTAGAGCTTCCTGAAAACTCTGCAATGAATAATTTATCCAATAAATGTAATCTCTTTTTCTTTTGGCAGAATGTCTAACAGCTGATCATGATTTTATTGACTTCATTCATTATTCTCTTTGTGTATTTCTTTTGCTTGTTTTCTGTTCTATGGATTGATCGTGAACAGTTCTCTGTCTATACTGCATGATTAGTTGTGACTGATCAAATAAGCCACATGGTATTGTTTCTGTTCCTTGATTGGACAATGGCACAAATATTCACAACATACATGATCATTCATACCAGCAAAGCTTGACCACACAAACAATTCTGGAAAGCAAACACAAAAAGGTGCTAAATCCACAAACTCACTCTTAACATTTCAAATGAATTTTTATGGACATATTTTTACATTATTCATACAGCTCTAATGTGTTTCTACAACCCTTCTATAGCAGCCACTGTCTTAAAGAGATTTCACACTGATAAAAAAGGGTAGTTCTATTACCCCCTCTCTTCCTGTACAACTCACACAGTGGATAGTTTTAAAGGTAAGCATGTTTTCTATTATTAACATTTCATCACATTTGCTTTCATTGATGTCCACTTTACTATTCTCTGTCTCTTCCATTTGGGACTTTCCATGCCTGGCTTTGCTGGCTTTCTGAGCACAGACCAATTGCCAGATTCTTCTAATGGTTAGTTTCTTGTCAAAATTCCTCCCTTTTCATAGCCCTGGCCCAAAAACAAAGTTGACAATGTTCAGTGACCTTTTGTACTATCACTTAAATCTTCATTTGTTTTAAAATGGATTCTTTCTTTCGAGAACACACTGCTCTAGAGTATCAAAACCACAGGGAGCCAGTCTTGAAAGGAAACTCCACGGTGGAAGATGTGAAGGAAGCAACTTACATTCAAACAGCAGCAGTTGCCAAAAGCAGAAGCAACCAATGAGTTGGCAACAGTATGTTTTGGTTTGGTGTACAAGATCTTTTTTCATGACAGCAAACTGAAGATGGGCTAGCTTCACCATCATCACCAACTGTGAACAATGGATGTCCCATCTCCCAGGCTTCTGCAAGAGCAGGTGTGATGCAGGATGAATTTTATCCTGATGGGAGGTGGGATTTTACCAAGGGAGGGGAGGTTTCATACCTATCTGGGACTGTGCGACCACTAAAATGAGTTAGTGACCAATCAATTAGATCCCAGGATTCCCCTGTTTGAATCTGTATAGCTTTGCATATCAAGTTTTAACTTCTCAACTGGAATTTTCAAAAGAGCCCAAGGAAGTTTGGCACATACATTCTGTTGAAATCTTTTAGATTCATCCTTGCCTCCAAGAACCTGCACGACACCACTTGGTTTATATCCAATTTCACATCATGTCACCTTTTGCTTCTCCAAATTCCTCACCCTAATTTATCCCATATTATTGTTCCTTTCTTCATATATTTTGCCATGCTGCTTCAGGCACTGAAGGATTTCCAAACTCTGATGTGCTATTTCTCCATCCTCTCCTTATTCATGTCCCACACAAACATTAGCCCATGGCAGTCAAATGTCCTCTGTACCCAAATATTTTACAAGAAGGGGATGGAACCCATACTGCAGCACCTCAGGGTATGGTTACACTTACAAGATTATAGCGCTATTGGTTATAGCGGTCCCCTTATACAGTAATATGTATAGCGCTATTGTATCTCCACACTCAGATGCGCCAGGGGTATAGCATGACCACATTTGGGGCACTTAATGCGGCATTAAGAGCAGCGCATTAGGGCAGGTATCCCACCATTCAGCTGGGTGCAACGTGCTTTTTAAACTAAAGGGGTGATGGAGGACGTGTTGTGTGTATGCGGAGGGAGAGAGCCAGTGATTTTTCCGTTCTTCTGAAAGCCTGTCAGTGAGCCTCCATTCACAGAGGGCTTTGTTTTCACACAGGCTCCCTCCTTAAACATTTGCATTGCTTATCTGCCGAGTTAAGAGAGAAACTGTAAAGAGGTACTTCCGCATTCCTCCAGCCGAGTTCAAAACAAAGGGAAGAGACGTCAATTGCCTTAAATGGCTCTAGGCATCTCCAGAGATCACTTGTAGCGCAGTGGGTGTCCACATTCTTGCTGTAGCGCTACAGCAGCTGCGCTACAGCCCTTATTCCCCATGCGGAGGTGGATTACCAGGAGCGCTATAACTCCGTGGTTATAGCGCTCTACGTGCCTTGCCAGTATGGACGGGGAGGAGGTTATAGCACTCGTGGGGGCTTTATGGCACTATAAAGTGCCAGTGTAACCAAGCCCTCAGTGACAGAAAGTCTACTGGAGCAGTTGCTGGAGTAGTTCAAGTCAGCTGCATCCTCTACTCCACTGGGATTGTGGATGCCAAAGATACACTCCATGTCAGAAGATGCACTGATTCACTGATGCTCCTAGGCAGACTCCAGCAATGGGGTTCCTACACAGTCCAAAAAGTCTAAGATGACCCAAGGGTTGCAAACCAGAGTAGCAGAAATGACAGTGGTATTACCAACAGTCATGGAGACTGGCCAACATGGTCCATGAAGGTTCAGCAGAACCAGTAAGAAGTGTGGCTTTGGACATGTCGAAGAACAATTCTACTTTGAAAAGTAAATGTGTAAAAATGGCACCTTTGCAAGGGACCCTCTACCCCTGTATGCTGTCTTGAATGCTGAGGTAAGCGGCAACATATTTTGTTTTACTACTTGCTTTTAAATTTTGTAAGCTCTGCAGACTTAAAATAGCTATGGGATAGCAAACAGAATTCCATTATTTGCTATGTATTGATAGAATGGTTTACTAAGTACCATTCAGTTGCACCTCTGAAAATCACAGAAGACAAGAAAACTGCGTAAATGTCACTAGAATTGAAAACAATGGAGTTGTCCAGGTATAGCCAAAATTTGGCCTGCAGAAACTATTACTGCTGACAATGTGCACGAAGGAAAAAAAGAACACAGTTTGACTCACAGAACACAGGCTGAACAGTGCAGTTGGTTTCTCTTATATAATTCACATGGTCTCCCTTCTTTCTTATTTCTTCTTGCCTTCCCTGCCACTGCCTGTTCCCTTCGACTTCTGATCCACAAACATGAAGACAAGGAG
The DNA here is from genome assembly GCA_007922305.1 of Dermatemys mawii. Lineage (NCBI taxonomy): Eukaryota > Metazoa > Chordata > Testudines > Dermatemydidae > Dermatemys > Dermatemys mawii. Next base: position 8,234,968 of record ML677401.1, on the reverse strand, counting down.
TGAAATCCTCATCTCACTGAAGTCAGTGACAAAATTTCCATTTCACCCAAAAAGCTGGGACTGGACAGGGGATGGCTCTCTCAAAATTGCTCTGTTCTGTTCATTCCCACTGGAGCATATGGCATTGGCCGCTGTCAAAGACAGGCTACTGGGCTAGATGGACCACTGGTATGATCCAGTATGGCCATTCTTATGCTATGTTCTCTGTAGCTACAGTAGCCTTGACGCCATCTTTACACTGCTAGATTCTGATTCTTCCAGAATCATCTTGACAGATATGATTGCAGAGAAGGAATCAGCAAAGCTACCATCATGGTTTCACAAGCAAACATCTAGGCTTTGTCAGAGGTGAATCACTCCTCTAAAAATGCCCAGATGGATAAAACTGAGTGTAGCTATCTCCTAATTCAGGTAATTAGCACTTGTCAGCAGTTCTGCTTACTTCTGCTATCTCCTCTCAAAAATAGCAGCCCCAAACTTGTTGTAGTAAAACCAAAATAGGTACGTTCCAGCCACTTTGTGATGTGTTGATACTGTTTTGATTTGATGTTCCTTTGTTTCTTAACAGAAAGGTAAGCAGATACGTTTGAACTTAGAAGCAAGGTTCACTTAATTTGGCCAAATTGGTAAGAATTGTGCTTCTTGTCTGCAGCCCCTGAGTTCCTTATGAATTTTAAATTTGCCGAAACAACTATTTGGTGAAGACCAAATACTTGAAATTTTAATTTGCCTTGCCAGATGCCCTGCCCTTTGCCAATAACAAAAGGATTTAAGATATAAAGTGGACTATTTAGCTATCATTAATCATTCATACTGTTCAAACACATCATCCAGTAACTGAAGAGGGGTTAATGGTAGCTAAGCTTGAGTCTGTTGTCAAAAGTAGGTTTAACTTTCTATGAACTCACTGGACACAAAGAATGCAGCCTGCTTACTATTCTAAATGTCACCAGCTAGCAGCAAACTGATGACTACTAATGGGAATTAAATACCTCTGAAGCTATTTGTACCAATAACAAAGAGTTACTGTCAGAACTTGAATGAGGTCCATCTGCCCATTTTTAAAGAATGTTAACATTATGTAAGTGATAAAGCAGATGGCAACCCAAAAAGAAAAAAAAAAGCAAAGATTTGTATTATAGACTTTTTTGGATTTATTCTTGATTCCCTAATGTTTCCATTCAGAGTCAAAAGCTTAAGAACAACATCCTCATACAGTTTGGTTATTTAATGTCAGATTTTCTCAGTATTTACCTCCTTCCATTAAATTAACCATGACAATAGTTTCTGGGCATTTTGTCTCTCTTGGTAAATCCTACTGAGTTGCTGAGGAAAGCACATCCTAATTTGATTCAGCTGATGTCCACCTTATATAGGAGAATTCCTTATAATGCGATGGCACTCCAGTCAGAGTTCACCCCATTCCCCTAGGAAGAGTAGATAATAGGACTTCCCAAAGAGAGGGATAGGGACACAGCTGCTTGACATTCTTTTTTGGTGAGTTGAACAGCTTGAAAATTTCCAAAGAACATCCATATGTGTATTTAACTCAGCACTGTAAGAGGCATCTCTGGGATTCAAACACAGTTTCTTTCGTCAATGAGTGAATTACTCCAGCAAGATGTTTACTAGTTTGTTGAACAACTGTGATTATCCTTGTGATATTATACATAACAAAAGCTTTTGACAAGACATCACTAAATTATTTAAAACTAGGGGGGTATATGGTTGGTTTTCTTCCACTCTCTTGCTATTTTAAGCATTTCTATAGTGCCCATCACCATAATATCTGAGCTCTGCACAGAAGAGGTCCATAGTCAAGAGAAGTATGTCAGCTTCACTAACTCTGTGGTCTGTCCAATTCACTTCTTAAAAATATTGACTTAACCGAACACTGAAAAGTTTGGCCAGGCTGTATCCAGCCCATGCACCAGTGTGCAAGATGACAGAATGTGCAAAGAGTCTCCCTTCACTGCAGCATGGTCCAGTGAATTAGGGAGTGCCTTGTAGGCAGTGTTGCTCCATGAAGACTAGCTACTTTACCTGAAAGAGAGTAAGAGGTGCCAGGCCCTCTCCACACCAGACAGCACAGTCATTTTCTCCGCCGCTATCAGACTGAAGACTGGAATGAGCAGTTCCCACCACAAACCTGCTTTTCTCACCCCCTCCCTCCAGCCACTTCCTCCTATGCATTCTACAGTTTCAAATACATTTGATATAGCTATTTGTAGTGTCTAAAAGGTCAGCTTTACAATACTCTGTCTAGATCAGGCATTGTCATGTCATGAAAGCGCATGCCAACTGTTACCATTTCACATATACAGTTTGATTCTACTGGTTTTCATTCTTTATTCTGAAAAATGTTAATGAAAATGTTACACACTCTCATACAGATAGATAATTAGAATTAGAATATGTAATTTCTTTGTCAGAGTAACAAGCTTTGTGGATGGGGGGAAGTGGTAGAGGTAATATATCTTGACTTTAGTTAGGTTTTTGGTACTGTCTTGCGTGACCTTCCCAGAAACTAGGAAAATACAATACTAGATGGAGCTACTGTAACGTGGGTACATAACTACTCTCTGCGAATAGTTTCCCAACCAGCTATCAGTGGTTCACAATCAAGTTTGGAAGGGCACATTAACTGATCTGCAGGAATCAGTTCTGGGTCTGGTTCTGTTCAATATCTTCATCAATGATTTAGATAATGTCATAGAGTCTCCACTTATAAGATTTTCAGACGATACCAGGCTGGGGAGGGGGAAAAGGTTCCAAGTGCTTTGGAGGATAGGATTAAAATTCAAAATAATCTGGACAAACTGAAGAAATGGTCTGAAGTAAACAGGATGAAATTCAATAAGGATAAATGCAAAGTACTGTACATAAGAAGGAACAATCAGTTACACACATACAAAATAGCAAATGACCGCCTAGGAAGGAGTACTGCAGATAGGGCTCTGGGGATCAGAGTAGATCACAAGTTAAATATGAGTCCCACCCCATCCCCACCCCCCTAAAAAAAGCAAACATCACTCTGGGATGTATTAGCAAGAATGTTGTAAGCAAGACACAAGAAGCAATTCTTCCAATCTACTCCACGCTGATTAGGCCTCAACTGGAGTACTGTGTCCAGTTCTGGGCACCACATTTCAGGAAAGATGTGGACAAACTGGAGAAAATCCAGAGAAGAGCAACAAAAATGATTAAAGGTCTAGAAAACATGACCTATGATGGAAGATTGAAAAAAACTGGGTTTGTTTAGTCTGGAGAAGAGAAAACAGAGAACATGATAACAATTTTCAAGTATGTAAAATGTTGTTACCAGGAGGAGGGACAGTGTTGTCCTTAATCTCTGAGGCTAGGACAAGAAGCAGTGGGCTTATATTGCAGCAAGGGAAGAATAAGTTGGACCTTAGGAAATACTTCCTAACTGTCAGGGTAGTTAAGCACTGGAATCAATTGCCTAGGGAGGTTGTAGAATCTCTGTCACTTGAGATTTTTAAAAGCAGATTGGACAAACACCTGTCAGGGATGGTCTAGATCAGTGGTGGGCAACCTGTGGCCTGTCAGGGTATTCTGCTGGTGGGCCACAAGAGAGTTTGTTTACATTGAGCATCTGCAGGATGTGCTGGCCGCTGCTTCCCGCAGCTTCCATTGGCTGGGAACAGCGAACTGCGGCCACTGGGATTTGCAGGCAGCCATGCTTGCAGATAGTCAGTGTAAACATGGTATCGTGTCCCACCAGCGGATTACCCTTACGGGCTGCATGTGGCCTGCGGGCCACAGGTTGCCCACCACTGGTCTAGATAATACTTAGTCCTGCCATGAGTGCAGAGGACTGGATTAGATGACCTCCTAAGGTCCTTTCCAGTACTACGATTCAATGATGTACATCTTTTTACTGCCTCTAAATTTCCTGTTTCCGCTAAAAATCAGTTATCTACATGCAGAGAGGAAAGCGATCTCAACATTATTTTCTCTTAGTATTTAGAACTAATGGAAATCTTGGGAGAAAGATTTTTCTATTTCTATCTTTTCTATTTTTACTTACATTTCCAGAGAAATAAGGAGAATCTGAATTTTGGCTTTTGTATAGATATGGGAACTGAACCTTTTTGGGAGTTGAGTTAAACTGTTTTGTTATTTTATTTATAGTTATTCACATATTTAATTGCAATTTTAGAATTTGGGTCAAGAGAAATACCTTGCGAGGCAAATTTAAGAGCAAATTTGTATTAAATAGATAAAGTGAAATTAATTTTAGAACAGGGGAAATCAGAAAGTCTAAGATTTATGGATAAGAAATATAACTTGCTTTCGTAGTACTGGCTTAAACATTTTGCCTCTCCTTCAAATAAAAGTCCATTCTGAGGCCCCATTTCACCAAGGCACATACATAACTTTAAGTGCAATAGTATTCCTATTGACTTTAAGGAGTACATCTCACTGGATGTTGCTCAACGCTGTTGGCTGGATCCTCATCTGGTTTAGACTGATATAACACCACAGATTTCAATGGAGCTACATTGGTTTACACCAGCTGGGTATCTGGCTCTCTTGTATTTTTGATAAGAAGCATGTCCGCTAGCTCAGCTGTAATAGAGATAATGCATCAGATAGAGTGTAACAGACCCACGGCCACATACAACTTCACACTCAGCACTACACTACACACAGAGACTACCCAGGACTCCATAGTTGTAAGCTGGTGAGAGCTCAGACCCTATCACTTCAAAAGCAAAGACCCCTAGCCTTAGAGCTAAAGGCGAATCTCACTTCACACACACTTGTGCAGCTCTGGCATTGCACCCAGGAGAGAGCAACATAATTTTTTAAAAAGTTAACTGAACTTTTTTGAACACCACCAAACGTTCATTTTGGTATCGGATTGAGTTCTCTGTAAAGGTTTGGGCAGCTTCTTCTTATAGCTGGTAGTATTACAGTCTGACATTGCTAAACAGATGTGAGTTCAGATAATATAAAGGGAAGAGATACATCAGCCCAGTTGCCTGTTCCTCTCTTAGCCACCTGGTAACTTCTGAATCCTTGGGCACAAAATGACACCAGGCCACTATGCCACAAGTGGGGGAAGTTTCATTTTACGCCACAACTTCTACTAGAGATCGTGCTGCTATCAGAGTAATTATTCCAGAGCCTGGATCTATTGCATGGCAGTTAAGATTGTAGTCACTGTCAGAGGAATGACAACACCTATTGATCCCAGGAACATCATAAACTACACACAGCCCTCAATGACAGAGTGGGTCAGTGAAGCCATCTGGAGGGGGAGCTGAAGGGAACTCCTGACTACACAGGCAGAGCAAGGGGAACTCTCTGTGAAATTCCAGGATCTGTGGAGCTGGGGAGACTTCCCCAGCTTTGAGGGGCTGCTTTGCAGGGAACTCCACGATGCTCAGCTTGTCTAATTTTCCTGCCTCCGTTTGCAAGGGATTCTGCAATCATATACAATTTCTAAGATGACTTCCCAGGTTATTTCTGTAATGACCTACACAAACATTTTTCTAATAACTGAGAAACTGTATCAAACATATGTTATAACCCAATGCGGTAAGGCAAAATGCAGTCATTGCGCTACTTCTTTAGTGAGCCATTTATCTCTGTGATTAGATTGATTAAGATGCTGATAAGCATTTGTTTCATAAGCAACAAACTGTTGATTCTTCTCCAGGCTCTATATTCATACTGCCAGTGAGCAGCTTTTACAGCTCATTTGTAAAGCTGTCAGGCTCATTATAGATAAACATTCTGTCATTGATATTGTTTTTGCTGAGAAAGATTTGTAAATTACATTGTTAATTTCTCTTTGAAGGAAAGAAGTTGTTGTTTTCTGTTAGTCTCAGAGAAGTGAACTTGTTAGGTGACGTGATTTCTGATGAAGTACAGTAGCAAATGCATGTTATTCTTCACATCATCTTCCAGAAGAGAGGATTTAAAATCTTTCTTCAAAATGAAAAAATAGTGTAAATCTTTCCCTAAAATAATAGTAAAAAGGTAGCAAGGATCACGCAACTCACAGGAAATGTGCACATGTTCACTCTGCTTTTTGCCTCCTTGCATTTCTGTGTTGCTTGTTTGTATCTGTTTCACTTGTAAGCTCTTTTAAGGCAGTGATCTTGATTTCATTCCTGTTTACACAATGCCTGGTATTTTAAATAATCATCTTCCTCTTCCTCCTCCTAAATTAGAGGAAGGAGAAGAATGTGCTATTTCAAACAGATTAAAAATGGACCTGAATTTTCACTCAGTTTGAATCGATTGATTTGAAACATTTAGTGATTAAAAGAGGAGTCAACATAATTTTCTATTTTTTCCATGTGTCTCTAGCCTAAGCTACTATGTATTTAAGCATTCTTTATTAGTATCACTTAGTTTAATAAAACTAAGAACTTTAAAAAAAATGTTAGTTTCCATCATTGATGCTGGCTTGTTTACTTTTTCTACAACATGCAGACTGGACAATGAAATAAATTAATCAATTCCTTGTTCTCTCTATGGTCAGTTTCACTTTCTACTGCCTGACCCAGTCCTGCTGTGTCTGGGTTTCCAGAGCCACAGAGGAATATTTAGTACAAAAAATACCTCAGTTAGAATAAACATCAAAATTCAAATATGAAAAAGAATTCCCTTAGACAAAATAAATCTGTTTTTGTTTTAGAAAACCTAAATATGGATCTCTCAACTTTTGATGCATTGCCTCTTTGACCTGCTATGCTTATTTGTATTCTAAAGTTATAATTAACATAGAAAAACTCTCTAAAAACAGAGATAGAAGGTAAGACATCACAAATAATCTTCAGATTCCAAAGTGTCGAGCAAGGGGCAGAAACAAACAAGATAGACAGAACAAACAAGGAATAACTGACTGACTGGCTTAGAACAGGAAACAAAACCAGAAAAACAAACAGACAAGAGAAAGCAACAAAAGATAAAACAAAGAAAACAAGTGGCTGCCCTGCCCTGCTTAGTATTTGAGAGTTCACCTGGGGCCCACCTGCAAGGTATCTGCAAGGTGGCTCTCAGGTTCCATGAGCGTCCTCTTTGAAAACCAGTTTTTGTTGCACGTTAGGATGATGAGTGCAACTACGGCTCCTGTATGACAAGTCACAAAAACACATTACCATAGAAATAGCACAAAGTCAGTCAAAAGCAACAGAAAATGCAGCAGATGGAAAAATGTCAAGTGGGGCAAATATTTACAGAGGTGGTGTAACTGTTTTGGTCCCAGGAAATGTGGCAGACAAAGTGAGTGAGGGAATGTATTTTATCAGACCAACCCCTGTTGGTGAAAGAGACAAGTTTTCAAGCTCCACCATCATCATTCTTGCGACAAAAGAGAACCTCTGCATAAGAAGAAACTACTGTCTTGGTCTTCAGCCACGTTGGACGTCATAATCCAGAGCAGCACCCAAGACCTGGTGGTGTCAGTTATCTTCAATAGTTCCTAAAGATTATAGAATATTGACTGGGGTATGTTCAAGTGATTGTCCAGGCTCTTCATGTTCACATCTGGAGTCACTCTTCAGCTTCCGCATGGTCATATTGTCACCAGTCTCTGCTACCCTAACTCTTGCTCGATTTAGAATGCGCCAGTACTTTTTTTTTTAACTCAGCGTGTTGAGGGAGGTGTTCCGAAGGAACCAGGGTCTCCAAAATCCACAACATTTCCCGCCATTTTGTTACTCTGAAGCTTTCCATGGTGGTATTTTGTGGCAAAGGATTTTCAGAGGCAAAGCTCTTTCTGGATGTCAGCCTCATGGGTGATGGAATGGATGCAGTGGATATTTTGGATTATGCCCCTGTTTTTCCTCTCTCCTTTTTACTGAAGGCATCTCTCCTCAGTTATGTTTGTCCAGTCCCCACTGGGCAATATAGCAACAGTGTGGGAGGAGACTCTAAACAGCCAGGGCAATAGCACTGAACCTTGGAGCTATTCAGACTGTTGAGTGCGCCATCGACTTTTCTGACCGACCATCTCTACAAAAAAGTGTCAGTTCTTGAGCAAGGAAGGGATGACATGGATCATCTTGCTATTTCTCAGAAGTCTTATCAATTTTAGTGGAAGATGACAATGGTGAGGTTGAGCAGTCCATGAGCACACCACACCTGGGGGCCTTAAATAAATGTAAATGACTTTAGTGCTGATGAATTAAGCCAACTGAATTACTTCATGTGAACAAATTATTCATTGGATTTAGCCATTTTACTATTAGTGAATTGTTTGGGAATTACTCATGATTTTTCTGATTTTGTTCATTGTTCATAATTGTCTTCACAGTTTTTATGTCAGAGTCTATGTATGATATTTTATCAACTGTTCGGTGAGATCCTTGGAATATTCAGGAGGCAAAATTCTGTATTCTCTCGGTGTGTCTCGTCACTTAAGTCACATGGAATGGTTTTTGTTCCCTGACTGGATGAGCAATCTTTATAAACAGGAGCAGCACCTGGAGAAATGTTTAGGGCACTGATTCTCTCAGAGAGATGGTGTGGAACAAATTAATGAAGTGATGTAGGAGATAAGGAGGCCGAGGAATTTTTAGGATATTCAGCACCCCTTCTGGTCCTCGAGAAAAAGCATTATATTTATATTTACATTCACCCCGTATTAAAACTATCTGGTTTCTTCCTGAGGTAGAAAGACAGATATTAGCCAGATCTATGGGCTGTCTAGCAGATTAGACACGGAATTATCTCTCATCATATCCCTACCCAAATAACTGAATATACATGCAGTGCCACCAGATGTGAAAATACTCGTTTGTGCTTTAATATGCTTGTTCACAAGGAAATATGATCACTCATGCATGGCAACCCATATTCACACAGATGAAAGCTACTCTCCAAACATCCATGCAAACAAAACCTAGTCATACAAATGTTCACAGAAAAGCCAATACAAAAGGGTACAGACATGGTGGGACTGAATTGCAAGCTGTATTTGTGAACACATTACCACCTCTGCTCATGGAAAATGCTACCTTGGCATATCTGGAGGCTAAAATTTTCTACTGTTCATAGGATAGGTGTATTGTTGGCAGCAGCAGTACAAGTTTCCCTACACACTGAAACTGCATTGTGCCTGAACCCTTATGGGTAGGGAGAACCTCTAGAAGGCAGGAGATACTTTAGTCTCCATTCTGTCTTTTACCCCTCTGAGACTGACACCACTAACCTATATCACATATGCCATGGAATGGCCTCCAGATGTTGGTAACAACTTATCGACCAATGAGGAAAGATTTGAATGAATTGTTCTGTGTCTCATACCACAAACTGAGACAGAACTGAGCCATCCAGTTCTCAGTCTTGGGATATTTCATAGTAAACCTCACATCACTTCCTACTTCCACTGCTTGCATCAGACCAAGGGGGTATTAGCCCACGAAAGCTTATGCTCTAATACTTTAATTAGTCTTTAAGGTGCCACAGGACTCTTTGTCACTCTCATATCACAAGCCTTTAAAAATTCCCATAACATTGTAATGTATCGTCCTGATTATTGACCATTCAAAGACACTAGATGTCAGACTCTGAAGTATGTCACCTAATGCTAGATGACTAACTTTAGGAGCCCAACTTTGAGGAGAGTGTAAAACAGCTGCCTCCTGTTTCACTATTACTAGAGGTACAGTGGGCTAGACATGTTCCCCTCTCTTTCCCCTCTCACATTTAAGCTTTAGTGAGGTCCCTTTGAATGCGGCTAAAATCTAAGGGCCAGAGGCTGAATTCACAGCTAGTTTATAGCAGCATCTGATGTAAACTAGGATTGTGGGCCACTGTGGCTGCAGAAAGTCCAGTTGAGTACAGATCAAAAGGAGAGGGTGGAGCATGCAAAGTGAGCAATTTGTATCACCCAGAAAGACTCTAGCTCAAAAATACCTTATTTAAAAGAGACAAACCTTGACCAACCCCAGGGAAAACAGACACTTTCACTAAAGCGGTGGAGTGGTGAAGTTTCTGTTGCAATGTGCAATTTGCACTTAGTGCAACAAAGACTCACTGTAGATCGAGGATTGTTTCTTCTTTCTCTTATCTCCCGTTCTGACTACCCCACCAGAATGCAGGGAAGAGGAATGCAATGGAATTAACTCAAGAGCTCTCCTAACTCTTCTGCCTACCACTTATGCTGTCTAGTGGAGGGACAGCTAGAGATGTGCCTAATTGCAACACTCAGCCTGCAAAACATTACTCCCATGAACAATTCTTACACACCTGAGTAACCTACTGAAGTCAGTGGGGGGTACTAAAGAACCAGACTACCTATTTTAGGTATTGATATGGTCTCCATTACTATGATATCGGAGCACCTTGCATTTTTTTCCTCCCAACACCCTCCTGAGGAAGGAAAGTGCTATTGTCCCCATTTTATAGATGGAGAACTGAGGCATAGGACAACTAAGTAATTTGCCCATGGCAGAGCAGGACAGCTCTTGAGTCCTAGACTAGTGACCTAACTACTGAATCATTCCTCCCTTGCGCAGTCCATGAAACAAGGGTTGTTGCTCCAGGACCAACTGCAAAAACAGTACCTGCAAGCCCTTTGTTCCCTCCTGGGAGCCTCAAAAAGGGTGCGGGGAAGGTAGAGCCATGGCCTTGCCCATCTCTGCACTGGCTTGAAGCGTAGGGTTTCTAAAACAGAGGAGTACTACCCATGTATACCAATTAGCCCTGAGCCTCCTAAGGAACAATGTCTCCTAGAAGTAGGCAAGCTGCCCACTACACAGCACTATCTAGCCTCAAGGAAGGATGACACACAAACCATTGTTTGCAGGATCAGGACCTTGAAGATAGTTACTGTGGAACTGGCAGCTGTTCCTCTACGGGCTAAGGATCCCAGACAGAGTCTGGGTAGGGTATTGGGAAGATCTTGTTATGCACAGCCAATTGGAACTAGACAGGGAATAAAGCAGATCTCTTGCAAGCACCTTAAGCACAAAATGATAACTTAGCACCACAGTTACTTCTCGTGGTGGTTTATATGGCCTTTTAGAAGTTGCTCATTGTTTTAGCTGGTATAAAGGCAAACCTTAGAGAAACTGAAACCACGCCTCTATAACGAGAAAGTTTGGTGACAGCTTGCGGCGAAAAGTGGCTTTGCTGATGGAACAATTTAGCTTAGTGTGGCAACGAGTGACATTTTCTCCCCCCTCTGCAGAGCTCGGTATTTAGATACACTCTCTTTTGTGCTAAAAATAACGAAGGGAGTATTTGGAAGAAATCACAATAGCTGTGCTGATACATTATTGATAGAAATTTCAAGCTGCCTGCCAATCTGTTTTGTAGTGTGGCTGAATCTCAATTTTTAATGAAGCTACCTATGAAAATCTGATGGGGTGAAAACTCTGACCTCTATATGATACTGTGCAAGAGTCCCGATTGTATAGCTGAACTGCGCTCCTTTCACATTACAGACGAGTTTTACCTCAACTTGACCTTACAGTCTACAGGCAAAAGGGACAATACAGTTAGGCACAATACCTTGACTCAGACAGGAAAGGTGGAATTAGAGAGATGCACCACCCTGAAAGAAGACTAAACAAACTACCTCAGTTCAACTATTGTGTAGAGTTTCTATCATGTATATACTGACTAATACACATCCAATTTGACAACACACCTCTGATTTATTGAGAGCCTGGTTAATAAAACAATTTTTGTGCAAAGAAATCCTTGGGAGTCATGTTGCTAAGTGCATCAAACCCAGAAGACCATGAGAAGCTGGCACACCAAATACCCAAAGATGACAGGCGGAGACAGGTTTAAAATCAACACTTGAATTTGGGTTGGGAAAATCCAGTCCTTGGGCATCCTGCCTCTATCATGCAAGTACTGACAACTGAAACACTGTGTGCAACTGGATGATGCAAAGGTTCAGTCCCCTAGTAAGCAAAGTGACTATTCTGATTTTCTTGGGATTCTGATATTATCATCGAGTAGCCTCAATTGTGATCATTGGTAATGATCATCATTGATAAATTACCTCTATTCCTCAAATCAAGAAGGAAAACAAATATTAGATTCTCTGCACCCTGCATAAGCCCAAATGAAAGCATGTTCATACTACTGATAGAACTGAAAATATGTGTCTTCACTAAAATAAAAAAAAAGATTCCAACCATGAAAATAGTCTAATTCTGTAACTCTTGCTATCTGCATAAAATGGCATTCAATGGGCTGCCCTGAAATGTTGTTAATCACCAGGAGGTAAAAGGCAAATGTCATTGGGGTAAATTCAGCAATTCAATGTACATGATTAATGGAAACTGGTGCTGTAATGAAGAAGATAGGTAACCATGTCAAGGATACAAGTTTAAATGATTTGAAGACTCGGTACATAATGATGAAGCTCAACAATGGTCACAGAGCACGTGTTAATTAGATCATAAAGATAAATTATGTCTACAAGGCAATCAGAGGTCTGACTGCAACATGTGCAGACATACCAAAGCTATCATTATTCTAGCAAGCTTTGGTATCAACAGCAGGTAAGACATGGCAGCATGAACTAGCTACCTGACATACCCTGGCTCTCTAGCTCCCTTGTCCCATGCTGCTAAGGCTTCACTGCGACTGGTGCTCGAGCTGGATAGATTAAAGCTAGCTCAAGTACGTCTACACATGCTGCAACCACACCTCTGATTGCAGTGTAGACACACCCAAAGTCATATATAGATTAAGGACCAAAGTTAGCCCCGGCATAAATATGGGAAACTCCAGTGAAGCCAACATTTGGAAGTCCTAATAAGGAGTTTGGTTGTATGCGACTGTCCACCTTGCGATAGTCAAAATGATCGTCCTCCATTATTCAGGTCACATTCTCAAACACATAATGGGGTGATATGACAGCACAGAGTCACTGTTCTGCCTTTAAGTTTAAGTTTAAGCCCATGGATCATCTGTTTGTGACTTTCTTTTTAGTTAGCAGATTATACATGATTTTATTGCCTATCTACATGTTCTGGTAGCACTGCATATCTGCATAAACCAATACTGAATATACCAAAACTGGAGAAAAATTTCAATGGAAATTCAAAAATAAGTTCATTTGGGCAGAACAAGAACATACTATGACCCACCCATCTAATAATAATTTACCAGGGGGAAATAATTTCCATTAATTATTTGAATAAAGTATTTCTCCATGTTATTTAAATGTTTTAAAGTGCTTCCACTGTGTCACTTACCATCAATCTGAAGTTCACTCCTGGGAAGAGAGGCCCTCACTTTCACAATGGAGGGACTAGGATAGGAGAAGAGGAGAAGGGAAAGGAAGAAGTGGGAGAATGGTTGGCACTGGAAGACAAATAAGAGGAAAAAGTTAAGTCACTGTCAACATTAGAGAAAACTTGGCCTTTTGTTTTGTTTGTTTAATTGCTCTGAGTTCCTTCATAGAGGTCAGTGGGAGTCTAAGAAAGAGGTGGAATTAGAACTCACACAGCTCTCAGTTTTGCACTCAAGTAGGGTTCCCAGACAGCAAGCATGAAAAATCGGCACAGGGGGTGGGTAGTAATAGGAGCCAATATAAGAAAAAGACCCAAAAATCGGGACTGTCCCTGTAAAATGGGGACATCTGGTCATCCTACGCTCAAGTCACACCAGCTTTTGGTCAGGTAGTCTTCTTGATTTCTGCACTCAGATCAAGACAGGACACTTACTCATACTGAGGATTGTCTTCATTCTCCCCTCTGTTGGGTATACTGCTAGCACCATTTCTCCAGATAGCACGGTGAGATGCACAAGCTCTCTCATTCTGATCACTAGGGAGCCACTTTGCAAATATTTAGTCAATGCCAAAACTAAAACTATTGATTTTGATACATCTCAGAGAAGGAGGACATCTTGTGGGGAAAGCACTGGTTTAGGACTCAGGCAACGAGGGCTGAGTTCCCAGCTCTGCCATAGATGCACTCTATGATCTTAAGCATGTCAGTTAGTCTCTCTGTGCCTCCATTTCCAACTATAATATGGAGGAAACAACATTTCCTTCCTTGCCCCCACTTTGTGTGTCTCATCTATGGAGATTCTCAGCTTTTTGGTACAAGGATTGCTTCTTACCTTATCTTTGTATAGTGCTTGGCACAATGGGGCCCCAATTCTGGTGAGGATCAAGACATGCTATGTTAGCATATATAATGATAAAACCTTTATGAAAATATCCTAAAGAAAATTATCATGGTGATACAGCTGCCACAGGCAATTGAAGAAGGGACCTCCGGAGCTGAAAGTACTTATCCCCTACATTTTGAGCTAAATAGCCAGTCTCCGTAGCTTAGGGCTCCAACAGGCCTCACAACCTCTGTGGATTGGGCACCCCTAAGACACAGTGCCCCATCAGTTATGTACTACCTCTGGCCAGAGTAACACTCATTCTGAGTATTTGAGGCTCACAGCAATTCAAATCCTGAACAAACCCACACTTATGTGACAGCTGCCATGTTGGCTTACACTGGACTGGAAACAGGAAGATCTACAGATAAAAGTATAGTTCTCTGTTCTTTAAGCTAAAGAGACAGGCTCCTGCACTTTGGGGCTGTAACAAACTCGCATCCTCCCTGGTGCGGCAAAGAGGGAGCATTGCATGGCCAGTGGGTTACAAACTACAGAACATCTTATGACGGTGATACTGCAGCCTACCAGGTGGCATTATAATATGGGGGGGTGTTTGTTTTTATGAGGGATCATGTCATTTGATATGGTAAATTAACATGTGTCAGTGTGGCATCAATCAGGACTGGATCAAGCCCTGACACTTACCTAGCCAGGATGTAATTAGTTCATGGGAAAGGAGAACAGGAAACCTTGATCTACACAAAAACACCTTCAAACATGGGGCTAATCCTGCCACCCTTTCTCACAGTGAGTAGCATCAAGCTTACTCCCAGGACTACTTGTGGTAGTACGTATTACTCAATGTGAGTAAGGGCTGCAGAGTGAACTACTAAACTTAAGCAGACTGGCTGGGTGTAGGGTTTTTTTCCAAATCATTTTTGAGGGTCAACTTTCTCACAATCAGATACTGGGACAATCTCCCTCACCCACCCACCAGCCTGAAGCGAGACAGTTAAACATGATGTTCCTGATAATTTGTGTGTTTCTCATGCAGTTCTGTTTACCTCAGAGAATAGCTTGGATTCATGTGGTGGCTCATCTGTTTGTTTCCCAGGAGTGTCCTCCTCATCAGGTACAAATGACTTCTTGTTCCCCCATCCCGTCTGCCTCCTTGGTGACAGACAGATGAGAACTGTTCTCTGTGCTTTGGGACTCTAATGTGATCTGGGTCGTGTTTGTGGCAGGAGAGGAGGGGGAGGAATATAAGAGTGAGGCAGTTAACACTATGAGAACTAACATTTATTTGGAGAAAAGTGCATTACAAAGCTAACTGCCATTCAGTCCCAGCTGTTACACCATCTAGGATTCAGGGAATGCTAGCAGAAAATTGAAAGCTAAAAATAGAACAATCCTAATTTCTTTGGCAGAATAAACTCAAGGAGAACAAAAAAAAATTTAATCTGATTGTATTTGGTAACTGGTTTACTTTTGCCAAAAAGGAATAGAACACTGAATTGAATGTGCTGTTACTGTATGTACACTCTCGACAACCAGATGCTGGTCTCAGTAATACTGGTATAAATCTGGAGTCATTCTATTCATTTTGGTCAAGTGACTCCAGATTTATATTGGAGTAACTATTATCAAAATCTTAATCTGTGTGCCTACAGTCATGTTTATAAATTTTCACTAAGTTCTTCTATATTTTTCCTTTAGCTGATTACTTTTAGAGCTTCGTGTCACTCAGCAGCTATGCTTCATAAGGATTCATATGCACACTTCTGCTGTTTGATCCATGTCATATTAGAATCCCTTGGTCTCCTTTGAATTTCAAGCCCAAACAAAACCCGCCAAGTTTCACCATGTTTGAGGTTGAAATCATGATTAACTGTGAATGTCACAATTTCTACGCAAAGCCTTAACCTGACACCATTTCAGGCGAAACTGGGCACAGATTCACTGAAAAGATCCATTGGGTCATCGACAAACCTGCTTAAAAGCTTTATCCCCCTCCCACAGTGGAAATTATGTTACTGACTTCAGAGAAAGTAGGATTGGGCCCCTCGTTAATAAAAGTTCCAAACCAAGCATAGTTTGGCATTTTATTACAAACATTTCACACAACTACAGTAAACTCCATGGGGTGGGGGGCGCACTTGTCTCAATCAACTGTCTCAGTTAATAATAAATGTTAAAAACAAGCTGAGTGAGCTGTTCCTATTGGATTTGCAGTGGTTGATCTGCCTTGCCTGCACTGACTACTTACATGCCTAGAAGAGAATCCTGTTGATTTCATTTTCCTCTTTTTCTCTCTCCATCTGAAAATAGAATCTATGATTTCCATCATTTCCACTTAGATAGAAATATGTTGTGAAAGGTAATTTTATTGCAGAGAAACAATCTTCCTAATGTCAGCCATTATTTCACTCTCAGTGTGACAACTAGAGTAAGTGTTGGAAATCACTGTATATTTCAGCTAAAGTATCTTGACAACACAAACGAAGGGGGAAAAGGCAATCTTTTTGTTAATGAAAACTGCACTGTTATTTTGGTCTATAATGGAGAGATTCATGTAAATGATTGCCTGTCGCCTACACTAAAGAAAAACAGCAAAAAACGGCAAGCAGGAGAAGTGATTTTTTCCCCCTTCCTTCTTGAATACATTCTTATCTTTATCACCATCACCCTTTTCGCAACTCATTGCCTCTGATATAATGCTCCCATGCTTCTTTAGTAAAACACATTCAATCCCATATGGATGCCAGGAATAGCGTTACTGGAACAGTGGTATCTACTGGGATTTTAGCCATCAAGTAATTTAAGGACAGTGTTTACCCTGCATATAGAGCTACAAACATTTAATTTGTAATATTATGGGCTGGATTTACACCCTAGGGCATGCCACTCCTGAACATCAGCAAGGTGAACTGCAGGGGTTCTCAAACAGGGGGTCGGGACCTCTCAGGGGATCGCAAGGTTATTACATGGGGGGTCGCGAGCTGTCAACCTCCACCCCAAACCCTGCTTTGCCTCCAGCATTTATAATGGTGTTAAACACATTAAAAAGTGTTTTTAATTGATAACGGGGGTCACACTCAGAGGTTTGCTATGTGAAAGGGGTCAGCAGTACAAACGTTTAAGAACCCATGGTCTACTGCATGTCATGATGCGGGGGTTCCCTCCCTGGTAAGGGTCAGATGGTGTCTTTCCATTGCCCTGGCGAGCTAAGCTGATTTGGAATACCTTCCCCACCATTTGCCAGTTGTAATACTATGAATGGCGCTGCAAACAGAAGATTGGTAAAGGTGATTGACATTTCGTTAGTGCCACAATTTGTAGTTGTTGATGAAAATTCAAATCTTGACAAAAAGAAAAAAGCATCGAGGAAAATTTTCATCAACAGTCCTCCCCTCCCTTCCTGCTCTAGAGCTTGTCTGAAATTTTCCATTTGGAAAGAATTTTGCTGACATTTTGAAAAAAACAATTAAAAAAGTTAACATTTTTTTGTTTTTTTCAGCTTGTTTTTGCTCCTAGGTTTCAGAGTAGAGCTAGATTGGTGAGGGCCAAACTGGTTAGGAATGCAAACCTGGACTTCTGGGAATAGCTACGAGGCAATGACTAGATCTTCAGCAGGTAACACTAGCCTCTGAGCATGTTTGCATTACTTATTGGTAGTGAGACATCAACCACCTGGGCTTTTGACAGTGATAACTCCTGTTCTATAGCTTGTAGCATCTTAACTCAACCAGCATTTTGTCTGCTGTGGGCATTGGACTCTTTTCTCCGTCAGTCATAATATGACTGAGTATATGGGGATATTTTTTCAGTCCATTATGCTAGCTTCAGTGGTACAACTGCCATTAATATTAATACATGTCCTGCAGAGAAATCTCCATGATGCAACTCATTGAAAAAGTCACCTCTTGCTTTTCCAGTTTGGTTCATTTTCCTTGTGTCCTATCTTTTGCTCTGCTTCATGAATGTGTTAAGGCTTTGGGTTCAACGCTGAACACCAGACAGAAACTTGACACAAGCTTATAGCTCATAAGCCTTGATAGCATGTCAACATAAAGAAAGACCATCAGTCTTAGTTTGAAAACACAACTTAGTTATATTTGACACTGTGGATACAAAGGACACAAAGGTGGGTGGGGTCATTAATACAAAAAGTATATGAAGAATTACAGGAAGAGGAACCATCTACAAGTTCAAAAGACGCTGGGTCTGGGCAAGTCTACAAATTCAGAATGTCATTTTTAGATACCTGTAAAGTCATTGTAGCAGCAGCCAAAGAAGCATTTAAGGAAGGAATTTCAAAATAAAACCTATGAGAGACAGATTCTGCTCTTTGTTATATCCATGCTAATTCAGATTATCTCCACAGGATCCAATAACGTTTTCTAAAACTTCATTCCATACTTCCTCCAGTGTATTTTAGGTCCTCAGTCTGTTAGTCTTTGGTTTTCTCACCACAATCTTGTTTTGTACCTTATTTACTACTGCTGCCATTTTTATTTCCATCACCCACCAAAAAAATAAAAATAAAAATCATGTTTGGGAGGTGAAGACCAGCCTTTTGTTGCTTTGAATTTTTGTTGGCACGTTCTGTGGAAAGGGAAAACAGGCCTATAGGCAAAGGCAGTATTTTAGAGCTAGGCAAGGAAGCTGGGTCGATAGTTGGAAGCTTGTTTTCCATGTCTATGTAAGATGGTGGGTCATTTGACTAGCCAGGGAAGGCAAATTGAGCTTCAAGCATTGGTCCTTTTATTAGCCACAAGGCAGTTACATAACAAAATCTACTTAGATTTTTAAACTTCTTGGGGCAGAACTTTCTATTCTGTGTTTGTATAGCACCTAGCACAATGAGGTCCCGGTCCATATCTGGGATACCTAGCACACTGGTAATACTGAAAATAAATAATAAGAACTCAAAAACACTGGGCAATAACCACCACTTGCTTTCCCTAGCCAGGAGAGGAGAAGATCCTTTTGGATCCAGTTTCCTCTGCTTTTTATATGGCACTCCAAGCAGCTGTGTGACAGGCAGGCACCTGTTAGTGCTTTACAGGATGCAGCACCTTTACATGGCCACAGTCTGATATCAAACTTATTTGCTCAAGATTGATATCTTAATAGCAGACAGAACTCCTGGCACTCCTTATGCAGTTCAAAATATCTATGCTAGACCTGGGAAGGTTAAATACTGCATCTTTTACAACAAAATAAAGAATTCAGAGATGGGTGGGGGCCTTTTCCAAGCTTTCAAAGTCTACAGGGGTCCAGAAGACATGCTAAACTGATGACGTTTCCTGGTGGATTGACTGGGACTCAATGAACACCTCTCCCTGTGAGTAATGAGTGGCCTATGCTTTATGTGCCCAACCACTGAGTGCAGTCAAGAAAAGGGCCCATCCAGTTCAAATGGCCGAATGAACATTCCAGTTACCGCCAAACCTGCCTGAAAAGTTCAGATACAGACCTGCATCCAAACTTCTTCCAAGTTCTCAGTGTCTGATCTATGGCTCAGGTTTTGGTTCAGCCCATTAGAAAATAGGGAAGAGTCAACTAAGACATTCAGCTCCAGATGTAGATCCAAAGTTTGGTTCAGGCTGACTTCTAGTACCAGTGGGCCAACCCAACCCTCCTCTCTCCCCAATAGTCAGTGAAATTGGTGCAGTTGCAATGTACCTGTGAAAGATGGACAGGATATAGGGAGCCTGTGCAGCAGGAACAAAGTGCTCCTAGAGAGTCCCCACAGACCTGAGACACGATGAAGGTCTAGAGGCAAAGCTAGTAAATCTATATACAAGTAGATACACTGATCACCCAGGCCAGAGGCTACGGAGGCCTTGAGGCTGCCACAGTGGCCACACTCTGGCAGACAGGAGAAAGTTTTCCAAGCTTCATTAAATGCCATAGACATGCAAATATTTAACAGAGTAAAAAGCCTAGCCTTGCCGTTGTTCACTGCATAGAATTCCTACTTAATCAATAGGAGTTTCCAGTACAGCTTCCTGGTCGGAGCAATTCCTTAGACAATCTCTTTTCCACATTGTTTTATTTGCCACAAACTTTGGGGAGGGGGGAGGCAGCTGCATGTGCTTTACTCTTTATTCCTCTATTTATGCTCCCCTACATAACTGAGGCTTCAACTCCTCTTCGCCTATTGCACGTTTCCTAGAACAAACACTATCATGGTCATGTGCCCATGCCATGTAGGTTCCAGCTTCAAGGGTGAGCTCTTACAGGGGTGAGAAAGGTCACGCACAAGGAAGTTGGTGACAGTTGCAGCCCCTACACTTCCTTGAGTTCATGCACTCTCCTAGCAAATGGCACTAGATGAGCAGCTATAGCCGTTCCAAAAGGGGCAGGCCTAAGCTGGGGACATGGCCTTCTTCTCTGCCCTCACTGCGATGGCAAGCAGAGCTAGCCAACCACAGAGGAAGGCACACACAGCACCCCCTTAAGAACTGTAGCCATGGAGGTATCCCTTCTGCATGTCTGGGAGCTAGCCCAATGACTCCTAGGGCTCCTCCTGTAATGGGGTAGCTCTGCTACCTCCCCTAATGCAACTAGTCCCTTATGGTATGTTTACACTGAAATAAAACACCCACGGCTCGCCCCTGTCAGCCTACTCAGGCTAGTGGGGCTGGGGCACCAGGCTATAAAATTGCAGTGTAGACATTCTGGTTTGGGCTCAAACCCAGACTCAGGAGCCCTGCAAGGGTCAGGGGGAGGATTTTGAACTGATCCTTGAAAACTTAAGATTAAAAAAACACTGTTTAGGCTCTATGCCACAAATCTTTGCTCAAAAATAGTGTTCATTGATGTGAGTTTGCCCACCGAGATCAGTGACTATTTTCAGGAGTAAAGATTATTCTCTTGAATTTGAAGAATCAGGTCCTTCCAATGAGGGTAACAGGTGGCTTTGTACAGCATACTATCAAATCATTGTTCAAGTGTGGATGTAGGAAGAACTTATTGTCTTAACTTGCCATCAGACTGAAGCCACACAGTTCTAATGACCCAGATGCATGGACTCAACTGCTTTTGGGTTTATTGTCAGTTTCCAGTTCTCCACCAATAAACACCTGATTCACTTGTGAGGATGACAGGAAAGAACTATTAACCAATCAAAACAAAGAACACTAAAATACTTGCATTCAGCATACTGTGAAACGTTTGTATCTGCACCAGAGGCAATTTACCAATGGTTTCCTATTTAAGCAACTGGAAGAGAGACAGCAGGGGTGGTTAGCATGCAATGACCTGCAGTATTATTGTCATAAGTGTGAAGTAGCCTAGAATTAGTGTTTTCACACTTATGACAATTATGAACATACTCTGACTGCCACACAGAATATAAATTCTTCTTTTAAAATCCAAAATATCCTTGTTGCTGTAAGGAGTACGATAGGAAAACATGATACAGTCTTGTGACAATAAGATTAACAAAACAGATCATGAAACAAAACTACCAAATTACCAGCAGAATCCTTGAGGCCTGGGCCTGCAATCCTTACTTATCTGAATTATCTTTACTCAGGCAAGAAGTCCCACTCACTTCTGTGGTGAAAAGTGCAATGCAAGGAGTAATTGCAAGAGCAGAGTGAAGTTAATGCCACAAAAAGTTTTTCAAGCATATTCAATCCTGAATTTAAAAATTAATTTGCTTTGTCTCTTTTGCTTTCCATAACATTTAGATAATGGAGTTTTATTCAATACTCATGGAAAATGAATTTTAAATTCTCATACTTAAGTATTCTTGGGTGGCAAACATCAAACGTGCACTCACTAGAACTGGTATATTTTGCATAATACAGGAAAATACCTGACGGCTCCCCAAACTCCTTGCCAGGAGCTTTCACGTGGAGGCAGAAGTTACACTCATCCAGTCAATGCCTGTGACTTATGTGACTAATCAAAATAGCTCAAAGTTCAAATTTCAAGTATTGAATTACTTGCAAGCAGAACCAGTCCTTGTGAGCGAAGGACAATTTTAGCTTTCATTCAAAATATAGTAAGCATCTAGGATGGAATTTTCCCACTGAAAGTCAATGGGAGTTCAGCACCGAACTTCCACAGGTGCTTTTGAAAATTTCACTCCTAGCCTCATTTCTTTGCAGAGTCTTGGAAAATGGAATGGATGCAAACTGATCACAGGGGTTGAAAAATCTGTCATAGGTTTTTCCTTAAAGATTCCAGCTTGTTCACAATCCAATCACAGCCATCGTGGGCTAGTTTGGGAGACCTAGAAAAGTCAGTCATAGAACCCTTAATTTTTTTTGGGGGGGGGGGGCGGGGGCGCGGGCGAAGACAGCAGCTCAGTTCATAACTGCAGGGGGCTGTTCTATTATCATGCCAGGAAAAAAGCAAGTTCTCTAGCAGCTGGCTGCCCGAGGCTGAGCCAACTTCTCTGCTGAGCTGCCAATGAGACTTTGGCCATTACGAGGGGTTGGCTCAGTAGCGTGTGGGGCAATGTAGACTACTGGGCTAAGCCACAGACTAATCCCAGCGCTGACACAAACTTCCATTGTGGCCTCAGTTACTTAACACAGGCCTGCTGTTTTCAACAGCTGAGCTGGTCAGTGACTCCTTCAAGTGGCCACTTTGCTGGGGTTCACAAAAACCAGGACAAAACACCATTCTGTGAAGATGAGAGTGACACAGGGGTAGACCCTGAAAACGGATACATTTCAGGGACCCTGTTTATTTATAGAAACAGAGATCATGCTGTTCATTCAAATCAGTACACAGTGGACCATGTCACGGTGGACTAGGGTGACCTGATGTCCCGATTTTATAGGGACAGTCCCGATTTTTGGGTCTTTTTCTTATATTGGCTCCTATTACTCCCCACCCCCAGCCAATTTATCACACTTGCTGTCTGGTCACCCTACGGTGGACAGAAGTCAGGTTTTGGTGGGAGGGGAGGTGCAGGTAGTGGGAAAGGAATCAGTAATTTGGTGGAGAAAGGTTTGGTAGCAAAGTATTTTGCAGCCCTGGCAAAAAATACCAAGGCCAACCCAACCTTCCTTTCAGCAAACTCTTTGGGATTAACCTATAGAATTTTTTTTAAAAAAAAAATTGGGTAAATTAAAATAACTAATTCAGGGCAGGGACTCTCTTACAGTATGTGTTAAATCAATGCCCAACACAACTGGGCCTCAATTTGGATTGGGAACTGTGACCAGGAAAAGCAGCTTTTTAACAGTAAATAATTTACTGAAAATTATTTGCTCAGTGTCAGTTTGCAGGCTCAGGCTTTTTAGAGATTGGAAATATTTTGTGCTCTTTGCATAACCTACAGAAATACTTGCTGAACAAAAAAAAAAAAAAAGACTGCAAACTGGAGCTAACACGTTCTGATGGCTCAAATGAGAGTTTTGCACATTCTCTTTATAAGGTTCATTTATGGGAAGGGAATGGCTACTTTTCAGGACGATACTTAAACTTGAACAAAGGCTGTTGCCTAAAAAGTAGCCATTTGCCTACTTTCTCATGCAAATGTCCTGTTTATAATTGACACCTTTACTGCCTAACAGTATATCAATTTCATCTCCCCAGAGAAAGAAAAACCAGACCCTGTGACTAGTGCACAGGACTGGTAATCTAGCCTAATGCTGACAGATAAATGCTCTGATTTTCTTCTGTGGTTGGCTCTGCATTGCAGAGTAAGCCTGCTTCTAACAACTGCCTTACAAGGCTCTGTAATTTGTCCAAAAGATGATGTCAAGGGCCTAGGGCCAGTATGGCAGGTAACGGTTACCCCAGGAATAAAGTTACAGGAGAGGCTTTGAATTGGATGGTTATTTTAAATGAAAGTTTGGCTAGAAATATAGGCAAAACACAAAAAAGAAATGAAAGTGTGCAAAGGAATAAACACAAATAACTATTTTATGTCATCTAGGGAGAGGAGGGTGTCTTCACTAGGAAAAGCAGTGTGTACTTATTTGGTGGTAGTTAATACGCGGTAAAATCCTAGTGAAAACCAGGCAGTCTGTAGTTGTCATGTTAGTGGGTTGCCAGAATACCTACGGGGGAGCCAAGGGTTTACCTTGATCCACTAATATATTAAAGCTGCAAACTGCCTTGTCTTCACTAGGATTTAACCCTGTGTTGGCTAACATGAATTAAGAACATACCTTTTTCATAGTAAAGACAACACCTTGGTGTCTGATGAGTGTCAGGAATGCTCCTCACAAAAAAGAAAAAAAGTCTAATTCTAACCTAGGTGTCTGGTAAGAGATTTCATAGCATTTGTAATGTTCTATGGCTACATGAGCATGCTGTTTACTGAACTTTAAGCTGAGCTAAACGCAGCTTTACGGCAGAATAGGCCTCAGATTGTAGCTGAATAGATAGGTTACTGAGGATATGGGTTAGGATATTATTGAAAATCAGAGAGGATGTTTATGTTTAATTTAGTTCCAAAAAATGACTATATTTTTAAATTCCTTTTGAACTCTGTAACCAAATATTTGGGTCATTTTCTGGAAACCATTGAACTAGGGAGAAATTTCTGCTGCCTTGTCCTTATTGGTCTGGCTGAATTCCAGAATCACTACTATGGTTGCTACCAGTTTAGAGCACTGGGCATGCGTTCATCATTTTGACCAAAATGATACCTTGTGTAGCCTTTATTGATTTCCCCTTTGGAAAAGAACACAGCAATAAGTTTTCAAATAAAAAGGGGTTTTGGGTTACATGGAGAGCCCTGACCCTAAGGGATATGTATCTTATGCTTCCTGCTTGTCTAAAATGTTCAATTGCCTCCTAGCCTGAAACAAAACAAACCTTTTTGTACTGATTTCAACCCACTTGCCTCACCAAAAAAGTAATACAGTGTGTGAAGTAGATGATGGATAACATTTCAACTTGTTTTCTTAGGTCACAATTCTGCAATCTTTGCTCAGTTTTTGTAGTTTTTACACTGTTGTAAATAGGATTACATGCCTGAATAATTGATTTCCAACCTGAGTCAAGGTTATAGACTCCAGCCCTCGTCTGAGGAAAATTCTCCATGAACATGGATATTGTCATAAAAACACTGATAAAGTCAGAAGAGAACCAGCACAAACTCTCTAGAAGCAAAACAAAACTGAAGCATGTTCTTGCGTGATTCAGATGTGACCCAATCTTAAATGCTATGTATTTTTGGCCTAATCTTGCACACGCTGCACAGCCAAAACTCCTACTGAAATGAAAAGGAGTCTTGTTTGGGTGAGAAACTCAGGATCTGGGCCCTTGCTTTTCTCATTTAAATGTTTGTTTGTTTTTTTAAAGGAGAGGCTGTTTGTTAAATTGAATACAGTGCTCAAGAGAGGAGCTGGATTGAGTTTTTACTGCAAGTTTATACAGCCCCTAGCACATTAAGCCCTAAGCAGCACTCCACAGAACTACTGGAATGCAAATAATGAATAATAGTAATACAAGTTCTCTCTCCACAGATAAAGAAAGTACAGCAGGAGCAATGAAGGTGCCAGCTCACCCACCCTGAAAATGTACAGTAAGTACATTGTAGCTTACTGACTTAATTGCTATCAAATTTTGTCTTTTTTGCCCCTTAAAAAAAACATGCCAACAAATTAAACTATAGAGGGCTAACACTTGAGTAAAATTCTTCCATGTTCTCATCATGCCAATGAGAACAGAGGAAAATGGTGGGGGGCAATTTTCTTTAGTGGCAGCAAAAAGCATGTATCTTTTGTTGTATTTTTTTTTCAAAAATGTCTATAACTGGCACACGCGAAAGTCGATTTGTTAAAATCATTGCATTAAAAGTTCTTTATCAGTTCCATAGCTGATTTTATTGCAAGATCTTGACCAAAGAAACCTGAATTCTGTATAAGTAGTTTAGCTGGACTTATTTGTAACCAAAAGAAAATTATATTCACAATGGACCCAGTCCTACTCTTATAGAAATCCTATGGGAGTTTAGCCATTGGTTTCAATGGCAACTGGATTGGAACCTTTGATTGTGAACTCTATAAGGCTGTGTGTGATAGAGACAGGTCAGACAACACTGTTGATGCAAATAATATATAATAGCAATCGAAAAAACTTGCATATCTCTCTGTTTGAAATGCCTGCCATGGTTTATTAATACCTGCACTTAAGCAAAGAAAACTCCCATTCATTCTGAAGCAAGGAAATGTGGGGTTTTTTTGAACTGTAATGTTTTCCCCACAACTTACTTTGCAAATAATTCTGGACATTTAAGCTTTGTCCTTGAATAGAAATCCAAACAGAGAATTGACAGAAAGTCTGGAACCAAGTCCTGGACTCTGCTTTTCAGATTAGTTGTTAAAATTTTTCACTAGAGGGCACTACCACTTCATCACCAAAAAGTAACAAGGACAAAGGACAAAAGTGACCTGCTTGTTTAACTTACCTACTCTGTGCAGCCCCTGCTCTATGGTTTGAGAAACAAATTTTAATCACGTTGCTGGAAGGATCTGTATAGTAGTGGGACATGAATAATGGACCTTAACATATTAAATAGCTAGTAAATGGAGCCTCTCGTGCAAGGGCAATTCAAAGTTTGGGCTCCTGATCAGACTACAGAGATTACTAGACATACACTGTACTGAGTTAGTTATTCTCATCAGAAGAATCAAGGAAGTAATTCTAGAGGGGTTTTTTCCCTTCAGTGAAGGACAATTGGTTGTGTACTTGAGAGTTGTGCTGCTGAATTAACATACCAAATAACCTATATAGGGCCATAATTTAAGAGGAACTTGCAGTTGGGTTGCTTCCTTTCTCTATGTATGTCTGTGGGCGCTCTGCCCAGTTGAGGCTATGGGAAGAGATGAAGCAGCACTGCCTGCATTATTCATTTAATGCAATGTTGCACTAAAAGACGCAAAGATAGATTTAAACATTTCTAACTCAGTAAAAAGTACTAAACCACACATTTTCTTTAAAAGGTACTAATTTTATATCAGAGAATAAATACAAACGAATGCTTTTCTTCCACACTTCTTACTAAGAGGAAGCACAGAGATCACTTGTAAGGTGCCTAATTTTTAGTTTGAAAGTTTTGGCCTTACTGTTTCCCAAGGCGCTGATTGACTGCACACAAAACTCCCACTGACTTTTGGGGAAATTTGGATGCATAAGGAATGCTGGTTTGGGCTCTTGAATTGTAATCACATGGGTCTTGATTCAGCAAAGTACTTAAGTACTGTACATGTATAACTAAGTCTCACATGGGATTATTCATATGCTTAAAGTGATGCATCTGAGTAAGTACATTGCAGAATCTGGGTCACAACAGGCAATGCATTGCTTAGTGTACAAGACAACCATTAAGGAAATCATTGTGATCTGCAATTTTTAATAGTGTATTTAATCCTGAAATCTTCTACAGTCTTAAGCTTTCATCTGATCTAAATCTCATTTTTAAAAACTCTGAAAATGTTATGCCTGATATAAGGCTCAATCCTGCACTCTTTAACCATGCAAAAATTGCATAGATTTATAGTTGCTCTAAGAGGTGAGCCCTTAGATAGTCAAAGAGTCTTGTAGCACCTTATAGACTAACAGATTTTAGGGATCATGAGCTTTTGTGGGCTAAGACCCACTTCATCAGATGAATGTTGTGGAAATCTCCAGAGGCAGGTATTCAGCCCCCGCCCCCCCGGATTGAATTTACCTTGCTTTCTTGCCTGCTAGTTATACCTGCCTCTGGAGATTTCCACAACATTCATCTGATGAAGTGGGTCTTAGCCCATGAAAGCTCATGATCCCTAAAATCTGTTAGTCTATAAGGTGCTACAAGACTTTTTGTCGCTTTTGCAGATCCAGACTAACATGGCTACCCCTCTGATACTTAGACAGTCAGTAAGCACCTGCAAGAAGGAATCCTAGATGCAGTGTAGACGGTACGTCTACACTGTATCTGGGAGTCAGCCTCCCAGCTTGGGGCTGCCAGACTCAGGGTAGTGGGGCTCACACTAGAACACTAAAGATAGCTATGTAGACATTGCTTTGACTGCGACTCAGGCTGGAGCTTGTTCTTCCAAGACTGAGGTGAGGTGGGACAAGTGGTCTTAAAAAGTCCCTCTCTTTTAATGGCTGGGTTTTCTTATTATGGGTTATGGGAAGCTAGCCCTATGCAGATAAGTCTGGGGAGGAGAGATGATTATGAGAAGGCAGAGACATTGTAATGTAAACAGATTCTTTTGCATCATAGCAGCCCTAGAAATGTATAATGTTCACTCCGGCAGCTATTGTAGAGCTTTACCATATTGCTCCAGGAATGTGAAACCATGGGATAGATTCTGTACCCTCTTCCAACCTATGTGTGCTGCTGCCAAAAAGTTGAATGCCTCCCTCCTTACAAGCCACAGCTGCACAGGGTGTGCTGAAGATTGGAAGGGGCAGACCAGAAGGTGATCCATAGTGCATGGTGCTACAGAGATTCTCAGCTACACTGCAGCCTATACCCCACCTAATACAGGCTGCTCTGAGTTACAGCACCTCCTAGAGAACACCAGAAATCAGAATACACAAAGCTTGTCTCTGCTCCCTCTTGCTCTCCGGACAGCTTCTGGGGTGTGCTGGACAGAATTCCATTTGATGGGTGAAATCCTAACCCTTTTGAAGTAACACTTCTCCTGACTTCTGGGGAGTCAGGATTTCATCCTATGTCTAAATGGAGGCACTGAAACCAGCAACCTATAGATTGGGCAGGTATTTTACAAGACTAAGATACCTGCCCACCATTTTTACTACACCAGCTTTCAACTACAGATGGCCAGATGTCTAAAACTCCAGTTCCAAACAGTCCTAAATTTGTATGGATTGAGGCTGGACTGGGGGATCCAAACACAGATATAAATTTAGTAGCATTCCCTTTCCTCAGTTCTGGAGTAAATCAAAACTAAGGATCCAAACACTCCCAAACTTTGGTCTGGGTGGGGTTAAAATTCAGGTCAGATTTCTATAGCTTGAGCCCACCCCTAACTTGGACTTTGAACCACCCCTGAAGGTTCAAATGGATAGTCAAAGGCAATGTGACTTTTATAGCCACTTTCTTTGTCACAGGATCACTTTTTCTGCCTGCGGCACTTCAGTTTGACATTGTGCTAGTGGTATCAGTGGAAAGAGAATTTTAAAAAAGCAAACTAAACGTATTTGATTTTTTAGGGTTTATGCTGTTTTGTTTTACTTTTGCAACTTTTCTGTTTTTTTAAAAGAACTCCTACTGATACGTACTTAAGGGAGGAAAAATAGCCTGCTATATTAAAATTGTATCAGATGCTGTTATTAATTTCTTTTGTTGTCTGCTACTTATTGACATGTGAGCTTTCTGGAGGCCTCTGCACTCCGTATTCTAGCAGGGAGCATGGTATAGACTGATTTGCTTCTTTCTCTTTCCATACATGTTTAGAGATTAGGGGTGAAATCCAGGCCCCAATGACACAACTACCTCCGACTTCCGTGAGGCCAGAATTTCACCAAAGAAACACAGCCATGATGTCTCTTATAGCACTGAGGTAAGATGTCTCCAGCAGAGCTCAAAAGAGCACATGTTGATTTATGCTTAGGAGTTTTATTTAGGGTGACCAGATGTCCCAATTTTATAGGGACAGTCCCAATTTTTGAGTCTCCTATTACCCCCCACCATCCTGATTTTTCACCCTTGCTGTCTGGTCACCCTATTTTTATTCCACTACCAGATGGGTCAATGATATTAAAAGATGGGAGACTGTAATAGAAAGGGCAAGATTATGCCTGTTTCACACTGAGTGTCACATTAATCAAGAGATGAAGTACCATTTAGTGTGGACAGAATCTGGCTCCAAGAAAGAAGAACTATCCCCTGTTTGTGCATATTCTAGGATTTTTTCCCTTTTATTAGCCTCATTCTGAGGTGCATTAAATAGGGGCACTTGGGGGTACAACACAAATGAAGACACAGTGGACATTTCTGGTTTAGGCCTACTTTGGACTTCAGAAGAATGCTTACATGGTTTAGTATAGTGTAACCCAATGGTCAACGTGTATTAAGCATACTCCTGGCCAGAACCACAGTCAGAGGATGTGGTTTTGTAACCGGCCCTTGCCGTAGAATCTGGCTTTTTATCTCTAGCTGTAGAGATTTGTGCTTTTAGAGATCCCTGGTTCTATCCCCAGTGTGTTGGCCAAGCTAATGGCTGTCACAATAGCACTCAAAACCACCTGTAGGGTTAAAGGAAATTGGACCCATCTGACCTGTTTCCTCATAGCCTCAAGTTTCATAGACTGCAAAATCATGAATCACAAAAGATTCATTGTGCCTTAGGCAAAGCCCTGGGAGTCCAAAGGTAGCTCTGGGACTCAGTGGTGTCCTCATTGTTATGTCACTTCAGGGGGTACTTTTTGCACCCTCTTCCAAGCTTCCACACAGCAGAGTCTTGCACAATCACCCCCCTTCCCAAAAAAAATGAAAAGAAAACAAGTTACTATTAAGTCATGTTGTGTTTCACTTAAAAATTAAGAATGATACACAAAGTAAATTAAGCATCCTTCTGAATTTTTATAAGTATTTAAAATTCTTCAGGATCAAGATACCACCTAGTTTAGCCTCCTTTATATATTATATATAAAAAATACCTAGCTCTTCTATAGTGTATTTCCTTAGTAAATCTCAATGGATTTCGCAAAGTAAGCAAGCGTCATTAGCCACATTTTTACATTTACAAATTGGGAAACTGAGGCACTGGGACTTGCCAAAAGCCACCCAGCAGCCAAACAGGGAACAATACCCAGATTTCCTGAGCACCAATCCAGTACTCTCTCTAGTAGGCCCACTTCCTCTGTATGTGCATCTCTCTCAGTTTGATCTAAATGCTACTGTAGGTATTATTAATGGGATTATAAATAATCTGGGAATTTTACCACGGAAGCAATGGAACAAATTTTGATGGGGAGGGGAACATTAATACTGCATCTTGATCCGCATCTGTACCCAAAACCCGATTTTAAAAAAAGCTCTAAGCACTGCGTGATCACCACTCACACGTCACGAAAATAGTCCATGCACAACTATGCACATCTTGCTTCAGTGTCCTATGGCCTGATTATTCTGGGTCCAAATTATGGACATTTCTTTTAAAAAAACTAATTAATACTAAGCTTGATCCAAAGCCTATTGAAATCAATGGGAGTCTCTCCAGTGGCTTCAGTTGGCTCTGGATCAGGCTTGTTGAGCATGGCATTAAACATTGGCAACTTTAATTGAGATTGCAGTTAAGTACACTGGAACACATACATGTAGGGTGGGATTTCAGGAACTTTACCATTGACTTCAGTGGCAAGAGCGTGCCAATGCTGAGTGCTTTTGAGAATCCCACAATACCCTATGGGACTTGATCCAAAACTTCAGGAACCCACTTCAGGAACCTGTCCTTCAGGAAACCCACTGAAGGACAGGTCCACATTCCTGCTTTTTGACCTACACATTCAAAAGAGGTTATCTTCCTGGTAGTGACAAGACGGAATGTCCCTCAGTGTTAGGAAGCCCATACCAAACTTTTACTGAAGCCAGATAACTTGTATATACTCCTCCACCCCTCCTTTTCTTGTGTCTGACTTCTTGGTTCATTATGTACCTTGGCATCTCTTTCTCCTCCATTTTATTATTGTATCATAATGTGATGTAAAATCCAATACAGATTTTAAAACAAGGTTACAGATTCCACTTCACCATCGCTGATAGACAAGATGTCACACATTCCTTCTTTTTGTCAAGATGTTACTATTTTCCCTTGGTTGCATAATCCTAACAAAGTAAAGAAGAGGATTTTGGGGGTTGTGTGAAAGGATTCTGTTTCATTATATTTTTACAGTTGCACCGACAGCAAAATCACTTGTCTCCCTAAAATAAAGTTAAAGTACAGAAGAACTATTTTTTTTGGTTCATGAAAAGTTTTGTATGGGCACAGAGTACATATATTTCATTTGAAAATTTCACACAAGCCATTTCATTTGCAGTACCGTTCACTCTGTCTCCATCAATTTCAATAACAAACTATCAACATTGCATTATTTTCCTCAGTGTTGTACACATTTTTTCCTGTGCTGTTTTGCTGGATGGTTTAGTGAACATACATGTACCTAGTTTGCTGAGGGCTAAATTCTATCTTTAAAGGCACGAATGTGTCTGTCACTGCCTTGGGAGCTACCCTGATGCATCCAAGGATAGAATTTGTAGACTAAATCAAAACTTAGTTTAGAAGAGGTCTATACTTTAGAAGTGAACGCAGAGCTGAGAACAATAACCAGAGGAACTTCTACCAAATTTGTAGAATGTAATCTATGGAAAGAACCTTCCAACTAATCATGAGTTAGAGAGACAAGCTGTAACCATCATTTCTGCTGTTGTGCTACTCATTGTCACTGGATCAAAACAAGAGAGTTTACTACTGAAAAGTAGTAAACTCTCAGCCCCAGCTACCAACTTAGAATAGCAGTCCTGGGGTTAATCACCTTCTCTTATCCTCAGTCTCTTCCACAACCGAGAAGAGATTACAACATGATGTTTAAAGAGCCAGAATTTAAAGAAATTTCAGTTGCTGTGCCTGGAGGCCCCAGCTGTTTGGTTATTGTAGCGGTCAGTATTTGTCACTCTGATAGCAATTTATAGCTAGGAGTAGAAAGTAGAGTAGGAGTTAAACTACCATGTTTAGTAGGCAAACTGGCTAACCCAAGGCATGCTTAAAGGTACTAAATGGTGGCCATGAAAAACAAGAGTGCAAGGAATTACTCATCTGCAAGAGCACCTGTAATAAAAAACCACTGTATATATACACATCAGGTGATGCTCTTTTTAACAAACTAGTCATGAAAGTCCCTTTGAGATACCACGTTCTTTTTGTGAATACCTTTAAAAAAGGCTTTTCTGCAGCTTTACAAACATGTGAAAAAATGTTATGGTTGATTTGAAGCCAGTTTTTCCATGGTTATATGAACATCACATGATACACAGAACACTCTCTCAGATCACCTGTTCACCCTTGCCTAATTTTCACTTCCTCAATATCAAGAATAGTAAGAAAATATGCAGCATCTGGCACTAAAGTAATAAAGAAGTAAACACTGAAATCAATGGCTGATGGTTTTTTATTGTGGCTTACTCCCAAAGTCAATGAACGCTTGTTAAACTTAGCCCACGTTAAAAAGAGTGGGTTAAAATTTGCCCTCACACTCATAAAAACCTCTTGAACTCACCTGGCCCAATTCAGCCCTTGTGTGAGTGAGCATACTTCCACTGGAGATAGATTGTGTGACCCGTTGTCTATGCATATAGACCACACTTTACACAGTACTTAAATTTACTGAGCCATTATTTTCTGCATGATAACTGCAGAATTTGAATATTTGAACTGAATATTTTAAGAGTGAGAATGACCAGTTGGATATTTGGACATTTTTTCCAGTTCTGTAAAGACCAGATAATTCTGGACTTAGACATGGCAGAAAGCTACTTGCTAAATGTCAGTAGAAGCAATGACCAGATAAGATCAGAAAAATAGACCTTATACTCCTGACTACCCACTATCATCTGGTGGGTAACTTAGTTAACATTCTCCACCCATCAGGCTTGGGGAATCAGAATTCCATAAGGACCTTATAAATGTCACTCGAGTTAATGGGTCTGACAAAAACCAGGAGCCAACCCTGTTGCTGGGTAGATGAGAGATGGGGACGACTGCAGCTTGCTCACCTCTCCAAGGGAGTTGAGCTTTGTGCGTGGGTGAACCTTAAGGAATGGAAGGTTGACTAAGCCAATTAGAGGGAGGGATGAGAAGAGGACAGCTCTGTCAAAGGGAGTACAGATAACCCTCCTGTCTCCCCCGGCCTGGGATTTTGCCTATTTCCCCCTGAAAGGAGTTTCCCCAACTACTCTAGGACACAGCAACTGGGCTTAGAAACATCAAGGAAGCTCCCTATATTAACACCCATTGCTGCTGTAGAGAGGTTAGCCACAGTGAATCAGTGCTCTCATCACCTCACCACACTCAAGCACCTTTAGGCCTGCAATGACTCCTCAAGGTAGGTGGGTTACTCCACATTACGAAGCTCACTTGTGTGGAATAAACTGAACTTCTAAATCCAGGGAAATCCAGGGTTATATGCTGTTACTGATGTACCCACTCCAAATCAATCTTCCCCATCCCTTTATGTTTCCCCATGCAAATAAAGTGTACCTTGATTGTTGTTTTCATCCATTACAGGTGTCAAAACAGTATATGTCTGAGGTAGCCAGCACAGGGATAAGCACCAGGAAGGGGGATAGTCAAAACTGCATAGGAAGGAAGGTAGGGTTTCTGACTACCTTAGACAGGCAGGTAGAAGTACTATTAATTAGCAGCTAAGAACCCAGGCTGTTGAAACCCACTGCGGTCAAAGCAGAGGATCCCAGGTCAGAGCTGTTGTTAATGATTAGCTGCCCTTATGGATACAGCCACCCATAAACACTTACATTCCTGGAGGCACAGCTGGGATTGTGAAGAGAAAAAAAACCCCTTCCTACTGACCCCTCAATTAGCCAGCATGAATAGAAGACAGGTCCTAGAGTGATGGGAAGGGCATGAAAAGACTCAACAATTTGTGGTGGTGGTGGAGGAAAGCTTTGGCAAGAGTACTTCCAGAGCACAGACTGTACAGGCTCTGGCCACAGTAAAGGCCTTGGGAAAGGTCACTTTCCATGGCAGACCCTATTGGGAGAAAGAACAGAGATGATAGGTCTTATTTTCTGAATCCAAGAGGTTTAATGTGCAGATAGTACCCAAAGAAATAATTGTGGATGAAGAGGGGATGCAGTCAACCTGTAGGTGCCATGCCATACTTCAGGGCCCACCAGCCCAGACATACAGAAAAATAGTCATGTTTGCAGACAGGGACAAGGCTATTGAGACTTGCCAGGTTGTTATTATTGTAGGGCTATTAAAAAGATAAAGAACAGTCAGTTCACAAGCACAATTCTTAGTTACAATGGAAGAAAAAGCAGCATGAACACCCTGTATCAAGCAAAGTGGAAACAGTCACATGGTGTGGAAAGGAAATAAGAGGAGCTGTTCTCTTGACTGCAGGTCCTTCTGATGAGCTGGAGGGCACTGGCAGCCTAGTTGCTCACCTGAGCACCTTGTTAATAGCACCAGCCTTTGAGCCTTGCAAAGGAGAATCTCAGCTTTCATTTAAAAAATGTCCCTAGTCCTTTTCTCCGCTAACACAGCCTTGCACACATACTGTGATGCAAACTGATTGTTGAGATTTAAAGAAATATGAAGCTTGGCTTCAATTTCTGCAGCAAGAGCTTGTGGGGGGGACCTGAAGATTTTCTTCTGGCCCAAATTTGAAGTGTAACCCAAAGAATTATCTCATTGACCCTCTTCACAATCCTCAGGCCAGACCAGTGTGTAGTGTTATGATTATTGTGGACAGAAATTAATTAGATAAGGAGGCAGTAGCAACCCCCTCCCCCATAACACAAAAAACCAACAGCTTACAACCTGCTCCAGATGCTAGTCAGCTCTGGTTGTTATTATTGCCAGCTCTCTCTGGAGCATCTACTGCAATGGGAACTTCTTTCCTGAGACCTTCACCGGTGCTTCTAGCTAAAAATGGGAGACACATTATGTAGTACCAACCCTATCTTTATCCACCAGCAACTCCAACAATACATAGGAAGAAACTGAGGGCTGTATATGGGGCCAGGCTAATGAAGCACTGAAAAGGAGTCCTGTAGCTGATGCAATCTGCCTCTTTGCTCCCAGCCTGCAGGCTGAACAGTTAAGCACTAAGAGGAAGTTTGGAGCTCTGTTCTTCTCTTAGCTGGAAACCAACTCCCTCACCATCACCTGCTAAGGGAGACCACTCACAGAGGAGCCATCCCTGACCACCCAGTGAAAACATAAGAGAGACAAATGCCAGAGGAAAAACCCACATACCACCACTGCTGCTGTAGTGAGGAACAGCAGCTAGGTAGGAGAACCACTTAGAGAAGTCTCAGTGAGGCAATAGAGATGAGGAAACATGGTGGGGCCAAAGCAAGGGTGCTGATGGAATTCAGAAGGTGGAGAAATGTCTGAAACTGATTGTTTTTATTGGGTAAAGAGTATAGAACTGATTTGTGTGTGTGTTGTGTGTGTGTGTGTGTGTGAGATGCACTCAAATGGAAATTGAGGAAGACCCCTTGTTAAAATTCTGGCAGTAAGTAACAGCTAGTGAGTTAAAAACTGTGAGTGCAACAAAATAATCTAACTTTATAGTAAAACCATGTTCCAGGGTAAATACCCCACAGACCCCAGGACACAATGCAGTGTTGTTCACCAGTGTGTTCAAAAGCT
This sequence comes from Dermatemys mawii, assembly GCA_007922305.1. Classification (NCBI taxonomy): domain Eukaryota; kingdom Metazoa; phylum Chordata; order Testudines; family Dermatemydidae; genus Dermatemys; species Dermatemys mawii. The sequence goes on along the minus strand of ML677401.1, from coordinate 8,198,558 downwards.
CTCCTGGACCAGGAAGATTAATACTTCTAAGGGTCAACGCAAGGGTTTCTTTCATTGAGATTTCTTAATCTGATCTCGTACATCTATAGTACAGGATCTTTATCTACTGGAGGGTCTCTGGGAGAAATTAGTTTGAAGCCTTCTGGACCCCACTTCTCCTCAATCATCTCATCATCAACTCTTGTTATCACTCTTTCTGAAAACTTCTCTCTTCCTCTATATACTCTCTGTAAAAATTAAGGAACTTAAACACAGCTATAAAATCTTTCCAGAAAATAGGTGTGGAAACAATTTTCAAGGAGAGTCTCACATTTTTTTCCCTGGTGCTTGGCTAGAAGTAGAAGCTACATACTGTATACAAAACCATGTTGTATGCTGGCTGTAATTACTCAGTTCACTACCCAACAACAGTGGCACAATATGATGAATGCAAGTTGGTTAGTAGTAGAACCACACATTAATGTTTCCTGCACTTGATTTCACCATTTAATGTCATACAAATAGATAGTCTTAAATACATTAAAGCAAAGGATAGAACTAAACATCATCTGTCAGAGCAGGAATGCATTTCTAGAGTCACACAGACCTAGCGGATACCACTACCTAAAAGAACACTACTATATTCAAATTAGTAAAAAACCTGGCTTCTAACTATCCAGTCACTCCAGAATCAGTGGGACATTTGACTGAAAGAAATATGTACTGGCAACACAACCTTATTTAATCCCTGTGTCAAGGGCGGGCAGAGATCACTGGAGGAACGGTCTCACAAATAAAAGGGGCTGTGTTTCACCCTCCTTCCCCAATTTCAGACCAGGTATACCTCATTATATAAATTTGCTGCTGTTCTGAGAGTCTCAGAGATTACACAAGAGACTAGTGGAAAAGTAAAAGCATCATAGACAGAAGTAGCAGTAGAGGCAGCAAGTGCTGGTAGTATTTCCTTGTGCTACAACTCAGAGAGTGATTTGCCTTTTCCTATCATGACACAGCAGGATTGGTTTGGTTAAACTATGCCCATCTTTTATACTGACAATTGCCTATAAGGGTTACTCTGGAGTTTACTAAAGTACATTTTGGGCTTAATTCTGATCTAAATCAAGAGTAACTCCACTGAAGTCAATAGATTTACACCATGGTAAAAATTATGTGAGATCAGAAAAAGGCACCCCCAAAGACAGATTCAGAGGATGCTCTAAGCTACTTCCCTTACAGCCCCCATGACTTCCAGTGATTCCTACTTATTCCCAGTTGGGCACCTTCAGTAATTCTTCTCTTTCCTTGAAATCATAATATAGTCCAATGGAGGGATTTATCAGGCTTGAGCTTTCTCCACCAAAGCCTCTCTCCTACTTCTCACCAGTTTTTTCTATTCCACCCAATAACACACCCCATTACCTGCCTCAATCTCACCATACTTATTCCCAGTGTCACTTGTACTACATGTTAATGTCAACAACACTCTTTCAAGGCTAAAGCTTTGCATTGGTGTCTATCATCTTGAAACAGGTGTGGGATTAGTTGAGATGGCACCAACAGGACCCAGTTTGTTCTTAAAGTGGTTCATTGAACATGAACTGTTGAAATAATCTGGTTCCACAAAATTTCTAACACTAAAGTTCTATTGCAGAAGTGTTCTTCTCAGTCACCTACTACTGCTACTACTAAACTTTAGCTCTTAAGTGAGTTTTTCATTCATAGGTCTCAATGCATGGTGGATAAGTACCATTATCACCATTTTATAGATAGGAAAACTGAGGTTAAATGAAAGGTTAAATGACTTACCCAGGGCCACATAAACAGATCAATGGCAGAGCCAGGAATAGAATGCATATCTTTTGGCACCTTGACAGTGCTGTATCCACTAGATCTCACTGCCTCCTAAAGGAATGCAAAAATACTGTGGCCCTACTCCTGCACCTATCGAAATCAATATAAAAACTCTCACTAATTTCAGTGGAGCTGGATCAGGCCCTAAAATACACAAATTGATTGGAAGGAAGTTTAAAATCAAGGCATTTACAAATGTGTATGTATTTTTATGAGGATAATCATTGTATTTGTGCTGCAGTCTTTATTCTTTCAGTATTTCCATGCCTAAAGTTGAGTTGAAACAATTCTCTTCTAATATCTACATTATGAAAGAAGATTTTCATTCTAGTACTTAACTTTAAATAAACTTAAAAAGATAACATCAGGAGAACTCTTTTACACCATCCCCTATATTCTAGGTGTGCAAAGTCAGTTAAAATGCTTGACTATCTTGGAAAATATAGCTTTAAAAGAAATAAAACTAAAATAAATAGGACCATGTTGGTGAGCTATTGTGGAAAAAAAATATATGTTTGGGAAAGTGTGATTTGCCTTACACCGCATCTGTAATCAAATTATCCATCAGTGTTATGCCATGTCACGCCGTGTTTGAGATGTTGCTGTCAGAAAGTTATACATAGGCTCTGTGGTTCGAATCAACTTGGCTTCATTTTAAGTGATTTCGTATGTCTCTGATTCATTTCCACCAAACTGTGGTAAAATACAGAAGGTAGCAATTCAATTTCATTCAGCTTTTCAAGGAGGAAAGAGCAGATAAGCTTTGCTTGTTCATGTCAATGATAATATTCAGCACAGCCTAAATCTAATACAATAGGTTTGCTACTGCTCTCTTGTTTTGGTGTCATTTCTGAACCTCAATCTCCCTCCCCCCGCCAAAAGAAACATAAGCACATAAGAAACTTTTGCAAACAAATGACAGAATGCCATCTCCCCCATAAAATATATCCTAGTTTAAAACAATCCTTCTTCTTTGTGCTTAAGGAAAGGTTAGATTAGTTTTCAGGTCCTGGGTGCTGGACACCGTCTCTGATGACCTCATTGTAGTCACAGATGTTTACTGCACTTTAGGAGATCTGAGTAAAACAGAACAGTAAACTAGGCCAGCTTGCGGTAAGGCTGTTGCCCACAATTCATGGAAAAATGCGGGATAGTTCCCGCTAGGTTCTCGTCGGCTAGGAAACGGCAACTTATTAATCTTGTGTCAGAGGGCCAGCTGCAACCGTGGCAGTTACCATATTTCACCACCAACTCCATGTCTGGACAGCCATTGTCTTTTTTATGAAAAACTCTACAAATCAGCTGCTTTTCCCCCCTCTCTTCATGCAGAAATTGAGCTTGGGGGCTGAGGTAGTTCTGGTGCATCATCCACACTGTGGTCAGATTTACTAATTCAGAGAGGCTGCTTAGTTTCCAACTTTAATGATATTCCCTCAGCATATCACTATGGTTGCCTGGCGACCGGATTTGAGCTAGGCCTCTCATTTGATTCCCACACATCAGACCTGAAAAGCACTTTTTTTCCTCCCTCAGCTTTTGATTCTGCGTCCTCTGAAACCCTTCCCCCTGCGGTGTCAGTATGGGTGGGCAGAACAGTGGTAGAATAAGGCCAGGGGTGAAGGGCGGCCTGTAGGCTAGTGGTCACACATCAAGGCCTGAAAACAAAGCCTCCAGGAACCCTTCCTGACAAACACAAATTCCCTTCAGAGAAAGCAAATTTGGTCTTCCCTTCATAGTGTGGGTGTCATTTTAAGACTTTTCGTAGATACTTTATTAAATCTGACGCTTTCCATTGTTTTTCATGCCGTTTCTTACAAAAGACTTCCTATTATCAACAAGTTGCTATTGGAATAAGCAAACAGGTTGTGAAGACCTGAAATAATCTAATAAGCATCAGACTTGTGTGCTTTATGTACCCATTTCTTTATAACTTACAGAGTTTGTTTGGATAAACAATTTTCTATTTTGTTTTGCTTAGTTTCAACTAAAGCACTCTCTTTAAAAAAGAAATTGTGCCACGAAAATATATTGCCTAGTAAATATATTTTTCCTCTCCCCATTAAGATATTTTAATATAAATAATATATTTTAAAAATATTATATCAATTTACTATTTACAGGGCCGGATCCTCAACTGGTGAAAATCAGCACGTCTCTATTGACTTCCTTATCCTTCTTTCAGTAATAATTAGAGATCTTTACAAAGTTAATGGGTCTACCTCAATGGAGCTTAGTCAATTTACACCAGCTATGGATCTGGCCCTGACTCTATAATATACTGTAGTAAATAGTTATTAGTGAGAACAACTATACTTTTAAAACAAAATAAAAGCTATAAATAAATCAAAAGCCAGACTGATTTCAGTAAGTAGAGGACATCTCATGTTAAGAATAAAGTAGGTCATAACGGAGTATTCAGCATAAGTATATTTAATAAATCACATGTAACATTTTTAAATTGTTCATATTGACAGAAGTGCAAATAACTGCACTTAACAGCAGCTTTATGGAAATACAATTTAAATATAATGTCCCTCTGTTCAAGCACCACTGGCAAATGTTTGCGTTAGCTTAGATCACGTCTACTTGAGGTGTATTTAAAAATATACTGATGGAGTATGGAATCAGACAGGTGTTAGTCTGGAATTGCAGAAGTGACAGAGTCCTGTGGCACCTTAAAGACTAACTAAAGTTTTAGAGCATAAGCTTTCGTGGGCTAACACCCACTTCGTTGGATGCAAGCAGTGGAAGTGTCCAGGGGCAAGTGTCCCTGCCCCTGGACACTTCCACTGCATGCATCCGACGAAGTGGGCATTAGCCCACGAAAGTTTATGCTCTAAAACTTTAGTTAGTCTTATAGGTGCCACAGGACTCTTTGTCACTGATGGAGTATGAAAATTCAGGATTTTTTAATATAAAGAACTATTTTAAAACTCTATTATTGTGATCCTGCTTCCACTAAAGTCAATGGCAAAATTTGAATCAATTTTAGTGGGAACAGGATCAAATTCTGTTAGAGCACATACTGTAGCAGAATTGCCAACATTTCCAATCTTATCGTATATCTTGTGATATTTAGTGCGTCTCAAAGCCCAACTCCTGGAATCAGCTCTCATTTAAACACAGAGTTTCTAGTTTCCTTGGTTGTGAAGAAAAGCTGGAAAATGTCAATAAAACTTCCCCCTCCCTCAAAACAACAACAAAACAAACAAGAAAAACCATAAAAGTCAATGAAAAAAATAGCACTAATATAATTTTTTTTTCAAAAAAAAAATCACTTGATTTTAACCCGATCTCATGATTTTGGGTGGGGGACCTAACTCATGATTTTTGCCTGCTTGAGGCTGGCAATACTGTACATCTGTACTGGGCTAGATTCTGCCTTGGGTTGCCTCTGTCACAACCTAGGGTAAAAGTCCTTTGGTAGCAGAAAGGCTGTCTATAGAAGGCTGATGGTGTCAAAAGGCACTCAGTTGCTGATGTGCTTGGGGCTCCACAGCCATGCAGTATAATCCCAGATATCAGTAGTTGTGGCTGGGGAGTTTGTGTGGTCAAGGGTATCCTCCAAAGGGGCCCCTGTCTACAAGATAAAAGCTGGCCTCCCCTGGGGTATCCTTTATGGTGGGCAGTGATGCTCATGCCAATCTACCTTCCCCCATGAGGTGTAGTGGCTCCCCCTGCTGCAGGAGTAAACTGTGTCCCACATGCAAATTGAGCCAAGCTGGGCTCTCAGTTGCACTGATGTAATCTAACCACTCACAAGTTACCCCACCTTCATACCAGTTGAACGGAACAGAATTCTGCCCAGCATATAATATACTTTATATCAAGGGAAATGCAAATAAAAGAACAACATATTGGAGCTTCCCAGTATATTTCTTTTACAGTACTCCACCTATAGTTAAATACAGTTCAAATGCACCTTATGAAACTGATCTTCACATCAATAGGAAAAGGATTTAGATGTGTAGCTCGTATTATCATGTGCAAATCCCCTGAAGGGAGAACAGTCCCCTAAGTCTACACTAGGGCTGAAAGTAGGATTCTTAACCTTTACTCCCTCTCATTCAACAAGGAGCAGGCTAAGTTCCTTACCTCTTTCTCAGCCACAATTAAAAGTCTTCATAAAGTTAACAGATTTCCACTAAGACAGTTTTTCAAAATCAATCATTTTCAGTCGCTGTTATCACTGAAGATCCACTACCTACTTCAATGTTTCTTTCTTTCTTACTTATTAAGTTGTTAAGGAAGATGTTTTTGTACAGTACTCTTCTGACATATTAAAAAAGAATGTTTCCAGATTAGCGTTCAAGCTTCATTTTTCTTTTTGCCGAAAGTTTTAATTAATACATTAAACACATTGTAGCTATGCAGATGGGTAAAAAAGATATCTATTTATACATTCTATTGATTCACTTATTCTAATGTTTAGTGGCACTACACTGTACATTAACCAAGAACAGTGTGCCCTTTGAGAATTGCTTCCATATTGTTGAGTCTAAATTGAAACGCAAAAAAAAAAAAAAAAAAAGCCACCTGCAAAAATGGGATGAATGCCATGGTAAACTTCCCCTACTGTAGGTGTTCGCAATAAAGCAAGGTAAACATACAGTACTGTATTTTTGCTGGAGGTTTTTAGTGCACTATGGAAACAGGATTGCCCTAGCGTTGGCTCACAGCTTTCATCTCTCCAACACCGCACAGAGCAAAAAAACAGTAAACGTGCGCAATCAGGGCTTCATAAGGAGGCAGGAAGTATATAATAATTATTTCTCATGTATTATCTATAAAGCCTTTCATCTGTCCAAAAAAAGAAAAAGAAAGGCTTAACATCTCTAAGAGGTAGGAATCTTGTTTTGACAGAAGGGCAAAATTGAACTCAGAGAAGTTACAACTTCAAATCCATTCAGGGATGGGGGGTTTTTTGTTTGTTTTTTTGTGTTTGTTAAAGGAGCGAAAGGTAGTGTCAAATGCTGCTATCCATGAGTCTCGTCTGACATTTCTTGTGGTTTTACAACCAGCTTTCAAAAACAATTATTTTCTCTCTTCCCTGCCATTTGAGAGATCCACATAAATGAGGGGAAACAGCGGAAACAGCAAAACTGACTATACACTAAGTGCTGTCAAAAAGTACAAAGTAAGGGAACGGGGAATATGTAAAATATTTCTCTTTTCTAATATCTTTCACTTATAATAGAAATCTTTGGTGTTCTTGTAACCAGAGTAGGTTAAAAAAATTCTGACAAGTGTAATTTGTGATTTGATGGTAACCCTGTGACTGACTGAAGTGACATAAAGCCTTGTCCAGCGCCCATTCATTTAGGATCAGATGAATAAGGAATCAGAAACAGAACCAAGAATAGAACCTGTAAGTTCCGACTCACAATCCACCTCTCAATACACACCCCGCGCTCCTAATTAGACATGTATCCCTTGCATTTGTTGTGAAATCTCTAGTCACAAAAATGATTTTTAGAAGCTGCATACAATCACAAAATTCTCCATTTGCAAATACAGCTAATGCCATTTACATGTTACATTTAATTTTCATTGGTTTGTGGATATTTTAAACTCCTTCTGTAATTATTGCATGTATTCACAAATCAGGCACCTGGAGATGTGAACATGAACATTGATGTAAACATTAATTTTTCTGCATGCATCCGATGAAGTGGGTGTTAGCCCACGAAAGCTTATGCTTCAATACTTTAGTTAGTCTTTAAGGTGCCACAGGACTCTTTGTCACTTCATTAATTTTTCTGACTCTCTTTTCTTGTCCCAGCTTTTTGTTCTTTCCCATTTTATGAAAGATAATTTACCTATCATTAAAACTTCCTTTACACTGGAGCACAAAAACATCCATTCATGTAACTTTAAATGTGTAAATCAAATCCACTAAAACAAGTGTAATCCAGTATGACTCTCTGTCACCCTCTAGTGGCTGGAACACAGAGATTACTGTGTCTACTACAGCCACAAGCTAATGGACCCAGTCTTTTAGTTCAGGCAGTAAAGAGGCTCATACTTTTAGATCCGGATGTTCTCAAGCTAAATCCCTGCAGCTGACAAATCCATCCAGGGGCACTGTGTTATGCAAGCAAATCAACTATAAAGCCTGAAACATTTCTTACTCCTTAACACTCCAAAGGCACTCCATCTTAAAATTGTAGGTGAGATATTGCACTTCTCCTTAGGGAGCTATGCCGATCCTAAGCGAAGTCATAGCAGTTTTTTCTTTAATGGGGTTTTGATCAAGCCCAAGGTGCTCAGCAATTAAGGGCACTTTCTCCTAATCCTCTCTCTGTTGCAACCAGAGAGCTCACAAAAAGGCAGGCAGACACTCTGAAAAGCAACTGTTTCTGCTTTGAAGCCCTCTGCTGGAATGTTTGAAACACAGGGTGGAAGGCTGAAGTAGCTGCCCAGGCATACATAAATCCTTCATCTAGAAGTGCTGCTAAATCGAGATCTATGAGTGGTGCATAGAATTGAAATGAAGATAATTAAATAAAAGTGAGATATTTTTACCACAAGTATTTGAATGGAGTAGCGCACTGGCTGTCCAAAACCAGAACTACCTCTGATAGTACTTTGGATAAAATAAGTAGTAACTCAAATCTCAATATGAAATTTAAATCGAAGCCAATCCTGAAGATCAAAAAATTCTACTTAATTCCCCACTCTCCATTTTCACCTCTGCACTTTTCAGGGTCAGAAATTTAAATATCAGAACTCTGCAAGAAGCTAAAATGTTGGGGTGTGGGGAGGACCCAGACACAGCCTAAAATAAACACACACAAAACACAACACTGTACTGGAAACCTCAAGGGAAAAGCCTTTTTCTTCTAACTTTGAGAAGGCAAAAGGTTTGGATAAGTATGGAATGCTTTTGATAAGTCTCCCAAAATGCTGGAAGCTTATCTGAGTAGATCCTTTTGAAATGATCCCATAATAAAATATCAATAAAACTTACACAGCACCATGCAACCAAGGATCTGAAAGTGCTCTGAAAACATGAATAAAGTCTTACTAGCTCCCATTTTACAGATGGAAATATTGAGGCACAGAAAGACAATGAAGCAACTTGCCCAAGATGACATGGGAAGCCTGTCTCGGAGTTAGGAACAGCCTTCAGATTTTCCAAACCTGTGCCTCAACCAAAAGACCACCTTTTCTCTCATCATTCATTAAAAGACACCTGGGATGTAAAGTGCAGGGCTAGCCAGCTCTTCCCTAGTCAAGGACAAACCATGGGAAGGGAAAAATTACACACACACACACAAGTGTGCATGGCAATTCCTTGCTTTCATGCATTTAAATCAGATTGGTTGTATTAGCTGAGGCTGGGTTTCAAAAGAATAAGAGGGAGAGAGGTGATTTGTGTCACCAACAGAAGTTGACCCAAATAGGCCCATGGACATGTTTTGGTTTAAAGGCATGTCTTTATGTTAGTAATAGGCTTCCATAGCTTGCTGTACATCCTAATGGCTGCTCACTTGATATATTAAGTGAATAAGTGCTGAGAATAATACACATTTCATACTGTGGATAACCAGGAAAGACTTCCTTCAGCCAGGTTTTGTGTACAATTCCTGTTATGCATTCAAAGCCTGGGCACTCAGAGAGTGATCTATTTTTCAAAAGAATGATCTATTTTTGTGCAGCATGGCTCTAGAATGCAGAATGAAAGCATTTGACACGCAGACCAGTCTTGATCTCCTTAGTCAGACAAAAACTCCCACTGAAGTCAATGGGAATTTCACCTGACTGAGTTGTTCAGGATTAGCCCCAGTGTCATGACAAAATGATGCTCCATTGTTTAAAGGGAACCTAAATGAGGTATTAACATGAAAAACGCAGAATAACATTTGAAAACCATATAGCAATCAGATTTCCTAATAGAAATGTTTTACAAGATGGACAAAGATGTGATTTTTTTTCCCCAAGAGATTGGGGAGAGGGGGAATAAATGAAAGCCTGAATCGCATATTGGGCAGGGGACTTTACCCTTTCTAGAGCCAGCAAAATTCATTTCCCCAAATATTTTGCTTCTCTCAAAGCCCACAAAAAAAGATTTCTAAGCTGAATTGCTAAATCTACCTTATAGGAAACAATTTAATTAGAAAGCAAATGAACAGGATACAGTATGCTAAGGGTATTGAAGTGGGTTTATTTAATGTGAGACAGACACATTTGCTATTTTTTTCTGACACAGAATTTACATCACCACTAAAAGGCAGGCAGATTAACATCTGGACCAGACCCTGAAATTTCAGAGATTACTATGCAGAGAAGAGATTTAGATCCTGTTCCCTGCTCTGTGCCCCTTGGTGGCAGAACCAGTATGTTTCCACTGTGTGAGCAGGACAGGGAACAGGCATAGGGAAACAGTATGGTATAGTGGCTAGAGCACTGGCATGAGACCTGTGTTTTATTCCTGGCTCTTCCATCGGCCTGCTATGTGACTTCAGTTAATCATGTCACCGCTCTGTGCCTCAGTTTCTCATCTGTAAAATGGGGATAAAGGTACTGAGCTCCTTCATAAAGTGCTTTGAGATCCATGGATGAAAAGCACCATATAAGTGCTAGGTATTATTATTATTTTGGAGTGGAAAGCAGGGGGCACACACACCCATATCTAGGACCCAGATCCACAAAAGCTCCCTTGTGTACTTGTGGGCTGGGATTGGTCAAATTAGGAGAAGATCAGTGGCAAGGCTATTTCATGAATCTTTCTCCCATGGAGCTGACATGCTAAGAACACAATAGTTACTGGTGCCTCAGGAGGACTGCCTTCCTATTACAGACAGGCTGTTATATTACGCCTCTCTAGCTCCTCAGACTAGATGCCAGAAGGAGAGTCTAGGCCTCAATATACATTTGGTTGGTTCCTTATATTAGCTAGTTACTGGGGAGAAGTGTCGGGCAAATCACAAGTACAGCTAAGAAATACCGCTCTCAAAGTAGAACACAACTGCGGAGGAATTGCCCTCTTGTGAAAATCCCAAACTTAGCAAATGCCTCACTAAATTGTATACAAGGAACAGCTCTAGGGAAAGCTTGCTATATGGAGGGCAATACGCAGCTTTGGACATATGTGGATCACTTATAGAGGCTACCTATCTACGCTCCCTAGGGAGACAAACCTCATCATCACAAAGTCCTGAACTGCAAAGAAAAATGATGCGACTTCACAGATATTCTCAGCAATGTACACATTAAGAGCTTGATGCTGCAAGGAGCAGAGCACTGATCCAGCAAAGAACTTAAGCGCATGCTTAACTGAGCACATGAATATTCCCACTGCTGCCTACTACATGCTCAAGTACTTTGAAGGATCAGGGACGATGCGCTGAGTCCTTTCCTGGATCAAGCCCCACATGCAAAAGGCTCATGTGATGATAGGTAGATAGATAGATAGATATCCCCTATTGCCTTTCACTCTGATGTGCGTGAAGTATGGATTCATTATATGAACCAGTGTTTGCCCCAGTTGAAGTCAATGGGAGTTCTACCATTAACTTTCAGAGGAATAACACTGAGACACCTACTGTGTATGAGTCACTGTTAAAATTATGCTGAAAATTTTGAATAAAAACAAATGGATTGAAAGGATATTTGATGGGATCTGCTTTTATCACCACCATTGATCAGCCACCTATTTCAGAATGACTCGTTCCTCATTAAGAATAGTGGGGTTGTATGAGTCTGCTTTCATTTTATTAAAAAAAATAGCATTGAACTCCCATCAGACTGTCATTTCATCTTGTACACTCCTGCCATTTCAGAAATTAAGAATAGATTTTAAAAAGGTACCAAAATATTACTGGGCCAGATCTTCAGTTGTTGCAAGTCAGATTTGTTCCAAGGACTGCAATGGAGCTACGTCATTTGAAAGTCCAGCCCTGTACTGTAGCGGGTGATGTACATAGGTATTTACATGGCTCCGAGCAAATTTGTCTGGTCTACTTGTAAATGAAGCAAGTCTCAGCTATAGCCAGAGAAGCAGCCACAGACCCTTAATTTAGAGGCCCACACTAGCTGGCCTAGCTACAATGCTGAACGTTTCCTCTGTTGAACCCATGAGGCTCTACCTCAAAATACCGATGCACTGATGTAAGCATTTGAAATGAGCTTGCTCAGGAGTGCCCAGATTAGTTGTGTTGCCAGGCTCTAGCCACTCTAACCCCCTTTTCCACTTCAGTGGACTGAGCTTTTGACACTCTGAAAAGCACCATTTAAAATTAATTAAAGCTTCTTCTTTTGCACCAAATCTCACTGCTATCGACTCTGTTTATTATGTTTTATTGGGGCTGGGGGGAGAGAAGTGTTTCAAGTCAGTGATGTGTTCTGTGTTGTGTTACCAAAGCTTACAAGCTAGGAGATATTTTCAGAGTAAACTGGATGTGAATTGTGTTTTTACAAATTGCACTTACTCTATACAGAGCCCTCCACTCTTCTACTGAAATCCACACATTACGCTGAAAGCGAAGGCTAATGTTCTATGGGTGGCTTCTTAAGGAGCTATTTTTTATTATTGCAGATGGCGAATAAAGTTTGTATGTGTAGTATAAGCTGTGGGAATTCTTCAAAATTATTCCCATTAACTATTACAAGACAGTTTAACACATGTACAATCAGGCAAAGTATTTTCTAGTCTATTGGCTTCAGATGATTTATGAATAATTTCTTTTAACAGCTGGAGGCAAACATTTTCTTTCATCGCTCTTTTCAGGAAGCTATCTTTGCCAATCTGATAAAGACAATAAAAAGAACCCAACGCTTCTTTTAGCTGCATGTTTGAATTGTAGTGCCTAGGCCAGCGCAAATGTCATGTAAATCTGTGTATGCAAAATTTTATTAGAGGGAGATCACAACAGTGAACTAATCCAGCACATGAAGTGTTCTTCAACACTTCATATTTGGCAAACATCAAATTTCCGAACTATCCACCAAAATGTAAATGGGATACTTGATATTCAAACTAACAGCAGGATGTCCCATACAAAGTAGTGCTCTTTAAACGTTAGGCATTGATTGGGATTACACTCTGCATTTAGACAGTATCTTGAAGTACTGTATGATGTTGACAAACACTGAGCAGCAAAAGTGTAACACAGTATGAGCAAAGTAGAGTGGTATAAAAGCAAAAGTTGGATGTGAATATCTCATTCAGAAGTGCAGCAGCATGAAACCTAATGTAGTCACTGTACTCATGATCCAGCAAGTTCAGAGGATGCCCAGTTAGTCAAAACAATTAAACTGACACATCATTATTCATTCTAAAACAGCTTCAATTTATGTTATTTTAGACAGAGCGGTGACACAATGAGCTCTTCACAGAGCTTCATAGCAAAATACTTTCTCAGTTTTGAATGCGATGACACATTTGTAGATCCTCCCTCCCAAAAAAAGAAAAGTATTTTTATCCCATGTTTCAGAGGTGCACATCAAAGATCACTGACATATAAACACAAGCCCTTGTTTTCTTATTTTCAAATGCTGATTTTTTTTTCTGTTGAGTAGCCCCATTCGTGGCAAAGGGCTACTCATTTGGAAAAAGTGTGGCAAGATCTAACCCTAAATCTGATCAATGTAGCTCTTCTGTCATATGTTTTCAACTTTAACTAAGACAATTACCTCTTTGTGCCAATCTCCTTTTGGCTGCACAGAGCAAAGGAAAATACACTATACATATAAGTGCTTTCTTCTAAGGTTTAATTATCCCTGTGAATTCTTTACCAGGAAAGCATTTCTTCAAGGGAAAGAGTAAACACACATATTTTTTTCTATTCTGTTGACATAAGTAGGATATATGCTTTTATCTAAAATTGGTACAAAAATCCTTCTCTTAAACATCCTAAATATGAAAATTTCCTTCACTGGTTCTATCCAAATCTCTATTGTTTTGCTCCTTGTGCACCCCTATACAAAATGGATATAAAATGCTATCAGACCAGAATGTCACCGATTTGCACCTACTTTGTATAGGGGTAAATGGTACACAAGCTGCAGGGCAAGACAGAATCAGGCCTTTTGTAGAAATTACATGCTTGCCGCAAACTTAAATGCTGCTCATATTGGGCCTGGTCCATCTCCCATTGAAAACAATGGGAGACCTGCCATTGATCTCAATGGAAGCTGGATCAGTCCTATGAGCTATATTTTCATTTGGGGTATGACTGTGCTAAGTGATGTCAGCTGAGGTTAGTGGAAGTTCAGGGTCTAGGCACATTGCTGGATTGGGCCCTTGAACTATTTCTGTTGCCTGATTGGGTGATTTAGATAACTAACTAACAGCACAAAGCTCAAACAGCATCCCTCTAAAATGAGAAATTCCTAGTTAGCACCGCTCTTGGTTAGTTACAAAGGAAATTCCATACCCTATGAAATCTAAGGTACTTCCAGCCTTGTACTTGGTCTCTGACAGTTATGCTAAATTCTTCCAGGCAATGTCTGTCTGTTTTTTGTGTCTCGTACAGTGCAGGGCACATTGTTGGCCCTTATGTAATTGTTCAAAATCTGCTTTCAGCAAATGATCAAGCATTAAAGCTCAACATTTGTTTTTTGGGAGTATTTGTGCTGGGACAGTTCATTTGCTAGGGTATTTGTAGAGAGTCACAATGTAGAGGGACCCCAAGTGGTGTCAAAAGGAGTTCATTTAAAAAAAATGAAAATTCACACACAATTTTTGTGCTTTGCATCCAGGAAGATGCATTTTTTGGTATCCTTCATTTACTGAGATATGCAAATCGATTTCTTTAGTGCTAATCCTAACACTGTGGGATAAATCCTGCAGTACTAATCAGGTCAAATTTGTGCTGATTTCAGTGGGATTTTGGGTGCATAAGGAATGCAAGACTGGGCTCTAAGGAAGAAATACAGTATTTATCTTCAGACTCAGTCCTACATACCCTCACTCACATGAAGCCAGTGGAAAGACTGCTCATCTGAATGAGGATTATCATCTGTCTGATTAAAATTATCTGAAATGTTCAGAATCTATGATCCTCAAACCTAGCTATTAAAAATAAAACTCTTAGATTCATCCATACAAAAGTTCGAAACTGGAGTTATTGTGTTCAGGAATTAACTATGCTAAGCAAAACTAAAAACAAAACAAAACAACCTAACATGATGAGCTATTCTCTATCAAATCAAGGATCATCTATGATTCTCTGCTACTGATTTCCATGCAACTGCTCATGCATGGAGGCCTGTGTTTAAGTTGGAGTCTAGTGTGAATATGTAACTGATCTGTTTATAAATCCTCAGTTGCTTGTTGCATTCTACTGACATGACAAATTTCTTCCCCCACTCTCGCACGGAATAGCATAAACAAATGTTTAAAGAAAAAGCAAAAACATCATCAGAGCACATTCTCTTTTCTTGTCAGAATGGAATCAACAAAGGAGTAATCCCTTGTTGAGAGTTCTCTCTCTTTCTTTTCCTTGCTTAAAAGACTTTGAACATTTGCTTCCCTTGTTTTCCTAAACAAGTCTTTGAAAAACATCAATTCATCCTGCAGGCTTTAGGAAGTTTACTGATCCTATCGGCTTAATAGCACACAGCTACATTCAAAAGAAGGCACTAGTGTTCTTGACTATTATTCCCTTTCTTAAAGCATGGCAAAGACGTCAGGCACTCTAACGTGTCCTTAGCGTATGATTAAGATTAAATAACTAGATAGTCAGGAATTACTAGGATCAATTAGTATTTTTTCACCCCTAATGCTACATTGTACTTATTTATTTACATCATCACAAGGAAATGATTGCTCGACACCCAGCTGGGCTTCAGTTGTGCTGTGAAAGTGAAATCCTCCCATGAGCTGATACCACAGTTAAGCATAAGAACCCAATCTGACTCAAACTGAAGCCATTAGGAGTAACTTCGTAAGGAGAATTTTGGCCCTTCAAAGAATAAACGTATCACAGCAAAATCTCTCAGCATCCTATAAACCGGAAGATCTGGTCCCCACATTTTGGATTTAACATTAATTATGGAGTCGGGTTCTCTTCTGCTATTGTCCCTAGCCTCTGTTTGCCCGAAACTGGGAATGGGTGACAGGGGATAGATCAGTTAATTACCACCTGTTCTGTTCATTCCCTCTGAAGCACCTGGCATTGGCCAATGTCGGAAGACAGGATACTGGGCTTGATGGACTTTTGGCCTAACTCAGTATGGCCACTGTTCTGTTCTTATGGTAATGAACAGAGTATCTGTGTGTACTGAAGAGAAGGCAAAGTTAGTTATCCATAAAGCATGGTGTTTTCTCTCTTTTTGGGCCAGATTCTGATAAACTTACTCTGAGTTGTACCTGATGCCACAAGTAGTCCCATTGACTTACATGGGGCTACTCCCCGAGTAAGGTTCTATGGGACTAGAGGTATCGGATTATATGGCCCTGCCTTATTTTGATTTTATAAATTTGGAGAAGTCCTCAGAAGCTTGAAAGGAGGACTTCTCCCCATGAGACTGGATTGATACGGCAGGTAAATTGTCGCAGCTTTTGTTCACGTGCTCCTGTGCTGAACTACACCAAACCTGCCTAGCAAGATGCTGAGGTGCAGCTGTCTACGAACAAGACAAAAAATAACAAACAAACCCTCACCTGCATCAGTGAGGGAGGCGCCGTTCCCCAGCAAAAGGAAAGGATCCCAATTTCTGGGTGATTAATCTAGCAATCAGAAACAGCCATTGATATGAAAGGGCTGCAAAGAATGGTTAAGCCAAGTAGGTGAGGAAAAATTCATCAGTCAAATCAGTTAATTTGTTAATGAGATAGTTGAAGAATAAATGGGGGGGGGCAGGGGGAGAACCTAAAGAATAAGTCTGTGCTCGCTCATTATGGGCCTGATTCTGAGCACACTTTTATATTAGTGGAATGCTAGTGACTTCAATGGAGCTATACTTGGTTTGCACTGGTGAAAAAGGATTCAGAATTGGGCCGTATGGAAGTAATGCAATGGCACAACCAATGAAGACTTACAAAGCCAGATTCTGCCACATGCTGAGTGTTCCCTTTAATCACTCCAACTAGCTCCTAATTTCAGTGATTTCATGAGCAAGCCTGACAGAACCTGACCCTATATGATCTGAAATGTTTTCAGCCCTTTTAGATCATATGGGGTAACAAAAAGGCCAGAGAGTATCCCCGTCCCAGGATAAGGATAATAAATTTAATATAAAGGACAGGATATTTTAATGGAGGCAAATCATTTTCTGTGACAGGATCTTGAGCCTGCCTTCGTCCTGCAACAATTCCCAGGAAAATGGCCCATAATTGACACTTCTCTCTGGCCCCGATTCAGGAAACCTCCCTGTTCACCAAAAGCATTTACGTATGTGAAGTAGTGAGGCCAATGGCACATAAGCATGTGCTTTGCTCACAGGGGACTGGGGTTGGGGTGGGATTAAGCATTTCCCTACATCATTTCCTAAATTGGAGCCCTGTGCTGTGTAACCTAGCCATAGGGATGTGTTAGGAACTTCAGATGTTTTAACTTTAACACTGTGGGCTCCCAGTGGCTTTTTCAATTAAATTTGTAACTTGTCTTTATTATTAACTTATCTGCTACTTCCCATAGGCCCTGACTTTGCAAATCACTTAAGCACATGCTCAACTTTAAGCGTGTGCTTAGGTGCCAATGACGGCACATTTGCTTTGCTGAATAGGGATGCTTTCCAGAACCAGAGCCGTCGTGCACTGGAGCAGACCTGTATTCATTTGGTAACTTCGTGGATGTGACATGTATCGTACCCACTACTGAATGCTTAGTATGTGCAGTGCTTTAACAGATTTCGTATGTTAATCTAAATTTACCACTCAATTGGATTTTCATAAGAAAAAAGGGTTAAGAGCAGCCAATATTTGTTTCTTTTGCTTTATGGTATGTGCTGTAATGGACTCTGCTACTACATAAGCTTTTCTTGCATAATTTTATTTATCTAGCGCACAGAGATTGTCACGGGGGATTCACGCCAAACTCCCCATCATGACAATGTGGTTGTGAATCCCAGTGTGGAATCAGACCATATTTTTTGTCAGTTGTTTAGGATTTCTCCCAGTTAAGTCAATAGGATTTTTCCCATTGAGTTCAGTAGGGTCAAGAACATTTCATTGCCTACTGAGGACAAAATCAAACTTGCATTACTCAGATGAATGAGGCCATTGAAGTAACTGAAATCAATGGAAGCACGTGGATTTGGCCCTACATAGTTATTTACATTATAAATGTATTAAATTTTGTTATAGTCCATCATTACAGATTGTAATGAAGGACAGCACTGTCTCATTAAAATATTAAACACAAATCACTTAAGGAAGATAAAGAAAACAAATCAGAAAACCTACAGTGTAAGAAAAAAACAACATTCATTTTAATTCTGCATAATCTCTCCTGTGTACTTCAGAGGTTGTAATCTGGTTATAAAGATTGCTGATGAGTCAAACCCAATCTGTTTCAGCAGAGGATACCAAAACTATTGAATATCAGGGAAATGCAGTTTAAAGTCAATAGGATTGGCCATCTAATGACGATTAAGTATGCTATAAATTTAAATCTTTGAACTACTTGTTGAGATTTATTCAGGCAGACAAACAAAGATAACAAAAGTCTTTTGTGTGTTTGTCATTCATTTCCACTCCTCTGTTGTTGCAGTGTCAAATAATGTCAGTTATTTGAGGACAATTACTGTAATTTTAAATTCTCAACAAATTAAACTAGAAAGACTAGCAGTCCAAGGATGACACTACCCATTTCTCTTCCACATTTTCTCCCCACCTCCCACCCCTTCCATTTTACAAGTACATTTTAAGTGAGAGCGGCTGAATTTTACCCTGACTGGTTAGAGAATTGGCCCATTTTTTAACAAATTCTTCAATCTAGTAAAAGCTCTCTCTCCCTATTTCTAATTAGGGAGCTGCATCTTGGGATTTAGTAAGGTTTTAGCTAACTAAAAAAACTTTTAGAAAGTGATGGAAGTTCTCCATTTCAAGTAGCTCCAATCCGCACAAGGAGTAATTATTTAAATTTGTGATTGCATGTGTTCATTTAGTGTTGGTACACCTACATTTTTAAATCCTGCATTTAATGTGGTTATTAACTTTATTTTACTGAATTGGAATAAGGCATTTTAAAATAATGCCACAATACGAATGACTATTGAAGGGAAACTGGAAGTGAGATAAGGGAATACACAGTTGTATTTATCTTCTTTTACTAAGAACATTAGTCCTTAGTTTGAAATCTTGAAAATTAATTGAAGACAAAGAGATTGTCTAGCTATAGTCTTAATTAATTAAAATGGGATCAGGGAAGTTATTCCATAAAAGAAACTTAAAGCCGGTCATCTACAGAAATAAAATTACCACCCATTGTGCTTAAATTATGTTGAATGTTACATAATTTAGGGAGAAGGGAGCAAGATATTTTACATTTCATGAGATCTTTCCTTAAGATTTACTACAGCATCTAGAATTTCTGTGCAGTAATAAAGACAATGATCCATTGTGTACTTCTATTACTAATTATTCTGTAAAGATTGTCTGTTCCAAAAGATAATTAGAAAGGGTGAAATTTAATTCCATTAAACAGAACTCAACTGGGACATAATGAAATTTTGTTGTGAAGTAGTAGGCTCACTTTGAAGCCAAATAAAAAAGCTCCTACGTAGACGGAATAAATAATATAAAAGCTCACACCTTTTTTGCACACGTAGGATTTAAAAATCAATGGAATCAGATTGTGTCACAGAGGTCGTGGATTCTGTGACTTTCCAGACCTCCAGAACTTCTGCAGTGGCCAGTGTGGCTGGCCTGGGGGATTTAAAAATCAATGGAATCAGATTATGTCACAGAGGTCGCGGATTCTGTGACTTTCCAGGACCTCCAGAACTTCTGCAGTGGCCAGTGTGGCTGGCCTGGGGGCCACCTGAGCAGCTCACCAGCTGCTGTTGAGGTAGTCTCAGGCCACAGTGCCCCTGCCCCCCCAGCAGCAGCAGGAGTTTGAGTGTAGGAGGGGGCTCAGGGCTGGAGGCTAGGGCACAGGAGGGGGTGAGGGCTCTGGGCAGCCCTTACCTTGGGGGACTCCTTGCCCCAGAAGAGGCAACATCCCTCTCGTTCAGCTCCTACGCAGAGGCATGGCCAGGCAGCTCTGTGCACTGCCTCTGCCTGCAGGCATCACCCCCACAGCTGGCCATGGTTCCCAGCCAATGGGAATAGCAGAACTAGTGCTCATGGACAGGGAGAGGAGGCAGCACTCAGAGCTGCCTGGCCATTCCTCTACCTAGAAACTGAGGGAAAGGAATATCACCTCTTGCAGGGAGGCATGGAGCCAGGTACAGAGCCTACCAGCCCCGCCAACTACCTCCACCCCCTGCACCAGCGGGGATCCCAGGCCGCATGCCACCACCTGCCCTCCCTGAGCAAGCGTGATGCCCCTGGGCCATGCCATCCCCCCTCCAAGATTTAGTTAGGAGTATATAGTACAGGTCATGGAAAGGTCATGGGCCGTGAATTTTTGTTTACTGACCGTGACCTGTCCATGACTTTTGCTAAAAATACGCATGACAAAAATGTAGCCTTAGTAATGGATAAAAGGTGTGCCTGTAATAATGGTCAGTAAATTGTGTGTGGGTCTTGCTCGTCTCATTTAAAGGTCGTATGAGCCTGCTTAGTAGCACAGAAAAGAATGTCAGGAATACTTTAGTAACCCATTTCTTTGAGGCAAACCACTAAACACAATACAGCAGTAGGTAATACACTTGGGAAAGCACATGAATTTGCTTCAGTCAGACTGCTTGAATTCATTGTACCAAGTCCAAACGTTGTAGGTTTGCGTTTACCTAACTCAGACTTGGAGATATCATCACAGTGTGATGATGTTATATCACATCGTGACAATGATTCACACCACAATCTCCATGCATGCTAACACCACCACAGAAGACTGCATGCCCTGGAAGCCCATCTCTGGGGGCATGAATGGGAGTAAGAGGAAGGAGTGCCTGGAAAAGCAACTGGCCAAGAGGAGTTTTTGATTCCCATTTCCTTGGCAAAGGAGAGAAATAATCGTCCTTAAAAATGTTCAGCTACTCCATCTGCAGTGCTCAGCTTCAATAGCTTTGCCTGCATGAGCCTGGCAGAGGCAGGCTTCTGAGTGATATCACCAAAAGTGACTTCAGTGGGAACATTTAGGGCTGGCGCAAGCACTAGGTGACCTAGGCGGTCGCCTAGGGCAGCACGATTTGCGGGATGGCATTTTGCCGCCCTCCGCAGCATTTCGGTGGCAGCTCCTCCTCTCCTTAGCAGCATTTCAGCAGCAGCCCTCAACAGCAGGGACTTTTTTTTTTGGCTTCACTGCCTAGAGTGGCAAAAGAGCTGACACTGGGATCACTGAACAAGAAATAGCTACAAAATCAGCTTCTGTGCAATCTATCTTAGGTATTTATATGGCCCCCATTACCACTGTACCTGTGCCCCTCATAATCTTCAATGCATATATCCCCACAATACCCCTGTGAGGTAGGGAAATGCAATCATCCCCATTTTATGGGTAAGGAACTGAGGCAGAGAGAGGCAAGTAACTTTTCTAAAGTCACACAGAATACCTCCAGCAGAGCAAGGAATTGAACACTGATCTCCCAGATCCCAGACTAGGGCCCTGACTGCTGGGCCACGCTTCTTTTCAGTCAAGTAACTTCCTCATTATATTCCTTGTAGTTGTTTTTTAAAAGTAACCACCACCATTTTCTTCCATTCACAATCCACCATATCCACACACAGGACCCCCTCACCCCGAACATAAGATAGCTGAAATAAAAAAATATGTCAAGGTCATTTTAAGAAGAATTTTAAGTGCTGTTGCTAAATTCCTAAAATTTAGCAGATTTACAGCCGACGTTGAGAACACATGCATCTCTTCCTAGCTTTGTGGAACGTTCCCATGAAGAGATTCTTAGCAAATGCAGCTTTGTGTACATTTCACAGAAATCTGCCAGCTTTACTGACTTTTACCAGGTCTGAGCCCTGCACTAGACAGAAGTCACAAAAGAGAGGATTAGTGTGGTTACTCTCCGGCTGGCTGTCACATACACAGCTAATTAACTCCTGACTGAATCTGGTTAAATCTGTTTCTTTTAGAAAGGTATCCATCCTCCCCTCCCACCCCAAAAATAACTAGCACATGTTTAGAAAAAAAATAAAATTTATAGATGAGGGCTTGAAGAAGAGTCATTTTACAATGTGTGACAACAATGCATTCCCTCTTTACTTCCTTTTACAAGTAATTTGATTTCTTCCTTGAAATGGCCACCACATCTAAATATGACCTAAAAGTGTAATTGTAATATATATGTTCTCTGCTGAGATCTTTTTTTTTCAAGAGAAGAATTTCTCAGAACACATGCTGGTACCTAACCTAATTCTCAGCTCAGGTCCACTGAGGTAAATTTGGAGTAACTCTACAGAAGTTAATGAAATGACACACAAAGATGTTGAACAGGTGTAAGTGAGATCAGAATCATATGCTCGACAGTTATACACATGAGGCCTGAGACGCTGCTGCCTATGAGGGTAAAAAGTTGGTGTAAAGGATTACACAAGGTGCAAGGCAGCAGAGACTCAGGCCCATATATTTTCATTCACATCAGCAATTTATATTGTATCAGATAAATGTCAGCCTTAAGAGTTCTCAGTTAGGAGGGTAATTGAAAGCTAAGACCTTTCCATATATAGAGCAACAACAACATCCGCTTGCTCTCTTGTACTATATTGTATACTCTTCCTTGTACTATATTGTTCAATAGATGGCTTGTTTCAATGGATGTAAATCTTGCATTGTATATTCATAGATTTCAAGGCCAGAAAGGATCATTGCAGTTGTCTAGTCTGACTTCCTGTACAACATGGGCCACATAACTCCCCCCAAAATAATATCTAGAACAGATCTCTCTTAAAAAATCCAATCTTTATCTGAAAATTGTCAGTGATAGAGAGTCTACCACAAATCTTGGTAAATTGTTCCAGTGGTTAAAAATATATTTCTTGTCTGAATTTGTCTAACTTCCACTCCACCTTTGATCATGTTATACCTTTCTCTACCAATTAAAGAGCCCACTATTAAATATTTGTTCCCCATGTAAATACTTATAGACTGTAATCAAGTCAACTCTTAACCTTTTCTCTGTTAAACTAAATATATTGAGTTTTTTTAGTCTATTACTCTAAGGCATGTTTTCCAATCCTTTAATCATTTGTGTGGCTCTTTTCTAAACCCTCTCCAATTTATCAACATACTTCTTGAATTGTGGACACAAGAACTGGACACGGTATTCCAGCAGTGGCTGCATCCATGCCAAATACAGAGGTAAGATGGCCTCTCTGCTTCTCTCCATGTTTATGCCTCCTTGGATCACATTAGCACTTTTGGCCACAGCATCAGAGTGGGGGCTCATGTTCAGCTGATTATCGACCATGACCCCTAAATATTTTTCAGAGTGACTGCTTCCCAGAATAGAGCCCCCCTTCCTGTAAGTATAGGAACATTCTTTGTTCCTAGATCTGTACATTTACATTTAGCCATATTAAAATGCATATTAATTTCTTGCACCCAGAAGAGTATCAGTGACCTGTCCTCTTCATTTACCTACTATTCTTCCTATTTTTGTGTCATCTGCCAACCAAAGCAGTGATAATTTTGTTTTCTTCCAGGTCATTGACAAAAATGTTAAATAGTGTAGGGCTGAGAACCAATGCCTGTGGGACTCCACTGGAAATACACCACTCGATGATTCCCCCCTTACAATTACATTTTCAGATCAGTTTTAAATCCATATAATGTGTGCCATGTTAATCTGACATTGTTCTAGTCTTTTTAATCAAAAGGTCACGTGTTCCAAGTCAAATGCCTTACACAAGTCTAAAGTATATTGCGTCAACTATTACCTTTATCAACCAAACTTGGAATCACATAAAAAAAACCACCTAGTTTGACCGGATCTATTTTCCATAAACTCATGCTGATTTGCATTAATTACATTACCCTCCTTTTAATTCTTTATTAATCGAGTCCTGTATCAGTTGCTCCATCATCTTCCCCAGGAGCGATGTCAAGCTGACAAGCCTATAAATTACACCCAGGCCATCTCATTTACCTTTTTGCAAATTGGCACAACTTTTGCTTTCTTCCAGGCTTCTGGAATCTCCCTAGTGTTCCAGGTCATATTGAAAATCAATATTCGTAACCCAGTAAGCTCCTCGGCCAGCTCTTTTAAAACTTTTGGGTGCAAGTCATCTGCCTTTTCTACTTTCTTAATGATAATTCTATCATTTTTATCTAGTAATGGACCGATACCATCATTAGGATTCTTTTTGTTCCTAATATATTTTTAAAACTCTTTATTGTCCTTAACTCTGCTGGCCATAGACAACTTCCTGAGTTACTTTGCTTCTCTTACCAATTTTCTACAATTCTTAACTTCCAATTTATATTCATTAGTATCAAATTCCCCTTTCTTCCACTTGCTGTATATATGTTGCTCCTTTCACTTCCCCTCTAAACCATCTCAGCCTTCCTCCTCAGTCATGGGCTTATGGCTTTTTGGGCTTCTAGTAAGGTGTTCTGAAATTATTTTCAATTATCTGATTATATTCTTCCTTCCAGTTAATTTGGATCATAGTTATTTTCAGCTTTGTGAAACTGGTCCTACTATAGCACCAAGTACACTTCTGGTCTGGATTTTATTCTGTTTACACATTCTAAATGTGATCAAGTCATAATCACTTATACCTAAGATACCCTACATTTTTCATTGTGAGATCAATTCCTCTTTATCTCTTAGGCGAAGGAATTCTAATAAAGAATTCCTCACCCCCTTTGCAACACGTTTTGCGTTAGGAAATTTTTATGTCTAATGTTTAGAAATCCTAAGGATGTTTTAATATTGGCAGCATGAGACCTCCAGTGTATGTCATTCAAATTGAAGTCCCCTCATGATCACTCACATTTTTCTCCCACGTTAGAGATAGATGTGCAAGAAAGCCAACATCCTGTTCCCCAGCATGATTTGCTGATTTCTAGCAGACACCAACTAATATCCCATCTTGTGTCTTATCTTCTAAGACTTTGATCCATAAGCATTCAAGATGCTATGCATAGCGGGATGGGTACTTTGGGCTGTAACACAGTTAGTCTAAACATTTTTACAATAACAAGAAGTAGAGCTAATCTTTTAAAATGTAATGCAAGCCATTAGAGCAGGTTGTAAAGAGAAAGCAACTTCAACTAGATCTACAACTCATTTTGTAAGTTTCTCTCTCTGAAAGATCAACATATGATTTTATTTTCCAACTGCAAAGAGAAACCAGCAACACTCATGAATTTGTCTCTGATCTTCTGAAGTCGTCACCCCCTGCGGTGAAGTGCTGTGCACTCTCAACCTCTATTGAAGTGGTCAAGGGATGGACGGAACCCCATTTACCCCTTGATGACTCCACTTCACTAATTAGGTAGAGGAAAGGCTCAACAGAAGAGAACAATATACCCCTCAGTCTGAGTCGCAGCGGACAGTGCAAGTTACCTTAAATGTACGTAGCAAATAAAACTTAGTGAAATCTCATTTCTGTGCATGTTAATACAAAATAAGGTACTACATAAAAAGGCTTTATATGCTAACAAATTCAAGGCTACAGTTCAGTTGCACAGAGAAGCTGTTCTGAGAATGCCCTTCTCATGGATTAGGGTTCCCCTCTTCCAAGGATTCCCCGAATGTGCTTTGATAGATTGAGAGAAGCCAGCCCCTGCCTCCTTTGTGCTTCCCCAAACCCCTCCCCTTCCTGCATAGGCAATTTTCCAAGGCAAGACCCTCAGAGTTTATGGATTGATCTTATTTGCTTCTAATGCACCCATCACCCCGAAAGTTGGTACTTCCACAGACAGGTAAGTTTTGACTCATAACAATGAAGCCAGCAATGAGAGATTTGGCTTTGTTTGTATTTTTTTTTTTTTTACGTGAGCTATGTAGTTATAGCATGCACTGAAGAACTGAAACTCCATATCCTATAATGAAAAAAGAAACTTGCCAAAGAGGAAAGTATCCCTTTAAAGAACAGGAACAACCATTTCTTGGTGGTAGAGGGTTTTTCCCCCCTCCATCTTCACTCCCCCACTCCCTGCCTCCATTATTTTAAAGTCTTTCTCTATACAAATAGGAATGTTCACTGATCACCACCAGTATCTCTTTTCTTTTGATGTACATTAAGAAAATTAAAAGGAATATTCTTAGAAAGACATCTGTGCCTGGGGTGACTCACATTTGATCAATCCCTATGAACAGTGCTTTTCAGGGAATGTGCAATTATTTGCTCAGTTAGGCTTCAACTTTTTATTTATCTAATCGCCCCCCTGCAATGCTTTGATCTGAGCTTCCAAAACCTATTTTCCAACCACTTTAGCTACATATTTTAAGTCTTATGGTCTAATCAACTTCAGCCTGTAAAACATGCAAGGTCTGCTTAATGCATCCTATTAGGAAATCAGGCTGCCACATGGATTTTTTAGATGTCTCATTTTGCGACCCTGTGAGCCATTTGGAAGTGTCATTAATGTCATTATTCCAAGGGAGAAGGAGAGAGCTGGCAGCAGAGTGAGCCCTCTACACTGCTGTCAGCCTTGCCCTCCTAACATTTGCCGAGTGACTCAGAGGTGAATCACAGGTTTCTGCAGGTGTACGCTAGGGAGGGTTGGATGATTTCCATGTCACTGTGGTTGCAAATGTTTACTTCATTAGTTCATAGGGTTACTCAGCAGTTCTAGCAAACTCAATTTCTCAGCTTTACTGTATCGTAGTTAAAAAAAATAACAATTCAGGAGTACACTGCAGCTTTGAAATTTAAAAAAAAACAGTTGTCATTTTGTAATTAGAAAATGTCATGTTAATTTGAGCAGTGTTGGAAAGAGAATGGATTTTTGTGTGTGGTCACTATGCTTCAGAATACACACATATTGTGAAATATACCAGATTAACACCAATATGTCCTTTATCTAAGGGGAACTGGACTCTGAGATTCAAGGATTTTACATCCATTAAAATATCATATTTGTAATTTTAAAACATGTTGAGGCTTAAGTTTCTAATTAGTACTCTACTTCAAAGGATTCCTTGCAATCTTGAAGTAAAGATGTGCCAAAACCTTCAAGTACTGTAATAAATCCATGACCATCTAGAACATCACACGATGGTCACAGGGACAGAGCTCAGATCATCCTGTTACAAAAGTTCAGGATCCTATGACTTGAGCTAAAGAAGACTCAATCTGCTCTTGCTCTTACCAGGAGAGGGGCTAAAACACACCCTTATACGGTTCTGGGTCCATCCAACAGAAGGCAATGGTGTGTACATCTTTGTATACACACACACACAAACACCCACACCGGTGTGTACATCTATGCACGCACGCACCCACCCACCCACAAGTGTAGCTCTGTTTCTGCTCCTGGTGATGACTAGATAAAAGGGCCATTTTCAAGACAGCCACGCTATGTATTAATTGTTCATGACAGCACCGGTTGCCATCAGATTTATTAATAGCCATCTTGTCATAGGAAAATAATAGTGTTGTGAGCTATACACTGATTAAGATTAGGTTAATTTTAGCTTTCTCAGAAGAGAGGAAGTTAGTCAGGATTTTCCCAACTATTTATTATTCTGACAATTTAAGAAACCATTGCTCCATGGTTTTTACAATCCCCTGAGGAGTTCAGATTCCCAAAGACATTAACAAGCCCCAGGTCCAACTTGTAAGGGTGGACTACATGCTTGTATGTGGTTATTATAGTTCAGTCTCCACAACTTTGGTCATTGGACAGATTGCCAACGAGTGCCATTTAGTGCCTCTTAATATCATGACTTTTCTGAGAATACTGGAGGATGAACCTCATCTGGTTGGTTTTACATAAATACCCAGAAGTTTGGATTCTTCTCTACATTCTCTCTTGGGCCTATAAAATTGGGCTGGAAAAAAGCACAAAAACAGGCTGTGCCATATGATTTTCAGTACTTTCCACTTCTGGTTATGATGCAAATCCTACAAAGAACTGCAGCATGCATAATAAAGTGCTGGAGAAAATAAGTTATCCAAAAACTTACTTGAACCTCAGAACTGGTTTGGTTTGAGTTTGGGGGAAAGTATAGCTTTGATTTTATCTAAACAGGTTCACACATCCACATATACAATGTGGAAAACTCCCTATAAGAACTGGAATGAGGCCACAAACTCATCTTCTAAAGGTCACTGAACAGCCAACCGATATCTATGACTCATACCTCTGTACTGAGCTAGACTGGATATAAATTCATGTAGCTCACAGAACTGATGAGAGATCTCTCTTTCCAAGCTATGCACTTTATCCGGAGGAGCCGATCTTAAGGCACACAGCTTGTATCTCTCTGCTTTGTGATGCTTTAACTATACCTAATTGTTTTTCTTAATTACAATATGGGCCCTATGTAACTGTCTGTGAGCAGAAAGCTATCCTCACTGAGGGGAGGCATGATGTTTGAGAAAGGTGAAGTGCCTTTCAGACAGCTACAAGCATAGCAGGAATAGCACATAGGGATTTTCAAGATAAAGAGTGACCTGATCTGCCTTCTTCCAAATCAGGGTTCAATTGTGCCTTTAAGGTGGAAGCTCTCAAGCTGCCCATACATTACTCCTCCAAGTAATGCAATGGACTCTCCTATCCATGACTGGCTAATTTAGTTGCAGGTGCATAAGGGGTGTGGCCATGGCCCCACCTTCTTTCTGTATCTCCTTTGATCGTCCTTTTTGAGTAGCTAGTGTGGGGTAGCACAAGGACTGCAAGAATGCTGGCCTCATTGCCTTCTATTTCCCTAAACAGCATTCCATAAGCCACTTATCTGCCCATTTTCCTAGTCTATTCATGCTATTTTGAATTTTCAAGTCCTCCCACCTTCTATTAATTTGTTCCCCACAGGATTTTGTCACCACCAAATGTTATCACTCTACTTCTACTTTAAGGTTATTAACATATAAAGTGAACAGAATCAGGCCTCCCGGTATTGCACCTTGACCTATGCCACACTGTAAATCATCTCCAGACAGCATGAATGTCCAACTGTTTCTGCTTACGCAGACTCTATCTCAGCTGTAAAACCCAGTTCTTCCTACACTCAAGCAAATGCCCTTCCACATCGCCTTCCTTATTATTCTGTGTAGATTAGTCTTTTGTGTGCTTACCATTCCAAAATATTTCCTAAGTTGCAGAGCCAGATTCTGATCTCTGAGACTACTGTATATTTACACTGATGTAATTCTCCCCCCACCCACCCCGCTAAATACCAGCAATGGTAACAGAGTCATATGCAAACTCCTCCTTATAATTTGAATTGATTGTTCTTTCTTGCACTGATGGAGCAAGAAACAAAGTAAAGACATCACCTTGCTATCCTCTCTCAACCAATTAGTCCTGTTAAAATCGATGGGACTGCTTGCATGAGTGACTGCTTGTCTTCACTATGGGGAGATCGACACTGCTGCAATAGATGCAGCAGGGGTCGATTTAGTGGGTCTAGTGAAGACCCACTAAATCGAGGGCAGAGCGCTCTCCAGATGACCCTAGTACTCCAGCTTCCCGAGAAGAGTAAGGGAAGTCAACCGGAGAGCATCTCCCATCAATGCAGTGCAATGAAGACACCAGGGTAAGTCGACCTAAGCTACATCGACTCCAGCTACATTATTGACGTAGCTGGAGTAGAATAATTTAGGCTGACTTACCCCAAAAGGGAAGACAAGTGCTTAGTAAGAACTACTCATGTAAATAAGGGTTGCCCCTGAAGATTGTACGAGTAAAAGGCCAGATAAGCAAAAGCAGTTTAGAGGGGCTATTTCACATAAGGATGTAAAGGAATAGAAAAGTAGAAATACTGGACAAATATCTGACTTCATCTACCTCTGGCCACAACTAACTCCAGACTCACAGGAGAAAAATGGCGTCAGCAGATGACTAAAGTTGAAAGCATTCTGTTTTATCTCAGATTTCTTCCCCACTGTTAGAAGTTTTTCATTTTGTATCGCAGTTTGTACAACTGCTCCTAAACTGCTGAAGGTAGTTAAGACCAAAGCAGACTGTGAAGAACTTCAAAAAGATCTCACAAAACTAAGTGATTGGGTAACAAAATGGCAAATGAAATTCAATGTGGATAAATGTAAAGTAATACACATTGGAAAAATAACCCCAACTGTATACAATATGATGGGAGCTAATTTAGCTACAGCTAATTAGGAAAAAGATCTTGGAGGCATCGTGGATAGTTCTCTAAAGACATCCATGGAGTGTGCAGCAGCAGTCAAAAAAGCAAACAGGATGTTAGGAACCATTAAAAAAAGGAACAGAGAATAAGACAGAGAATATCTTATTGCCCTATATAAATCCATGGTGTGTCCACATCTTGAATACTGAGTACAAATGTGGTTTCCTCATCTCAAAAAAGATATATTGGCATTACAAAAGGTTCAGAAAATGGCAATTAAAAGGATTAGGGGTTTGGAACAGGTCCCATATGAGGAGAGATTAAAGAGGCCAGGACTTTTCAACTTGGAAAAGAGGGGACTAAGGGGGGGGATATGATGGAGGTATATAAAATCATTAGTTGTGTGGAGAAAGTGAATAAGGAAAAGTTATTTACTTGTTCCCACACTAGAAGAACTAGGGGCCACCAAATGAAATTAATGAGCAGCAGGTTTAAAATAAATAAAAGGACAGCGCACAGTCAACCTGTGGAACTCCTTGCCTGAGGAGGTTGTGAAGCCTACGAATATAGCAGAGTTTAAAAGAGAACTGGATAAATTCATGGAGGTAAAGTCCGTTAATGGCTATTAGCCAGGATGGGTAAGGAATGGTGTCCCTAGCCTCTGTTTGTCAGAGGTGGGTGATGGATGGCAGGAGAGAGATCACTTGATCATCACCTGTTAGGTTCACTCACTCCAGGGCACCTGGCATTGGTCATGTCGGTAAACAGGATACCTTTCGTCTGACCCAGTACAGCCATTCTTATGTTCTTAACCAACTCATATGCAAACAGAGATGACTCCAGCAGCCACCCAACTGGAGAACAGAGCTCTGGCCAAACTAGGCAATGCCACGCAGCACAGACTCTCCACTGCTATTGATGGTTTATTCACAACGGGTTGCACTTCCAGCAAGTTTTTAGAGCTAAGTTACAAACTCCTGAAAATAAGGGTTTTGGGGCAGTTCATGGGAAAATGGAGTTGCTTAAAACATACCACTCGAAGAACATTGTACAACTCACCACCCCTAGTGTCTCTGTGTGGCATTGCAGCCACTCTGCTCGTTTCCTTACAGAGGCACCTCAGCTGCAACGGCCTGACTCAGTGTCTACCAACAGATGCCTGGGCTCTGGTCAACCCAACAATATGGTTTAGGCCCACCTTCCTACAAAGGGCTCAGAGCCAGCTACAGTCTTAGGACAGCTCATGGCTTTCAGCCAGGCTTCTTACCCTGAGGCAGGAGCAGTCTGTCTGCTCTCTGTCCCAGTCAGCCTGTATTAACTGCTGGGCCTGCTTACTTGTAAGCCCAACATCCAGTCCAAGCGTCACTGGGCAGGGTTAATTGACCCATAAAGGGACAGGCCACCCTGTTACAGGCATGAGAATGAAAAAATAGCTTTTCTACATACTGGAATTGAAGCTGGTCATGGGAACTCTGGAGTCGTAAGTCTGTAATTGTTATGGAGTCAGTGGGATTAGAGATGGAAAAGGCCACCTACTCCCTCACCCAGGCAGGATTTTCTTCTATACTACTATGGGTTACACTGTGCCCTAGGCACCCTCAAGTTTGCTTAAGGATCACTGCCCCACTGCTTACTTTCAGGCAGGTAGCGCCCAAAGCAGTGCTAGGAGGGAGTAGGAACTGGTTTCCACAACCATACTGTGGCAGCCCCTTACTTAGGGACATACAGGGAGGTGGAAAGTGATTCCTTGCTCTGCTCTCCCCACCTTGTATATATGTCTACGTAGGGGAGGCATGCTGCCTCCCTGAACTCCCCAGCATACAGTGCAGTGTGTGCCCACTGATGCACCCTGTCATGAAATGCAGCCTGATCCCCCTCCGCAGGTCAGTGCTCGCGGGAAAAGGGAGAATGGCCCCACTTTCTCCCCTATCCCTTTGGAATACGCCACAAATTTTAGGAAGAGTAGGGAGAGAGCAGTATCTGGACTTCTATGAGGACACAGATTGAAAATCTGCTTGGACCTTAGTATTAATTATTATCTGCACTGACATAGTGCCAAGCAACCCTAGTTATGAGCCAGGACTCGATGGTGCTGACTCTTGTACAAACAGACCAAAAAGATATTTCCTGCCCCATCGTCTTTTTCTGTGTTTGTATGGTGCCTAGCACAATAGTCAGGCCACGCAAAGGGGTCTCAGGTCCACTGTTAATCCAACGAGGTTTATTTATGAATAGCCTTCTGTAAACTCCGGGTTGTATCTGGCTTATCCGTCACTTTGGCCTCAGATGACAGAACATCCTCCTCAGGAAATGATTGGATAAATGTCCACTTTCACTCAAGAGCAACTTTCAAAAAATTGTTTCAAAGTATATATATTTTTAAGTTTGCTTAAAAATGTGTTCATCGAGATAAGATCACTTTAAATCAGTGCTGAGCAGAGATCTCGCCAATTCTTAAATGCAGACCAGGAAAAAAACACATTACAAGGTAATCAAAGCATGAAGCTGATACAATCAGGACAGTAACAGTGCTCCATGTCACACAGCATATTCACAACACACTTTGAGATATGTTTTCCTTAAAAACCATTAGCATATGTCATATTTATTAAAATAAATTATAAAAACCTCATGGAAATTGGCATAAGTGATTATGAATCCATTTCTGCAATGAGTGTACTGCCTCCAGGGTAAATGAGCACTAAGGCTTAATATAGCTATAAATAACTTGGTTTTTTATGGGCTAATTAAAAATTATGTAGGTGTGCTTGGCATTGAACTTGGGGGAGTCATTCCATTTTTTTCTCCCCTGCTAACAATGACTTTTGGCAGCTTTTCACTTTGTTTCATCACAGATCTTTGCCAAAACTTGAATCTACTCCTGTCAGATTAACTACCCCCATAAAATAAACTGGCATTTCTTCTACAGAGTCTGATTGAAAGGATAAGCTTGAAGGACACCCTTCTTAAATGGCTGGGTCTTCTTACAGGGCTTCAGTTGGGAAAACAAGACTAACATTTTTGCAAGAGCTTTCATGAGCCAGTAAGCAGGTTTTAAACTCAGTTATTTGAACAGGGCAAGAGATTACGTGACCTGAATCTCCACTGTCTTGCAATAGGCATTGTCATTTACCCTGTGCAGAACAGGTAAAAAATGCGACTGCTTTGGCAGTGGGGAATCAGGCCCCTCATATTTACATGTTTTTCTTGATTTCTGACTTTATTCATTAATCAGCCTGTGTTGCACAAACTGATGAATTATTACTGCAATAATGCATAGAAGGTAATTAAAGCATGAAATAGAATAGTTCCAACCATTTAACTATTAGTGTTTAATTAGCACATGGAACTTTTGAGCCTTATTTGTGACTCAAATAACTAAGTATAGAGAGTTTTCAAAACAAACAAAACAAAAACCTATCTATTATTGTAATGGCAAAAGGTGCTAATGTCTTGTGCATTTGGGGCTAATAATATGTAAGCACCCAAAATGAAACTCCCCACTGAAAGAGTTATAGGGCTTGATTACACTTACAGCTTTATAGCAGTTTTGGTTATATCTGCCTTCAGAGACCACTCCAGGGATAGCGCTTCAGCCTGTCCACACTCACAGCCACAACCGCACTGGCATAGCCACATTTGCGGCACTTGCTGCGGCATGGGGAGTGGTGCATTATGGGCAGCTATCCCAGCATTCAGCTGGGTGCAACATGCTTTTCAAATGACGGGGGTGAGAGGGAGCATATTGTGTGTATGCGGAGGGAGAGAGCAAGTGGATTTTTGGCGTGCTGAGAGCGTGTCAGCAAAGTGTCTGAAATGCGAAGCTTGCTAATCTTCTCCTTCACGCTCTCTCACAAGGTAAACATTTGTATTGTTGATTTGCTGAGTTGCAGCTAAGCTCTGAAAACGTACTTCTGCATTCCTCCAGCCGAGTTCAAAACAAAGGGAAGAGAGGCTTAACTGGCTTAAATTGCTTAGGGGTGGTTCCAGAGATCACTCAAAGCAATACCCATTTACACTGAAGCTAAAACGGAGCACTCAATACGCTATAGCTGTTAATCCTCTGGCAAGGAGGATTACCAGGACCGGTAAAACTGTGGACTTATAGCGCTCTACATGCCTTACCAGTCTGGACTGATAGTGAGTTATAGCACTCCTGGATGCTTTATAGCACTATGAAGAGCCAGTGTAATCAAGCTTAAAGAGATTGTCTACACACAAAAGCTGTACTGTTTTAACTATACTGGTATAGCTAAAATGATACAATCTCCTCCCTCTCTCCCCAGTATGGACACAATTATACTGCTATAAAGGTGCTTATGCCACTATTCGTATACAGGAAGGAAACTAAGTGCTTGTCTACACTACCCACCGGATCGGCAGGCAATGATCAATCCAGCGAGGGTGCGGGGGTTGATTTATTGTGTCTAGTACAGATACAATAAATCGATTACTGAGAGCTCTCCCATTGACTCCAGTACTCCACCTGAACGAGGAGCACAAGCAGAGTCGACGGGAGAGTGTCATCTGTTGACTTACCACAGTGAAGACACCTCAGGAAACAGATCTAAGTACGTCGACTTCAGCTAAGCTATTGATGTAGCTGAAGTTGCGTATCTTAGATTGACCCCGCACAGTAGTGTAGACAAGCCCTAAGCTATACTCATGAGTCTCCTTTATATTGGTATAAGTGTGTCCACACTGGGGTCTGTACCAGTATAACTACTTCACTTAAAAAGAAATCACATCCCTAATGAAATAGTTATAGCAGAATATTAACTGTGTGTGGACCATGTCAAAGATGCCATGAAGTAACCACACCCAGAGAGTCATTAAGGGGTATGATGTGGGCTAACCTCTTCTCCATCTGGGTCCCTAGACCCTTCTGAGCTTCCTTTGCATTGGAAAGCTAGGTGAAAAGTGCAGGGAAGGACAGGCTGAAGGAGGAAAAGAGGCATGAAGCGAGATAAGTTATACCAGCCTAAGCTCTGGTGTAGACAGCACTATGTCGGTGGGAGACTTTACCATCGGCTTAGAGCGTCCCCCACACAATTGCTACAGATGCGCCACTGTAAGTGCTATAGTGTAGGTGTAGCCATAGAGTTTGTTAAGCAGCTAGGGCTTGTTTACAGGGAGGGGAAGTGGATCGGAATAATGATTGTCTACGCGTAGAGTACTGCAGCAGCACAACTGTGCCGATGCAGCTGTGCCACTGCAACATGTCTGGTGAAAACACTTTAGGCCATAAGGAGACAGATCTCCCACTGACATAGGGCTAGGCACATGAGTGCTTATGTCGCTCAGAGGGGTGGCTTATTCACAGCCCTGGGTGACATAAGCTGTGCCGACTTGGGCTGTAGTGTAAACAGAGCCTTGGAATAATGAGTGCACTTTCAAAGCAGAATAATTGTTCTGGAATAAAATCACTGGAACTGACTGTCCACACAGGGAGCTATTCTCAGCTCTTCTGATCAATTTCCCCATGGAGACAAGCCCTTAGAGACTTATGAGAGGCACTGCAGCTGCTTCTGGGGATGGGGCAGTGGTACTTGAGGTTTCCGCAAGGAAGAGTTTATTGTGTGCAGGTTGTTGCTATCCCTGCTCAAAAAAGTGGGACTTGTGTATATTTTGTAAATAAACTAATTACACTAGAAAATGTTTGATTCCACATCATGTGTTTCTGCTCCCAACAGGAAGCTGACATGCAAAGATCCACTTATTTATTATCCATACTACGGTAGTACCAAGATTCTCCAGCCAAGACTTGGGCCTCATTGTGGTATGCCCTGTACACCCTCAGAGGCAAAATTTGGCTCCAAATATTGCAACCAGGATGAAGTTATGGCAAAGATAAGAACTACAATTGAAACTCTTGAAAATAATTTTCTTGAAACAAGTTTAAAATTCACTAGCTTAAAAAAAAAACCAACGTACAATCGACTAACCCCAATTATTGTTCAATGGTAGATTGCATCCACAACCTGATATCAGCAAGGCACTTTAACGCCTCCAGTAATATTGACCATTATCGATTTTGCAAAGAAAATGAATGCTGTTTTGAATGAACCCTTATCATTGTAGTATCTGAATGCTTTAGGCCATGTCTACACTACCTGCTGGATCAGCAGGTAGTGATCGATCTATCGGGAATCGATTTATCATGTCTACTGTAGGCACGATAAATCTATCGCTGAGCGCTTTCCCCATCGACTCCGGAACTCCACCACTGCAAGAGGTGAAAGCGGAGTCGACAGAGGGGTGACAGTGGTCGACTCGACGCTGAGGTAAGTTGGCCTAAGATATGCGTATCTTAGGCCGACACCCCTCCCCAGTGTAGACCTTAGTGCATTAAGTGATGTGACTTACATCCATCACGTATGGTTTATTTTCTCTCATCTTCTCCCAAACTACTATTATGGACCAGATCTTCATTTGCTTTAAAGTCAATGGAGCAATTATGATTTGCACCAGCTGATGATCTGGCTCCATGTGTTTAAAATTAAGCATCCCAACACCCAACCTAATGAGCCCCTGCAGTGGCTGAACCATAAGTTGATTTAAAACTTCAACATTTAAAAAGAGAGTCTGATTTAAGAATTCATCTTAACTCCCTCAATCATACTTCCATATGGAAAAAACGGAATGGTCTTACATTTATCCTATATCAAAATCAATATAATAGGTTACTGTTTATAGTCATCCTCTTAAAAACAGTCAGTATTTCCAACAGTGATACCCAGACTAAAAGTTTCTGTACCTCAAGTTGCACAAATACATCACTACTTGGTCAACTTTTAAATTGTCTCTGCTTCTCAAAAAGGAATATTGAAAGAGCCAGAAACATGACATATGATCAGGACCAAAGGTATTTTTCTCATAATTGGATTAATTAGCATTATCACAAAAACTGAAGGAACAAAGCTACCAGTACGTGGAGCATTAATCATATCGCCAGTAATTAGTGTCAGAAAATAGAAATACAAGACAAAACAAGGAAATAAGCAATAATTCTAAAACCCAGCCATGGTTTACAGGAAATACTGTCTAAGAAACAGACTCAGAAGTTATACAATTACATTTATTAAAACAGCTAAAGGGAGGAGTATGATTGTCTAGGTCAGTTCAGCAGAGGATGGATGAAAAGGAAATATCCAGGCACCTGAACAAAAATGAGAACTACTGTCGAAACCTGGCTTATCCAAAGGTGCCAGGCCAGGCGTAGAATCATCAGTGGGCAAAGTACAAAGCAGTGCATCATGTTCACATGTGGATGAGGGCTGTTGCTATAACTCATATAATACATTTCTCCTTGATGGCTCATGGTGAATGACACACGATCAACCAACAACATACAATGCAAAGCCGCAAAACAAGACGGCATCCAGGGATCCAAACTTGGCAATCAGTGACACAAATGAAAATGGAAGCTACTCACATCATGGACCATGTATGCTCAGCAGCCAAAGTTTGTGTGTCTTAGCATCATCAACTTGGAAGCTCTAGAGTAACACAGAACTGGAGGACCTCACTGGCCATTTATGCAACCATCAGATACTGCACCAAACACTCGGACAGTTCCCACATTTGGAATATGAACAATGAACACTCATGATTATGTCCATGACAACAACTGAGGATAGCAAAGCAAGCATGTGTGAGAGACGCCAAGAAGATATCCAGGTCATCATCATAGAATCACATGATCAACCATGTCCAGAGCCTCTAGTATGCAATGAATAAACAACATGTAGGTAGCGAAATACGCATCAGGCATCACTAGCCCCTGAGCACAAGCCTCCAACACATCCCCATCCACAATCCATCCCGGTTAGTGATGCTAACCCATACCCTTGGTAAATACTAACACATACCTGGACTGTATGTTGCTGCCATTTGTATCTCTGATACCTATGTGGTTCCCGATGCAGAATCTAGGCTGGCATGAAGGTTTCAAGTTGTTAGGAGTGTTACTAGCAGTTGGTAGATGTGGCTCTTGTAAAATCTCTGAACCTTCACAAACCTGCAATGAAATTATTTTATTCTTAGCAATTAGCTAACACCTTTGTAGTACTAACTACAATTTCTCATTTCGTTCCTTATTTTGACATGCATATTTTCATATCTAGTCAGGAAGTTTCCTAGTTTGAATTGTGTATTACATCTTAAGGAGAGGGCAATAATTAGCAATCAAAAGGAGGGGAGTTACAATTCTTTTTAATCCTTTCTAAACATCTCCATGGAGTACAGGCATTATGGGGATTCTGTTACAGATTATTTTAACTACAGCTGGTCAAACTATAGTGAAATATGTGAATTTGAATTGTGATTTAATTACTTGAATCTTGTAGCCAGTTTTTCTGTTCTCAATTACGTTCACAGACTGGATGAATGAATACTATTCATAGTTTGGTTTCAGCCAATAGGGTGGACACAAAGTGATTACTTTGACTATTTGCTCTTCATTATTTGTAGTCTGTGAACAATCATTTAAGTCATGTTGTTTCAATGCAAAATTTGGCTTCTCATCATTCAGGCCCTGCGTCAGCAACTACATGTTGCTGAATAGGGATGGGATTGCTCATGGATTTAAGTGTTTTGCTGCATCGGGACCACAGTGATTTTATTCTAACAAAGAGCCTAAAAACCAGCAGTACAGTAAGATCTTTTCTTCACTTATGGTTCATTTGTTTGTTTGTAGATAACCACTCAGATTCAAATAATAATTTGAAAGAAAACAGCCTGAGATACAATCAGTCTGGAAGCAATTAGCAAATTATTCAATGGATTAATATAAATTACATTCTTTAATGAAAAGATCATATGAAATAATATTGGTTTCAGTTAGAGCAGAAACATAATTCAAGCCAGCAAAGAGGCAAGGAACCCAAGTGATTTTCAGATACCTTTGGGATCTCAGAAATTCTTCCACACAAAGATGTTATATTCCATTCACAGACACTAACAAATCTGCAGTAGCAACAACTGAACTCGAAATGGCTGTTTAGTGACTCTTGAATGTAGTTCATCAACTAGTTACTCACTTGGTTTCACTTGTACAAGCAAGCTGAGAGAGAGAGACAGACAGACAGACTGGGAGACCAATATTACCAGGAATTTGCCTTTTTAATGTTTGCTTATAAAAATTGCCTAGTGGATGATACTAAGTTGCATTCATTGTATTTATTTCTATTATTTTAATTAGTTTGCTTATACAGCACCAAAGATGAGCCTACCTCACAGACATAGATGAAGACAAGGGAGCAGACACTCAGCTGGTATAAATTATCATAGCTCCGACTCATTTACACCAGGTCATTTGCATCAGCTGAATATCGGGTCCTCTGGCCCTGTCCCAGCACATCAGTAATGACATTCTGGAAAACTTGCCTAACAATGTCCTTGAACAACCCCACTGTGGCACTTTAAAATATTAAGGGCTCTATTATGCTTTTACAGCATTGAGCAACGCAGCGAGGACCGAATGGACAACTGGGAGAGCAGTAGCCTCTAGGAGTGCTAGGCCTTTGCAAGGCTTAATAAGCATGGATGTCAGGGAAGCACACTGAGCAGTGGGACTTGCTATGTTTGTAGCCAGTACTGGCAATCCAATAATTGCCATGTGTAATTGCTACAGCCATGCCCTCAATCTTGGTCAGATACGCCCCTTCAGAGGTAGGAAATACTACTGGCAATACAAGCCATTCATTCTTTGTGTGTCGAACTACTGGAAGCCAAACTTTGGCTTCCTTCTGCGTAGGGACAAAGAGCAGTGCCAGTGTCTTCTTGCCCTCTTAACACATCTGCTACCCTAATGTAGCTTTAAAACGCCAGTGGTTCCTCCATTAATTTCTGGGCCCACATCACTGGTTATTTTAAACTCTTCACACCAATCTACCTCACGCCTTGCCTTCCTACACTCCTTTTTCCTCTTGCCTTGCCCTGGCTGCCCCTCTGCCCCTCCACAGTCTCACCACTGCTGCTTCGAAGGGATTCTGCTGTCCAGCTCCTTAAATCTGGAATAGCACCTCCTGTATCTCTCTGCCTCCTCAACTCCCCATCTGACTTCCTGTGTCCCCTGAAAAGTCATCCTTCCTCGGTATCCTACAGTAATTAATTCCTCTTTACCTGCTCATATCTCTGTGCTTAGCTCTGTAACTGCATTATTTAACTTTGTGGAATATTTTGGGATGTAAAAAGATACCAAGTGAAATAAAATTGTCTCATCAGGAGGTCGTTCTTTGGTGGCGGAAGGATTAAGTTGCTGCATCCTAGGCCAGATCAACGCAATGAGTACCACCAACAGATCCCCAAATTGCACACCCTTTTCTTCTTAGCCCTTTGCTTTACTTCAACGAGAGCTCAGGAAACACAGGGCTGCAGCAATACCCCTGAGTTACAACCCTTTGTTTTCACAGTATTCGCTTTCCTCGGCAAACTCGGCTTCTCTTTTCCCGGTCCCTCTCCTCTCCTTCAGAATTCACTTAGGCCTTTTCTGCTGGCCTGCACACTACTCATCCGGCCTGCACACAACTGCCCGCAGTCATGAACAACCAGCATGCAACTGCAGCTCCTTCCCTCTGCCAGCCAGAGTAGCTGCAGCTAATACACATATGCTAGTCAGACAGATTGGGCTGAGAGTCGCTGCCCACTCCGTTCCCCTTGCTGCTGCTGTTCTGAGCTCTCACTAAAGCAGGGCAGTACCACCTGCCTCCTGAAAGCAACAGAAACAACCTAAGCCCAAGCTTCACACACCTAATAGGTGCCATGACTCTGGCTGCACCCTAGTGCCCTCCATGCTTTCCGCCTTCATGTTTTGGTCACTCACTAGCCTCCAGATCCAATCGCCACATTAAATATTCATATAAAAATTATAGAAATAGAAAAAGATCAGAACAAATGCCCTGCACACTAATTACGTCTAGCCCAGGAATGGCCAAACTTGTGGCTCGTGAGCTGCAGACTGGGTGGGGGAGAGGGAGTGTGGGGCTTCTGCTCTGCCACAGGGTGGTGGGACTAGGGGCTTCTGTGCTGCAGGAAGGGGGAATATAAAGGCTTTAGCCCTGGAGAAGGCAGGAGACATTGGGGAAGAAGCCCCACACCCCAGCAGGCGCCACCCCACGGAGGAGGTTGTGCATGTCTTGTGACTCTCAAACTTCTGAAGACTATAGTAGGCAGCTCAGAGGGTCATTTTGGCCACTGCTGGTCTAGTCTGATCCATTCAGATTCATTTGTACATGGGGAGCAGTTATAATAGCCAACAAGTATCCGAGGGAGATGATTGTACACATCTACTAAATGTTGTTACTGCAACTGGGGCAACAGTCACCAGCTGAGACTGAAGCTCAATTTTGCAATGAAAACAAATCCATAGCATAGAGCACTGGACAGGAACTCAGCAGACTAGGGTTCTAATCCTGGCTCAGCCACTAATCTTCTGGGTGAACTCGGGCAAGCCACTTTCCCTTTCTGTGCCTCAGTTTCCTCCTCTTTCAAATGGGGATAGTGCCACTGACCTTCTCTGCAAAGCACTTTGAAATCTACTGATGAAAAAGTCTGAGAGCTAGGCATTGTTAATAAATAGACAAGTCAGACAAAGGATGGGAGGGGAAATAGAGGCAGAGAGCGATGAAGTGGCCAAGGTTACATAGCAGGTTAGTGGCCATGCCATGAACAGAACCCAGTTCTCCTGACTCCTTATGCACTAGACTATGATGCATATATACACATTCTTAAATTATTTTATACCATGCAGATAAACATCATCTTCCAGCCACATTTGCAGAAACAAATTTCCATGGAGTTTTGCCATTAACATTTGTATAAATCACTCAAAATATCACAACATCACAACTACTTATTTTTTCACCTGTTTTGCAATACAGTTTAGAAACTGGACTTTCTTTAAAACCACTGCATTTATTTGCACACCAGATCTCCGGCAACATCATTACAGCTAGAGAAGTTGTTTCATCCAGCATTACCACTGGATTTAATCCTCATTTTAATAATGTTAATAACATTCAGTTGCCTATTGGCATGTGTGTACTTGAATGGATTTGCAGGTATCAGAGATTATTAGTCATCAGCGCTTTGTTTGACATGGGAAAATACTTGATTTGTTCATGGGCTAGATGAGAAATGAGTTCAAAGGAAGAGCCAATGGGCTTCTTATTCCATGAGGTACAGGCAGACAAAAAATCAAATGTTAATGAAAAATGTATGTAAAGCATGACAGGATAAATTTAAAACAAATATCTCCCCTTGTTTAAATATGTCCCCCGCATCCCCATGCCCAACACTGCCTCCTGGCCATTAACAACAAAAACAAAAATAGGGCTGAAGAAAATGGCTCTGAGCAAAGTAAGCCAGTATGAATTATGCTAACCTGCCCATGAGACTCTTTAAATGGTGTTGGGGATACAAATAGCGGAGCAAAACCTAACAATGTAACACTGTTGCTTTACAGGAATACATGCACAGTTAGTATCAGGAGAATGCTGATGATTTCCGCTCAGGACTCTGCGAGAGAAACAGATCTCAAGCTTGAGCTCACTGCAGCTCTAATTTAAAATAAAGTATGGATGACTCATTTCACTGCTTATTGTTAATGGTTAAGCTACTGGAAGAAGCCCTACCAGAGTTCCTCCTGACCGAACAAACTCTTGCACTAGGACTAGCTGGGATCTTGTTCTATTAAGATCAGGAATACTGGTCATAAGTTAATAAGCAACAGTTAGAGACCTAGAGTCCAGAAAATGTATTTGTAATATGTTAAAACAGATGTCCACACTAGAGAGAAAAACACACACACATGTACTATGTAATTACTTTCTTTTTTGTTTGTATCTAAGGTTATTCTTGCTCATCGACTCTAATTTGAAGAATAAGATAAAGAATTATTCCCATTCCAAATAAGAAACTGAAATTGACTGGAGTGAGGTTGTATGAATGTCCATTTTTGCTAAGAAGTTAGTCCAATAAAAGATATTACCTCACCCACCTTGTCTCTCTAATATCCTGGGACAGACTGAGCTACAACAAGACTGCATGCAACATTTTTTGATGGACATACTCCCTAAGAAAACAGAACTTTTGGACCTGATCTCTCCATTTGCATTCCGGCCTTTTAAACTGAGGCAGAATACAGAGGCCTTAAACAGGGAGCAAGCTACATTCAGGCCATATCTACACTAGGAGCATTTTGCTAGTCCAGTAGACTCTCGATTATCCAGGACTGGGTTAACCAGGTTGTGGATTAACCAGGATGTCCAAAAAAATACACGTAACTCACAGGGCCGGCTCTGGCTTTGTTGTCACTCCAAGTACACAGACACACAAGAAAAAAACTACCCGCAGGGCAGCCAGTGACCCAACACCCCCTCTCCCCTGGTACAGGGTGGCTGGTGAACCAACCTCTCCCTGCCTCCATATTTCCTATGGATGGTGATTATCCGGGATTTTATTAACCAGGATTAATTTTTTCCTTATCATCTCGGATAGTCGAGAGTCTACTGTATAGTTACACTGGTTTACTACATCAACAAAGAGCTCCTAATGTGGATGCAGCTTGTACAATAAAACTGCATTTACGCCTATATAGCTCATAATCCCCTCGCTCCCTGGGGCAAAATAAACCATACCAGCAAAAGCACAGTTTTTGCCTGTACACTAGAGGCTTTTGCTGGCACAGCTATGTCAGTCACAAATCACACCTCATCACACCCCTGACTGACAAAAGACTGTAGAGTAGAACTGGACTTACACTCATTATAAGGCCCCTTTGTAGAGTGGGCTTAGTGTAATAAGAATCATTTGGCCCTTAGAGCCTAACATCCCAGTGGGTACTGTGACAAAGCTCCAAGTCTGTCCTTGTGGGTCCTACGCTTCCTGGCAGATTTAGGGGCCTCAGAAACTCATCTAGGCCCCAGAGTGACCTCCCTTTCTCAGTATAATTGGCAAGAGTCACCACCTAGTGAGTTACCTTCATCACAGGCCAGTATGGAAGATGGAAAAGGGGGGAGCCCAGGCCCGCCCTCTACTCCGGACTCCAGCCCAGGGACCCTAATAGTATCAGCTAAGATGGCTGACCTTTTAGGCACAAAACACAATACAATTCCCTGGGCTACTTCCCCACAGCAGTCCCTGCTTCTTCAAACTCCACTTCACCCTTACCTCAGGGCCTCCTTCCTTCAGTATGATATGTTGTCCAACACTCAGTCTCACCAACAGCATAACTTCCTTCCACA
This sequence comes from Dermatemys mawii, assembly GCA_007922305.1. Taxonomy (NCBI): domain Eukaryota; kingdom Metazoa; phylum Chordata; order Testudines; family Dermatemydidae; genus Dermatemys; species Dermatemys mawii. The sequence goes on along the minus strand of ML677401.1, from coordinate 8,154,210 downwards.
GCTCCTGACACCCACAGCCCACCTGACTAACTGGGAGGTTTTTATCTAGATTCAGCCAGTCCCTGATTGGCTTCAGGTGTCCCAATTAGGCTAGCTGTTTCTACTCCTTTCTAGAAGGTTCTTAATTGGCCCCAGGTGTCTTGATTGGTCTGGAGTAGCCTTTGTTTGGCTATCCAGGGAACAAGGACATGCACATCCTAAGGCTGATATACCTGCCTTCCAGCACTCTCCTATATCCTTCTGGTCTGACTCCATCACAGTACATATTCCCTAGAGAGGCTTGGGGTAATTTGTTAACATAGAACTTCAAGCCTTTATTTTTAAAAAGTCCTAGAATAATGACTAGTGCGTACAATTGTCATGCTGCAATGTTTTGAGCTAGATGTTTTGAGCTGCAATGTTTCTGCAGAAAACTTTAGTATGTTTATATTTCATATCCCAATTCTCCGGTTAGGAAGGGGATTCAGAGCTATTTTGACTGTGTCGTCTCTCTTTATTTTATATTGGCTGATTGAGGCAGAAAACATTTCCATATGATCAAGAGTAAAAGTGTATGTTAACTGCAGCAGAGCCTACTGTATTATCCAGGCAGATTTGTTTTAAGTTCAATGGAGAAAAGTTACCCTTTGAATCTGAGAAGTTAAAAGGTGTTGCAATACCTAGGCACAATGGGATAAGTTAATGATGAAGTTTCAGCTTTAACTCAGAAACTCCTGGCTTTTGTAGGTTTCTGCCTGACAGTAATAGGTATATTTAATGAGATACATGGGGATTTAGGGAGAACTCCTCCCATTAATGTTAATGGGATTCACAGAGCTCAATCCTGTAATGTCTCTTTAATGTATCTTTTTCCTGTGGGGGGGCAGGGCAGGGGGTGTTAATGGTTAAATATATAATAGGAACATTAGGCCTGATAAGTATCACAGTTTCATTCTATGCACGTGGATAAACTGGAGGTAAAGTACAGTGCCCGGGACTATGACTTTTCAACAGCAATGGGAGTGAACCTGGAAAAGTTTGAAGGGGGCTAGATTCACCTTTGTGGGCACAATAGGGTGACCAGACAGAAGTGTGAAAAATCGGGACGGGGGTGGCAGAGTAATAGGAGCCTATATAAGAAAAAGACCCCAAAATCAGGACTGTCCCTATAAAATCAGGACATCTGGTCACCCTAGAACACAGGGAAGTGCATTCGGTCTCCCCTGCACCCACCGCAGCAGCTGCAGTGAAGGTATGGTTTGCTTGTACCACAATCATTGCCTCCTCCCATAACAGCGGTCCCGCCAGAGGAGGGCTGTTGTAAATCTGGTCAGAGCTCCATAAAAGAGGACCCCTCACCTCAATCATAGGCTGCCCAGGAAAGGTGCTAAATCACTGCATGACCTGACAATCTGTCCCGAGTATATCTGGACCAGCACCAAGCAACTAAAGGGCCGTGTGTAATAATCTGCATGGAACTTGAAGAGAGGAACACAGGCTGGAGGAGGGTAGCGTTTAAGGGAGTCACCAGGAAACCAGTCTGTGTGCACATCTAGAATTCTAGCTGCAGCAACAGCACCTCTAGGTGACCAGACATCCCGATTTTATAGGGACAGTCCCGATTTCTGGGTCTTTTTCTTATATAGGCTCCTTTTATCCCCCACCCCCTGTCCTGATTTTTCACATTTGCTGTCTGGTCACCCTAAACACCTCTGTCAATAGTTCTCTTAATAAAGAGCCAGTTTAGTTTCAGAAACATGGAGCCCTCTCATGTTATTACCCAGCACATGGTACACGTACCCTAGCGGGGTAAGAAAACCACTTGAAAATCCAGCCTCCGATGGCTAACGTGTGCTAGAATCAAATATTTTACAAGCAAAAAAAGTCATGACGACTGGTGCCTTCAGTACCAGACTCAAATTTGGACTTTTTCCATTCACTAGCACAACACGGATAATGGGACACATGGTAGATCCAACCTGTAACTAATAGGCCTTATTAATGCTATTATAAAGACTTAATTTCATCTTATCTTTTAAAGACATTAGGCATTATTATTAAAATATCTAACACCTTCTAACCTCTTTGCCTTCTCCACATACCCCACATGCCTGTAACCTCTCTTTCTTTTAACATAAAGGTGTGAAAAGAAAAAGGAGAACAAAGGAAATATTTTTATTTTTGGCTGCCAAATACAATATTGCAAATTAACAACAAATGCTGAAAAGCCTTCTGCACCTGGCACAATGTAAAGGAGTCGAGAGACCTCACTTCAGTGGATGCCTTTCCCTAAGCAGGTACTACAAAGCTCAGTGATTTAGCAGGTACTGTGCTTCATGTGAGAATCTGACTGCAGTCAATTATCTTTGCTTAATAAGCATGGCCAAAAATGTACTGAATAATCCAGAACAGAATCCTCAATGAGGGACTCAAACACAAGTAAAATCGAATTCTAAGCAGGTTTGACTTTATCCCTGAATTCTTATATTTAAATAAATTGTACATATTTGAGACAAATAACCTATATTTGTCATTGTATAATTATGTCCCATATGGCAGAATAGGTTATAATGCAGACAATTCAGAATAGATTGCATAATCTATCCGCTCTAATTTACTTAAGACATAGGATAGCTAGCACCCCGCTCTTGTAAGTAGCCCAAGCTGTGAGTGCTTTAATTTTACTTCTCATATGAAAGATGAGCTCTCCAGCACCACCGTGACTCCTGACACTGTCTGGGGACAACACTCCAGTACACTCTCTGGGGACACCACTTCAGTACCAATTCAGAGGGAAGAGTGCTCCATCTGAACAGCCATCACTGCTTCCAACAGCACCTGTATTTTCCTTGGATATCTTTCCATCCAACTATTGACTAAGCCCAGTTTTGTTTAGCCTGACAAGATCATAACTTTGGGCTGTGTGGCTGCCAAATGAACTACTGAAATATTTCAGCATGACCATGCGCTCATGCACTTTTGAAACATCCGGGTAGAGGCGGGTTGGTGAGGAGGAAGTTTGCACAGTTGCTGATTGTGCTGTAATTTTTCCCTGGAGAGTGTTAAAATCTCCAGGGATGTCAATCATTAACACTGTGGCACTATTAATCACTAGGCTCTTGCCTCAGGTCATAAATATCCATCCTTTAGATAAAACGACCCAGTACACTGTATTTATCTGTGTTCGTATGCTGACTGTCCACATTTTCTAAAGTGTTCACGCAGCGCATTCCACATGCCCAAGGCCCAGCATGCATGTGCAGTTCACAGGACGCAAGTACATATACCTGTAAACAGAACATGCAGAGAACTGTGAATTCAGTTCTGAGTTTTGCATGCATGTCAATTGGTATTGTGTGCCCGCAAGTCAGTTGCATGCTTGAGCTACAGTGAAACAAAGTCTGGGTCGTTCCCACCCGCCATTTTTACAGTAAAATATAGATGCCCCAATCAAGATTGGGACCCCATCGTGCTAGGCTCTATACAAACTCATAGTAGGGCATAGTCCCTCCTCCAAAAAACTTACAACCTAAAGAGATGAAGAGTGGGAGGAAGGGAGTATTATTATTAGCCCCTTTTTAGAACTGAGGTGCAGAATGGTTGATCCTGCACCACTGAAGCCAACAGCACATCTCCTTGATGGGTGTTTTATTGTTGACTTCAGTGAGAACCAGATGAGGACCAAAGAGATTAAGGCTTGGTCTACACTAGCAGGCGTGAGGGAGGGGGTCGACCTAAGATACGCAACTTCAGCTACATGAATAACGTAGCTGAAGTTGGCGCATCTTAGTCGACTTACCTGGCGTCCTCGTGGCTGCAGTGGGCTCCTCCGTCAACTCTGCTTGCACCTCTTGGCGAGCTGGAGTTCCGGAGTCAACGGAGAGCATCTTTGGGGATCGATCGTTACCTGCCGATCCGGCGGGTAGTGAAGACATACCCTAAGTGACTTGCTCAAGTTCACAAAAGAACTCTGGTAAAGCCAAGAATTGAACCTAGGTCTCAGGAGTTTCAATCCATTATCTTAACGACAAGGCATTCTTTCTTCTTTAGAGACATGTGCACACACACACACACACGTGCACGTAAATAAAGGTTAATTTTATTATTATTATTGTAGCAATTCATTAAAAATAACTAGCAATATTGCCATTAGCATGTGTATTCCAATGGAATCAATTTATCTTGCTCTATGGAATTTGATAATACTGCTTATATATTATGAAGATTTACAAAAATAAGTTCAATAACTGCCCAAAACAACAACAAAAATAGAGACTTCCTCATTTTGTACATAAAAAATCAGATTCCGTTTGTTTCACTTTTCCAGTTCCTTTGGTGAACCACATTTTTCATTTAAGTGTCGTGTTTACTGTGATAACAGATCTTTCTCCTTCTTTCATATCTCTCTGCCAAGAGGGACCCACCTGTTATCTCCAGTTGCAGGCAATTCTAACTTGAAACCAGCCTGTCTTTATCAACTACTGTTTTAACAGCTGATTAATTAGGGCTACAGGGATCCAGTGGAGGGCTTTATCTGAAGAGTGGTTCAACCATTAGTAGAAGAAACTTCCCTGTTCACTCCTAGCTCAGATAACAAGTTAAGATAGTAGTTCACAATCCTTCTCTGGCTACTGCAAATAGAGGCACTCCCTTTATCCTAACATACACGAGTCAAACAAATCCCCACGATATACCGCTACAATGCTGAATTCTCTAGTGTGCCTCAAAGCGAATATTGGAAAACAGACACTTAAGTACTACACATAGTTAAATCATAGAAGTGACATCGGGAATGAATTTGGGACACCATTTATTTTTTTTTTAAACAAAGGTTCAAAGTTGGCCAGCTAATAAAGAAATCTAAGAAATCTCCGGAATAGGTGCTGCTCCTGGAATCCTCTCCAATCACTCACTCCTGATAACGAGTTTTTCTTTTTCATCTTCCAAATACTTTAACTTGCTGCTTAAAACTATTTTAACTAGTTGGACCTTGGTATTATTATATTCTATATAGTAAGAAAGTCCTCTAACATTCTTACAGTGCTTGTCTCTCTCATAACCTAAATTCATGCCTCATTATTTGTATACTGTAATTCTGCCATTATCTCTTCCCCCCATTCCCTTATGGCCCAATACAGACCTCTATAAGGGCCTGATCCCCGATTTAAGTTAATTGGAATCTTTCATTGATTTCAATGGCCTTACCCTTAAGGACCAGACCCTTAAACAAAAGGAACTGAGAGCACTCACAGCACAATAGGGTCTGAACCTATAATTCCTTTGTTGCCAAGAAGAGCAGACAAAACTCCTCTAACATTTTGGAACAAGAAAGATGGTATACAAATGAGACTCGTGTATAATATTCACTGGTAAATGAAAAACTCAGCATGTGCCCTTTTCTGAATATGCCTCCAGGTAGTCTGAACTAAAAGCAATATTTCCACTGAACCTTCATTAATTTCATTGATGGTGGCCATGAAATCTTCTCTCATTGTCTGGTCTAAATGAATGTTACTTTCCATTGTACATTTTCACGTTACATCTAGATTGGCTGAGTTTCAAAAACCTGAAGTCACATGTTATTTCTTCAAGCTCCATCCCTGATTGGCTGACTGTGCTCAATGTGTTCAGGAGGGTTAGCATGTCTTATTTTTCACCTATTTTGCAGAAATCTTCAGGGGGGGGGGGTGTGGAAAATATGTCCCGAAAGGACACCAGAAAGGGGATCAAATCAAGGCCTCAAATCTAAAAGAACAAAGATCTTGGACAGAAGTAGAATTCCACCAGTCAACCCCAACAAGACAACACCATCAGGTAAGGGGAAAAGAGAAGCTACTGGGGTAGAAATGTCTGCTGCAGGACCATTTGGAGGAGAAAGGCTGCTGGGGATTATCAGAGAAGAACTTATCCGGGGGCCTATGTAGGTCTGGGTAGTCATCCATTTTTTGGCTGCTGTGTGAACTCAACTCTAAACATGTAGACATATCCATATCAAAGTACTTTATATTAATTTTGCCAATATTGACGCAGTTGTGCTATGTAATTTAAAGCTGTTTTTCAAGATTAGGGCTGCTTGAATAGTTTTCCAAGAAAGGGGTAGAAGGGTCATTATGTGAAATATGACAATATAAATATATACTAGGGAAATTTCTGCCCTGGCAGGTTGAAGTGCATAGTACACGTGAGGCTGTTTTTTGGGGTTTTTTTTCCCTTTAAACGAGAATTTGTGTAACAAGGAAAAGACATAGGTCTTCGAGTTTCCTGCTAACAATCTTCTCGTCTATTTTTTCCCTTCCAAAACACACACAACTTCCTGATATGGGGTGCTGTGTAGGTAATCTAGCAAGTGTTGTCTGTTCAAAAGAAGTACAATAATCATAAGTACTCAAGAGACATTCAAAACATCATGGGCCAAATTCTATTCTCAGACACCAGCATGTAACTCCCACTGAAGTCACTGTGATTTGTGCTCTGCGTTCCTGAGCTGAATTTGTTCCTATATGCAGCTAATAAGACATTCAGGATATACATTAGAGGATTCTCACTAGCTTCAAAGGGCCAAATTCAACACACTTACACTCTCCATTAATTGCAGTGGGAATTGCAGATGCTCACCAACTCTTAGGATTTGGCCATATGATTCTATGACACTGTTAAAAGACAGCCTCGGAGAACTTTCTCGCTGCAAGAAGCAGCAATGCAGTGCTCTGCCTCAGTTTCCCCACAATGGTCTTCAGTCTGCACCAGCTATAGAAATGACTTGCTGCAGTGAATTAGCCTTCCAGCTAAGTCATTAACAAAACTCCACTCCTTCCTGGGTACCCAAGTCCAAAACAAACAAAACACAAAGTCTCTTCCCCAGTCTCAAACTACCCCTTCCTTACCAAGACAAGGGATCTGTCTTCTCCCTCTAATTCAAGCACTCTTCTGCCCACTCTCTGGGCTCAGTTTTTATCCATCCGCGCTCCTTTTCACCTCTATCCTCAGCCCCTTCTGGGCTCCTTTGGGTTGCTCTCTGCTCTTTCTCAGGCCTTCCTATCTAGAGTCTTCCACTGTCCCTGTGGTCTCCTCTGGTCCATCATAGTTTTCAGCTCGCCCTTCCAGCCCTCCTGGGCTTCCTTCCTTTTAATTCCCATTACAAATGTAGCAGGACAGGGCTAGGTGAACAGGGCTGACTGATTCAAGGGTGCCCTGTTCTCGAGAAACTTTTTTGCCAAACTCTTTTTTTCTGTGAGACTTGCAGTACAATAAGGTTCTGATGATCTCCTGCTGGGAATCCAAAACACACTGTTTTCAATCCTTTCCTATACAAATATTAAAATGTTCTGCCGTGTCAACTTTATTTGTTGCAATTTAAATATAAAAAAATAGGCCTGGACATTTATTTTAAACACTCCATACATGCAATAACCACCTGGCAGCACAGCAAAGTCCCTGTACTGAATTAAATAAAGAACACAGTAATCCAGAAGAACAAAATTTGCCCCCACACTTCTAAAAAAGAACCCTAAGAATTCCTGTATCAAACCCTTTCAAATAGACTATTTTTTAAGCATGTCATATACAAGAGGAGCAATTTCCAGAGTCAGAAGGTCCCTTCACTGAGAATGTCCTCTCCAATCTTTTACATCTTTGACTCTCAAAATATTGCTCTTCCATTCATACCCTGTTCAGAATTTCCTGCTCTTGGATTGTACCAGATTTCAGTTTGCACAGTCTTATTACAGACACATGCATATTAGGAACCCCTTTAAAAATCTTTTTTTTTTTTTCCATGTAAGGGGAATGTACCCTACTTCCCCATTCTGAAATTCACAGCCACATCCCTCCAATGGCTTCTGCTTCATCCGGCTGAGTGCAGGTTCCTTTCAGGTGGTACTTAAGCAGTGCTTTAATCTGAAGAATAAATAGATTGCTTGTCAACGTCTCTGTCTGCTTTGCTGTGGCCTGCTAACATTTATATTACTCTGGGTTGTACTGCAAAATGGTTGGTTGTCTACTGCTACAAGCTGCAAAGTACACACTTTCTGGAGGAACTCTTGCAATGCAAAGTGAAATTAACATGCTTCCTTCTGGCTATAAGGCGGAGTTCCTCAATATATGTTCCTGCCTCTTAACTTACCTAGAAATCTCCGCGACAGAAAATTTTAAAATAAGATGTTGTAAAATTATAATAAAAATGGTCTGTTTTTAAGCAAAGCCTTTTTATTCCCATTCAAAGGGCAAGTACAACAGTTAACACATGGTAGAGTGGGATACCAGTATCATTGGTATTTTTAATGTGAGAAGTAAGACAAAATCCTGCTCCCATTCAAGTCAGTGTCAAAATTCCCCATTGACTTTAATAGGAATAGGATTGGGCCCTTATACAAAAAAATGATCTCCTGACAGAAATTATATTTTAAATCAATTTTACCCAGGAAATGCTTTTGTGTGAGATTCATTTATACTGAACTGCTTTTTCACCCACATTTTCTAGGAAAAAAAAGCTGTATGTATAGTATATAATTAATCATTTTGGAGAACCCGGTCTCCAGATTTCTGCCATGCAATGAATGACATATGGTATCACTCCTAGATCTGCGAGTTACAAAGAAATGGAAAGAGGACCCCTTTTATTATAGCGTAATAACATGCTTGCAATATTTCAATAGCTATATGTGATAAGTATGACAGCCAGGATCCGTTTCCAGAGATGTCTCAAGCCAATGGTAGAATTGCACACTTCAGAAAATGTGTCATGTCACAGTTAAATGCAGAATTCCTAGACATTTGAAAAAAAATCTTAATTTTCATGTTTTGCTGTGATCAGCAATTTTCAAATCACCAAGTACAGGAAGTGCTGTAAATTGTTACTTGTTCTACAAGAAATTGACTTTTTCCTTATCATTTTGGGATGATTTCCCAAGGTCTGGCTTAGTGACCTATGTTACTGAATATTATATTTACTCAAAAAAGAAAAAATATACTTGTAGATGAAGGAAAACCACAAGAAAAAGTAGTAAATGTCAGGAAAGAGCATATTATGTCTGTCTCCTCTCTTCCAGGCTGCAGCAAATCAGAATATAAAAATGACTGCTGAAAGTCTGACTGGGGTGTGCGTTCTTAGAAACAGTAAATAGAATATATGATGCATCACAGTTTTGTGGGGAGGGATAACAGTGGTTTGAGCATTGGCCTGATAACCCCAGAATTGTGAGTTCACTCCTTGAGGGGGTCATTTAGGGATCTGGATCTGGATGATTTAGGTGGGGACTGATCCTGCGTTGAGAAGGGGGTTGGATTAGATGACATCCTGAGGCCCCTTCCGACCCTGATATTCTATGATTCTATAGCTACATGCACCACATAAGAGATAAAAGCGCAAATTATGATCCTAAAGCTAGGAGAGTGGATCCTCAGCAGGTGTAAACTGTCATAACTCTATTGACTTCAGAGGTAGTGCTAGCCCAATGGGGGCCCTAAAGAGGAACATTTCACCCCCTACAACACACACACATGGCTCATGTTTTCAGATGTTTCCCCACAACCACAAAGTCTAGAAACTGACTTCTTGTCTTAAATGAAAGCAGAGAATCTCATATAATCACTTGAATCCTTGAAATGAGGCTTTAAACAAAACATGAAATATCATGAGACTCACGTGAAAATCACGTTTATGAGCCCAGCTCTGCAGACAAAATTCCTATTCAAGTCAAGAGAGCCAGGAACACACAGAGAAAAAAAAATTCAGCTGAAGGGGAAGAGAGTTTTGTCTGACAAAGGATTGAGCAAAGACTCTGGGCCTGGATCCTGCATTACATTATAGCAGCAGCATCCAATAGAAGTTCAGTGCTAGCCACACTGCTAGCCACATTTGTGGTTTTGAATTTTTCTTATGAGTCACATTATAAAAAAGCCACATGCATTAGCCACAATTCAATAGCCTCTTAGCCACATGTGGCTAGTGGCAAACACACTGGACATCGCCACAATATAGTATGAAACTAGTAATTCTATTCATTTTTATTTGCTGTACAGAACACTGGATGCTAGGTTTCAGCATCATGCAGATGAAGGAGAAGGAATCCAGCCCAGCAGATGTAGGGATGGTGAGCAAATATGGTTTGGGTAAAAACAACTGTACTGAAGACATACCTTTGACGCTTCCTGGATTGGAAGGGAAAGTACTAAAATACCACAATATAGGCTGTTCTCACATATTTGCAGCCTGACATCTAGATTAATAGATTCCAAGACCAGAAGGGACCATTGTGATCATGAAGATCATCAGAACTTCCCCAAAATAATACCTAGAGCAGAGCTTTTAGAAAAATATCCAAACTTGATATAAAAATTGTCAGTCATTGAGAATCCATCACAACCCTTAGTAAATTGCTCCAGCGGTTAATTACTCTCGCTGGAAGCCGTATTTTCAGTCTGAATTTGTCTGGTTTCAACTTCTAGCCATTGGACGATGTTCTGTCTTTCTCTGCTGGATTAATGAGCTCATTGTTAAATATTTGTTCCCCATGTAGATACTTTTAGACTGTAACCAAATCACAACCTGAGTCTATCACTTTAAAATATGTTTTCAAATGCTTTAATTATTTGCGTGGCTCTTCTCTGAACCCTCTCCACATTGTCAACATCCTTCTTCGATTGTGGGCACCAGAACTGGGCAAAGTATTCCAGCAAATGCACCAGTGCCAAATATAGAAGTAAATTAACCTCCCCTCTCCACCAGCTTACCGTTTTTATGCATCCCAAGATCTCATTAGCTCCTTTGGCCACAGCATCAGAGTGGAGGCTCATGTTCAGCTGATTATCCACCACAACTCCAAAATCTTTTTCAGAGTGATTGCTTCCGAGAATACAGTCCTCCTCCCTGTAAGTATAGGAACGTTCTTTGTTCCTAGATCTGTACATTTACATTTATTCATATTAAAATGCATATTAATTGCTTGCATTCAGTGTAGTCCTCTTCATTTCTCTATTACTTCCCCTATTTTTGTGTCATCTACAAACTTTATCTGTGATGATTTCATGTTTTCTTCCAGGTCATCAACCACCCCCTGTTCCCTGCCCATTATCCAAGTCCCTGGCCCCTTACCATGTTGCTCTGCGTTGAGCCAGACATGCTGCCACACTGATCTGCAGGAGCACACAGCCCACTTCCAGAATGTGTGGCTCCGGGGCAGGGATGGTGGGGGAGGAACCAGGGGCAGCCTCCTCAGATGGGAGCTCAGGGGCCGGATATGATGGTCCTGCGGTCTGGTTGTGGCCCGCGGGCCATAGTTTGCCTACCCTTGATTTAAAATATGGGCCAAAATTTGCTTGCTTCAAATCGTCTGGAACTTCCCCCATGTTTCAAGTCAACATTAATGTCCAGCAAGCTCCTCATCCAGCTCTTTTAAAACTTGTGGATGTAAATCATCTGGACCCGCTGACTTAAAAATGTCTGACTTTAGTAACTTCTATTTAACACCCTCCAGAAATACTAGTGGAATGGAAAGCATATTATAATCCCCATATGACACTAGATCATCTGTTTTTTCCTCAAATGCAGAACAGAAATATTTACTTAACAGTTCTGCTTTTTCTGCATTATTGATAATTTTATCATTTCCATCTGGAAATTAAACAAAAACACTGCGAGAATTCATTTTTTCCCCCTAATATATTTTAAAAACTCCTTATTGTACCAAGCTGTGCTGGCCATAGATTTCCCTTTGTGTCCCTTTGCTTCCCTTATCCATTTTTTTACAGGTCTTCACTTCTGATTTATATTCAATACTATTAATTTCTCCTTTCTTCCCTTTGTTTGTTTATACATATATTTTCCCTCTTCTAAACCAGATCAGTTTTTTAATCAGTAAAGCCTTCTTCCTCAATTGCAGGATTGTGGCTTTTAGGGCATCTAGTAAGGTGTTCTCAAATGATTCCCAATTATCATTCATGTTTTTCTGATTAAATTCTCCTTTCCAGCTCATTTGGCACATAATTGTTTTCAGTATTGTGAAATTGGACCTATTTAGGCATCGAGTATATATATTACTAATCTGGACTGTATTCCGTGTGCACACTATACATGTGACCAAGTCATGATGTCTTGTACCTGAGCTACAATTAATTTTTAGTTCTGTGACCACTTCCTCCTCTTCTCTTAGGACAAAGTCTAATCAAGAATTCACCCTTGTTGGCTGTAACAGTTTTTGAGTTGAGAAATTATCTATAATGTTTAGATATTCCAAGAATGTTTTAGTACCGGCAGCATGAGATCGCCAGCATATGTCACTCAAACTAGACTAGTAGAGAGGGTCAGATAAGCTTTACAAGAGCATCCGATTTGTTGAGTATTTATCCACTTCAAACATCCTGTAATCAATGGAGTTCCTTGTGCTGCTCCAAACAGAGCAGATACACACAGTGCAGACAGTCCAAAACTCACCTTTTTGCCAGGGCTAGCCTTTATTGTTAAATTAATTAACAAAACATAAGCCTTACCTATTCTGTCTAAACAGGTTGGCTTTTCTTAAAGTGTTTTCCTCTATATCCCTCATTCTCTCTGCCTCCATGAAACACTCAAAACCCGCAAATACTCCTGCATCAGAGCTAACAGGATCAGTTGATCAGACATGAGGGCGAGCCAGCAAAAGTAACTGCATTTTATGCAAGATCTGACATTGTGGTGACATAACAGAGTAGCCCTGCATTCCTATGAAGAGCCCTAAAATCTGCCACCCTCTTACACATTCATATTTTGTAACATATGCCCAATGTTCATGTCCCCTCTTTGCTACATGTTACCTGTATTAGTATATAAAATTAAGGATTATTGAGAAATCAGGGTGGCAGAAAATGTTCATGCATTAAAACACACATGACAATCAACTGGTTTCAGGTTTCATTATAAAGTCAAAGCTCATCTCTCAGGAAAGTTAGTGAACCTTTCATAGAATCATAGAATATCAGGGTTGGAAGGGACCTCAGAAGTTCATCTAGTCCAACCCCCTGCTCAAAGCAGGACCAATCCCAGACTAAATCATCCCAGACACCATCTATATCCAGTTTGGAATAAACCGGAGTCTGGATCTGTGATTTCAACATATAACCAGCTGCTATTGGAAATAAAGAGGATTCCAACATGAAACCATGTGGATTCATTCAAATAAAAACAATCAAAGTGAAACTAATGGGAAACTAGTGGAAGGCTACATATGGATCATAACCAAACAAATTCTGCTTTCAGTTTCTTTACTTCATCTGGGTTTACGTTGTTCAGAGCAAAAAATAGTCCTAATAAGAATATGCTGGTAAGGAACAAGACCAAATGAGCTATAAAGAAACTAAACATGCGTACAGTTCTCAACAAATGACATACTCTTCCAAAATATAAGTACTTTCAGAACCTCCATTACACAAATGGAAATCCAGACTGACTTCACTGAAGACAATGAGTATTACTACCTCTGTAACCAAGATCAGAATCTGTCCACGGAGGGTTTTTATTTTAAGGAAATCTTCACAGATTTTAAGTGAACTTCACAAAGTCCCCACTAGATAATGAACTTTCACTCACTGAAAGTAACCGACAAATGGGAAAATTAAAGGATAAAAAAAGCCATGTTAAAATGAGACGACTGGGGTATTTAATATTGATAATAAATTCTGAAGAGGCTCTAAAGAAGGTGTATATGAATGGAGATGTCAGATTAGCTTTCTTTCTGGTTGTGATTTCAATAACAGGCAGATAAGATGCAATGTAGTCACATATTGAGGGCAGAGATTTGGAACCATTTTTTTAGAGCACTGTCAAGCACTGAAAAAGTGTGAGCCACTTAATTAGATTTTTTTCAATATATTTTAAGAATAAAAATCCTTTTGCCTTTTGGGGAAAAAGAAGGTAGATGCTTGTTTTAAAGTTTCAACCTGTGGGCAACCAACCATGAAGCAAATGAAGTTTGAGAGGCTAAGAAACTGTTACTGACATATGAAGACTTCCACAATACTTAAAAGGTGCTTCGGTCAGAGTGCAGGAAGTCACATTTTGAGATTCAGCTATGAAAATATACGAGTGGCCTGAAGATACATCCACATCAAATGGCTGACCTCCTGCACTCCCATACTGCAGGTCAGCTTATGCTTTTTAGCTGGAGGCCCTTCCTGTATCCACACAAGCAGTTAACTGATTCCCTTTAGTAAAATCCTGGAACAAAGAAACACACTCTCAACTTCATAGGAAACCTTCCTGAGTTACCTAGAACAGTGGTCCCCATTAGGGAAAGGATAAATAATAAGACCATAAATATCACAATGTCACTACATAAATCCACGCTATGCCCATGCCTTGAACACTGCATGCAATTCTGGTCTCAAAAAACATATTTTAGAATTGGCAAAGGGACAGAAAGGAGTAACAAAAATGATTAAGGGTATGGAACAGCTTCCATATTAGGAGAAATCAAAAAGACTGGGTCTGTTCAGCTTGGAAAAGAGACAACTAAAGGGGGATACAGTAGAAGTCCCTAAAATCATGAATGGTGTGGAGGAAAAGTGTTATTTACCCCTTAACATAACACAAAAACCAGGGGTCATCTGATGAAATGAATGGGCAGAAAGTTTAAAACAAACAAAAGGAAGTACTTCTTCACACAACACAGTTAACCTGTGGAACTTGTTACCAGGGAATGCTATGAAAGCCAAAAGTATAACTGGGTTCAAAAAAGATTTAAATAAGTTCAAGGAGGATAGGTCCATCAGTGGCTATTAGCCACGATGGTCAGGGATGCAGCCCCATGCTCTGGGTATCCCTAAGCCTCTGACTGCCAGAAGTTGGAACTAGACAACAGGGGATGGATCATTCAATAATTGTCCTGTTCTGTTCATTCCCTCTGAAACATCTGGCGTCGACCACTATCGGAAGACAGGATAACTGAACTAGGTGGACCATTGGTCTGACCCAGTATGGCTGTTCTTATGTTCTAAAACAGCCATAGACTTTTTACAAACAAATTCATCCCTTTCAAATGGACACAATAGCAAGGTGCATATAACTGCCCAAGCAGAAGGAAAAAGTCTCTTGGTATCTGAAGAGTTCATAAATTTCCAGAAACAATTGGTGCTACGTGTGCCAATGACTGACTTTACTAAAAAAAGAAGTTAAGATGGAAGTTAACAGTGCTTTAGATGTTATGATGTAGCAGAGATAAGGTAATGACTTAGAGGCAAGTTTCCATCTTGAAAGACCAGTTGGTTCTACAGCTATGCGCCCTACTATTGTAATGGAATCACCAACAAACTGATTGAAAACACACACACACACACACACACTGTTGTAATGAATTAGCTAATGTGTATGTGTGTGTCCGCATATCACTGTTCTCTCAAGGGTGAAATCGAAAACCATTCAAACATATGACACAAGCCCGATGTCGCAGAACAGTTAAATTGGATTAGCCTTTTGCTCAAGAATGAGGCAACTTTTCTTTTGTGAATCTGAGTTCTATCCTTGCACACTCCACAAAGCTCCCATTGGCCATGGGGTGCAGCAATAAATATGGAGCCCCAGGAAGTCATGAGTTTGCTAAAAAGTTTTACTGAAAAATTCATGCAAGTGGAAATACTGGTTTTCAGTCTAGCAGAATCTTGCTAAAGGTGCATCATTGCCATGTTAGATATTCCTAGCTGGTGAATTTTAATGTATTACACCCTCATCTGATCTTACATTCTCATATTTTACGTCAGTTCCCTATACACTCCATTATAATTACTCTCATTAAACTTTATTACGAAAATACCACTTAACTTGCAAAGTGTTGGGCTCTTCAAAATGCTAAAATAATGCAAGTGATTCAGAACATTCGTTAATATTAATTATTACAATTTATTAACATTCTGCTTGTTCCCTAATGAGTTTATTACCTCTATAAAATAAAACATCATAATCAACAGGAATGTTGTTAGCTACCTGTAGCAGAACAGAGAGCAATAAACAAATGTGTATAGTAAATTGCAACAAAAATGTTTAATGGCTGTCGTCAAAATTAAAATAGTATAAGTTTCCAGTAAAACATACATCATAATCATGGGCATTGATTACATACAATAAAGTATGCCAATTACAAAAGTCTAGATTTCAGAGAAAGAACACGATAGAGATAAAGGGGTATTCTCAATTTAAACTAATGATTAAAAGGAAATCTGTACAAGGACACTATGGGTTGATCCTGCAAGATGCTGAGGAATTTGGCCCTAGTCTAGCAAAGCCTTTAAGCACGTGCTACATTTAAATACAGGAGCAGCCCTGTTGATTTTAATGGGACTAATCACAAGTGAAGCACATGCTTAAGTGCTGTTTGGAACTGGCACCAGAATGCTCAGCATCTTGCAAGATCAAGCCAATTTCTCAAATGACTGGTAATGCCATAGAGTGTCTACCAAAACCCAGGCATTAAGGTCAAATTCAGATTAGGGCTCTGATCATGCTATCAGACCCATGTAAGCAGACCCTGATTTCAGTGGGGTTAGTTTGGATAAATATCCTAAAGTTTAGATTCTGAATATGAACCTCTTTTTGTCTGAGAATTGGGCTGGAAATCTTCCAAGATCCGTGAGGTTTCCAGTTCATTCTGGGTTCTGCAGGGCTGGAAGTACTACAAGAATGGCTTTTCTCATAATACTTCAGTGCTTTAGCATCCAAACTTGGAAGTGCACAGTCATGCAATAATAATAACCACCAAAGACAACATTCTGAGGCTTAACAGAAACATTAAGTGGGGTAGATTGCCTAGTCCCAGTGCAATGAAACATCAATTTTAGGATTCATAACATTTGGGGTCAGAAAGGACAAAAGATTTTCTAGCTTGATCTCCTACATAACACAGGCAAAAGACCCTCACCCTATAAAGGCTACAATTGTTCTTATAGAATCATTGATTATGAAAATGAATAGAGTACCTAAAAAATTACTAAACTTGACTTAAAGACTCGGATGCTTGGAGCTGTCATTAAAAGGTTGCCTCTGAAATTAATACAGGCAAGTTTATTAAAGATAATAACTGACTGGCCTGAGCTTACTTATGAAAAATTATTTGCATTTCACTTTAACTTTATTTTGTTTTCCATTTCAGAGTTAAATATAATCACTGCACAAGTACAAAGACACTTGCATGACAAACCTGGTTGATTTCCATTTCAGGTAGCTGGAAAGATGCGTGAGCAACATTTGCATCAGCATCTCATTTTCTGCATCTTTTTTTTTGCTTTGTGTGGATGTGTTTGAATTTAGTGATTGTGAAAAATTATTTTCTCCCCTCCCTCTCAGGTGATGTGTTGCACAGAGACAACCCTGAAGTGCTCAGCACCTATATCGAGGTAAGCCTGATCAAAGATATTTTGTAAAATTGTTTTGGTTTTTAATGGAAAACTAAGTTTGAGACTAAATGAAAGTGGTCACAGAAGTGTCTGATTTCCTCAAAGATTTCAGAGTCCTGTGGCACCTTAAAAACTATCAAAAATATTGAAGCATAGGCTTTCGTGGGCTAACCCTAAACCCAAAATTATGCTTCAATACTTTAAGGTGCCACAGAACTCTTTGTCGCTTCTACAAATGCAGACTAACATGGCTATTCTCTGATTCTTGACATCAAAGATTTTAATATTTCATCAGAAAATTAAAAAACACAATATAACCGAAAAATGGAAATTTTTGTAGGAGACACAACAAAAATCCCCATTTTCCAACCAGCTCTACCTATGAGGCCTTGGATTATTCTTCACTTTTAAAGGAGTTTTCAATCACAAAGTCCCCAAACTAGCAAACAAAATGATACACAAACTATACATAGGGATCAGTTCACCTACCATTAGTCACTGCTGGGGTGGGAAGAATCAACTGTTTAAATGTAAAGCAACAAAACCTCAACACCCTTGTGTCAGACACAAGGAAGAGCATTGTCCTTGACATACTACAGGAGCATTCGGGTAAACAAAGTAGAGGTGGGCCCAGATTACAACCCCACTGTCCAAACAACTAGTTTGATTTTGGAACTAGTTTCCAAAATCAAACCCCTACATTCTGACCCACGGCTATAACTCTGTGATGAAAGGCTCCATTTTCTGGATCCTGCTTGTCACAGCTCTAGATGGCAAAAATCTCATGGAAACATCAGCCATTGTGAGATTTTTATCATTTAAGGTTAAAATCCTATGAGAACAACTTCTTGGAATAGCACCACTGACCTTCTCAGAATCTGAGGTGATAGTAGTGCTGAATGTACCCTACAACTTCCTGCAGGCGGTGCCCCCTGGCAATACTCTGCAAAGGACACAGGTAGCTTCTGGGCCCAATCCATCCTCAGAGAGACAGCTGCAATTCCCAGTGAAGACGGGAGACCTCATTCTGCAGGTCCTCCATACACGGAACTCACCATGGCAGCTGTGTGCATTGAGGGCTTGTAGGATCAGCCCCAGTAGGAATCACACCCATATATTAGAAGGGGAGAATCCCCGGCTAGTTAATTTAAGAAGGAGAAAACCAAATCAATCAATCTGGAATGATACGTGTACTTAACTTTTAAAGAAAAAGAGGCATTGAAAAAAGTTATCCTAGGTGTACACACAGTTACTAGTAAAAACATGTGCGCTTAAATGGTTGAATAACCCTGCTCTATCTGGAGTACTCCTTTATACAATTCTCAGGCTTGGTCCACATCATTAGTGAAATGAGATGTGAGGCTAGCGTTATGGCTTCAAAGCATAACCTTTTCACAGACGACGAGACATCTGCTGTATTTGTTTTACTGCAGATGATTTTAGAGAAAATTTAAATAAGAGAGCATGACGTGGGGAGAATTTAAAAAAAAACGTACAGGAAAGAGCTCTTTCCTAATGTTACTATAACAATCATTATTTAAAGAGAGTTGGTGCAAGCAGGATGGCTCCTGCTCAGGAGAATACGTGATTAGCATATTCATGAGAGGCATCATGGGCCAGCTGGATAGGTTACAGGGCTGGGAATCAGGAGACTTAGGTCCCATTCCTGGCTCTGTCATTGTTCTGCTATGTTACCTAGGGCATGTTATTTTGCCTTTGCTTCCTTTCCATCCTTCTTCTGTTTGGACTGCAAGTTCGTCAGGGCAGAGCCTGTTTCCCATGATATGATTGTACAGCACCTGACACAGCGGGGCCATGATCTCAGCCTCTCTCTAGCAGCTATTGCAATAGAAAAGATTCTTTAATACTTGCAGTTAGGGCCTCATCCTTTAAGGTGCTGAGCAGCCACATCTCCCATTCAAGTCAATGGGACTTCAGTGCTCAGGATAAAGCCCTTACTTGTCAGAGCCAGATAATACTGTTATCAGAATATCTGAGCTGCTGGACTTTATGTGCTTAGCATCAAGGAAAGATTTCTATTTGTAAGCTTCTGCTTACAAATAAAAACAAAAGCAAAGAAACAGCAGGTAGTTTTATATAAAGGGGGATTTTCTCGACTGTACTGCAATGGGTATTCCTTTGCGTCTTTCTCCCTTAGAACACACTTGTCAGTCAGATCTATCACTGCGCCATGCAATAGGAATGGTTTCCAAAGACAACATTCCACAAATTTACGTCATCCTGTACTAGAAGGCAAAAATAAAGCTAAGTGTGCGGCTTTTCATTGGCATGATGCTTTAAAATTAAAGAGCGCACACAGACACAAATACCGTGCAGGTGATAAAACTATGGGATATATTGTAGCCCTCTGCAATAAATGGATTTATCATGCATTTTTGACTACTCAACTGCCCATTGTCCATTAACCCATTTCCCCATGGCTACTTCTAACAACATAACCCCTTGAGCAGCTTTAAACAGCTGAGCTGCTATTTAAAAAAATTAGACTGCCAGAGAAATGTTTCAACCTGGGGAATTTTCACTTCATATTACACCTGCCTGGGGCCTAGGATAAGCAAAGTACAGAACAGACTTTTTAAAAAAACCTGTTTAACCATATTTTTATGTGAGCAAAAAAAATTCACAAAATCCATCATGTCCTGGGATATATACTTGGCCAATATGCCACATTTTTATATTGATACAGTTTATTACACTTTGGCAGAAAGTTGCTCCTAAATTATCAGCTTTTTTGCTTTCCTTACCCATTGCAAGCAATTGTCTGTCAAATGATTTGCACTGCAATAGCTTATCCAGTTTCTCCCAAATCAACAATATCAGGGGTGGAATTCTGAGGCACATTTTCAATCTGGCTTTAAACCTTTATAATGGGCATAAAACTCAGAGTGCAAATATAATTTTGGGTTCAAAATTGCACCCACAGTTATTTGTGTCAGCAAAAGTGGAGGCCAGCAACTGAAAACACTGATCCATAGAGTCGGCCTTAGCAATGTCTCCTCACAGCATTTTGCAATTGCACAAACATCTCTAACAAGAATTTAAAACAGTGATTAAAAATACAAACACCGACAGCAGTAAAATATGACAGGAGGATTAAGGAAGTTTCTTGGATTCAGCAATATTGCATTCAATGGAAAAGCACAATCACAGGAATATTTTTAACACTGGAGAAATAGTTGACTGCCACTGTCTTTCTACCCATTCAGTAAGGGCCAGATTTTCAAAAGAGCTCAGTACCTAACAGCTCCCATCGTGACACTTATGGCCAAATTTTCAAGAGTTTGACATGCTGGGTAAAAAAGCAATTACCAAATTAGCACATGGTCTTGTGTTAAGGCTAGAGCTGGTCAAAAACGTTTTGACAGAACTGTTTTCCATTGGAAAATGCAGTTTAATTGAAATCAAAATATTTTGTGGGAATGTGTGAATTTAAATGAAATTTTCACCGGGAAAAAGTTAAATTGAATCATTTCATGTTTGACATTTTATTTGACTTTTATATTAAATATTAATTGTAATATTATATATAATACCACTCATTGAATTTATATATACATAAGGTTTATTATAATGTTTCAACATCATCATTACTGAAAAAAAATGTTTCAGTGTTTCCAAATTTTCCAGTTAAATTCTGACTTTTTGTTCTGATGCAAAACAAAAATATGTCAAAAGGTCAGAATTTTCTGCTGAATGGAAATTTGGTTTTCTTTTCTGCCTTAATTAGGCCTCTGCATGCATGTAAATGTGTGCCTACAGAGATAAATTTTGCAACATTGAGACCTCTCATCACTATAAGCAGCCTTCTGTGTTAAAGTATCTAATGCCTTTTCCAGTACTATCCCAGATTTTTATTCATTCAGCAATTTCACTTTAATTTTCATTTCATTTTATGGCAAAACAAAAACTGCACTTTATTGTAAGTAATATCATTTATTTATACTTGATATCATTTGAAAAAGTGATGACATAACAGCTCAAGAATAAAGCCTTTTTTTCCCCTAATTCTTCCAGATGAAGTGAGAAATGATTATCAAATAGCACTCTAAGATTTAAATGCTGGCAAAAAAAAAAAAAAAAAAAAAAAAAAAAAAAAAAAAGATCAGTTTATTTTCTAATGCGTATGAAATGCACCACAAAGAGGTTCATCTGATCTTAATTTATTATTGTCCTTCCAACATTTGGAGAATGTCTGTGGTGATAGTGTCACACTAGCAATGACATTTGTGCAATCAGTGCATCTTAGCTAGGTACATAAAAGATTTTCTCCTGTTCATAGGTTATACAGTGCCAAGAATTTTACCTGTTAATGTTTTCAGCACTCATATTCTATTTATCCCTCCTCTGACTCACTATTCTCCCTGACAAGGATTTTCTTACCCATTTATTTTCCCCTGTACCATCTGAGCAGGGATGGTGTCCCTAGCTTCTGTTTGCCAGAAGCTGGGAATGGGCAACAGGGGATGGATCACCTGATGATTACTTGTTCGGTTCAGTCCCTCTGGGGCACCTGGCATTGGCCACTGTCGGTAGACAGGATACTGAGCTAAATGGACCTTTGATCTGACCCAGTATGTCCATTCTTATGTTCTTATCTACAAACAATAATACCTTTTTAAAATTCAAGTAAATTTGTCTTTACTTATTCTATTTGCCTTTTAACAGCATGCAGTTTGCCAGTATAAATGTAACTCTAATACGTTGGCCAATAACAAACAACATGGTCAAAAGAAACTGAACATTTGGGGCTCAATCCTCATTTTTACTAAGATCTGATTACATTACTTTGGTCCTGTAAGGGTAAAATTCTCCCTAAAGACTTATGTGTGACTTTATTGGTGCATAAGCTTTAAACTGGCCCTTTGCACAGAGGTGAATTTCACTCTTTGGAAAAATACACTGCTCATATAAAACTAGAATTCAATGGTTTGGGACCATTTTAAAGGTCTCAGAACAACCTGTCTTAAATTCTTCTTCTCATCCCAAAGCATCTTTACAGACATGGGGAACAGTACAGTGTCACTATTCATTCTCATCCATCTGTTTGTCTTCTACAGTGTCCCCACCATCACAATCTTTTCAGTTGCAGCCAATCCCGTACCCTGGTTTCATATCCTACTCACCTTCTAACTTCATTTGTCTTAATATCTTTCCACTTCACACTTGCATTTTCCGAAGAACTCTAATTTCTACTGCCTCCAACCTTCTGATGTGTGTTTCATTTAATGCAGATTCTTCCAGACCATAGAATAATGCTGCTAGTATATAGGCTTGACCAATTTTCACTTTTGGTACCAAACGTCATGTTTTTCATCAGTCCATAATTTCATCAAATCTGTGCAGCACTTTTGGCTCAAGTACGTTTATCCTCATCCTTTATGGAAGCATTGTCATTGATCAAGCTTCTGAAATAGGTATAAGATTTTATTTGTTCGAAAACTTCACTGTAGCTGCTTTTTAAACACTATTGTCCCTTTTCCAAGAGGCAATCCCTTTGTCTTTTTGGAAGTCCACGTCAAACACAATTTTCCAAGGTAGTTAAGAGGTATCATTAATTCAAACATATCTGCCGATTGTGTGTCATTGGTATACGCTAAAGAGCTCAAATCTAGTTCACCCAATGTCATGCCCTCCAACTTGTCTACCATTCTTAACATCCAATTTAATAACATGATGAAAAGCAACAGTGATTCCAGGTCCCCCTTGTCTTACACCAAGCTTTGACTTGAATCAGTTGCTTAATTTTCCACCAATTCTTACAGCACCACAGGAGTCTTCTTACATAACTTTCATAATTGCTGTTATCCTATCTGAACACCATATGATTTTACTAGTTTCCATAATACTTCTCTCCTAACCGAATCAAATGCCTTCATGAAGTCGATGAAAACAACAAACGTCTTTAATTCCCATTCTTGTTTCCCCCCCCCCCCCGCCCATCAATTGTTAGAGCATGAATATCTGATCAGTGCAACTTCAGCCTGGTTTGAAGCCACACTGCTCCTTGCCTAGTACTTCCTCTAAAAATTGCCCTTAATCTGTTGACAACTACTTTCATCATGATTTTTCCCAGTACTGTTAATAAGATTATACCTCTATAATTATTCAGATCAGCAGGATCTCCTGTTTTCAGGACTGGTACAACTATTGCCTTTAGCCATTCACCTGGTGGTACCTCCTCACGCTCCCATACTTCCCCTAATGCAGTTACAATCCCTGCAGCTTTCCCACTTTTTAACTGATTCACTGCTTTCCATTTCTTCTGATGGTGGTTCAGTGCTGATATCCATTCAGTCTTGCAAGCTGTCCTGTTCATCTAGAATGCTTGGATCTGGATTAACGTTACTAGCGGGTTCAGCACTTCGTCAAAATGCTCCTTCCACACTTCCAGCATCTCTTCAGCATTTAATGACGGTTCACCGGTTCTTATGCTTGCAGTGTTGACCTGACTGTGTCCCCGGAGCCTTTTCATATTTTGGTTTTCTTGGTACCCTTTCTAGTTGCTGAACTTCTTCATTCCTGAGCTTTTGCTTGTCCAGTCTTTGTGATTTCTTCTTTGCTCTGTGCAACACTTTTATTACTTCTGCTTTTCCAGCAAGTTTTCTCTGGTTTACACTTTTCCTGCAATGTTCTCTTCTTTTTCTTGCTTCCTTACACCGTCCAATAACTTCCACTGTATTTTCTATTCCTTCACTGAATCTGTATCCAATCTGTAGTGAGATTTCTTTGCCATTGCAAATTAACGGCCTGAAATGCCCTCCTAGCATTTCCATGTATGTCTCCCTCACAGAGATATCCTTTAATTTAACAAGATCAAATTTGGCTCTAGTTGGACCCATTTTTTTTCTTGGACTTTAACTTGATCTTAATCTTTGCCATCCGTAGTTCATGACCACTGCCACATTAGGCACTTCCATAAGCTCTAGCCTCCCACAGTGACCTTCTATGCCTTTTACTGATAATAATGTGGCCACTCTGGTTTTTGGTTTGGCCATCTACCATTCCATATAACTGTATGAGGAAACCAACTCTGCCAATAATTAGACTGTGCATCTCACAGAAAGTTCTTAACCTTTCCCCACTATTGTTTGCCATCCCAATGTCATGTAGTCCAGTGCCATTCATTTGCTTACTATGTCCTCTACCAAAACTGTGCATTCATATCTCCCATTATCAAAACCACATCATGATCAGGCATCTCATTTACAGTGCTCTCCATCTGTTGATAAAATACATCCTTCTCTTCCTTTTCTGCTGTTTCCATAAGAGCAGACAACAGTTATGCAGAGTTTATAATAGGCAGCAGCAAACTTTGCTATGACAATCTACTCAGACACTAGTTCCCAGCTGTTAACTAAAGTAACTGTTTCCTTGTCCACTGCTCTAGCAGTGCTTTGCTTGTCCACTTGAATGCCTGGAATAAAGTTAAGAATAATTTCCAACTGTGAACTTTCCTACACCCAACCAATGTGTCTTCTATATGACAGAAACATATAACTTCCTTAATTCCTCCACTACTAGCTCAGAACAAATAGATACATGGATTAGATAGAAATAAAATAGATACTATGTTTAGCCGTTCTCCAAAAGCTATGACCACGTCCATTTGCTAGGCTTGGCAGGCCTGGGATTAAGTCCATAGAAAGCAGTTTCGCTTGATAAACCGTTTCTATAACAAATACATTTTGGATCTAATGGCTTGTTAGGCCAATCCAGCCTATCCATCTTATGGGACTGCCATGTCAGAGACTGCTGGTCTGCAGGAAACAGTATCAGTGGTCCCACCCTGGTACTCTTGCCTTCCAAGGCTAATGAGCTGGGACTTGAAATCAGACAGACTTAAGTGCTTTGCTGAAGAGGGATGGACTATGGAATTAGGGTCCAGGAAAGCAGGTCTCATTCTTGGGGGTATAACACCAAAAGCAATTAAAAATAAAAGCTCTAACAGTGCTTTAAGAAGACCAAAGAACTAATGGACACCTCTCCCTCTTTTACTCTTCATTTTTTATGAAAAGGTTTCAGAGCCTGAAATTTATCTTTATGAACAGTGAAACAGCCAATGGCATACACCTGACTCCTGTCAGATATCTCAAGATAGCCAGAAAGGTATTCAGAAGTTCACTTGATGGTTTCACTGCCCATTAACTGGACTTATTCTTAAGCGGCAACACAGTGAGAGCACAGAATGTTTTGATGAAATGTCAAAAGATTGTCAGCTCTTGAGGTTTTGTTCCAGCCAGCATAAATGAGTTGGTTTATTAATTATTATTATTATTATTTAATTCAAGCAATAATAATGCCAGCACCACTACAGGGTCTCAGAATGAGGCATCTATATATTAGTATGGCACAACTACTGTAGGCTAACTACAGACCGTAATCATTTCACTTCAAAATAAATCTCTAATGAAGTGCTACTATTCTTTTTTTTTTTTCTAACAATGAGTTGGAAATTTCAGAGTAACTGGAAGGGGGGAATTCCACTTATCTTATTAGATTTGATGTTTGCTTTACTTGACTCCTAGCTCAAATTGGGATTTGAAACTACAGCTTTTGTTACAAATGTGTCAGACAGAATTCTTATGAGAAAGATAATCATTTTTCTTATGTGTTCATAAGCACGAAGACTTCAGTGAGATGTTCACTTCAGACCTACCATGTCATGAGACTCTACATATATATAATATCAGCAAGTTCTAAGAGGCAGTGTTGCCTAATAGTTAAAGCGTTAGCCTGGAACTCAGCAGATCTCGGTTCTATTCCTGGCTCTGCTGGTGACCTTGAGCTAGTCACTGCCTCTGCCTGTATCTCAGTTTTCCCAGTTGTAAAATGGGGATAAAGATACTGACTTCCTTAGGAAAGCACTTGGAGACTGAATGATGAAAAGCATGTTATATAAATTAGGTATTATTATGAGAAGATATACAATAGAATTTTCCTTTTGTTGCAGCTTTGCTAATTTCCAGGTTCAAGTGAACTTTGACTAAAGCTATGTCTACACTACAGCTTATGTCAGCATAATTTATGTCACTCAGGGGCGTGAATAAGCCACCCCCTGAGCGATATAAGTTACACAGACATAAGAGCAAGTGTGGACCACACTACGTTGGCAGGCGGGCTTCTCATGCTGACATCGCAGGAGCTGGAGTAACAGCTGGAGTAACTAAGCCAACGGGACAGCTCTCCCCCATCAACTTAGAGCATCTGCACTAGCAGCACTACAGCGGCACAGCTGCATCAGTGCAGCTGCACCGCTGTAAGCTCTGTAGTATAGCCATAACCTTAGGCTCACAAATGCTTTATTTCACTGCCCATCTGTGGTAAAATCACCTTGTATCCCACCTTGCCGGAAGCAAAATGCTAACTTATTTTCTGTCCAAAGTAAACACACTTCTGGACCAGTGTGGAGAAGATTTGTGGTGCCTTAGCTGCAGAGAGGCAACGCAAATGTAATGACAACGCATTTTAACTTGCTTCTAGTACAATGCGGTGTTTGTTTTTATGTTCAGTGGCGTCCAGCTCATGTTTGTAACAAAGTTGCCTGTTACCTGTAAGCAGAGAATCCATGCAGTGTTGGTCATTTATGTTGATCAAACGTAGCTATTGTAGAGTACAAAGAAGAATGCTGAAGTTCCACTAATAAAATAGTGTTAGAAGTGTCCCTCTGTGTGCTTGCCGGAATATACTTCCCACAAGACAGGTAAAATGTCTACATGAGGCACTGTTGGCAGCAGGTGTTAATTCCATGACACTGCATTAACTTGTATGATGACCTCTTGATGGCCATGAATACAGCGCTTCATGAAAAGATATGAACAAATGACAAGCCAGTTTAGACTCCAAGATTGTTCCCTTACTCTTCTGTTGTCTTGCAAGTTCCTTATCCAGCCCTTAAAACCTTACATATCTGTAATGCAAACCAGAACCTGGAAAAACCATAGTTCTTAGATTTGGAAATGTCCTAATCTTACCAGGTCCCTAGCAAATAGTATTACAGCAGACTGAGCTGCTGGCAACATCTTCTGGATGTCTTAGGAGTTGTAGCACTTCTCCTTCAAAGAATCCAGATAACTTATGCATCATAGTGCTCCAGGGCTGTTTCTTGAACTGTGATACCTAGAAGAACATGATACTGGCTTTTGGTCACAATGTCTTTTTTTTTATATTTAAGACTGACGCCTGCTGCAATTACCCTTTCCACGAGATTCTGCCCCCGAGATGCGCAGCCTCTCAAATTTCTGACGGCCCTGCCACAAATCTGTCTTTGTTCTTTTAACCAACAGTTCTCAATGGCATCTCATTAAAGGGATATTTTGAGTGACAGCAATCCTGCCAAATACCTTTCTGCTCATAAACTAGCCTGTAGTTCCATTTCTGGATCCCACTGTTGAACGACTTGTAGATTCAGAGGTAATCCAATTAGCAAGCAGAGCAATTAATATCACAAACTGTCATCCATGTTAACTTCCTGGAACAAAGGGTTAAACATTTTCCAGTAATGTATGCAGTCTACACAGTATATTAATATCACCTTATATTCATGCAGCCCTTTCATACTGAAGGCATTTTACAGACTGTGGGTTGTACCCATTCACATGGAATTCCCTAGGAACTCAGTGGGATTTTTGTATCAACAATTGTTGCAAGACATCTCTTTGAGGGAAAAAAACCATCCAACAATGCAATGTAGGCATTTCTTAGATGGGATGTGACAACTGTTTAACAGAGCACAGCAACACTAAACAGTTTGAGCCAGAAGTAGAGCTGGAAAATTTGGACCCAGGTTGTGAGTCGGTCAGATATGAGGTTCCAGTCTGGTCAAGTTTCTGCCACCTATACACTGAGTAGTACATAGACACTGGAGAAGAACCTGAGAAAGTTATAGGGTCTGCCCATGTTCCATAGCTTCCATATCTGTTTGTAGTCTTGATACCAAATCCTGTTTCTTCTCTGTTGTGACATGCTACAGTATAGTCAGAGGGTTGGTCTTCACTACAGTTGATTTAGTGAAGATCCACTAAAACAACCACAGAGTGCTCTGTCAACCTCGGTACTCCAGCTCCTGAGAAGATTAGGTAAATCGATGGGAGTGCATCTCCCGTCGATGCAGTGAAGACACCGGGGTAAATCAACCTAAGCTACGTCAACTCCAGCTATGTTATTCACAAAGCTGAAGAACTGTAACTTAGGTTGACTTACCCCATTAGTGAAGACAAGTCCAGAGAGATTGGTCTAAACTAGACTGAAGACTACTACAGTAATCCGCTCACTGTGATGAGTGTGAGAGAAACTCAGCTACTCACAGAACAGAAGCTATGTTATGCCTACCTTTTTTAACTAGCCTCCAAGGATCAAACTGATCCTGGTAAAGCTGTAGTGGAATTGAGCCTTCTTACATGAGGGCTGAATTTAACTCAAAATCTTTGGTTAAGGCCATCAAAAATAGCAAAACATACTGAAAAACAAAGAGGGCAACACAAGGCCACTGTGACAGAACAGAAACATCTGATGACCGAATGCTCTCGCCTTTTCATAAATTGCTACTGAGTTATTTGGAATTTGTTGGATTTACTGAAAATCAAGGGGGCTAACTCATGTAGCCCCCTTGTAGTGAATCTACGGGATTGTGTGTGTGAGCAGAGACTGAAGGGTCAGATCTCAAGAAATTCAGTTAGAAGAAGAAAAGAGATCTTTACAAAGAGGAATCATTAACTCTGTTCGTTTGCCAAAGTGCTGGCCCCAGTTACTGCTGCCTTCTCATTTAAAAATTGTCTTATGCTCTGTTGTAGCCCTGTTCATCCCAGCATATTAGAGACACAAGGTTGGTGATATTTTTTTTATTGGGCCAGCCAAAAGCTATTACCTCATCCATCTTGTTTCTCATTGAAATATTTTTCTGATGATGTAGAGGTGTTAGCTGCCCACTTCGCCATGAATGGTCTCTTCCAACATGATTAACTCCTTATCTGTTCCACCCTGTATTGAGCTGTGATACTTGAAGTACTTTTCTGAAACATGAAGAAGAGCTCTGTGTAAGCTTGGAAGCCATCTCTGGGTACGTCTTCACTACCCACTGGACTGGGTAGATCTACTGGCAATCGATTTATCGCGTCTCGTCAAGACGCGATAAATCGATCTCCAGAGGAACTTCCGTCAACTCCGGAACTCCAGTTCGCCAGAAGGCGCATGGCAGAGTCAACAGGTGAGCCCGCTGCTGACCGCTGCCGCCATGAGGATGGCAGGTAAGTCAGCCTAAGATGAGCTGACTTCAGCTACGTTATTCACGTAGCTGAAGTTGCGTATCTTGGGTCAACTCCCACTAGTGTAGACCAAGCCTCTCTTTCACCAACAAAAATGGGTCCAATAAAAGATATTACTTCACTCACCTTATCTCTCTAATACCCTGGGACCAACACAGCTACACCAATACTGCAAAATACAGGGTAAGGCATTCATCCTAAATCACTCAATTCCCACATATGACAGAAATAGAACACACAGACTCAATTAATACATTTTGGGCCAAAACCTGCTCTCCTTACTTGAGTAACTAGTTCCACTGACCAGTGATACTATGGAATGAGAGGCAGAAGCAGGATTTAATCCTTTAGTTCCCTTTTCTGTAGAAATGTAGATGGGTAGGTTCAAAAAAACCATTGCGTTTTGTAGACCTTCTCAATGCCTCCATCTTAACTGTGCTATCAAGTCACAACTCTCTCCTTTGATATTTACATGCATATTACAGGAATTAACATTTTCCCCTACAGAATCTTCACAGACAAAAACATAACTCCCATTTTCTGGGTTTGTTTTTTTTTAAAATAACCTGACCAATAATTTTAGCAAGTGTTGCCCACGCTCCAGTGCTGTGCAGACCACCTGCTGAGTATCTGCAGTTGAACTTCTCCTGCCCAAACTCCTGCTGTTGGACTGATGTTACTGTCCTGCTGTCACAAACAACCTGGTGAATGCCTAATGTCCTTCTGATGTCTTCAGTGCCCCAGATCAGGCTCTCATAGCACTAACTTCAAATATCTTGAATTAAGAGGAAGACAGCGGCAATTCTGTCCCAGTTCTGAAATAAAACAGGATTGTGCCAATACTACATTTAGAATCATTGTCACAGAAATGGCTCGGCTCTTGTCTTCTTCCTATATCCCTCACAGTTGCAGTATTTCCAACATTGGCACCTCTAAATTCAAGCTACAGATGGGCCCAAACCAAAACCTTGGATCTTAACAACCTCAGGCTTTGGGGGTTTGCG
Organism: Dermatemys mawii; assembly: GCA_007922305.1. Taxonomy (NCBI): domain Eukaryota; kingdom Metazoa; phylum Chordata; order Testudines; family Dermatemydidae; genus Dermatemys; species Dermatemys mawii. The sequence goes on along the minus strand of ML677401.1, from coordinate 8,123,591 downwards.
AAGTCCAAACCCAGACCTTTTATCCAAATTTTGCAAATACCCTACTATCCCTGTTTTTATAAAGAGTTGAATGAAATCCCAGATCTGAACACCCTCAAATGTTGAGGTGTCTGAAATCTAGATAAATTCTGAATCTTAAGTCTTCCAATTTTTCTAACAATTTAGAGGGAAGTGGACTATTATAGATTTTATGGGTCCCTTTGGAAAGGTTCAAAGAGTCTGAGGTTGTGTTTGAAAATCTGTTTGCAAATAGCAAAAATGACTTAAATTGCCTATGCTGTACACAGAAATAATAGGTTGCAGCAGAGTTAAGATACCAGGAGTTTTACAAGTGACATTAGCAGAAAAATAATGGAAAGTGCTCAAAATGTTGGTGCATTCCTGTAGCTAAGAGTGCAGTATATGTCTATTGTTACTTATATGTACTAACTACAGTGAAAGGAAAAGGGCAACAATAAATAAAAGAGAGAGGACAGAAAATCCAGTCAATGCAACTCCTCATCCTCCTAAATTATAGGAAGTGGTTTTATTTGTGTGTCAAGGTGGCTAAAGCTACAGAATGTTTAGTATGTTGATAATTTTACAGTAGATAGAGTTCTGGTGAATTATTTCCAGATATTACCTGACAGAGTGATTCTTTATATGTAATACATACATGTATCAAATATATGTGATGCCTACAATGTGTGATACATACAAACACATACGTCATCCCATATACACACGTGTACATAAAAGTATATTATTTAGGCTGCAAAGTCAAACACCCAAAAGTTGGAAAATGCCCAGATTACCCTTGTCCATGCAACTTTAATTCTGATCCCCAAGCATCCATCCTGTGCATGGAATGAGGCAGGAGCCTCTGGCAATAATGTATAATTAAAGACTGTATCATGCTCACAGGAGGATCGAATCAACAATGCACCCACATACCTGACATTTCCTAGCTTTTGAGCATGCAGCTTTTCAACCTAAATAACCTTCTTGTAATAGTTTTATTTTGTATGACATTGACCTAGTTATCTTTATAAAAGGAAGAAGGTTAAAAAAATTATAATGTGCAATTGGAACAACTCTCTCCTACACTGTGCACCATCATGGTCATATAGCTCAAAGTGGTAACGGTCTGTGCTCAAGGTTCAGAGTCAAGACCAACTACATTAGCTGGGGGAGGAGATAAAGGGCCATGGCCATCATGTGCCGAGTCTGGAGTGTGTCATGGGCAGCTCAGTCCAGCTTTCTCTCTCCTACCCCCAAAAGTCCAGGGGAAACTCCTGCCATAGGTGGTCCCCCCTTAAGGGAGGACAGAGTATGGGGCCCCATCTTGAAAATGGTGGGAAAGGAGGCTCACATAGCTCTTCTCCCTTCGTCTCCTTCCATCCCTTACGTCCACGGCTATAGCAGCTCTGGTAATTCTCAGAACCGTGTGTGCTGCTATTGTAGTGGGTGGTGGAACATAAATGACTCTCTAGAATATTTAATGGTTCTGTTATTAGCTTGACACAGGCTGACAATTTTTTCTGGAGGAAACAAACAAGAGAAGGGAAGTGGTGATCTTCAAAAGTTAATTACTCAGCCAAACCTCAACAGAATTTCACAGACGTGAAAGACCGGCTTTACCTTATTGCTTCATCTCAGCCATATTTCAAACACCTTCTACAAACAACGGAGGTGTTAAAGCTTCTCAGATAAAGAGTGTTTGTATGTGACACACACATATGTATATTGAAAGTACATTATATAATGTATATGTTAGATACACAGTCTCTCTCTTACCCACACACATTGATATTTTTCATACAATGTATTAATTCCATCTATGCATCTTTCAATTCAACAGGAAAAGCTGAAGTGACCAAATACATTTTGTGTGGGAAAGAGCTGTTGGCTTATACAGACAAAAAGAAAAAAAAATGGTAACAGGAACATGCCCCAAACAAAAGCATTAAAATCATAGTTATAATAATAGCACTCAGCAATTGTAGAGCTTCTTCCCTCTGACAATTTCAAAGCACTTTACAAACAGGAATGAATGGAACTGTACAACATCCCCTGAGGTAAAGTCACACAGAGAGGTTAAGGCTTGGTCTACACTAGGGGGAGGGGTCGACCTAAGATATGCAACTTCAGCTACGTGAATAACGTAGCTGAAGTCGGTGCATCTTAGGGCAACTTACCTACTTTCCTCATAGCGGCAGCGGGCTCCCCCATCGACTCCAGCTTGTGCCTTTTGGCGAGCTGAGTTCCGGAGTAGACGGGAGTGCTTCTGGCGATCGATTTATCACACCTTGATGAGACGCGATAAATCGATCACCAATGGATCGATCACTAGCCGCCGATCTGGTGGGTAGTGAAGACATACCCTAGGTGACCTGCCCCAGGCCGGACCAACAGGCCCCTGGCTAAGCTGGGAACAAACTGCTCCTGGCTCACAACTCTATGCTGTGACCATTAGAACATGTGTCCTCTCAAAACAATACTAAGTGGATGGAATGGGAAGAGAGGCATTTCCTTTACTAAAATATCCACTGTTTTCCTATACCTGTTCCCAAACCCCACAAACTTTTCTTTTCTTTTCATTTCACGTTTTTAAATTAGATTTGTCTAGCAGTAGATTGAGGCACAGGGTCAAACAAACTTGGTCCTGGTATTCCAGCTAAGAAATGATACCAGCAACAGAAATATATTTCAAATGGTCTTATGCATGCACAGAAATAAAAAGGAAATACACAATGGCTTCTTTATTTTTCCAATGCATTTCAAATCTTGCATGCTAAAAGCCTCATAAAACCTAGACTCGGATCAAGCACAATAGAAATGCAGATTGGCTAACTAGTGATCCAGTTAAAAAAAAAAATCAAACTGTATGATACTTGGTCTCAGAATTCCCTTTTAAACTGCAAGTATATATTACATTTAGTTTGTGATCCATTAAAAATCCCGTCTTTAAACTAGTTTATTATTATTATTATTCTCTCTCTCTTTGGTTATATAAGACTTTGCTGCTGTCTTTACTATAACAACACTCCAACAGTCTAAAAAATACATTTCAGGTGTTCACATGAAGGAGGTTGTGTGAGTTTAACCTTCCTCGGGATCCTTGTGAGCTTTTTGTATTTAATACTTGTTTTATCTGAAGCCTGTGGAGGTTCTAAAATATTAGAAGACACACTTTCTGAGAACTACCTTTCTAGTAGCCTGAAGATATAGCCTTGATGTTGGGCAACAAAGTTATTCTCTGTAATCCTCTTGATGTTGTAAATGAAAAAGAGGATGGAGCTAACATCATCTGAACTTTGGGCAAACCATTTGCACAAAAGCTCCATCAAAGAACCAAACCCTGCCAAAAAAAAAAAATCCCAAACCCTAAAGCATACACAAAATGAAATTGGTGCAAATTAACTCCATTGTGTTTGGAGACCCATACAAAACAAAACCCACCACAGTCTATAAAGGAAAGTCAGACAAGACAGGGATTGAAGTTGTAGCTTCACAGTGGCCATCTTTTAACTGCTTTCTTTCTTGGATGCTCTAACCTAAAAAAAAAAAAAAACCTTCCCATTGTTATGCCCCTATTCAACCTTCATTTGAAGTCATTCACTATGCATTAATTACCACTTTCTTCAGTGCATCGGGAAGCTCCCAAACATGTTCCTGTTTTCAAAGAGGCACACTTCCATTCCTCAGCTTTTTATATGCAGAGCCTGGTGAAATCCCCCTCTCCCTGCATACTTGAGATTATCCTAATTTCTGCATACTGTAACTGTTCATAAGTGGGGGTGAGGGGGACAAAAGGCTGATTTCATGCTTCCAGGACAGTTGTTTGCATCTCTTTCATTTTTCTTTCCAGCTGTGACTGGAAGCAGAAGGTTCTTTAGCAGGTGTCCTGTCTGCCCTATGGTAATTTTTAACTTTCCTTCACTTTCTTTTATGTCTGTCACATTTGCAGAGACTTTTTCTTCTTCTCCTCAGTGCTGGATTTTTCCCTTTTTTCAAACTAAATAACTGGATTTTCCCTATTATGTCATTCTGTTCAGCAGTGATTTAGATGACGGAAAACTGAACACATCAAGAGAGATGTGTTCACAAACCACATCATCTTTGTTATTTCCTTTATTCACTCGTAGGCCACTGGTCACTAAATACCTGCATGAAACTAACACAGTCTATAATGTGTGTGTCAACAGGAGTAAAGACGCAATTGACAGCGTGGTAGGCAGTACCAATGCCAAGATACATCACCCATACCCTAATTTTAAATTAATTGTTCCATACTACTAATCAAAGCCCCAATGCTGTATATTGTTTACTTTATACCTAATTGACTCCAGCTGGGTTACTGATGTGCATAAAATGAAGCAAGCATGCAAATCTTTGCAGGATGGGGATTCATAACTATGCATCTGGGAAACAGTTAGGAACTAAAAGATCCAAAATATGTATATATTTGGGGAAAAACAAATCTTTTTAAGACCACCACCATACAGATTTCATTTTCATTAACAAAGCCTCTACATATTAGCACGCACTGTAGAAAGAAAAATAAATAAGGGTGGCTTGTTTTTGTTGTTTAAAAAAGATGTGTTGAATTACAACAGAAAGAATGAAGGATTGTCTCAAGACAATTTTGTTCTAGGTTATTACTTAGGTAGGAGTGAGACGTCTTTAGATTTTTAAAGACTGATCTAAAAACTTAACATTCTGCATATTTTCTACTGTAATTTATACATTTTTTACTGAAGCCAAAAAGAATAATATCGATTCAATGTTAATTTCTACCTCCCGCCCCCAAACCTTTGTAACTAGATTCTAAACTGATCTCCTCACTAATTAGTTTCTAACAGACTTATTTTGAGCATTTTGTTTAACATTGGTAAGCTAAATCTATACAGATTGTTTGAAATACAGAAAGATAGTTATTGATTTTTATTAAAGCTAAAAGGTCACTGGGGATCTCTATAGCTTTACAGTCACGGCAATTTGAATAATCACAGCTTTTACAACTAAACATCACAATGTAAACGCCCCCAGACCCATCCTTTACAAAAAGGCCCAATTCGCTGAAAATTACACAGGTGATTTTTGATGGATTCTGACACACTTTAATCATTTTTAAAAGTGTGCAAATATTGTACCAAAGCTCATACTGCTCGAGTTGCTAAATGCATTACAAGAATAATCTACCTCTTCTTTAAGCAATTGCAGGGTGAGTAACCATGAAAAGGAACCTATCTAGATTTTTTTTATAATCAGTTTTCTTCACTCTAATGCAAAAACAAGGCCTGCATGTGGTATATTCTCTCTATGATGCAGAATAGCTTATTTGAAAAGGTAAGTGTTTTATGCCAATGCTCATTTCTTTTCACAGCTAAAAGTGATATGACTTGCAAGTAAATTGTCACAATTTTTACAGTATGTTTTTTTGGACTCCATGTGAAGTTTCTTCCTGTGTTTGGTTTTCTTTCTTCAATTAACCTCCCACCTCATTTCTCCCAATGAGAACTGTATTTAATTAAAAACAATCTGGAAGACCTGGGACATAAGAATGCTGTTTTATGGAAAGGTGTCTTGCTACTCCAAAACATAAGCCTTAGTCATTCAATGCATATTATCTTAGGGCAAGAAAGAGTGAAGTGGTTTTTAAGACTGACATTGGGCCAGTCAATTCCGTATTAACACTAATTCAAGCATTAAACTATTTACTACTGCTGCTTTTTAAAATGTTTGAAGATGTTAAGTGAGTGCTCCTTACGGGCCATAGGCCGCAGTGCCACGAGGGCCACCAGGCCTTGTCCTGGTCACTTTTTGGCTGGGCCAAACCTCTGTCCTGAAGAAGGGGCTGGGTCAAATACAAGTGAGAGCATTGTCAACTGGCACATGGGGTCACAGCTTGCAAATCTGAGGGTACACGAGGTAGCAGTGCTGAAGTTGCAACCTCTCTCATTTAAATTTGGAGGGAATGGGGGGTGTAAGGGATTATTGGCCAGAGGGGTCAGACTATTGATTGGTGAGGAAGGACTGGTGCCTGAGAGAGGAAGAGGAGGGTCAGGCACAAAACTATGTTCTCCCCCACTTTAAATAGTGTTCCACAGCCCCTGCTACAGGCTCAGAAACCAGAAGGCAAAGAAAAACTACCCAAAATGTGGGGGTGGGGAGGTAATCTTGGTATTTTTAAGCCTATTTCATGATCTCAGAGAGCCCCAACTCATGATTTTTCAGTGTTTGAGGCAGGCAATCCTGTGCTAAGTATACACAGTGTGCTCAGAACTGTATGAGACTGAAAAAAAAACCTTAAGTGTTCATCTGGTGGTGTGCCGGGAAGCCCAGTGATTTCAACTGACCAGCTATGTGGGTACGGCTGACTTAGAGTCTAAAGATTTGCTGGATCCAGACCCAAGACTTTAGGAATAACAATAATACACTGCAGCCGAGAATTTCAAAGCCAGTGTAGGGCACCTGAATGCCCAATTCATTTTATATTTTAGCCAGAGAATTTCTATGAAAATTTGTGCTGAGTCCCAAAGGCCCAGAACTTTGTGTCCTAAATACCTGTGGGGATTTGAGACATAGTGCTTATGTCCTCACGTGTAAGTGTATCTTCAGGAAGAGTTTATACGGTTTATTTTCTCCCACCAAACAAAACAAGCACATGTTCCTACTCTCAATACAAAAAGACTACAGTTTAAAAAAACAGGACATAAAAAAACCCTTCTTACAAGAAGCAAGGCACCACATACAGACAAAAGGTCTTATGGCAGCCTTTTGCGATTATTTTCTTACTTCCTATTATTGTGCACTAATGTATACTTTCCCAAATTATAGAGAGCTGCAGAATATACTCCAGGCTGCATGGAAAAAGCTCCTTTCGTGATGAGCAACGAAAGGCCCTATTAAAACTTAACATTTAACTAATTTGAAGGGGAAAAAAACCCTATATTTGGTTTATGGCGTGGTGGGAAAGAGCTTGTACTGTTTTTGCTGTATTGTCGACTTTAGGAAAAATTGTTTTCCCTGTTGCAGAGACAGGGGTAATAACTAGGAAATGTCGTGGATGTACCTGTATGTTGGTTACAAATAAATTAAAGAAAAATATATACAGAAAGGCAAGTCCTATACCCAGCGCACAGTCCCAGTAACTACCGTGTGTTGGAGGACTTCTTGGGGTTTGTGACTAGCAATCCTTTCCCCAAGACTGAAGCACTACAGTGACCTACACATTTGGAAGGAATGGCCAACATAACTGACTTTATGAAAGCAACAACAACTTGAACAGAATATTAACACACATGGCGGCACAAATGCTTACGCTGTACAGTTAATTTTTTAAGGGCATGACTAGTCTTGTCAGAAATGACCATGTTTAATGAAAAGTCTTTTTCAATGGATCACTGGGTGAACTGCTCAAATTACCAGACAAAATTTTGACACACGAGGCATGAGTTGTGTTTGCAGCTCTTTAGAATAATAAAATTTGCAACTTCCACCTTAACCCTCATAGCTATTTGTCACCCTTTGGAGCATGGCAGACAAAAGGGATCTGACATCTGACCTTTTAACCTCTCATACAGCACTTTACATTCTCACAGTATTAAACGCTGCAAACTTTAGGGGATAGTGTTTGTTTGCTACTTCCTCCCTGACTCTCTGCTGTTTGTTTTGCCGAGACCATTGTAGTTATGCTGCTGTTTTACATGCAGAGAAAGGCACAAGCACACGCATACACACACACACACACACACACACACACACACACAGAGGGGATTCAATACATTTCAGCTAGGGGTTAACCATACAGTAAATATTAAGAGTACTGATCTAGTATATCAGCACTATATTTATATTCAAGTGGAGATGTTCAGTATAGTCTAGTGGGTAGCATATTAGATTAGCTGTTCCTAGCTTTGCCACTGACCTTTCATTTCATTTCTCTGTGCCACCTATTCTCCCTATTTACATTGTAAGCTTTTTGGGAACCTGGACTCTCTCTCTCTCTTTGTGTTTGTACAGTGTCTAGCACAATGGGGTCCCCCCGAGGCGCTCCTGTACTCAGGGATGATACGGAGCTCCACAGAGAACCATGCCCAGTCAGTTGTCTTAAATAAGAACAGCTGCCAATCACAATTCAAGTCTCTGAAGGTGCATGGAATGGAAAATGGGAACAATTAGAATGATCTGAGAGGGGCTTACAGGATCCCTGGTTGGGAATATATTAATAGCAGGATAACATGAAAATAGGGGACTTTTCCCTTAAAGTAAACTCCCCAGGTCTAAACTCCTCATCAAAGTAATATGCCACAGTTGTAACAGCTATGGGAATTTCCTGCAAGATCTTAGGGTACTTCTATACTACCCACTGGATCCACAGGTAGTGTTCAATGTATCGGGGATTGATTTATCGCGTCTCATCTAGACATGATAAATCAATCCTCGAACGCGCTCCCCGTCGACTTCGGAACTCCAGCTCCACAAGAGGAGTAAGCGGAGTTGACGGGGGAACTGTCGCGGTTGTCTCGCCACTGTGAGGACGGCCAGGTAAGTCAAACTAAGTAGCTGAAGTTGCATATTTTAGTTCGAACCCCCCGCCTCAGTGTAGCCCAGGCCTTACTGTAAATTTATATATCACTGTGGGCTGAGGATTGTATTTAATTCCATCAGGGAGAGAAATCACACTCCTCCAGGAACTAAGAACAGTGGGAGGTGATTAAGCAAATTCTCTCAAGTTGTAACACCTCTAGAGAAGTCCAACCAGGTTCACATATACTGGTTCAAACTGGATTCTCCAGAGACCAATAGTCCAAGATAGGACTTTTGGATAAATATCCTGAGTTGACACGGATTCAGGCCCTTCTTTCTAATTCAGCAAACAGACAGGACCTTCTGTACAAGGATGGGGCCCAATCCTTAGGGAAGGGTTGGAAAGACTGACACCTGCCAAAGCCTAGGATTGGAGTTGGGGGAACCTGTGGTTTTTAGCATGTGGGTAGGTTATTTTATTGTTTTTAATATGTTTTTTCTGTAATACTTTTACCTTGAGAATAAATGTGCCTGCTTAGAAAAAGCTGTGTGATACCTATAAGTTATAACGATGGGCAATTACAAATGTTCATAGCCTCTGAGGAGAAAGCAAAGAGCAGACACAGACCTGTTGAGGCAGTCTGGCTTCCTGGAGCACTCACCGTGTAGACAGGAAACCGTGAAGCCTGGAAAAACCCCAGTCAGGATGGAGAGAGATGCAGGTCTCTCCCCCACAGTCAGGATGGGGAGATATGACAGTTGAGGAGCTGATAATCTAGAGCAGGAGCCCTTGCTAGCCCACAGATAGGGAATACAGGTGCATTTGACCTGAACTGTGACAACAGTAACAATAACAACTATGCAATTTCAAATAAATGTGTTTGTTTTGTGGTTCAGGTAAACCTAGCAACAACTGTAGTGACAACGACATCAGGAAATCTGAGAACAATATATGATCAGTGTAGTACAAAGACCTCAATATCGAACTTTTTTACGCTTTTTCTTCTCAATGCTTTTGCCATACAATTCTCTGTGTAAAATGTTACTTTCATGAGAGGTCTATTATGTACCATGAACTTTCACTTCATCCTCTTTTACCCTTCTCTCTCTTCCTTGTATATCTATATACAAGAATAGCACAGTTAAGGAATATGCTATACTGGGACTCAAAAGGATCCCACCACCCCTCCACGAGGTGAATCCATAACTCTGAACTGTGGGGAAACTTCAGGTCTGCATCTTATGTCTAACACTTTAATCTCATCCTCCTCTTTCTAGGAAACAATATTTCTAATAGCAAAAAGAGCCAAATCCTCTTTCTTACAAACTGCCTCAGAAGACACAATGCTTCTCTGAATTCCATATCACCCTCCAGGCAAGCAAGTGACTTAAATTGTACACATCTGGGCCTAAAGATACTTGCCATTTTTACTAAAAGTGACAGATGAAATTCAGAGCTCAACAAGACCTTGTTGTCTAGGTGAGGTTCAGCCACCATCTATGATGTCAATGGAAAGACTCCTTTTGATTTCATTGAGCATTGAATTAGGCCACTAATAAACAAGTTTGTTTAATAAAGTATTCCTCATGTGCACATTACCAGTACTGAGGAAAGCGAATGACCTGAATGATTTTAGCAATGTGCAAAATGGACTTCAGTTTATTCTTGGGCTTGGGTTTGGTGAAAGGAAAAGAAATCCCAGCCCCCTCAAAATATCATCATTTCTAGATATCCCATTAGTTGCCAGCCCGTGAATTTATTTTTGTCATTTCTCTGTATATTTTTCTGTTGTTTGCACTGTCCATTGCTGAATCATTTGGGTTCCATTTCAATATCTCAGGCACCAAAAATTATGAGACTCAATTTACAAATCGTGAAGTTTTTTACTTCTGGTTTTTGAAACTGGAGCGTCACATTTCAATCTTTTCTCTGCAACCACAAAGGACAGAGACTTAATTTCCTTAATTTCATGAAAACTAAGATTCTCACAAGATTCCAGGAGCTGAAGTTTTAAGCACAACAACAGTGCAAGACTTGTGATAAAATAGCAAGAGTTGGCAACACAGTGAAAAAATTGCTTTTCACTTTGTCCAGCCCTGTGCAAAGGGATGTAAAATAGTACTAGATCAGAACAGTATCTCTTCACATGTAAGTGTGACATGTGCAGGAATGACTCTGAAAAGTGAAAATCAATGAAGAGTCCGCCCAATTATAACCTGCAACATGCACAAGCTATGAAATTCAAATCCACATCAGTGCTCAAATTTCAATTCCCCTCTCCCCAAAAAGTCAAGAGCTGTTTAGTTCAGATCAGTCTGTAGATGCCAGCTGCAAACTATGGCTCCAGAGTCTGCCCCCAAGAGTCCTCTTCCTAAAGATTCAGAGGTATGTAGATCCCGAATTTTAGTAATAACTCCCTACTGCTCTTACTATTTACCAGCTATGAGACTTTTTTGTTGCTTCCCTCTGCAGTAGAAATGTTGCAAAGAAACCACATGCAAGTGCATGTCAGTCAGTTTACAATTTTGGTTTTTTGCTAACTACAAACACTAAAAAAACAAACAAAAAAACCCAACCATTAAGCAGTATAAAGGTGTGCATTACGCTTTAAAACAGTCTTGCCTGCAATGGCAGATTTGTAGTAGTGTGACTGCATTTTTAGTTTTATGCAATTAACTACTACTACTTCTTCATGTAATCTGTAGTTTTCATGATGCGCACCCACTGCCTTTTGATAGTAAATACTTAACATATTTATATACCAAAGGTGTAACTTTTAAAGTGCCTATTTTCTTTCTACAGTGAACTCATTAATTTTGGTATGTGTTTTCTTATTTGAAATGTCTGCACAGTATACAAATAGCTTACAGTTCTTCATGTACTTCTGGGAAAAAAAAAAAAGACAAACCCCATAAATAAACGTAATCTTAATATTGTGGTCAGAATCCTGAATGTGTTTCAGTAAAGAATTAAGAGTAAACATTCATCTACTGTTAATTGCAACTGATTAAATAATAGCAAGTACCAGCAAGTACCATAAGATTGACTGTCTTAATTGTGTGCTTGTTTCTATTTGTAACCAGTTTCCAGTTCTAAACAGTTTTTCTGAATCATTAAAAGATTTTACTTTTACACAGTGAAGACGATTTCTGTGCACTCAATTAATTAGAGAAACAGCAAGGTATAGCATAGGCATGACCAGCCGCAAAAAGATGTTTACAGTAGGTAACATAGCAAAATGTAACATAATTTTGTGATTGGAGAGGAAGGAGGACAGAAGCTAATATAATAAAATGTGTGTAAGCAGTGCCCTCTACTGGATGGAATCAGGAATACTTAACTGAGTGCATAAACCCTATGCTGTCGATAGCCAACAGAGATTCTCCTTTAGCTCAAAAAGACCTTTTCTTTTGGGATAGGAGGATCTGTGAGGGGAACTAAAATGATTAGGGGTTTGGAATGGGCCCAAATGAGGAGAGATTAAAGAGGCTAGGACTTTTTCGCTTGGAAAAGAGGAGACTAAGTGGGGATATGATAGAGATATAAAATTATGAGTGGTGTGGAGGAAGTGAATAAGTAAAAGTTATTTACTTGTTCCCATAATAGAACTAGGAGCCACCCAATGAAATTAGTGGGCAGCAGGTTTAAAACAAATAAAAGGAAGTTCTTCTTCATACAGTGCACAGTCAACCTGTAGAGCTCCTTGCCTGAGGAGGCTGTGAAGGCTAGGACTATAACAGGGTTTAAAAGAGAACTGGGTAAATTCATGGAGGTTAAGTCCATTAATGGCTATTAGCCAGGATAGGTAAGGAATGGTGTCCCTAGCCTCTGTTTGTCAGAGGGTGGTGATGGATGGCAGGAGAGAGATCACTTGATCACTACCTGTTAGGTTCACTCACTCTGGGGCACCTGGCAGTGGCCACTGTCAGTAGACAGGATACTGGGCTATATGGACGTTTGGTCTGGCCCAGTATGGCCTTTCTTATGTTCTTATGGATGTCACGGATGGTCTAAATAATACTTAGTCCTGCCATGAGTGCAGGGGACTGGACTAGATTACCTCTTGAGGTCCCTTCCAGTCCTATGATTATTTTTCTGAAGAACCACTGTGGAAGCACAGACATGTATACATTGTTTGATTGGTTCAGAATTGGATAATAGTTATGAGCAGAGGTTTCAGCTAATCAGGATGAATCTATTTACCTACGTATTTACCTGAATGAACATTGCTCTTGCCTTTAGTAGTTTCAGTCTGTAAGAAATAGAACAACAGAAATATCCGGAGTCATTATTCAAGTGTTCTCCGACAATCATGAGTGGGGATTTTCTTTTTTGTGTGTAACAATAATTGATGACAACATAGAGTGTCCATGAAGGCAGATATGGGCTCTTAGGTTTTGGGCCTAATTTCAACCATAATCACAGATTCATAGATTTTAAGACCAGAGGGGAATAAGACAGGTCACAGAATTTAATCCACTTACTCCTATATTGAGCCCTTTATTTGAGTTTGAGTAAAATGTTCCAGAACGGCTTCCAGTATTGATTTGAAAATACCACCACTTCCTTTGATAGTTTGCTCCAATGGCTAATCACCATCACTGTTAAAAATTTGTACCTTTTTTCACCAAATCAAGAAGAGGAGGTGGATTAAGCATTTCTAGAACAAATAACAGAAATATCCAAACACAAAACCTGGTAATAATGGGGGAGTTTAACTACTACACAAAGGAAAGGCAGAATAGTAAAAGACCAATATGACTCCCTCAGGAGCTCATTAATTACCTGAAAATCAAAAAGGAATCCAACAAAAAGTGGAAATATGGATGAATTGCTAAGAAATTATACCAAAATAATAGCACACGCATGTAGGAACAAAATGAGAAAGGCTAAAGCAAAACTGAGTTACACCTAGGGAAGGGAAAACAAAATATGGAAAGAACAGGTTAAAATTTAGGCAAGTTAGTTGTATTCAACTTGGCAGGACCTGGTGAAATTTATCCTATGGTACTTATTGAACTAGCTGAAGCAATCTCGGAACTGTTAGCAATTATCGTCAAGACCTCATGAAGGACAGGTGAGGTCCCAGAGAACTGGAGAAATACAAACAAAGTGTCTCTTTTTAAAAGGTGGAACAAAGAAGATCTGTGAAAATATAGACTGACTAATATAGACAAAGAGGATCTGTGAAAATATAGCCTAACTTCAATACCTGGAAATATACTGGAGCATAATATTCAACAATCAATTTGTAAGCACCTAGAGGATAATAGGGTGATAAGGAATAGCAAGCATGGATTTATCAAGAACTAATCATGCCAAAACAACCGAATTTTTTTTCTTTGACAGTTACCAGTTTAGTGAATAGGTGGGACACAGTAGATGCAATATATTTTTATTTTAGTAAGGCTTTTGATACAGTCCCACATGGCATTCTCATAAACTAACTAGGGAAATGTTGTCTAGATGAAATTACTATAAGGCGGATGCATAACTGGCTGAAATACCATGCTAAACAATTAGCTATCAGTGGTTTGCTATCAGACTGGAAGGACTATTGATTATTTTCATTAATGACTGGGATAATGGAATAGAGACTAATGCTCATAAAACTTGCAGATGACATCAGACTGAGAGAAGTTGCAAACACTTAGGAGGACAAGCTAAGAATTCAAAACAACTTTGACCAATTGGAAATTCAAATAAGTGCAAAGTACTTCACTTAGGAAAGAAATCAAATGCACAACTACAAAATGGAGAATAACTGGCTAGGCAGTAATTCTGCTGAAAAGGATCTGGAAATTGCAGTGGATCATAACTTGAAAATGAGTCAACAATATGATGCATTTGCAAAAAGGGCTAACAAATATTATTCATGGGTGTATTAACAGGACTGTTGTATGTAAGACATGGGAGGTAATTGTCCCACTCTACTCATCACTGGTGAAGCTTCAGCTGGAATAGCGTGTCCACTTTTGGACAAATTGGAAGGACACCAGAGAAGAGCAACAAGATTTAGAAAACCTGGCCTCTGAGAAAAGGTTAAAAAAACTGAGCATGTTTAATCTTGAGAAAAGAAGACTCAAATATATTAAGGGCTGTTATAAAGAGGACTGTGATCAATTTTTTTCCATGAAGGTAGGACAAGAAGCAATCGACTTAATCTCCAGTCAGGGAGATTTAGGTCAGGTACTAGGAAAATTATTATAACTCTAAACTGTGGAATAGGCTTCCAAGGAAGATTGTGGAATCCCCACTCAATGGAGGTTTTTAAGAATAGGTTGGACAAAACCTTTCACGGACAGTCTAGGTTTACTTGGTTCTACCTCAGTGCAAGGAGTTATACTTGATGCCTTTTCAAAGTCCCTTCCAGTCTTCCATTTCTACTTATAGACAGTGATCAAGTCAACTCTTGATCTTCTTTTTCATAAAATAAATAGATTGAGCTCCTTAACTCTCCATTGTAAGGAATTTTTTCCAGAATTTGAATAATTTGTGCAGCTCTTTTGTATACTCTTTCCAGTGCTCAATATCTGTATACAGTGATGAAATATTCCCTTAAATTAAATTGATCCTGATTCGTAGGCCTCAACTTCCATAACAAAGTTACCAATGGGAGCAGAGAGGGGGATGTCACCACTTCCGGTAAGCGCCCCAGGTAAGCACCACTCAGAGCCCACCTCACCCCATCCTGTGCCCCAACTCCCTGCCCCCTCTCACATCCAAACTCTGCTGCTGCTGGGGGGCATGGTGCAGTGGCCTGAGGCTACCCCAGCAGCCGCTGCCCCTGAGCCAGATACACCAGTCACTGCAGAATTCACAGAAAGTCATGGATTCCATGACTTTCCGTGACCTCCATGACAAACGCGCAGCCTTAGGTAGAAGTACCTGAGCAAGTCAAGTTCCCTTCCCTATTTGCAAATATAGTATCAGCTTCTGTGCCTCTGGTTACAATTTCTTCATTGAATATTATTGTCTGAATAGTAACCAGATCTGTGAACTCACACCTAAAAGAACACTCATTTTAATAACTTCTTTCATTGGCTCTCTTACTTTCAAAAAACAAGAAAGAAGAAATTCAAATGCACACTTGTGAGTGTTTAACTCCTTTCGAGTGTTTTCTGGTTACCCTTGGAACATTTATTTTCCCTTATAGGTTAGGTGAAATGAAGGTTGCTTCACTGTCACAATCTGCTTTGTATTGCTTTCAAGAGATGATGACTGGGACTGTCTGTTCAGAAAATCAGCTGGTTTACTGAAACAAAAAAAACTGTAATTTCCACATTTTCCAGTACGGCAACTTAACTCCTCCTCTGTCAGGGAAGCTAAGTGAGCCCAATCAAATTAAATGAAACAACTAGTCAGACAGGCTATAGCATAAAATGTAGACAAAATCATTCGTGTCACTGGTTCTCAGTCACACTAGAACTGGTATTTCAGGTTTAGATGACTGTACTCGAGTCTAGAATCCCCTTTGCTGAGGTTCCGTGTTGGGCTTTGGAGCACCAACACTGCACACTGCTCTACACAGTTGTATATGCTCGGTACCACCGTTGTTCTTGGGCATCAACTAGTAACTTTGCTATTATTATCCATCTGTTGTCTCTTGTTGTATAGACTGTGAGCTCTTTGTGGGCATGGACATCTTCATGTCTATATAGCACCTTGCACAATGGGGTACTAGTCCATGACTAGAGCTCCCAGGCGCTACCACTATACAAATAATAATTATGCTAAAAGCTGAAATTGTGCTTACCTTTTACGAAAGAAGATGGCGTCCTTGTCTCAATGAACTTACATGGCCTTGTCTCAATGAACTTAAATGAACAAACTGCACCTGGATGCACTGGGAGTCCCAACAGCTCATATTGATTGGTACTGCAGTAGTGTGCAAAGACATCTACACCTTTTCGCTAGACACTGGACTAACACAGGCTTGTGCCCTGAAGAGCTTGTCATTTTATTCAAGACAACAAGCGAGTGCAACACCCAGGCAGGAAAATGGGGAGGATGAACAATTAAATTGGGAAGTTACACAGGCTGATGACATGTAAGACAGTGGGCAGTTTTTTCAAAGAGATATTATTAAGGGCACAAGACCAAACCTCTCACTGCGTAGGAAAGATAGGAAGTATGGTAAGAGACCACCCTGGCTTAACCAGGAGATCTTCAATTATCTAAAAATCAAAAGAGAGTCCTAGAAAAAGTGGAAACTAGGTCAAATTCAAAGGAAGAATATAAACAAATAACGCAAGTATGTAGGGACAAAATTTGAAAGGCCAAGGCACAAAATGAGATCAAACTAGCTAAAGACATAAATGGTAATAAGAAAACATTCTACGTATACATTCGAAGCAAGAGGAAGACCAAGGATAGGGTAGGCCCATTACTCAATGAGGTGGTGCGAGGTGGGGGAGAAGAAATAACAACAGAAAATGTGGAAACGGCAGAGGTGCCTAATGACTTCTTTGTTTTGGTTTTCACCAGGAAGGTTGGTGGTGATTGGACATCTAACATAGTGAATGTCAGATAAAATGGGGTAGGATCAGAGGTTAAAATGCGGGGGGAGTTAAAAATTACTTAGACAAGTTAGATGTCTTCAAGTCATCAGACAAAGAGCCAACTGAGGAGATAGCTCAGCCCTTAGAAATTATCTTCGAAAAGTCATGGATGACGGGAGAGATTCCAAATGACTGGAGAAGGGCAAATAGAGTGTCAATCTACAAAAAGGGAAATAAGGACAATCCAGGGAATTACAGGCCAGTTCTTGATAGAATGGTGCAAATCATGGCGAACAGAAATCAATTACACCTTGATAGAGAGTTGAAAACTGTTTGGCAGCCCCCACTAATTGCAACAGCCGTCTCTATTCCACCCTGCTTGGCTCAAGGAAGTGCTGCTCAGCTCCACTTTCAATTATGTTCCCATCACAATTTACCACAGACAGTGTTTAATTTATGGCAATTACCTCGCTGAAGTCCCTCCTTTAAAAAATTCAGAGAAAGAGACAGTCAAAACCTGAAAGTGAGCCAAGCTCACCTGGCCTGCCTGCTGTACTGAGTTGACATTATGGGGAGAAAAAGGTATTCCTGACAAGGCTGTGAAGGAGATACTTAACAGAGACATGAATGCACACTGACAACTAAATCAAGCGGAAGAGAAACATAATTGTTGTGGATGCATGCCTTTATTTGTTAATGCTTATATACAATATCATAACAACCGAATAGTGTGTAAAGGGTGATAGGCAACACAGACTGTCATTCTGGGTAAAAGACCTGTGATAAAATGGCTTTACAACAAAGAAATTGTCTTGGACAATTGTTACAGTCCTTACTTTTGTACTGACAATAAACTCCTGAGCCTTGTGATGAAAGTAAATAAGCAGCAATAATAGAAACCACCATCAATATAATACAGGCCTTCTAGGAAGGGAAAATAAACTCACTGGAGAGATCTGTTGCAGGAATTGCATCTTATAAATCTGTTTAGGATCCTTTAGCTATCTGGACAATTTCATGGGAAATAAATAGATAACTTAAATAGTTTCTGATAAAAGCTAAGGTTTTTTTTACATTGATGTACTGATTTTAAACCAAAACAAATATATTTCCTACTCTCCATGTTGCCTACAACTGAGAGGTTAGTTTCAGAAATCATTCTACAAATGGCCCAAGGTAGGTGTGCCACTTTCATCAACCACTCCTGGAATTCTTCATTCACACACACACACACAAAAAGAGAAATTAAAAGCAAAACACCAAATGCTTACATCTAAGGTCCATAAGAATACAGCAGGCAAGACCACCAGTGTGTCCTGGATTTTTCCAAGTTATGAATGCTAAGCTTAAAGGACTTTCTGAAGCAAAACATTTGGAGTGAAACCCTGGTTCCTATTCTACTGAAGTCAATGAGCATTTTGCCCTGACTTCAACTGGGCCAGGATTTCACCTTTAGTGATTTAAAGCAGTCACGAAAATGGATGTCAAAAGGGGAGATTTATTTTACATGGTGAAGTGTTCATCGGTTTATAAAGAGAAACTTCAGCCTACAGAAAGTGCAGTTCAATTCCTCCTTAATGCCCCTGGGAGAGAAACAAAAGGAACTCCTTATAATCTGGATTCACAGGGAAATGTTAAGTCCAGTTACACCACAGTCAATGGAAAATACTCTTAATTTACATTGCTGTAACGGAGATTACTATTTCACGCAAAATGGCACCTTTCAACTCTAGGTCGTCATTTCAAATCTAACCTCTTGGCAGGGATTAAGAGCCCGATTCTGATCTCACAAACACTGCTGTAAACCAAGAAGTCAAAGGCATGGTTACTTCTCTGGAGGAAGTGCTCAACATCTTGGACAACCAAGCCTTGTATTTACAAATGGCCCATGACTCATGAGAGAGGAGGAGGTGTCCTGGTCAGTGCTGTGTCAGGTTGTGCTCTTCTCAGGAATCTCAAGTATAACAATTCATTATATCTGTTTAATTTCAACCATTCATAATTTCAACCATCCATATTCTGCCTCAGTGTTTACCAAATAATTAAATCTGAAAGATAATAATACATAGCACTTATATAGCCCTTTCCAACAACAGATCTCAAAAGCACTTCACAAAGGAGGTCAGTATCATTATCCCCATTTCACAGATGGGGAAACTGAGGCACAGTGAGGTGAAAGCCCTGGTTGGGATGATTTAGTTGGGGGTTGGTCCTGCTTTGAGCAGGGGGTTGGACTAGACGACCTCCTGAGGTCCCTTCCAACCCTGAGATGCTATGATTTTAGAAATGTCTTGCCCTCGTTTGTCCAGTCAGCTGAGTTAGGATTGAACCTCGCTCTTCTGAGTCCCAGTCCAATGCTATATCCAACTGGAAACATTGCCTCCCTATCTATCATATTATTATCCACACAAACTGTGCACATGTTAAGATAAAACATACACCATCATATGAATAAATAACAACATGACATTTTGTCCTATCATGTATATTACGGAAGCACCTAATGAATTCAGCATTGATCAACACTCATTGCAATACGCGCTGCACAAATACAAAGAGATAGTCCCTGCCCCCAAAGAACTTACAATTCAAGCAGAAAGGAAGGGAGCAGAAACAAAGACTGAGGTCTGGTCTACACTGGGGGGAAGAAAGGAGTGAGCTAAGTCAGTCTAAGTTATGCAACTTCAGCTATGAAAATAGCGTAGGTGAAGTTGACGTACTTACAGCTGCTTACAAGGGTGTCTTCACTGCGGTAGGTTGATGGCTGACACTCCCCTGTAAACTCCACCTACACTTCTCACTCCGGTGGAGTATCAGAGTTGACGGGAGAGCGCTCGGTGGTCAATTTATCGCGTCTTCATTAGACGCGATAAATCGACCCCCGCTGGATCAATCGCTCCGGAGGTAAGAGTAGACATGCCCTCAGAGAGGTGAAGTGACTTCCCTGAAATCATACATGCAGTCAGCAGCACAGCCAGGAATAGAACTCAGGTCTCCTGACTCCCTGCCTGGTGCCCTATCTACACTGCCTCTATGATAGACTGGAGATATGCCATTGAAAAATACTTAGATGTAATAACTCATCAGCAGAAGACGAGATTGCAGCTATGATCAAAATCTGAAACCCCGACTACGGTATGAAAATTTAAAAGCTTCGAACTAACCAATTTAAATTAAATATAGCACTTATACAGTGCTATCAGTGGAAAAGTATAGCAAATTCCTCAAAATTGCCAGAATTCACACTGCAAATACATTCACAGAATGAGTGCGCAATTCTGTAGAAAGGCCACAAAATTCTGCAGTCTCCTGTGCACCACGGAGATCCAACACTTTTTAGTCAATGACACTTCACAAATTACACAAGTACTGGCCTTGAGGTGACGCGAGGGCAAACGCAGATGAGTGGGAGAAATGGGCTTCAGTTCTGGGGTTGACCTAAAGATCAAACAACTGGTATTCACATGCACCAATCAATATATTTTTTAAAAAAACTAATTCTATCCATAAAACTCCAGATTCTGCAAAAATTTCATGAGACATTCACCACTGTTTTATTTTTGTGCAGTAAGTAAGAAACTGGTACAGGAATAGGCAACCTATGGCACGGGTGCCGAAGGTGGCACACGAGCTGATTTTCAGTGGCACTCACAAAGCGTAGGTCCTGGCCACTGGTCCGGGGGGCTCTGCATTTTAATTTAATTTTAAATGAAGCTTCTTATACTTTTTAAAAACATTATTTACTTTACATACAACAACAGTTTAGTTCTATATTATAGACTTCTAGAAGGAGACCGTCTAAAAACGTTAAAATGTATTACTGGCATGCGAAACCTTAAATTAGAGTGAATAAATGAAGACTCGGTACACCACTTCTGAAACGTTGCCGACCTCTGGACTGATATCTATTTGTGTCAATAAACTTCAGCTCCTTGGGATGGCACAGTTCCTCTTTAACAGATGATCATTAACTATTGAAGTTGATTCTTAATTATTTAAAAATCTATTAAAGGATTTTTCTACATGGATTTGCCCCGTTTTACAGCCATCAGTGACCAGCAGACAATGTAGCTGCTCCAATACAAACTCTCTAGAGTAGACAGGAAAAGCTCTAAGTTCAGGGCATCAGTGTAGTTTACCCTGAATTTGTTTGTCTACATAGGTATTTGCATTAGTGGATGGTGGCTGATGACTGCAAACCTCAATGTATACAAGACCTTGAAATCCTGTCCCCGCTGAAGTCAAAGGAAAAAAAACTCCCATTGACCTCAATGGGGCCAGAATTTCATCCTCAATGCCTGAAGCCGTAGTTTTCAACATTTTTCATATTGTGACCCCATGATACAACAGAAAAAAATTTCAGGACTCCCCTTTCATGTAGCCAATAAGGTAGTTGTGACCCCTGAAACATCGGGGCTCACAACTCTACCACCCCCCTCCAACCCTGGTTGAGAATCCATGATCTGAAGAATCTGCATCAAATAAACCACACAATACACTCTGTGATGAATACACATTAGCCACAGAACCATCCTAACACACCCTAAAGGAAAGCTCAAGTAATGTCAAAGATACTTAATAATGACCTCAAGAGATCAGCACGAAAAGGAGAGAAATTCCCCTTTGGAAAATGTGAGGCAGGGGGTGCGTGGCTTGTGACAGGACAAGTGGGTGTTTTTGTGCGTGACCCTCTTTCTGCACTGAGGTAACAAAAATAACTGCATACAATTTCCCCATACTCACATCACAGATCCACATACTAGCAGGATAGCCAAAACTCTTGCCGGGCAGCTCCCTGTACATCTTATGAATCAAGTTATGGTTAACAGAAGGGGGTTACTTTATGAACCAGCTATTCTATTTAGATGGCAAGGTCTTTGGAACAGGGACAGACTCTATGTTTAAAAAGCACCTAGCACAACTAGCAAGGGTCCCGATCTTGACTGAGGCCTCCAGAGGCAACTGTAACATAAATAATAAACAAGATATCTTGGATTTATACACATGGGGCACTATCCAAAGCTCACTGAGGTCAATGGAAAGTCTCCTGTCTGAACAATTCACAGTGCACAAAAACAGCTTTTATCCCACTTTCAGCCTCTACTACACTGCAACAGATTAGACCAAGGGTGATTTACGGCATGACATATTTTCCATGTCTTCTCATCATTAAATATTAAGAGCACATGCTATTGTGACAGAGTAAGAGCTGCCAAACAGCAAGCTCCTTAGGCCTCTTTTATATCAGAAAAGTTAACAAAGGTAACGCCCAGTAGCAAAATGGTTTTATTTTGCCACAGAACTACTATCAGATGATATTAATATAGATATTTCTTTTGTTTCTTCACAAGCAACAGAAATCTCTTTTTCAAGACAGCTAATGAGAGATTTCTCATATATCTATTGAACCTGGAAACACTCAAAGGGAAGGATTGGGGAAACAGGTGTACTGAATCCTCATTTATTCTTTAGTATCAAGCCCGGTTTTAAAATCCAAAACCACAGATCAGATAACACACACAGCACAACTGCCCTAGGAATGTTCAGAATAGATTCCAACTTTACGACTCTGTATTGTGTGGGTGAAAACCTGGCTCCACTGAAGACAACGGCAAAACCCTCATTGATGTCAGAAGATGGGAAAGTTTGGTTCTGGGGCCAGACTTTATCATTTTGGCTTTAATTTAAATATTGCCTGGTTTGCATTCCATTAGAGCTGGAGAAGCTGGTGGACACAAAACTCCCTGACTGAGAATAAAATAGAGGAAAAGGCTAAGCAGATGGAACACACTGGTTGTATAGCTGGGTTTTTTTAAACCCTACGTTACACAAAATTATTTGAAATTCTGTTGATACTTTTTCTGCAATTCATAATCAATGAAAACTTTAAAATGGTTACAAATTAGAATTTGAATTGTCCTTTTTTTAAAAAAAAAAGGCCCAAATCACCAGTATTTTACCTTTGGAAGCTTACAGACCTAGCTGTAGCTAACTCAATAATTACATTGTTCTGCCATCAACAATTCAATATTTTTTTTCTTGCCTGAGGGTTGCAACACATTTGCACCATAGGGAAGCTTTTTCTCTTTACATCTCAAAATTCTACCACAAACTCTTCCTTTATTCAGAACAGCTAGATCTCCATCTGAGATAGGCACTTTCGTATTGCTCTAGATGACAGTTCTCTGTGTTCTTTCCAAGCTCAGGGGGTTTAATAAACATATCTGGCAATCTTTCGATAGCTGGAGGGCTTGGGATGACACTGTGTGCAAACAATATGCTCTCACTGCTAGGGAAACAAGTTTATTCAATTATTCAATTAATAGATTACAGTCAAGATACTTGTTATCCTACAATGCAAAATAGGAAAAGAACTCGGAGAATTAGGGTAGGTCCCAGGATTAGTACCAGGCAACACAGCAAGTTGGGCAAAATGAAGAAAAACCCATGTGTTGATGTAGTTCTGTCTATAAAGAGAAGAGCAGTCTAGTGGTTGGAGACCAGGTTGAGTTTTAATATCAGCACCGACACTGACTCCTCCTGTTACTTTGGGCAAGTAATTTTACATCTCTCAGTTTTGCCATTTGTAAAAAGGGGATTAATACTCACCAGGAGCAATTTTTCCCTTGGTGTTACTCTGCTACTTTCAGTAGAATTTCATCAGCAAAGAATTTGGCCCAAAATTTTATAAAACCAGGTTAAAAGTTCTAGAGTCAAATTCTGTCTTGATTTTAGCCCCATTCAAACTAAAAAAATTTTAAACAACAAAATCAAAGTTTCAATGGGTGGGATTTATATCATGGCAGAATTTGACCTTCTGTATTCTTGTTGATCATGATCTTGGACAAAATTACATGGAACTAAGAAGGGGAGAAATTTGGACTCCACTCGTGGAATTGAACTGATTGGTCCAGTATTCCTTGGACATGTTCCCTTGAAGGTTTGGGCTATGGTACACCAAAATCTTGTCTGCTCTGAAATATACCCACGCTGGAGTTTACCCACAGGAGTTTACCACCATGGCTTATCATATGATGACATACACATTTGCCTGGATGATGGTTTGTGGTAAAGTCCCTCCATAGTGTCACCAGCTACAGGGGTTCTTTTCATATGTCTGCCACAGATTTAGGTAAATCAGCTAATCTCTCTAGCACAAATCCTCAAGGGTATTTAAACACTTAACTCCTATTGATCTCAATGGGAGTTAGGTGCTTAAAAACTTTTGAGGATCTGAACCTCTGGTTCCCCATTTTCCAAATGGAGATAATAATAGTTCCCTTGTCTGGCTTGTCTATTTCCATTGTAAGCTCTTCCAGGCAGGGACTATCCCATACTGTGTCTAGTACATGAGGAGGCGGGACGAACCAGTCGCAGTGGGGCCTCTAGACACTTCAGCAATTCTGCTAATAAGTAGACAAAGTGAGATGCCGTAGATTGACCAGACCCTAGCACAGATGCTATAAAAAGTAGAAAGAAATTACCACCACCTCTATGGAACAGATTCAGAACTACGGTGGGTGGGTTCAACTCCAGAGACTTCATAGATATATTGTGAGAGGGGGGACAAGAAAATCAAAAATTGAAGTAAACGGAAGCTGTGCTTGGAGTGTTTTAGAGAACAATTTAGCCAACGGCATGCACAGTGGGTATCTTTTAGCTACAACAGTTTCTTCTCTAAATGAAATTTTGTTACATTTGAAATTATTTTAGCAGAAGGAAAGGTAACTAGATCACAGCTTTATAAACCATGTACACCTCTGGATATATAAAAAGGGCATACCTAGGTATTGCAAAGGCAGATTTTAGTTAGAGAATGTTATGGCATATTGTTACGCACCCTTCTGCTTCCAGTGGATGGGAGAGACTTCTTGTCTCAGCATTTCCTACTAAATGACTCTTTGCATTACCTCTACAGATGCCCTGAGGATATACTGCAGTATTTTAAAGGAAGAAACCCTAGTAATTATGGCAAAAATGTGCTGGGAACAAGCAGAAAAGGATGGAATTAATGCATTTTACACCTTCCTTTTGCCTTGGGGTGGAGGTTTTGAATTCAAGCGCTGCATATGAATCTGTGATGATAGTGAGTCTGAGTGTTTCCAAGCTGAGGCTTCCACCATTAACCAACCCCCATCCTGTAGATGAGGAAGAACTACAAAATGAATATCCACACTGCTCATCAGCACACATATCTCAGTTCAATTATGTTTATGTGCCAACATTCATGTCCCCAAAAGTATCTGCAACTGAATAATCAACCACCAACCATTTCAAGGCCTATTCCTGGTCCTCCTTACTGGTATAGTAACAGGAGGAGAGAAAGCTTTGAGACCCAGTTAAGTCCATCCATTGATCAGTCTTGTGTTTGTAACCTAGAAAGCTTTCTGCTCTAATAGTAAAATCCTGCACCCAATGCACAGCTTAAGTAACTAGGCTGTCCGCAGATGTTTGGATGACTCCTCCCAAGCTGTGGAGCAAATGCAGAGAAGCTTTACAGACCCGGGTCTCCTGCAGCCCCCAGTGGGACGGTGAAGTGCCCCATGTAGTCATGGATCCAGTGGACACACACTTGATCCTACCCGGATCTATCACCGCTCCTAAACTTTTCCCCTTTGTGGTTTCGGGGCAATAAGCCTCAACAGAGCTGCGTTCCATGACGGATGCATACGTAGTGTGAATCCCCTTGTACCTCAACAAAGCTACGTTGGTTCCTCTTCACTCTGTGCCCTCTCTGCCTGCGTGGAAGGGCATGGACAGGGTCAGCTGTATATGCACATCTAACTCTGGAAATATTATGGTCAGTAGCCTCTATTTTCCCCCCGATAGTTTGCCCTACATACGCTAATTTCTATGACCCAGAGTCCTTAGTCAAGCAAAACTCCTATTGATTTTAATAATGACTTTCAATAGGATCTCTGCCTGAATAAGAACTGGCTCATAGTAATTAGCAGAGCTGAGTCAATAATTAGAAATGAATAATTTATTCATCTAATTTAGCCCCTTTTTTGCCACACAAAATATTCATGAGCTGATTGTGGTTTCCTCAAATTTATTCATTAGTCACATGTTTTTTAGCAAATATCTTTGAATTCTCCACACCACTGCCACCACTTTCTGGGCTGAACATGAATACTTGAAATTTGAGCTATGTTGTTTGGTTACGAGTGGACTGAGAGGTCACAGGATATCTTTGATGATTCTTGAGTGGATAAGCATGCAAACACTTCTAGCTCAAATACTTGTGCATGCAAATTTCAAATTCAGTTTCTAAGAATTTCAAAGTGAGATGCACCTTTTGCAAATGCCTTTGCCTAAACAACTCAATTACCCAAATGTTTGTATGAAGCAAAAACAAACACAGGGCAAAAATGGCTGAAGCGCATATATTTTAAAATTTGAAAACAATATTCACAATTTTTTTTCCCCGTTATTGATTCAGCTGCAGTAACTACTGCTTGGAACACCTGGGGAATTGGCTTTTCCCTTCATCAATAACGTTTCTCATTAGTGCTAGGTCCTCTTTTACCGTTATGGGAAAGTCCCACAAAATTAAATAGGGATGAAACTAAACAGGGTTTGTTTAGACATCAAACACAGCTTTAAAAATTCTGAAAAAATCTGAATCCTACAGAATTTAATAGGCAATTACATTCCAACTAGAGAATTCTATTGGTTGTTTTTCAAATTCTAAAAAAGGGCATCATTCTGTATCAAAATCTACAGAACTTTTCCATACATTTTTATTTAAAAATATTCTAAGCACTACTTGACAAACACTAACTCTAATTTCAGCTTTCTCCCAACAGTTGGCTTAATGGAAAGGATGACACTTAAATAAAAGGCAAGGCCAAAAATGGAATGAGCCATCTTTACTGCACAGACTTACATAGCTGGGGTAGCCCTATTGACTTCAGAGAGACAGTGTGGAAAATTAAATCCATGTATAAAAGTCTCTGCAGGATCAGGGCCCAAGTTTCCCATGAGAGGTGAGGGAGTGGCATCCACAGATTTGCTACATGATTTCAAAATACTGAGAAACTGCATCCAAGACTCTGAATTTCTGGGCAGGGCCCTAATCTGCTCCCACTGAAGTCAATAGTAAACCTAACTTGAAGAGCGCAGGATGAAGCTGGGAAATTTGTAGCAAGTGTTTGCAGAGGCAAGCTGAATAAAACCTATAAATACAGAACAGGAAGGGGGAAAAAAGAAAACAAAACACAGACTCGGGTACATACTGTACAAAGCCATTCGTGATTTTGTTTACAGAAAAGATTGTGCAGAGAAATTCTACCGCTTACAATAAAAGTCTTTCCTATGGCAAAGCTTGGTAGTTCTTTTCCCTCTATGTTTAGAAATAATTCTTTAAATCTTTTAATCTTTAAGAGAAAAAGATTTAAAGAATAAACATGTTAAAGATGCTGGAAAATATAATGTTGCTTTTAGGAAAATAAATTACATCATCAAAACAGCCACATTCTGCTAGGAATGAATGAATTCAGCTGAATGGACCAAATCCTGAACTCCTTGCTCACTTCTGCTCTGTGTGTCCACTGACAAAGCTCTTACGCCAATGAGTGTTTTGGCTGAGGAAGGACTTTGGGATTCAGATCAACATTAATATTAGAAAATAATTTATACCAGTCACTGCTATGAAGTCAAAAGTGCAACAGCACTGGCTAGCAGATGCTGAGATTTTGTGATCACACAATGTAATCAGTTAAATATTTGTAAACAGGGTATTGGACTAAATTCCACCCTCAGTTACAACTGCACATCCTCAGTGAAATCAACAGAGTTGCACATTTGCAAATGAGGAAAGAGTTTCTTCCAGTCCTTTGGGAGGGCGGGGGGAAGGAATAATTTTGAAAAAAAGTCATAAAAGTTTCATTCTAGAGACAATTATTGTGCTTTTCTCTCTGCAGTTCCATGTCTCATAACTAACATCTGGTAGAAATTAAGTAGCAGTTTTTCCCCCCTTCTCCCTCATCCCTCAACCAAATAAACCTCTAACACAAAACCCTGCATATATATCTGATGTATTTTATACATATTCATCCTCATAACTTGACAGATGGGAGGAATCTTGCAGTCATTTCTAAAAGCAGACAAAAGGCCGTTGGTTCTGCTCCACATGATGATTTGTGAAGACAGAATATCACCCGCTTCCGTTGATGATTATATAGTTCTATCCATCTGTCTGCCACTGGAGGTTGTGAGAGTGAGATACAGCTCACACCGTCTTCATAAACAAAAGTAGACTGTGCTGTCAGTAGTCAGACACGCCAACTAATTGGAGCTGTCGACAGACACAATATTCTGTGTCAACAGCTCTGGTAACAGTTTGAAACAGCAATGATATGTTGGGTGATGGTGAGGATGACACATGTGTCTCTAATAGCATGCTAGAAATCTGACATACCTAGAAAAGAATTACTAAAATGTGATTCCCAGCCTCTAGTTTTGCTGTTAAGACTTACCAATCTACACAGAGAAGGAAAAAAATTGTATGTGCATGTTGTACTGGCACACATCTTCCTCTGTATCATTTCTCATGCTGACAGCTTAATTTGATACTCACAATGCTTCGCTGTAAAATTAAGCTTGCCACCAAATTTTCAGCAAGCTACCAAATTTTAAATTGGTTTTTGAAAGATAATAAAGAAGAAAAAAAAACGTTTGACTGAGTTGGAACCAGGTTAAAATAGGTCACCCAGAACCATATTAAATGGATTTTTCTTGACATTTTTTTCCATGGTAATACTGAAAGATCATTGTGTGGACTCATATCTGTAAAATAAATGGGCCCTGATCCAGCAAAGACTGTGAACAGATTTAACTTTAAAGTTAAGCACAATGCAACACCTGGGCCTTGATCTGCACATTGTTACAGATAGAAAACATCTTTACTGCAATCACTTCTATATGATATGAAAGAAAAGAAACGCCCATTTAGAAACTACTGTAAGATACGGGCCAATTAAATATTTGAAAGAGGAAGAAAAATTGCCAATTTTGTTGCTGTAATTGCCCATCTGTATATTTGGCAATATTGAAATCACAGTTTTAAAACGTGCTAATTAATTGTAAATATTATCCTATTTTTAAGTGATGTAACACTTTTTATCCCAATGGATTCCTGAAGTGCATTACAGACAATATAATACCAGTACCAATAAAATGCAGCCAGTTCTGGGGGACGGTGGAGAGCAGCAACCAGCCAGTATGCAATGTGCCACAAGAGCCTATTTAGTGTCTGATGGGAAAGATCCTGGCCACATTCAAGTCCATTAATCTGTCTTGCACAGATGGAGGACCAAGTTGATACTCCAGGATTTGAACGAGTAAATTCCCAGAAGTCTAGTAATTCCAAATTAAAGGTCAAATCCTGCAGCGTTTCCCTCCCACCCCTTCCTCTCTGCAGAGTTTTGGAGGGCCTAAAACGGTGGTTCTCAACCAGGGGTACGTCTACCCCTGGGGATACTCAGAGGTCTTCCAGGGGGTACATCAACTCATCTAGATATTGGCCTAGTTTTATAACAGTCTACATAAAACACTAGCGAAGTCAGTACAAACTAAACTTTCATACAGACAATGACTTCTTTGTACTACTCTAAATGCTATACACTGAAATGTAAGTACAATATTTATATTCCAGTTGATATATTTTATAATTATACAGTAAAAATGAGAAAGTGAGCAGTTTTTTAGTAACAGTGTGCTGTGACACTTGTATTTTTAAGTCTGATTTTGTAGGCAAGTAGTTTTTAAGTGAGGTGTAGCTTGGGGGTACGCAAGACAAATTAGACTCCTGAAAGGGGTGCGGTAGTCTGGAAAGGTTGAGAGCCACTGGCCTGAAACACAGCAGAAACACATAGTCTGATATTCCATTACCCTGCACTTTTACCAAAGTAAAGTAAGTATAAAGAGGGTGTACAATGCTACTATTCTAATTTGGCAGCATTAAGCGCTGTGGAGGTAGAGACCATCTTTTTCTTCTGTATTTGTACCGTGCCTGAGACAATGGTGACACAATCCATGACACAACACTAACCATAAATAATAAGGTTTGTGAAAGGACACTCAATGCAACAAAAATCAGTCTTCTTACAGGCTGGGAACTTGCTGCTTTAGTTAATTGCATCACAACAGTGTGTGTGTCGAGGGCAGGGGGAAATTCCCACAGACCATAAGGTAAGGGAGGGACAGAGCATAATACTCTAGGTAATTTAGTTAACTCTATCATGACCACTTTACTACAATAATAATAATTGTACCCCAAGTTGCACTCACTTGACTGTATAAGTGCCTACACAACACCCAGGGCAGATGGAGAACCAGGCCCACAATTGTTTTTGCTTCATGGTGGGGGAGAGGTGGGATGCAAAACAGAAAAGCCAGGAAGGGGGTCTGGTGTGGCTCTACTCACAGCCCCATTAGCTGGGGAGCTTGTGTTGGCAGGGGCATGGTCAGTGGGTTAGTGAATTTCGAGGATCAGAACCTGGGAAGGGAAGGAGACTGTAAAACTAAAACCCAGCTCCTCCTACTCCACAAGCTAAACAATCTACTGTGAGAATGTCTCACCCACCTCCTCAGGAATAAGCAAAAGAAAAACAGAGAAAAAACATAACAGGACTTACCAACAGGGAGCTGCATCAAAGCAACAGCAAATTACAAAATGGCCACCTAAGGGTTGCAGGAGCTGCTTTCTACCAAATTTAAAGGGCCAGCCCCCTGAGATGCATGCTGGGAAAAGAAGTCCTATAAAGGGGGAAACCTGCTTGTAGGAGAATGAGTAAGGAACAGATAGTCACCATAGGAGGTGTTTCTGGGGAAGGGGCTACTTCTACATGCAAGTGCTAGATTATGCCTGCTACTTGCTTTTCAGTAGATGCTAGCAGTAGAGAACCTATGACACACAGCTGAGCAGTTCCAGTAGAGGATATGCAAATCAGTTTATTGAAACACTTTATGATTTTCCGTTATAAGTGCTAGCATGTTCACGGCTGTGTTTTGCATCAACATTTCCTCCTAACTACCTCAAACTGACTATGTTCAAAGTAATACTAATAAAAGCCTTCATAAGGAAATAAGCCAAAAAAAGCCACAGTTGCCATGAGACTAGAAAAATCTGTCAAAATAGTTCCAAGGGGTGGGGTGGGACTGAAGCAATCAATAAACCCAAATTCAGACAATATTATTTTCTCCATATAGCCAAGGAACAAGTTACTAAGCACAACAAGAAATGTGTATAAATAGTGTGACAGCCATTTAGTCTGACTGTGAGTCTAGCAGCTGGGCTGTTGGCATAATATGCAAATTGAGCATCATTCAGGAAAGGAAGAATGAATGCTTTGGCACTTGCAGGGCAAACACTAACCAGAATGGGAAAAGTTCCAGCAAAAGACAAACTGCACAGAAGAGAGTGGATGGTGAGGATCAGGACAATGAAGTGTCGGGAGAAATACCTCCAGAGACGCAGACGGCACAGAACAAACAATTCCAAAGTTTCAGCGTTCCGATTTCAGACGTCAGCAAAGAACATACGGCAAGGTACACCTGAGGCAACATTCATGGCTCAGCCCACAATGCCTATATCAACTGTTGCCGTGTGTTACTTTCTGGGTCTGGCTCAGAGTCATTACTAGACATCAGGATAACTCTATTAGACGCCATGTTTAGAGCATGGTGAAAAATACATTTAAAAACCCATGGTCATAAAGCTAGATCAAAATGCTGTGGAAAACTTGAGGCTACTTACAGCAATGGTCCAAACCAATTAAAAGGTTTCCACTGATTTCACAGGGGTTTGGGTCAAACCCTGTATCTTATGACAGGGATACTAAAGTATTTCTGGCCCTGACCCTGCAGTGGGTTCTGTGAGGACAGACTCTTACATCTCCCTGAAGTTAACGGGACTCCATAAGAGTTCAGTCATACAGATATCTTTGCTGGATCTGGGCCATAGGTGACTTCTGCAGAATATTGTGATATCTTTTATATAAAAGTGAATCTAGAGCCACAGCAGCTTGTATGTGCTAATTCATAGCTCTGTGTATTCCCAAAAACAAACAAACACGTGATGCATTTGATCACAGTTTCACTATTCAAACTTTTGATGCCCTTTAAAGTTGTTGAGTTTGGCTTCCCTATAATACATTGGTATTTAATAATTATTCTAGCTGTCCCAAAGTCCTTTCACCATACCTGGTGTGGCACATTACAAGCTGTATGGGTTCTCCAGGCGCAAAATTGCTAAACAATTACTGATGAGAGAAAGGTCATAATAATAGGTTACTGAAGCCTTTGCAGCCTGCCTTTACTTCAGGGCCATTTATAAAGAACCATTTCATCCCATTGTTATAATGATGAGAAGAAGGTAGTTTAAGGTAGTTAAAGACAAGCAAACAAAAGGCAGGAGAGCAGTGCTGTATAACTTCTACTTTCACTTCCTGCCTACTCCATTACCTCTGGCATTATGGGAGAAATAACATGATTGGAATGACCTAAAGGTTATAAGGGTGGGCAAGGTTTACCTTGCGGAAAGCAGTGTGAGCAGTGTTGGCTAAACTGTTTTGAAAGCTAAAAGCGACGCCATTTAACAAAAACACTGAGCTGTCATTGAAAAAGGTGCATTACATAGAAATACTATTTCTCCATGGGCTCTCTCATCTCTCTTTTCCTCCTTAAATGCTTCTCCATCCCCACCCCCTTTTTTTTTAAGAGGGGTATAAAGATGAAATCTGTGTCTGAAAACTTGAAAGCGTATGGGACAGATTCTGATCTCAATTTCACTTGTGTATATCAAGAGAAATTCCTCTGACTTCAGGTGAATTACTCTGCATTTACCCTGGGGAAACTGAAGTGAGAGTCTGGCCTGATCTACAGGAACACTTAGAAGAAGGCAAACTTCTTCAACACCTGGATTTTTTCCAGTTGCTATGGTAATTTGCCTTTAATTTTGCAACAAACGGCTGAGCTAGCAGGCTCTCTCAGTGCCTGCGGTCTCGAGAGTGGATTCTAAGATCTGGGGAAATTTCAAGCCTCCAAGTTACTGAAAAATATCTGCCCTCAGGGAAGAAAAATCCAGAGAGAGACTTTGAGCAACCAGGCAACAACGACCTTGAATACAGCCATGTAACAATAACCCATTGCTGGAACTGTTTGGGATGGCGGCTTGGCACTTTCAGCAAGAGGGTGAGTTCCTCTAAGCACTGCTAAAAAAGAGAAGCTGGAAGTTTTAAAAGAATAAAACACCAAGGGTAACAAGAGAGTGATGTGTCCTAACATTTCCTGCTATGTGCAATGCACACTGTGTTCAACCGTAAAGGAGTTTTGTTACAGGCTGCCCTTCATGTAAGTCTGAGGCCAGTATACCAGCAGGACAACTGCCTTGTGGCTAAAACACAGGACTAGTGATCTGGAGATCTGAGCCTGCGTTGCTTTTTGCCAGAGATGCCTTCTGTGCCACCTTGAACAGTCACTTAATGACTCTCTGCCTCGCTTTCCCCATCTGTAAAATGGGGATTATGATATAGGACTTGATTGACCAGAAAGGTTCTCCACATGCAAGATGTCTCTTCTTCTGTCCGTTGGATGAGCCCTGGGTTTAGTCTTCCAACCTCAAAACAAGCCTTGGGGCCCACCTGCAAAACCCATACATTCACACTGGCTCTAGGTCTCAGACGTCCCTCTTCCCGTTGTTGGCCCTGCCGGAGCCACATTGCCAGGGCTTCCAAAGCCAGTGGCTGCTCTAGTTGTATCCCCGTTAAAGGGTTATGCCCTCTGCTGAGCAACTCTACACCATGGTGCTGAACCCTCCTACAGTCTATGGCAGTGGTATGTGGGGAGGGGAGGGAGGTGGTGTGGTTGGATCAGTGGGGTGATAGGTGAATGACCAGCAAATTTATGAATCACTCAAACCTCATGTGAGGTGGTGCAAGGGGATGCTGCTTCTACTGCAGCTCTGGCTTTAGATAGGGGAGGTTTCTAGTTCTCATTTACTCAGGCTTTGCACAGGGGAAATGAATTTCACCATAAATTCATTTTAATTTGGAGTAAGAACAAAACATAAGGGATCGGTCTGGTAACAAAGGGATCCTTTATTACTTGCAGCACCGATGGCCACATTTGTGTTTTCTATTTGTTACCTTAATTTTTTGAGCACTGTGAAGGGGATTATTTTAAAAAAGCTCACAACCGTTATAAAATATGTTTAAGGCACGATAGGTTTATAGCCCAGATTATTGTGCTAAGCTGTGTCCTCCTCTCACCATAGGAATCTAGCCAGACAAACTTTGGGCTCTGTTGGCCAGTTGCTGAAATAATAGTTTCCGCTTTTCTTTCGTCATGACTTGATTACTATAATTATTTGCTCGCTAGACTTCCAGCCACTGCTCCCTGATTGTGGTGAGGACAGAATCCAACTTCAAGACTACATACTCCATCTAAGTCTTTCCATCACATTACCCCTATATCCCCATATTAAGAGAGCTCCATTGGTTCCTAATACAACAGAGGTCTGATTTTTCAGATCTTGCTACTAACTTGCAAGGCTTTACATTGGAAGCCTTAGATAAATCTTTTGCTGCTCCGTGTCTGAAGAGTCTCGGGGACATACTTATGTATGCCTTTGTCTACCACACAGTGATTTAGATCCTGAACTTGTTCAGCCTTACTCACAGGAGTAGCTTGACTGACTTCAATGGGACAACTTGTGAGAGTAAGGAGTACTCACGTGAGTAAATGTTTTCAGACTCAGCCCCTAAGTGAGACAGAGGACTTAACTATTATTCACTTCTTGAAAAGCATTTGCAAAGAAACAAGAGAAGACTTATCATATTTATCCATAGCTATTATATGGTCACCGTGTCTGTTTCTTAAGCCCTCTTTGTTCTTTAGTACATGCAGTCAACATAAAATATGAAATGCTACATTTCCCTTTGTGGATTTTCACATGTGAAAATAGGGGGAGTTTATTTTTTGCCCTGGGAGAATTTGTAGGGACAAAAATCGTGATATTCTAACCTGAGACAAAGTGTGAATTTTTATCATTTCTATTATGGTAGCACCAGCAAGCCTCTCTCAGAGATCAGCGTGCCAGGCACTGTAACAACCAACACACAATCAAAGAGGTTAAAATCCACATTTTACTACAGATGAAAGTGGATGTTACTATTGCCATAATTTTAAAAAAAACACATTTGTTCATTTCTGAGCTGAAGAGGGCAGTCAGAAAATACAGTAAGACGGTGGATATTGGAGATCTACAGCTTACAGTGGCTGTAAAAAGCGCGCACACACATTTATGGAATGAGGGAAACTCTCTTCTCTGGAAAACTCTCATATCCCTTGGCAGAAGGGGGGATCAAGAAAAAGCTGTACTGATCTGTAGTTTTCCCTGTAAGGAAGTTGCCATCCCTGGAAGTCCTGCAGATGTTAGGATAAATGTGTGAAGTGGGTACACTAAATGCCCCAGATCTTTTTAAATTAACTAAAACTTTTTCTCCATTAAATACAATGGAAAGGAATGAACGGGTCATTCAAACTGGAGTTTTTTGGAGGCCCTCCCTGATCATATTTCTTCCAAAGCACTGGACGCTCAATCCTGCTGAAGTCACAGAGGCGTTGAGGCCGCTTAATACCTCACAGGAGTTGCTCAGCACCTTATACGGTCAAGCT
This sequence comes from Dermatemys mawii, assembly GCA_007922305.1. Taxonomy (NCBI): domain Eukaryota; kingdom Metazoa; phylum Chordata; order Testudines; family Dermatemydidae; genus Dermatemys; species Dermatemys mawii. The sequence continues at coordinate 8,087,894 of ML677401.1, read as the reverse complement.
TTATAAGCCTGATCATGCATTTCTTGCACATCCAAACCTGTCATTGAAGTCTATACAAGTTTTGAGTATCCAAGGAATACAGGATCAGGACCTACGGGCTTGTCTACAATGGACATTTTACCCCAACATACCAAATCCTTAGCATAGATGTGCTGCACCAGTGGAAAAAAAAGTGAACTGCAACGGTGCAGCCTGCATTGTTTTCAAACTGAGATAAGCTGCACCTATCCAAGTCACGTTTGAACCAGTACAGCATTTCTACATTAGGAGTTTGCACTAGGAGTGCATTAGGAGTGAAGGTGAATTGGTGTAGCTACACTGGTGCGCAAAAAAAAAAAAAACAGTGTATAGAAGTGCCCCAAGAGAAGTGGTGGGAGGGGACTGGGAAAGGACAGAAAAATACACATTCCTTTTTGTTTATCTTCTTTTCCATACAGAGCATTAGAGAGACTTTTGCTTTCAAAAAAGGATGAGGGAAGGAACGTGCCACAACCCCATTGTGGAGAGGATCACAGAAAGTGATACTGGCCCCAAACCAGAGATATCTGGCTTCACAGAAGTGCCAGATCTTACATAGTAATAGCTCCAATCAATGCAGGTTTTGAGCCTATAATTGAGAAGAATTTTTTGCATAAAACTTTACTTGTGTGTGTAAAAATCACATGGATACATTAAAAGGACGGCTGTTTCAATCCACCGTATAGATATCTATGCAACTAGAGAGCTTCTGTCACAGACTGCTTGCTTTTCTTTGGGTTAGTCAACCTGAAGTGGAGATTATTGTGGGCAGGGGGAGATCACTGCCCACAACATCATCATGTTTCTACAAGTAATGAGTCCGAGTCATGCCATTCTGATTTTGTTCTGAACTGCTGCAAAATTTATGGGGTGGGGTGAGTCTTTGGTCCAGTTGCATCTCTATTTTCTATAATTCTCCTCCCTCCCCCTCATTTAAAACTCTTCCTCAGCTTTAACTGAGATCACAAATCTGGAAAACTCTGAGGGTTGGAAGGGGGACGAAACCTTGCTCCCAGGGCTTTTCCCCTCCAAGTTCTCACAGCCTAGTCATAAACTGATTTCCTCAACCTTTAAGAAATCCCGACATGCTACTGTCTTGTGTCAATTTTCATGGGTCACCATGAAAACGAAATGGGTGGCATGAAATTAAAAGAGTTTTTGTTAAACTCGCAGCCTTTGAAATCTTTTAGGTCTTAGGGATGACAACCTTTTTCACTTCCCCAGCTTACCCTTTTGATCTACAGTAAATACAGCCCTGATAACACTCTCCCTTAATCCTGTCACTCTCAAGGGAGAGAAACGGAATTCTAAACCAATTCATTTGTTACTCAGTTTAAGCAAGCACAATATACTAAGAAGCAATATATATATATATATATATATATATATATATATATATATATCTTTCTTTAATCAGACTTAATCAAAGCAGCTGGCATCTAGGACTGTTACAATCAAATTCAAATTGTGTGTCCTACCGCTATAAAAACCTAAATAAAAGATAGATGGAAACATGGATAAGGAAATAAAAAACTAGAAAGCAAGACTGTGAAATATTTTCTTTTTTAAAAAAAAAAGTTAATTATCAAAATTAAGACTCTCTCTTTTACAAAAAGCATTTTTATATTATATACAGTTTTAACAATTTATATTTCCTACCCACATTTAATATTTCAATAACAAAACTCACATCTTATTAACATGAAACCACTAATGCTATAATTAGTGTTTTGAAGTAACGAAAACATAATCTACTGTGATAATACTTGATAATGTCTCAGATGAGTGAAATCAGCCTGGCTTCAAAAAAAAGTGCATTAATTCAAAAAATATTTGTCCCAAATAGCACTTTTTACTCCGTATACCCTGGCTTTTCTTTACATAAGGAAAGATCATGAAATCACAATTAACAGTCGAGAATGTTTCTGACTTAGTAGCTTTCAGCCCTCACAAATTCTAGACCTGAACTTGAAGCCCTTTCCCAGCTCAAGAACTACAGTACAACCCTCAGAGTTACGAACACCAGCATTATAAACTGACCAGTCAGCGACACGCCTCATTTGGAATCAGAAGTACGCAATCAGGCAGCAGAAGAGACAAAAAAAATAGCAAAGGGAAAGTTTAACAAAATATTTGACAAGGTAAGGAAACTGTTTCTCTGCTTGTTTCATATAAATTAAGATCTCTAAAAGCAGCATTTTTCTTCTTCAAAGCTGTATTAAGTCAATGTTCAGTTGTAACCTTTTGAAAGAATAACCATAGCGTTTTCTTCAGGATTACAAATATTTCAGACTTATAAACCACCTCCATCCCCGAGGGGTTTGTAACTCTGAGGTTCTCTGAACTTAGGGCCCCCATTTTCAAAATGTGGCTTCTGATTTGGGGTCCCTTAAATTTTCAGGTCCTATAGACATCGACACTTACATTTAATGGTGTGACTGCTAGCACCTCTGAAAATCAAGCCTGAGCTGTCTTAGGCTGACCACGCAGAAATGGAGGTGCAAATATTAGAGCCATCTTTTGAAAATTTGTGTCATGGTGTTTTCTGCTGCTAATTGTGTTTGTAAGAGCTGTATGGCTAGGCATTACCTACCTATCTAGGGTGGAAGGCGATTACCAAAGGGCAAACAACGTAGTGCACAACGGTGCAATAGAAAGGAAATTTTTGGCCAAAATCACTGCGGAAACACCCATATCTTATTAAAAGTGATATTAAAGTCTTCACAAAGTTTTTAAGAACGTTTCTGAGAGAACCCCACAGAGTAAACACATGGTATGCGCCAGAGCCACCTGAGAAGGATGAAAGGAGAGCAGGTTGGGAATTTTCCATTGGAATGATTTTCCAATGGAAAACTCCCTCTTTAGAAAATCAAATTTATCAGCAGGAAAATTTCAATTTTGCTCAAAAAAAAAATAAATCCCCAAACCCTGATTTTCTATCAGGAAAATCCCTGAAAAAAATCAGCATGTTTGACTTCTCATCCCCATTTGGGACCAAAAAAAAAAATCAAAACCATTTGTTGATGGGAAGGGATTTCTATTTTTTGATCAGTTCTAGATGAAAGGCTGTCAGTCTTCTGGGATTTGAACTGGCGGATCCAAGAAGTCCAGATATTACGAACCTAGGGCAACATTCATTTTGGTGCAGATTGCAAAGCTTTTCACGCCGCTTGTGTAGGGCTGGCATAAAGTGTGTGATGGGGATAGGTGAGGACAATCCAGAGAATGATTTATATAGGATCCAAGTTAAAGCAGATCCATTCCCCTGACACAACTAAGTCCGATTGGGGGTTAAGCACATGCCCTAAGTTCAGCTTGTGCTTAAATGCTTTGCTGAATAGGAATGGACTTGAATCCAGGCCAAATGCACAAGGTAGCTCCATAGAATTACATGAATAAGCTTTGAGGGGATGCACTCTAAAGATCCAAATGAAGTTCATTTTATTATGGTCCTGTGTATTCACGATAGTCCCTTGAGTATTTTATTGGCCAGAGCCACACAAATAAAAGTTATGTTTGATGCAGAGCATTTGTCTCTATAATAGCTGAGAAATCGAAATGGAGGGATAGGACTAAGCTCTCCTCTAAACAGATCCAAGTGTTGGATTAGCAGGTAAAATGAGAATCACACTTTCAATAACTGTGGAGCATGTGCGAACAAGCGGATACATTCCCAGGGCTTTGCGCGAAGGAGGTTTTACCACTTCCTTTTACTGGGTAATTTCATATTTTAAACATGAGAAAAATAAACCTTAAATACAAAGCATTTGCTTTTAAGCAAATCCAGCCTTATTTCAATGGCTTATGGTCAACATTATCACATAACATGCTCCTATTCACATCAGAAGGTTGGGGGGTAGTTTTTCCCTCTACAACTCTGGAAGTTCTAAAGTTATCATTGCACATTATGTTATTTAATGCACTACACTGGTAGAAATAATTTATTTTGAAAATCAGACAGTTCACTATATTATTTGTAAATCTCGACAGGAGATTTATTATTTGGAATGAAAGAGACTGTATAAAGTGGAAGATATTTTTATATATCGCACAATTTGGTAACTTTAAAGCAGTTTGTTATGTTTTGGTACCAGATCAAAGGAATATAGACACTCATGCACACTCAGACATTCTAAGAGACTGATTCTACACTACATTACTCCAGTTTCACACCAATATACTGCCATTGAAATAGATGGATTTACACCAGTGGAAAAAGAGGAAAAAAAGTAAAGAATCAAGCTCTAAGATTCTTAAGCAAATTATGAGCCAGACCTTCATCTGGTATAATTCAGTCTTCTACCTCTAGCCTTCATTTTACAGTGTCGATCCGCAACTGGTGTAAATTGGCCTACCTCTACTGAGGTCAGCAGAGACAATTTGCACTGGCTGAGGATCTGACCCTATAAAATTAAGGACAGAGATATAAACATAGTCTAGGAATCCTGGCATTGTCAGGCCAAATATGTACACATGCCTAGTCCTTTTCTCTTGTCCTGCAAAGGATTGCAGCTTGTTAAGTTGCTAGCCAGCAAAATATATATTTAATTGATGTGATTAATTTCTGGGTTAATGAAGGTTGAAGGACCAAGAAGGCTGAATGAATCTATTTATCCTCAGGCCAGACAAAAATTGCTGCTCAACTAGCTACCTCAACCCTAATGTGGACAGCCCTAGCCTTATTGAGGGTAAGAGGACAATTAAATTTTTATGCTCATTTAATCACGTGCCCTTTCGGAGCAAAGGCTGACAACTGTGATCAGTTTTTTCAAATGTTTGGTCTTATGTAACCTAGATGAAGCCACCAAACTCGATGTGCTCAGGGCCTGCAGACAAAAATCTGAGCACAGTCATATTCTGACGCTCCATGGGGTTAAATCTTGCCTGGAGAGGTTACGAAAAACCATTTGCATCCTAAACTGGCTCTTTATTATTTTCCATCTCTAGCTGCTAAATTCGTAGTGCTGTAAAAATTTAGTCAATGAATTGCTCCTGTATAAAAGGAAATCCATTTAAAAGCCTTTCAGGCACTCAAGAACTGACCACAAGGCTGTCCGCGTTTTGCTCTAATACACAGAAAAATTGATTCTTTTAACAGGTTAAATTATTTTTGTATTTTTCCATTTTCATGCACAGGAGCTCCATTCTGTCCCCTGGTCACTTTCTTAACAGAGATTCATCTAGGAGAGTTGAATTGCATTGTTATCTATGCTGCTGTGGTTTAGTGCCATCAGTTTATCTTATTAAGGTTACATTCTTAAAGAGTCATTTAAGTGTGACCTAGTGTATTATTCCAGGTGCCTCTTGCGTCTCTATTGGTCACTGGAGAGTTGTAGAACTCTCTAATTTGTTTAAGCAGGGCATTTTAAAGCAATATCTCAGAAATTTTCATTGAGTTTAAGGGGCCCTTCTACATTTTCAAAACTGCTTGAAGTTTCTCTAGTCTTCTGAGGACGGCAAATATTTGAACAACAAATAAAAATGTTTCCCAGGCAGAAAAGAGAGTGAGAAGCAGGCATAGAGGCAGCAAGAGAGACACAGACAGATTGAAATGGGGAGTAAAGAAGAGAGTGGTTGCCTGGGTCACACTACAAGAGCAATGAAAGTAGCCAGAAAAATTTGATCAGCTAAATGAAAAACTGTCGGTAACCCACTGGGATCAATTAGTAACTTTTCTCTCTTAGATTTAGGATTTTCAGATTGCCCATGACTATTCTGTGTACTAAAAAAGATATAAAAGCATAAGGAAACCTTTGCAAGTTACTGCTGCTTGCAGAAGCAAATATTTTTATTAAGTAACCCCCCATCAGTGTGGAAGGAGGCATGCTACTGGCAAAAAGGGAGGAGCCAATGGAAGCAGAGCACATACTGCAGGTGGTGGAGGAGGCCAGAGGATACTGGGGGGATGGGGACACACACTGGCAGTATGGGCCTGATCCAACATCCACTGAAATCAGTAGAAATACTCCGAGAATGGGGGCAATGGGAACATTGCTTTCCCATTCCTCCTAGATAGACATATGCAATAGCTCTGTCTGAGCTAATACAGAAATAGTAGTGTGGCCCTTGTGTCATGGGCTGGGGCTTGGGGTTGCCACCTGGCTACAAGCCCACCTGACTCTTTTGGTATATATGTATTTTTAGCAAACACTACATTTGGAAGCCTCACAAAACATCTCCCTCAAGACAAAACTGAACCTGCACAAAACTATTGTTGTCACCATCACAACATATAGTAGTGAGACACGGCAACTTACCAAGAAAGATACGCAAAAGCTGGGTGCATTTCATCACACATGTCCAAGAAGAATATTGAGTATAACAGAGAGAGATAGGCAGATGAATGAAGAAGTCAGAAAAATTACTGGACAAGGCACCCTCACAAATATTCTGCAAAAGAAGACATCAGTGTCTGGAACATGGGCGGAGAATTGGGGGCGGGGGGGAGGGAACCACTTACTGAATACCGCCCTTGAATGGAAGCCAGAAAATGCAAGAAGAAAAAGAGAGAGACCGCAAACAACATGTAAATAAACAGTTCTGAACAACATCAAGCACCTCAACATAAAATAGGAAGATTTGGAGAGAAGGGCAGTTAACTGGCAAGGAAGGCAAATGTGGGTTAGTCCAATGTGCTGCAAAGCATGGAATGGACTAAGGTCTAAGGTAAGCTTGAGCAGAGCTAGTGCATGTGTGTCTACCTGGCCTGGGTGGCACATGCCTCGCTGCAATGTAGGCACCCTCCTAGGGCCAAACAGTCCTTTTTTGTTGTGCATCTCTCACTGACATCAGTAAGTGTTGCATGCACTGACTAAGGGCATGGCCCAAAGTTATATATATAATAATCATAAGGAGATCACTCCTCTCACTATCACCACCATCACATCATAGAATCATAGAATATCAGGATTGGAAGGGACCTCAGGAGATCATCTAGTCTAACCCCCTGCTCAAAGCAGGACCAATCCCCAAATAAGTAGTCCTAGTCAGGGCTTTGTCAAGCCCGACCTTAAAAACCTCTAAGAAAGGAGATTCTACCACCTCCCTAGGTAACCTATTCCAGTGCTTCACCACCCTCCTAGTGAAAAAGTTTTTCCTAATACCCAGCCTAAACCACCCCCACTGCAACTTGAGACCATTACTCCTTGTTCTGTCATCTGCTACCACTGAGAACAGTCTAGATCCATCCTCTTTGGAACCCCCTTTCAGGTAGTTGAAAGCAGCTATCAAATCCACCTCCCCCGTCATTCTTCTCTTCTGCAGACTAAACAATTCCAGTTTCCTCAGCCTCTCTTTATAAGTTATGTGCTCCAGCCCCCTAATCATTCATCATCTGTGTACTCCTTAGCCAGTAGGCATGTTGTTAATTTATAGCTAATTATATTCTACATGGCTTGGTTTGCTTCTCTGCCTCTTATCATTTATTTATTGTGATGAAAAAGAAACAAAACACATTTGGTGTTTTCTTTGGGAGGGGGAATCCTAAGACTGGTAACTCACATGATCTAACCTGCCAACTGTTCATTTGTTTTCCAGTGGAACATAAGGAGAGTCTCAGCTTTTGTTGCAGGGCCTCTGAAACACATTTTAAAACAAATTCAGTACTTATAAAAATGCTGGACCAGCATCCTTGCAGACAGCATTTCTCCATCTCCATAAAATGCACTGACTAAGAGGGTAGGGTAAACTTCTCCCACACCCCGGAAAAAGGCACAACCTGCTGAAAATCATGATGCTTGGCAAGCCAGGTGAAAATGATCATCCAAGGACTTTCTGAAGCATATATCTTATGGGATTTGAGAGTTACAGCAATCTGAGAAGGTGAACTGTTAGTTCATCCCTTGCCAGTGCTGGACTATTCCTCCACATAACTTGGAAGATGATTTCACAGATTAATCTCATTGCATCTCTTAAATGGAAGTGAAAGCCAGACAAATTCGAATTAGAAATAAGGCACAGATGTTTGACAGTGAAGGTGATTAACCCTTGGAACAAGCCATCATGAGAAGTGATGGGTTCTCCATTTCTTGAAGTCTTCTGATCAAGCCTGAGATGCTTTGCTTTAAGATATGCTTTAGTCAAACATGTTATTGGGTTCAGTGCAGGAGTAACTACATTAAATTCTATGGCCTGTCTTATACAGGAGGTTAGATTAGATGGGCCTCAGAACTGAAGAGAGTGGGCCAAATTCTCTGCTGATTTAATTCCAAAGAAGTCAATAGTGTTATACCTCGCAAGAATTGGACCCATTGCTAAATGCGGTTCTACTATAATCATACAGAGAGATACTTCCACCTCCCTAGACCATGACATAATGCTCCTGGGTGTGCAGACAAACATCATCTTGACTTTTTTTTTTTTTTTTTTTGTCATCAGCATATTGCATTGTAAGCCCTTAGCTAATTTACCCTCTATTCTGACACCACGGATCTCCCAGTATTACTGCTTTCCAGGTATTCCCACCCTTCATTGAGCTCTTTCAGGGGCTTCCCCATCCCCGATGCATTTTCAAAGGTTTAATCTCATTTCATTGCTCTTGTCCACAGCTGATGGCATCACTAACACCTACAGAAGTAGGAGAAACAGCTCCCTGTTCTGTTTTTGCTAGTTGTGTAATGCCATTAACTAAAGTGGGAAGAACACAAAAGCTTCAACTCAGGTCTCTTGGCAGGTAAATAGAGGAGGAAGTGATCTTACTCAGGGGAATTTTCAATTTAATCTCCCAACAGATAAAGCACGACTTGACCTAGACAGAACACTGTGGTTGGTCCCAGTTGATGTGAAAGGGTTAAGTTTGTAAAGCACTTCATTTTTTCAGCCACTGGCTATGGTATCCTGGGTAATTACTGCAGCTTAAGCTAGACCACACCTTAGATAAACCTGTAATGCTGGAGTTTTCTGCAAACATTTTCTTTTCTGCAAGCTGTGGCTTGCCTCTCACATATATTTGTGCTCTGTTTCCAACTTGGTTTTCCCTTAGCTAGTTTGTACTTGGGTGAACCAACAAATCAGACTCTGTTGACTTAGCTCCATACCTCTTCAGTGTTTGCGTGAGACAACCATGCCAGTTATGTGGTAACTAATACCGTGGAGGCCTGATGACTTTATTTTTCCACTACATGGAGAAAGGTGGAGGGGGAAATAAACGAGGAAATAGTTCACATAAAGGTGACCACTTCATTTTTCTTAAAAGAGAGAATTTTATTAGCAGGTAAGTAAGACAGTTAAATTCAGATGATAAATGAATTTACTTTGTAGCTCTTAAACAGACACTTTTATTACCTATTAGAAGTAAAATGTTGGTAGTACCTCTTCAGCAAAGATAAAAGGAGAGAAAAAACTTTGCTATGTCTGTACAATCTAATGACTGGCACACTGTACAAAATTAATTGTAACTAAAACCGGCCACTAATAATGCTGGTTTTTTACATACATTGCCTTAAAACAAAAACTAAATCTTTACACATAAATACGACTTGAAATACCCCATGGGACACAAATGTCTATATTAAAAGTTAAGGAAAGAACAAGATTAATGGTGGGGATCTTCAAAAGTACTCAGTATTAGCCTGACTCTTCTCCCATTGACTTCAGTGGGAACAGAATTAAGCTAATACCTGAAGCTATTGTAGATTATCACATATGCCACCAGTGGGATTTCCCACAGTGGTGTTTTGATTTTTCCCTCACCAACTTGTGTTGAGTTATTAAACAAAGAAACAAAAATGTTTTGTAGGTTTCTCAATTGTTTTAGCATTGGATTATACTGGTAGAAGGAAAAAATGGTTATGCTAATTATATCCACAGGGAATACCATTCATGAACAGTAGGACTAGAAAGACACCCGTGATCTCCCGTGACTGCATCATTGCGGTCTCTCTCTTTCTGGCCCTACCATACAATGCATTCTAGAGCTCATTAAGACCAGGAATGAGGTAAACAGCCTTTAGAGTTGAGGCATTTTCTGTCCCTACCACAGTAACTATGGTGAAGGAAGTAGCCTGCTTCTAGGACGATGTCTCCTTTTGTCTGGAGAAGTAGTCTCATGCTGCTGGTCCCTGAAGATTTCATGGAGAAGGCCACCTGGCTTATCCTTAAAACTCCAGGATGGGGCATAAGGCTAGATGTTGGGAGTGAAGGGGCAACTCTGCCACAAACAATCTTTTTAAGGTATATTCCTGAGACTGGGGGGCTGTGTGTGGGGAGAGGGCAAGAGATCTATTTGTGTGAAGATACCAAATATACTCAGGGCTTGTTTGGGTAATTTTTGGTTGTTACAGACCAAAAACTTCATGCCAACCAAACCTGTCAAGTTTGGTTTCAGCAACACATTTAGAGTGAGAACCAGAAGGTGAGGCACAGCCCTACGGGTATAGATGCCCAAAAATTGTATATACAGTAGAACCTCAGGGTTATGAACACCATCATTGCGACCTGACTGGATAACCACATGCCTCATTTGAAACCGGGAGCATGCAGTTAGGGAGCAGAGACAAAAAATAAGTGAATATTGTACAGCACAGTACTGTGTTAAACATAAAATAATAAAAAATAAAGGGAAAGTTTAAAAAAAGATTTGACAAGGCATATAAGCTGTATCTGTGCTTGTTTCAGTTAAATTAAGAGAGTTAAAAGCAGCATTTTTCTTCTGCATAGTAAAATTTCAAAGCTGTATTAAGTGAATGTTCAGTTGTAAACTTTTGAAAGAACAACCAGAATGTTTTGTTCACAGTTATGATCATTACAGAGTTATAAACAACCTCCATTCCCAAAGTGTTCATAACTCTGAGGTTTGACTGTAGGTATTTATATTAGCTTTTCAAAAACAGAAAAGCCCATTAGGACTGTTGACTCCATGTTGTGACTATGGCTACTCAAGTGATTACAGTCTCCCAATTTGGTATTTTTCTGTAGATTCCTGACCTGCATCCGCTGTATAGTGTTGTTCAATACGTGTCATGCTTCACCCTACAAATGGCTGCACTTCAGGGGAAGGAGAAGTGATTCCCGCATATCAGTCCTGCCAAATGGTAATGAAAATGCACAGTTTACCCACCCATCCATTATAAAAAGAATAATATTTTACTCTTCCTTTCTTAAAAAAAAACTACTCACTCTAGGTGAGTGGGTGAGTAGAATTTTGCAAGACTGCTGTATGCACCTTGTAAATTGCCTGTGTTCCTATGGTGATGAAAGCTAAGAGTATATGTTATAGTTATGATCTAAAATACTTGAAAAGTGAGGAATTTAATGTAAGTCCTTACTCTTTAAAAAAATGTATGCCTTATGAAAATGTATTTTCCAAAATTCTAACCTTATGAAAAAAGTAGAGGAAACATTTTATCAAATCTCTGCATGTTCTAAGGAAAGCAAAATTTAGATCATATGCTGTTCTTTGGTTTTCATGGATTGTGTTTGCAGATTCAGCTCCAGACAAGGGTTTTCAAATCTAGTAGTGATGGACACCTTCGTGCTTCATCGATAGGCTTCAACTTACATGCTGTTTTGTGTTTAGAATATGTCATGCTCTGGTTCACTAGTCCAAAATGAATGTCTCAGACTTTTTCCTTAACAGACAAACATAGGCTGGAATAAGCAGAATAGCAGGGATAAACAACAGTTAACTTTAACTGCAGGAACCAAATACATGTATCAGCATGGAATCAGTATTAGTATATTATGTACTATACGTACACACGACAAATGAGGGAATATCCCTATGTTAAGTTGCAGAGTAATAGGATATGTTGTGGAACTATTGCGTTAAATGGATTTTTCACCCAACTTTTACCATTTTTTCTGCCCTCTGTTCACTAATCCACATCCCCCAAGACCAGCTCTAACATATCTGTTAGAGCTGGTCTTGTCCTGTGTTACACAAGAGGTCAGACTAGATGATCACAATGGATCCTTCTGGCCTTGGAATCTACTAATATCAAATTCCCGAGCATCATCACGCCACTGCTGTTCTTTTTTAAAAAATCAGCCTGCCACCGAAATGTTTCTTCCTTTTCCTCCCAAATGTGGAACTTCCCACTAAAATCACTCTGAGCTAAGGCTCTGGGTTGGCAAGATTCAGTCCTACCTCAGTAACAATCTTTCCATTCATAAGAATGTCACTGTTTTAGAATTTACTCTCTCACAACCCTGCAGGACTAGGAATGGGACTTTATCCCACTGGAAAGAGGCTGATTTCCATCTTCTCAATGGGGCCTAGCACTCTTTTTAGCCTGGGAAGATCCTGGGATACTGGATTTTAAAATCATGATCTTCTTAGCTACAAAAAAGCTATTTCAAGCCATTTATGGCTGTTTTATGACTCTTTCTGAGCCCTGTTCAGTGGCGCTGATAGTAGCTAAGACAAGTGGAGGAATTCCAAAATAAAAAGGACTTTTTTTTTCAAACTCTCTCAAACATTCTGAAAACATTTTCTGCAACATACAGTGCATATACAGAATAAAGAATGGTCTTATGTAGTATAAAGGCTTTATCAGCACTCCTCTGAGATGACCTGCATACCCTATTAGTGACTTTGGGGCTCTTGATAGTACAGTATCTCAAATCCATGCCAATGAAATCTTTAGATCATACCACTTTGTGTGTGGGAGGGAGATGTATAGACAATCATTATATATATGCCCATTCTCAAACAGAGATTAGCAAAATACAGTACACTATTGAATTATTTGTAGTTGCACATTTTATAGTATTTTGAAATTATTTAGATTCTGTACATGCATTACTCACTAAATGAAGACTACTGCTCAATTAAAAAAATGATATTATCCATATTATGGCCCCAGTTCAGCAAAGCACTTAAAGTTAAGTATGTACTTACATCTCATTGAGGTCAGTGGGACTTAAGCATGTACTTAAGGCTGTGCTGAAATGTGGACTGCATCAGTCTCAGATTAAAGGAAATATAAATGGATACCTCTGTTTCCTTCATTGGTTTATGGATCCAAACTGCTCCATGAAATATCTTAAAGCCACAGAGTGTCCCTAAATGACAGTTTGCATTTAGTTGAACTATGATTCAGTGGAACTAGATATAAGCACACATATAGCCAAATAGCTCTATATTGACTACATGACTAAGTGGTATCACATGGACACTGTTAGGGGCACATTCTGCTATTACTGATAGCTGAATTGGGCAATGATAAAGTCATTAGTAATTTATGCTTACTAAAGAAGCTCAAGAGCTGCCTTTTTCAGATGGCAGTATGTAAAACTCTTCAGGGCCTTCTGCAAATTTCCCTCTTTTGACTGCCATGATTGTTTTAAGGATCCACCATTACACATGTGGATGATTTGTTGGATGATAGACAATACTGGTGGATCATGCTTTAGAATACAGGAACCCCTCCTTTTAAAGGACTTCAAATGCAGATGAAGTATCACAGATGTGCTATCCAGTGGTAACAATTTGGGTAGTATATGCTTGATGAATGGGAAGGAAGAGTTCTTCATAAATTAGGCCCCAGATGTGCCACAATGTGCATTCTTTCCCTGTAATAGAGAGAAAGAGATGTGGGAACTGTGAGCAATTATCCTCTTCTTTAGAATAAATTCCTCTAGGATGTGCCTTGGCTCCACTGCCCCGAATTGTGAAGGGATGTAAGAAACAGTAGACTCAGAGGCATTCAGTAGGAGTGGGCCATGTAGTTCCATTTTTTGATGCATCTCAGCAACTCCTATACACTCATAGCTGTCTTTGAATAGAATGCTGTGTGCAATGTTCATAAAGGGCTAAATTCCACTCTCTGCTGTACAGGTTCAGTCCCACTGAAATCAATGAGGGTGTAACAGAATTTGTGTTCTACCATTTATTGTATTTTCAAAGGGAATGCCTATAGTTATATCAGTTGCCTGAATTTAAGCAGCCCATCATTTATTTGGGCATTCTGTGGAAGTTCACTAGATAGCCATCACCTCTGCTCTACTGCACTAAAAGTCCACGAGAAATAAAAGGCATGATGAGTGCATCACTGAATAAAGTCAGAATACGGCCATCTATGTTTACTTGTCCCTGGCTTTCAAATACATCTAACTTTAAAAGCACTTCCCACAAGAATTTTTAAAATCCACTGGATATACTGCTCTTCTGTCACTTTTGTACAGTTTTCCTTTGAGCTAGTTAAAAATCAAATAATAATAATAATAATAATAATGCAATATGTGTTTACTAAAAGGAAAGGAGCATAAACACCACCAAATTAAGTGTAAAAATGTAATAAGAAAAGCCAAAAAGGAGTTTGAAGAACAACTAGCCAAAAACTCATAAGGTAATAAAATGTTTTTCAAGTACATCAGAAGCAAGAAGCCTGCTAAACAACCAGTGGGGCCCCTGGATGATAGAGATACAAAAGGAGCACTTAAAGACGATAAAGTCATTGCAGAGAAACTAAATGAATTCTTTGTTTCAGTCTTCATGGCTGAGCACATTAGGGACATTCCCAAACCTGAGCTGTCTTTTGTAGGTGACAAATCTGAGGAATTGTCACAGACTGATGTGTCACTAGAGGAGGTTTTGGAATTAATTGATAAACTTAACTGTAACAAGTCACCGGGACAAGATGGCATTCACCCAAGAGTTCTGAAAGAACTCAAATGTGGAATTAACTATGGTTTGCAACCTGTCCTTTAAATCAGCTTCTGTACCCAATGACTGGAAGATAGCTAATGTAACGCCAATATTTAAAAAGGGCTCTAGAGGTGATCCTGGCAATTACAGACCGGTAAGTCTAACGTCAGTACCGGGCAAATTAGTTGAAACATCAGTAAAGAATAAAATTGTCAGGCACATAGAAGAACATAAATTGTTGGGCAAAAGTCAACATGGTTTCTGTAAAGAGAAATTCTGTCTTATTAATCTATTAGAGTTCTTTTAAGGGGTCAACAAACATGTGGACAAGGGGGATCCAGTGGACATAGTGTACTTAGATTTCCAGAAAGACTTTGACAAGGTCCCTCACCAAAGGCTCTTATGTAAATTAAGTTGTCATGGGATAAGAGGGAAGAGCCTTTCATGGATTGAGAACTGATTAAAAGACAGGGAACAAACAGTAGGAATAAATGGTAAATTTTCAGAATGGGGAGAGGGTAACTAGTGGTGTTCCCTAAGGGTCAGTCCTAGGACCAATCCTATTCAACTTATTCATAAATGATTTGAGGTGGCAAAGTTTGCAGATGATACTAAAACTGCTCAAGATCGTTCAGACCAAAGCAGACTATGGAAAAACTTCAAATCTCACAAAACTAAGTGATTGGGCAACAAAATCGCAAATGAAATTTAATGTGGATAAATATAAAGTAATACACATTGGAAAAAATAATCCCAACTATACATACAATATGATGGGTGCTAATTTAGCTACAACTAATCAGAAAAAAGATCTTGGAGTCATCGTGGATAGTTCTCTAAAGACATCCATGGAGTGTGCAGCGGCAGTCAAAAAAGCAAACAGGATGTTAGGAATCATTAAAAAAGCAATAGAGAATAAAACAGAGAATATCTTATTGCCCTTATATAAATTCATAGTGCACCGGCATCTTGAATACTGCGTACAGATGTGGTCTCCTCATCTCAAAAAGGATATGCTGGCATTAGAAAAAGTTCGGGGAAGGCAACTAAAATGATAAGAGGTTTGGAACAAGTCCCATATGAGGAGAGATTAGAGGCTAGGACTTTTCAGCTTGGAAAAGAGGAGACTAAGGGGGGATATGACTGAGGTATATAAAATCGAGAGTGGTGTGGAAAGAGTGAATAAGGAAAAGTTATTTACTTGTTCCCATAATATAAGAACTAGGAGCCACCAAATGAAATTAATGGGCAGCAGGTTAAATAAAAGGAAGTTGTTCTTCTTCACACAACGCACAATCTTTGGAACTGCTTGCCTGAGGAGGCTGTGAAGGCTAGGAATATAACAAGGTTTAAAAGAGAACTGGATAAATTCATGGAGGTTAAGCCCATTAATGGCTATTAGCCAGGATGGGTATGGAATGGTGTCCCTAGCCTCTGTTTGTCAGAGGGTGGTGTTGGATGGCAGGAGAGAGATCATTTGATCATTACCTGTTAGGTTCACTCACTCCGGGGCACCTGGCATTGGCCACTGTCGGTAGACAGGATACTGGGTTGGATGGACCTTTGGTCTGACCCAGTAAAGCCATTCTTATGTTCTTAAAAGCCTGTGTATCTTACAGCTAGAACTCAGCATGCATTGAAAGAAGAATCCTCATTGAACTGTGCAGAAATATGACCTCATAACTAGGCAGGTGAAGACACGGTCATCTACAAAAAACAAACTATAGTGTGAGATGGAGCTTAAAGTCTGACATTTCCCTCCCTTTTGTCCCCTGGCACATGTTTATTTTTTAAAGTTCATAGAGGCTATTAAAAGAAACAAATACTGTATCCTGAAATGTCCACTGGTTCCAAGCACTGTCCGTTCCTGTTCTCCCTGATATGTTTGGTTTGGTTAGCACAGCACAAATAAAGAACAGACAGTCCCACTCTGTCAACAATAGCAAAATAAAAACAGCAGCAAGAACAACTGAAAAGTATTGATGGTTTTACACACTGCATCATAACAGATAGATTTACGCTGGGGAAAATGTACAGTGGTTTGGTTGTGTACCTAATTCAAATACAAACTTCAGCCTATGACGTTTTCAATGCCCAGAAAGTTTCACAATGCAGTGGAAACCTCTTAAGCTGTGCAGGCTTGTTTCAGAATAAATGTATTTTTTAATCAGGTTTATCCCCCTGACTGATTCACTGCAGAGCTTAGCCATTCCTATGGAATCAATAGTTTGGCATGTATCAGGTGTATCCATAGAAAAGCTTTTGCTCTTCACAGAAAACTAACCGGTGTGAATTTAGTGCTGGTGAAAGGGGGCCATGTCGCCAGGCATGGAGCCTGAAATCCTCTAGTTATTGAGAAGAAAGATAGTTTGCAGTAATGCTGGCTTCCCCTCATTACCTTGCCTGTGGAATTCAGCCCTGTCCTGAATGGAACACCTCTAGGAATAAGAGCACATTTATTCTATTCTGTCCTTGCTCTTTCTCCGAGGCCAGGTCAAGACTGGGGAATGAACTCCCACAGGAGCTAAGGATCATCCCAATCACCACCACCTTCTACTCCAAGGGCGAGGTGCACTTCTCCGACCTGCCTTCTCTGACAAACACGGAGTAGCGTGTACATATTTCAGAAGCAAAACAAAAAGCTACACTGCACACACAATTGTCCCCTGGGGAGATGAGAGGGGAAGGAACCATGTGTGACAGGTGTTAGTCATGTCACTTAATGCACTACTAGAAGGTGCTTAGCTAATATCATGATGAGGGCAGTATAAGAACCTATGCAGAATATAATAAGCGCCACACTATTACATTTCCAAGCCCTGCCCCATAAAAAATAGTCTTTTTTTCTTGAGAACCATGCTATGTGGGAAAGTGCCGTTCATTAAGCAGATGAAGGAAGTGATCCTTTACAACTCCATGCACACTGCTACTGTCTATGAAATTGCAAGACCATGGAAGAATGTATTCTTAGTACTGCTGTTTACTCACGTGTAGCATAGTGAGAGTCACCTACAACTATGTTTAAAATGGTGTTAAACTGAGTATTTTGTTCAAAGGGCAAGTTTACCTGAGATATGTGGCTCTAATTCAAACCAGTAGGGGGCACTTTGCATTGTGATCCCCATGGCAGCCCAGTGGTGACACTCCAGGAAGGGCATGGAGGCAGGAAAAATGCACTTCGGGGATTAAAAAGTAGGGCAGGGATCTCTGAGAGCCAGAAGAGATGACTAGACCCTTCAGCATGGTCCAGATAGAAACCGGAGATGAGCGAGGTCAAGGAGTGGCCGAAGGGGGCCTCTGGCGATGATTTTGTTGGTTCAGTGAGATTTATCATCACAGATAATTGCTGAAGTCTGTTTATTTCCTGAGGTGTACTTTTTGAAGTTCGTCAAGGACACGCAGAACATGGGAGGACTGTTCTTTTGCTCGCTGTGGTACAAATTAGGACGAATAAATAAAAGCGACTGAAGGACATTTCCTCTTTGTTGGGCAAATTGTGAGAGAATCAGGACATAAAGGGTAAGGTGGAGTCAGGGCAAACCAAGGTTGGGAAGAGCTCTGTAAGCTCTAAGAGAGGAGAGCCCGGCCAGGGAGCCACTGGGAAAAGTCATTGTAAAAGCACCTGTTTCAACCTCATTGCAAGGAAGTCCTGCTCAGGTTCTCAACCCAAGTCTTTTTGTGCTTGCATATACATCCCCTCCAGCCCTCCTTTCCGCACAGAGCACAACATGCCCAACACAGTGACGGCTCTAATGAAGATGGCAAGGCAGTGTCCACATATCACGAAGCCAAATTGCATGAGTGTCCAGCTCTTTCAACCCCAGATGGTAAATCACACCACAGCCTTACAATTTTACACAGTCACTAACAGAAGCGGCATCTGCCTCTTTCGATAGCACATAACATACAAGAGCTGGTCTCTCTCACAATGCAGGGGGAGGGTGTTAATTTTATCACAGTCTGCTTCTGCTGGTGCGTTCACGTTCTCTGGGGCTGGAGATGCAGTCACCATTGATGAAACAAGGTGCTTGCTTTGAATTTCCACATGCTAAGAGGAGGGAAATCAGTCTCAAATTCAGTGCCCTCCTCCCCCGTTCACCTTCCAAATGGAAACAACTGCTCCAGATGGTCTCTACTTCACTACACTCAGAATCTTACAAGAAAGACATTAGAGAAGAACATGATCCTGTACTCCATCCTTACGGTGGGATATTGTAAGGAGGAAAAAGGAGAGCTCACACAAATGGCAAATGGGCTTCTTCCTTGTACTGCCCACATTCATCCTCTTCATTCAAGAATTTTTTTTAAAAAAAGTACAGTAGACTGTCGATTATCCAGGATGATAGGGAAAAATTTAATCCTGGTTAATAAAAGCCCAGATAATCACCATCCATAGGAAATATGCAAGGATTGGTTCACCAGCCACCCTGTGCCGGGGGGAGGGGATGTTGGTTCACTGGCTGCCCTGTGCCCTGGTGGGGGCAGGGTTTGTGCACACTTGGGGCGGCAACAAAGCCAGAGCCGGCCTGCGAGTTACACGTATTTTTTTTTGACATCCTGGTTAATCCATAACCTGGTTAACCCAATCCTGGATAACAGAGAGTCTACTGTAGAACAAGACATGCCTGCCTGATGCTGTTAGTCCTTAATATACTGGAAAAATTGTTTAGGAGTTCAACTTTAAAACTGCTCTGTAGAACCAGCAATCACTGACACCTGGGGTTATCTGCTGCATATGTGTCCATGTTAAAATACATGTATTAATTTAGTATTTTACTTTAAGTTTGTGTTTGTGAAGTGGTTTGACTCACTTGAGAGAAAATCCCCCTTTCCCCCTCTTTCTCTGACACGGCTGAGTCAATCTTGCCTACCAGTTATTTTTATTAGCCACACAGCACCAATGGTGGGCAAGTTCTTGACAAGCAGAGAGAGAGAGAGAGTCCCTGCTCAGAAGAACAATCAGTGGGCCCAGACCTACTCATAGTCTTCAAGGAAACTGGATGCAGAAGTAGCTATTTTGTTTTGAGAATCAGGCTCTATGCTCTTGCATACAAACAAAAAGAAGAGGCCGAGATACAGAAAAAAAGCCATTTGATAGACCTGTGACATTTAGTATGCGTGTTAGTTCTCTTATTTGGCCTGGGTGTTGTATTATTATTTTGTTATTTACTTATTAATTTAGGGGGTAAGGAGAAAGATAAACGTGTCTAGTTTGTTAACGTGTCAGGAGGAAGGAAAAGGGTTTGTAGGCCCTTTGGATGAGGTGTGTTTTGAGTACAGACTTAAAAGAAAGTTGGGGCAGTATAACCTGGAGGGAGGCTCTAACTGGAGCTAGCTGGGAATTTTCCAATAAAAGGTTTATTCACTGGAAAATGTTGATTTGTCAAAACGGAAACTGTTCATGGAAAATAACTCAAATGGTTATGACAAATCTCCCAATTAAAATTTTCTTTTGGGAAAAAAGGTTCAACATTTTTAACATCCCATTTCAACATTTACTACATGAACAAAACTCCATTTCTCACTTCAAAACAACCTTTCGTTTGGAAATTTTAGTTAATTTATTCAAAAGACATTGAAAAACTAAAAGGGTGGAAGTAGCCATCATATGTTTTATCAATGATTGTAACAAAATGTTTCAGTTGAGCCAATAAAAAAAAAAAAAATCAGATGATCAATTCATGAAAAACTTTTGAGATTTTGACCTTCCACATTTTCAGCAGTTTCTGGACACAGCCTGATTATGTGAATTATGTACCCTAGTTCTCGGTGGGGATAGCAATACCTTCCACCAGCTCTCTCGTAGTTTCTTATAACCAAATTACTTTGAACACTGGCTTTGCTCATGAGCTCTGAATTGGGCCCCAAGCTAGAACAAAGAAGCTGCATACAGAACTTCCTTTACTACTCTCCCAGGTGCAGGACTCCTGTCATTTGTTACCCTCTAAATTATCTGCAATTATTTTGTTTAGCAGCTAATATGGGAACTCTGTTTAATGTGACAGAAAGAACAATTTAACTGAGTTGTGCTTTGTATCACGCCTTAGCAATCAGCACGTTAATAAGTCTGGAAGATTGATATCAGTTTGAAAGGCAAAACCTACACAAAACAATTAATTAAGAAAGTTAAAACAAATGAACTGCTCAGGATGGAATCGGATCCATGAGAGGAGATGGTAAAAGCCCAGAAGGAAATACTCTAATTGAAAACTGGCAGTGGAAGGCACACAGTCTAGTTAAACATTATCTTATCAGAAAATTAGCAAAATGTAATTTTTTTATTGGATTTTTACAGATGTTATTTTTAACCACATCAAAAATCCCCACCTCATGGCTATTGGCACAAATTGTCATAATTACTATAATTTGAAGTCTGAGCTGCAGAACGACGGCTCAGATAGCTATCTCATCCTCTGACTTCTACTGTATTAGGAAAGCAGCCGGGAGACATAGCTTCTCATTTTTTTTTATATTTGGTTTGGACTTCATTTGTGTCTATTATCCAGTCTTGTTCTAGAGACTATCAAAGAATGAATTATTTTCCCCTACCTGAAACACTGGAGAAAATTAGGAGGTTAATATTAAGAGAGGTAAAGTCACTTTTAATTAACATACCAATTATCCCCTGTTTGCAAGCAAATTGTTTTATTTCCCTCCGTATGTTTCCTTGCGGCACTCTGCCAAATTTCATATATATTCTGGTCTTATGTGCAATGTACGTTAAAGGTATCTGTATGAGCAAAGTCAATAGATCCCTTTCTGCTTCTGCAGTGGGAGTTTTGCCATTGACTTCACCTGTAGCAAAATCAGGAGCTATGATACCAAATTAAGAAACAGAAATGAAGGATGGTCCAGTCATGAAGGTGTAGTATCTGTAACTCTAATGCAGCAAGCTGTGAAAATGTACTGTTCATGCAGAATAAAATATTCAGGAGAATAAGTGCAATTGACAAAGATGGGGGGCATACAAAGAAGATATAATGCTATCCTTGTCTCTTAATATGGTTATTTGTTATATAGCACCATTGATGTGCATGGTACCAGTTTAAGGGGAAAATGTGCTTCACGAACACTAGTAACGTTGAACAACCTTGAAGCTCACAGGAGCTTATATTTTTTTCCTCTGTGCAACTTTTGTTGGTTTTGCTCCACTGTTAATTCATCAGTAAAGTAGAAAAGCAACAGATTTGATTTGATCAACAGAACTAAAAATTAATAACACACATTATTAATATGTGTTATTGCTGTCAAAATCCATTTCTAACATCACTGATCCCTTTAATACCGTGGCCCATGCCTTATATTTCTGGCCCTATTAATGAAATTCACAAATCTACATGCCAAACCAAAACATCATTTCCACACTCTACTTAATATTCTCAAAAATGTCTGAATCGTCTTGCAAAGCCTTAATCATGTGAGTGGCCCCAACTCATGTAAATAATAGTCCAAACGAGACTGTAAAAGTGCAAGGAGAACTATTCTAGTGAGTAAAAGTTTTTGGCTTCAAGCCCCATGTGATCTAGTGCTCTGCCGATAAAAACATAGGGTCAGATCATGAGTTAGGCACCGAGGCAGTTTTGAAACCCCCCTTTGCTTAGCTTCCTCTTTAGGTACCTAAATACCTTTAAAAATCTGGCTCTTACTCCTCAAAAAGTCCCATTGATTTAAATGAGACTATTCAAGAAGTGAATTACTACTCAGAGTGAGTAAAGGTATTACAAAAAGTCTTACTTCTCTGCCCAAGGTTTTCAAATATGTATTTACTCTGCATTTTTGTATGATCAAGGTTAACCCAAGCTTGTCAGAATTTCTTTCTTTGTATATAAGCAGTTAGCTCAGGCAACAAACCACAAAAATGCTTTAATTGCTCGTCAACTAAGTAAAATCTTTAATCCAACCGAAAAAATAATCTGTGGGAGGAAGGAAAGGAGAGAGAATTTTTGGCACATATTTGCACAAAAGCTAAGAAAAAATAGCAAAAAGTATAGGGATCGGGGAATGCAGACCAGACAGCTCTACAAAAATGTCCTTTCTATAAACTGTAGGATGAGAATTTAATAATAAAATAACAAGTTATTGCCTTTATATAGTGTCTATCATATAGTAATCTCAAAGCACATTACAAATATTAATCATAATCCTTCTGTGAGATTTGTAAATGTACACTTCACTCACAGCTAAACCAAGGCACAAAGCGATAAGTGACTTGCCCGGGGTCCCATGGTAGAATAAGGAATAGGACATCAGAGTCCCAGCTCAGCCCTGCTGTGAGACTGCTGTAGTACAAGCGATGGGATATGGAAGATGAGCTAGGAGAACAATACACAGCCCATCAAGGTTATCCACAGGTATTTATGTAACCTGACTATCACCTGAAAACTGTGAGGGTCATATGTTCGGTAGATCTAATATCCCAGGTAATTGCCAACATCCCACAGGTGTGCAGAAGAGTATAGTATGTAAAAGGAGTACAATTGTGTGGATGGGTGCCAGTAGGCGATGATGTTTCTAAGTCCATAATGTGCTCATTCCACAGTGCACATCTGCATCCATTTCATATTTAGGGATTAGATTTATTTTTCTCCCCCAGCAGCTTCAAAGATATTTGAGTGTTAACGCCCTCCCTGAGCTGACACTAAGTTCAAAGACACTTCCATCTCCTTTAAATCCCTGCTGAAGGCTGACTTCTTCTGCCAGGCCTACAAGACATGAACTGAGGAAGGGCTTGATCCAGTGCTTACAGAAGTCCAAATGGAAAAAAACTCCCACTGACCTCAGTGGGAACTGGATTGAGTCCTTTGCCATCTTACAAAGGGAGCTCTGTGTCTGTCTGGTGGGAGGGGGCTATATGGAAGGGAAGGAAGGAATATCAATATTGTCATTAATGATCTGGAGGATGGCATGGACTGCACCCTCAGCAAGTTTGCAGATGACACTAAACTGGGAGGACTGGTAGATACGCTGGAGGGTAGAGATAGGATACAGAGGAACCTAGACAAATTAGAGGATTGGGCTAAAAGAAATGTGATGAGGTTCAAGAAGTATAAGTGCAGAGTCCTGCACTTAGGACGAAAGAATCCCATGCACTACTACAGACTAGGGACTGAATGGTTAGGCAGCAGTTCTGCAAAAAAGGACATAGGGGTTACAGCAGATGAGAAGCTGGATATGAGTCAACACTGTGCCCTTGTTTCCAAGAAGGCTAACAGAATTTTGGGTTGTATAAGTAGGGGCATTGCCAGCTGATCAAGGGACATCGTTATTCCCCTCTATTCGGCATTGGTGAGTCCTCATCTGAGTACTGTGTCCAGTTTTGGGTCTCACACGACAAGAAGGATGTGGACAAATTGGAAAAAGAGTCCAGTGTGGGGGCAACAAAAATGATTAGGGCCTGGAGCACATGACTTATGAGGAGAGACTGAGGGGACTGGGATTGTTTTGTCTGCAGAAGAGAAGAATGAGGGGGGATTTGATAGCTGCTTTCAACTTCCTGAAAGGGGGTTTCAAAGAGGATGGATCTAGACTGTTCTCAGTGGTACCAGAGACAGAACAAGGAGTAATGGTCTCAAGTTGCAGTGGGGGAGGTTTAGGTTGGATATTAGGAAAATCTTTTTCACTAGGATGGTGGTGAAGCACTGAAATGGGTTACCTAGGGAGGTGGTGGAATCTCCTTCCTTAGAGATTTTTAAGGTCAGGCTTAACAAAGCCCTGGCAGGGATGATTTAGTTGGGGATTGGTCCCAATTTGAGCAAGGGGTTAGACTAGATGACCTCCTGAGGTCCCTTCCAACCCTGATATTCTATAATTCTGTGATACTGGAGCTGAAGGTGGGCGGGAAAATGAGAACAGTTTAATTTTGGAGGAAAGCAGCTTTAACTTTAGGGAGTCTCACTTAACCATGTAGATAATAAGCTGTGTGCCTGTCATCATCCTGGTCACTTTGCTTGTCCATTACAGCTCTTTACCCTACCTTTTGTCTAGCTTTGTATAGACTCTCTGAGGCAGGGACCACGTCTTTCCCTGGGGCAGGAAAGCATTAGTGCATTTTTGAGGTGCTATCACAAACTAAGTAATAACAGTAACATCTGTGCAGTTTAAAGGTCTATGAAGGTTGTGCTGAGGAAGGGCTAAAGGTTTCAAGGTGAAGTTACATCAGGCCAGCGAGGTTTGTGTTTTACAAGCAAAGCATGGAGCACAGTAGGAATGGGAGCAAGTCTACGCTACAAAATTAAGTTGACCTAAGTTACATCAACGTACAGACACCACAGTAATTGAATCAGTTTTACACGTCCACACTGCGCTCCTTGTGTCAGTGGTGTGCGTCCTCACCAGGAGCACTTGCACCGATTTGACTGCTAGCATGGAGCATTGTGGGATGGTTTCTGAAAGACAGCAACAGTAGACGTAAGCAACAGTGTGTCTACACTGACACTACGTTGACCTAACTGCACTGACTTAAGCACTATGCCTCTCCTAGATGTGGAGTTATTGAGTCAGTGTAGTGGGCAAGTTACATTAGAGGGAGCTACCTTTTATGGTAGACGCTTACAGAGTTAGGTCAACGTAAGCTGCCTTATGTCGACCTAACTCTGTGGTGTAGACCAAGCCTAGGTGAACAGAGCGCCGTTTTTGAAAGTTAGAAAGTCACTCTCTCTCCAGATAGCATGAACTATATCTCAGTGGTGTCTCGCTCCCTTTTTTGGAGATATCCAGAATAGATCCCCACATATAATAATAACGAAAATGACAATAGACAGATTCTGGAAGGAATGTCATCTCATTGCAAGGGCCTTAAGGGTAGGGGAATGAGAATAAAAAGTAAAACAGGAGACTTCTGGGCGCCAAGAGAGATGTAGAGAATCTCATGGGGTTTATGTATGCATGCTGGAGGAGTGGAATAGAGATTACTGCACCATTATCTATATATATCATACCTCTTTCCATGAAGTTTATGCTGTAACAGATAAACATCAAGCAGACTTGGGCAACTGTTGCACTGAACTAGTTCATACCTACCAGATCAGGAATGCAAAATACAATCTCTTCTTAGCGACAGAAAAATTGGTGCAGAAAAATGGGATTAAGCTGTTTTGCTGAAGAATACCTTAAATGTCTTTCTGTGCCACTCTGTTTTCCTGTTAGATTTTTCTCTTAGACACTCTTTACTTAGAAATGAGTGCCCTTCCCTGTTTGCAAATATAGGGTCATACTCTGCAGCCTTCATCCAGGTAAGCAGCATTTGGCCTTTTAACTGCAGTACCTAATTTCGAGGGTAAATTCAGCCCTTCCGTAAACAGACCTAACTCCATTAACCTCAGTGATTTTGATCTCCATGTTCAGAATATTTATACAAAAGTCCCAGACACTATATTGCTGTTGACAGGGCTTTTATATTAGTCCATATAAAACAGAACATGCTTTATTGCAAGAAAAAGTAAAAGACAATAAACAAGATGAAATGTAATGTTTTCATGTGGTAACATTTTCTTAAAGTACCTAAGGGATCTACAAGCCTTTCAATAAATCACTGAGCCCTGGCCTACAGTCAGTTCAGAATCAATAGGAAAAAAACGTCAGACCTGGACCCAAACCCTTACCACCTCTGGACTGGCTAGCTTTTGGATTAGATCCCAGTCAGAATTTCATGGTCTGGGCCTAGCTTTACAACCTCACATCCAGCTTCCCCCAGACTTCATAAAATTTGGTTCTGGATCTATTGTTTTGGCAGCTTTCGCAGCGTTGCTAACTCTTGCAACTTTATTGAACGTCAAGAAGCCGATTTTATTGCTAGTCTCAAAATTCCGCACTCCTGGAATCCTGTGATTCAGTGAGAATCTCAACTTTCATTTTTTTCCCCACGTGAGTTTCTAGTCCACAGAGTTGCAGAGGAAATCCTGTAAGCATAATCATAGTATAACCTGCGCACCTCCAAGCCCAAGCTCAAATACTACAAACCTAGCCAACGCCCTGGTGCCTCAACAGCCTCCTTCTCCACTACATTTTAGGAGGAGAAACATGACTGCATCTTATTTTTATTTTACCAGCTGAATTCAGAATATGTGTAAGATTTTTTAAAGCTCAGAGGTGAGTTAGGAGCAGAAGCCCTACTGACTTTTCATGGGATTTGTGCTCCTAATTCACATAGGAAAATCTCACTCTGTGACAATAAAGAAATAGCAATGATTTACTTCATGAACATAAAGGACATGAGCCACCTGGGAGTGGGAAACCACACGGTTTAGGATTATTATTATTTTTCGAACTTCATTTAGCTCTCACTGTGCCTGCTCCTTCTCAGGGAGTTCTAGTATCTAATGGATTAGCAGGTATCGCCACTGATTGCTCACACCTGCAATTCAGACTAACTCCTGTTCCGCTTTGTGCAATCAGCCAAACCCAGGTAAGGCCATCAGCTTCCTAAATGACAATCAAACAGAGACCCACCTGACGGATCAGACCAGACACCTGGGAGGGAGATGTAACAGCAAGGAGTATTTTGGCAGGTAAGTGGGAGGTGGGATTACCTTCATTAAACCTGTTAGTATATTGGTTAGAAGAACAAGTGGATGTTTTGCAGAAGGGGAACACTAAATGCTGCCAGTCGGTACATTACAAGCATCTGATCTAGCAGACTGCACTCTGGTAAAACTCCCATTACAGTCAATGGGATTTTGCTGGAGTCAAGTCTACAGGATTGGATCCCATAAGTGGGTACTGCAGACTATTGGCTTCAAAATGGGAGGCCAGAACTCTTACAACTCATGGAAGATGAGTTCAATTTACCACTATATTTCTACACTGAAAGTGTAGGAAAACACTGTGGTAAAATCTAACACCATTGCATTTTTGAAAAGGCCTACATGGTATACAAGGGGCCTGATTATCCATTGTCAGGCACCCTCTGTCATTATTTACACCTGTGCGAAGGGACTGTAAAACACTTCCATGCAGATGGTAGCAAGAGGTTTAAAAGGTAGATCCCACAGAAGAGTTTGATGGACTTCTGAGCTCTCTCTTCAATGGGAAAACCTGTAGGTGTACGGCCTGATTCTCCACTGCTTTGCACTTTGTATAATCATTAACACCTGTGGAATGTGTAAAATGCTACCATTGGTGTGAATGAGTGGAGAATTCTGAACTGGCAACATTTTAAATCTACCTTGCACCGGTGTCAATGACTACATGGATGCAAGACATAGAAATCAGGCCTATTCTGCCTCACGCACATACAGCGTCTTCAAGAGTCCATAGGAAGGTGGTCACCCTTTGAGAGAGTGCAGCGTGTGAACCCTTATTGCAACCTTGAACATGCCAACAGAGCTGGCCTAAAGACCTCCATCCCCTTCCCAGCCCCTCCAGTCTGGGCATCTAGTGTTGT
Organism: Dermatemys mawii; assembly: GCA_007922305.1. NCBI lineage: Eukaryota > Metazoa > Chordata > Testudines > Dermatemydidae > Dermatemys > Dermatemys mawii. The sequence goes on along the minus strand of ML677401.1, from coordinate 8,059,908 downwards.
GTATGGTGCTAGGCTTGCATAGTCCCTGTCGGAGAACAGGGAGGGTTCAGGGGCACAAATGAGGGTTAAGGTAAGTTCCTTGTACCGTTTTTTCCTTTCCAAGAACACCCAATGAGGACAAAGTATCACCAAGTCCTTAGAAAATAGCTGGTTCCCAACCACACAAAAATCTCTGGATACACAATAATGCATTGTCAGTTGCTCTTGGCTGTTGGATGTTATTTTGCAGCTATAAGGTTTTTTTAAAATAATTAGCATCATTCCGTCTTTGTAATAGAGTATTTTATCAATCAAGTACAATACTGAGTGTAATTATACGGCTATAGCCACAGATTACACACTGTGTCAAATGGCAGATCACATTGTGTAAAGCATCGAGTTATCCTGAAATTGTTCAGTAATAAGTGAGACACATGGTTTGTTCTCTCACTGTGTGGTCTCTCTGTTTGGTGAGCATTTTCCAGCTGTTAGCTCCCTGACGTGCATACCTGGGATAGGCTCTCTCATGTTTATCAATCAAGCCTGGGGAACAGAACACCAAACCTGGCTTTCTGCTCCAGCCAACAGGAAGTAAAAATTAGCCCTCAACTATTCAGTCTTTTAAAAAAAAAAAATCTCAGAGGTAGGAAATGAACAATATCCTTGTATGAAAACAATGAATAAAACAGACACCAAGGTCAAATAAGCATCCTGATATGATTTGTTTTTGAAACCCGTTTACCTTCAAAGTGGTCACCCCCAAAAATATCAAACACTCAAACACTTAAAACCAGGTGGTGTTTAAGTTATACAGAGCATAGGAAAAAATGGGTAAGATATAACTTTCAGAGGGGGACTTTTAAAGGCACCAATGAGATTAGGGTGCCTTAGCTACCCTCTGTACCTTTGAAAATCTCCTCTGCACTGTGGATACCACTGTGCAGCAACTCTTCATACATGTCAACTTTTAAATGGTGATCATACTATTTTAATGGAAAATTAACAAGTATGTCTGGGTCCAATCCAATGGGGCCTGATTCTCTGCTGCCTTGCACTTCTTTGCACTTGTGAAAAGGCAGTGCAAAGTTGTCCTAAAATGTTACTAACCCTGATTCAGCAGCGCTCACTTTGTGCAAATGTAAATAAGAATACAAGTTGCAAAAACAGAGGAGAGCCAGGTCTCGGGAGGTTTGCCGGCATATGGACTCGAGGGTTTGGATTTATCTTTTGCTTTGTTTATTCATAAAGGTGGAAAAAAGGAATCTTCATATTTTAAGTGTACAGGGATTTTAAAATATCCCTTTGGGGCCATGTATTTAGTGCTGCCTGATTTTAAATGGTGTTTTTTCTGATCTTCGCAACTTCTTTATTTTGCAATAGTGGGGTAGAAGTTTCATGAAAATGGGGCTTCTTCCAACATTTCCAGTCCTTCACTGAGCCAGAAATATCAAAAGTATTGCCTCCCTTATGGTGTTTGACACTCTGCCTTGGTCTCCTCCACCATACAGATGTGCAGAGTAACATCAAAACTGAAAGCAAGAACTTCCTTTAAACCTTGACAGGTGTTCATTTTGGGTGTGAGATGAAGATTCATGAGTGGAGAAGTCTTGTTTTCTCTAAGCCACTTTATACCTCCTTAGCTTTGGCCCCAAACCAGATTGCCATTTACTTAGGGCCAAGAACAAGAAACTTCACTTTCGCAAGGCAAAGGGAGGTGCTGGTGTCAGCACCTTTCTGGATCATGCCCAGAGTCTCCTCTGTAGTGATGCTGCCCATCATCACATCTGTGGACCTCAAGGAAACACCTTTTATTAGATTTTTGGTGCCATTTTTTAAAAATGGAATCTGACAACTAACCAGATGTACATTTAAAAAACTAAAAGAAAAGAAACTCAACTGCACTCTAACAGGAAACATGAGGTGCTTAAGAAGTGACAGCAAAGAGAATTCCTCTCTTGCTAAAATTCAGATGGGAAATACCATTAAAGCATTAGCTGAGCTCACCTGCACATTCCTTTTAAACCACCCCAATGCAAGTTTGGCCATCACTTTTTTCCAGGGGAAGAATGGATAAATTTACTATCACCTAATAACTGTCTAATATACAGATTTAATCAAATACTCCCCAGTCAATGACAGACTAAGACCAGATCAAATGGATTGGCCAGTCTGGGCTTTGGGTTGCTTAACGGACACCTTATCCCGCTCCTTCCACCCAACACTTCAGAGGAAACCCAACAATGTTTGCTAATCCAACTACTTCCTCACCCACTCAAAAAGGAACCGTTTCCCCTGCTGGGAATAAGTGTAGCAGGTTTCCGGGTCACATCTGTTATCTAAAGACTAATTACCAAATCCAGCCTTGAGTGGAAGGGATTTGGGTTGGTGGGGAGGAGAGTAAGTTTTGGAAGCTACACCTCCTTCCAACTCCACAAATCACAGGGATTCAGCTACTGTTCCACTGCCACCACCGCCCCAAATTTCCCCTGGCACCAGGAGGACTCATGCTGCCAATAGCTTAGTCTTCTTGCAGAGATAATTTATGGAAAGTGATACCACTCTGAGCTGTATTATGGTACCTCCTACTAAATTTCCACATGGATATTCCAAGGCACTTTGCCTGCTCTGACCCCTCCTTGAACTCTGAATAGCCCCTGCTCTGTGCAACCCCAAAAGAGAGGACAAGGATGGGGAAGCAGTGCCAAGGAGGCAGAGCTCTCTTCATGAGGACTGATGGGGTATGATCCAGCCTTCGACTGTTATTCAGGATAACTCCAAGCAACTTCAGTGGGGGTTTGCCCCAGTAAGTTATGAGTAAAAAATGAGAGTCCTATTCTGCCTGGTTCTTATATGACTGCGCAGCTGGAGGAAGGCTCTCCTGTGTGCCCTTCCAACTCCCTTAACATAGCGTAGGGTCCCAAAGGAACTGGGGAGGGGTGAGGAGGAGGCAGGGTCATGGCACAGACCAAGAGTGTCCAGGAATGGTCCCTTTTGGGTAAAGCAGCTTCAAAGCACACCTAGTTATGGGTCTGTGTGAAAATGGCACAATCTAACCCACAGTAAAAACCTTGGGAGGTGGCCCAGAGAAAGTGATCTGCATTCACATTTTCTCATATTTCCTTGCAGGTTAATTCTTCTGGAAGCAATTTGTTAACTAAACTATGATGGATAAATGCTGTTTCCCCCTCCCACCTTCCCTACCACCTCCCCACTGCTCCCCCATTCCTTGTCCTCTCTTTTGGGGTTGCACAGAGCAGGGGCTCTTTTACTATTCTTCAAGCACAAAGACTGATTTAAGCTTGTGAGTCAAATTTCACAATTAGCTCGAAGACTAGTGACATCAAACAAAGGCAGGAAGGTATGCTGCTTGCTTTCACTTCATGTTTTATTGTGGTTGTGTAGAGCAAATAGATCAGACAGATAAAGTAAGATGAAGTCATCCAAAAGTGGACTTTTTTTTCTCTTCATCGTGCTACACAAATGTCAGATACCCTGAGTTCCGATACTAATGTTCTGCAAGAATTCAGCACCGTGCATCAAATATGAAACTGCTGGCCAGCTCTGGGAAGCTGAATATCTGCAAATCCCACCTATTGCAATAGGCAGCCTAATAAAATTAGATCACTATCCAAGGAATAATTATGAATAAGAAGATTAATAGATTTTAAGGCCAGAAAGGACCAGCATGATCATCTAGTCTGACCTCCTGCATAACAGGGACCAAAGAACCTCACCCTAATCGGTTTGTGACCTGTGTGAGTCCTAGCTCCCAGTCTGCATGGTAGTTGGCTGAGTGGCACAGATATAGTACATTTCAGAATCGTATTGCAACAAGCATGGAGTCAAATTGGCTCTCACATTGTAGCTGTCACAGCATTGATTTATCGGACTATTGAGCTAATGATACTTTGCTTTTATATAGCACTTTTCATCCAAAGATTTCAAAGCACTTTTCAAAGTGAGGTACGTATCTTTATCTTACAGATGGAAAAACTGAGGCATAGAGGAATGAGGTGATTTGACCAAGGTCATGCAGCAGGTCAGGGGCACGGCCAAGAACAGAACTTGCTTCTTTTAACTCCCAGTCTGCTGCATTTGCTACTGCACTATTCTGCCTCTTTATAACGGATAACTACTTTGTACAAAACTTCAGTACATCAAAATGTGCCAGTACAGGTCACCAGCACCTGGAGGTGGTTGAACAAGAATTCAGACCATGCGTTATTTGACAATTTTCAATCCAATAACTTGTATACCAGATTATTTCTTGTGATATTTGACCCAGCTTTATAGCTGTTCAAATACAGTTCTATTTGAACAAATACTGGCCAAATCCATTGATTCATCCGACACTATATTTCATGAATACCATCCAATCAATTCCAGTGAAAACTGGTGGCCCATTACGTGAAAGGATATGATGGTCTCCTACCAATTCCCAGACTGCCATCACAACCAGCACTTACCACAGCGGTCAGGGACTGAATTAACCTCCTAGACTGCCAGACAACAGCCTTATCACCAAGGCACTGGAAGAGGGGATTGGGTGCTGAGACATCTTACAGCATCTGGGCTGTTGATCAATGGAACAGCAGTGAAATCAACTTCTGGTGGCACTATTAATTTGTTCTCTCAGAGATAAGTGTAATGCTTTGTAGGTAGAGAGCTGGAGCAAAATCCATTGCCTTGAGAATGATGTAAAGGGAGGGAAGTGCCACGTAGACATTGAGCAATGCATGAAATCCTTCAGATTTGTAAAAAGAAAATGTTAGTGAGGTAGATCACAGACGAACTTTCATAATGTTCCCTATTACCAGGCAAAAACATTGATGGGAAACTGCCTAACCTGATTATCTACCTATTGCACTGGTTAAGGTTCACGCTCCTAGTTCTCCCTGACCCAAATTGCTCACTTTCTCTATTAGTGTATATAGCTCAACATATTTAACCGAGAAACATGCACAGCAAGTCATGAAATTCAAAAATGTGAAGATCTTGCTATTTCTCTGCCATGCATGTTGCAGGGCCTCAAAGCATTCGCCCATGTATCTGTCTCTGACTCGCTTGTCACCATGCTGTCCGAACACCTGTACCTATTGAAATGCTGCTGCTCCATCACTTCTACACCAAATCCCAGAGTGCTTGTAAATCAGGGGTGCATTCATTGGCATGACTACATAATTATCCCCCACACAAACCGCCCCTCACATTAATTTGTCATCTTTTGGCTCTTTCTTGCAAACACTGCTAAGAAAGGAAGACATCAGTAGATACAGTCCCCTGGATCAAAGAAAGGGCCTTGGGTATTGGATTTTAACTTCATTGTACTGATTAAAGAGTTTAAAGGAGTCTGCAATCTTTCCTCGGTCTATTGCATCAGGGGGAAGGAAAAGGCTTCCATCTACAGTTCATTAAATACAATTTTACCTCTGCATCTCCTGAATAAGAAGTTAATAGCATCTGGTTTCAGCAAGGCAATCTCGGCTTTATATTTTAGTATTGCAGTTTTGCCAACAAATATGCTGAAATCAAGAGTATACTGGGCAGTGATTTTGAATATAATTTACATCCCAGGTCTGTAAATCAATGTGCTGTAACACAAAGACCGTCCCGCGCCGTCCTCCCCTCCTCGATGCAAATTACACACATTGTTAAAGAGATTTCACTGTAAATTGATTGTGTTACTCGTGTTCAAGTTCAGTGCTGCTTTGTAACTTCAGTCACAGAATCCTCTCTCTCCTGAAACAGATTAAAAGGTCTAAAAGAGAAGCATGATCACAGAGATAGGAATGGGTTTTGTTTTGGATACCAAAAAAGAGTGTTTTCCCAGACTTTTACTAAACCTCATCCACTCTTGTCAGTCAGAGCAGACAGTTGAGAGCAATATTAGAGGAGGTAATTGCACGAATCAGTCAACAGCTTTTGTGCCATACCCACTGAAACTTACAGTAAAACAGGCACAGGAAAACATTGTACTGGATTAAAGGCAAAAGATCTTTCTCCAGTTGCTCTCCACACACCAGCTGTTGTGTTCAGCTGTAGGGACAGAAGCTGCAGCAATATCTATAAGGAAAATCTATCCTCTTTTTTCTCCTCCAGCTCTGAAATAGTTGACTCTTTGCTTTTAAAATGAAACTTTATCAATAAATGTTTTATCTTGTCATCTGGCATTAAGTCATGAATTGTGTGTGCAGAGTATTTTACTAGCTCTGAATTTTTGGGAAACTCCTTCGTTTAAAAAAAAAAACACAAAAACCAACAACTATAATCTCTCAGTCTGACAATTAAACATCCTTTCTCAGTCCTTTGATCTTATTTGGAGTAACTCATGAAAAGACTCGCAGTAGCTGCTTAAATAAACAGTGTGGAAGGAACAGACACATTTTATTATCATTTGATTGTAAATCACCTGCAGCAGCCTACATGCTGATAAGAACAGCTGCTGCACTGTCAAAGCATACTGTACAGTACCTGTTACTGTTACAGCAAGCTTGTTGCAAAAAGCTTCCACTGTGTATTGTAAATGACAGAATTAGCTGCAAGGGTAGAATTTGACTGGATCAAAATTGAAGGGCGTTGACCAAAAGCAAAGGCGGAATTAGAGTGGATTAAAATAAAAGTTGCTTAGTCTCATCATTACACCACCACCTTTTGGAGGAGTTTACTCGGGTTTTGGTCATTGTGGCCATTAGTGGAAGCCACTGCCTTTTCCCTAAAGCTATTTGTTAGCCCCAGTGTCTTGGCCAAATTCAAATACAAGCGAAGAAGTGCTGCCAACACTGATATTGCAATTTTAATGGATCGCCTGACTTCTGGAACAAATTCCTGCTCTTACTCATAAAATTAGTAGTAAGCCAATGAGACCAGTAGAGAAAAATAAGACAAACAGTACTTGCTCCTGCATATTTAAATTCTCAGCCTTAACCTTGCATTAATGATGCTTTTAGTTGGGGGATGGGGGAGAAAGACTTTTAAAGCAGCTCATTTGTAGGTACTTTAGAAAAAATTGTCCTACCAAAGATTTACATAAAAGATGGAATTCCTGAAGGGTTTTAATATATGAAATGATATGAAAATCAATAAAGTATTACCATGCGTTGTTGTTTTCCCCATACACTATTTTTCACCTTTCAGGTAGAAAAAAAGTTATAGCGATAAAGGAACTATTTTAAAATCAAGTCAATTCACATTAATATAATCGTTCAGAAAGATTCTCCTTGGCATCTCTGCTGAAAATTACAGAGAACAAGCTAGTGAAAAGAGCACTTAAATCAATGTACTTGTTGCTTAGATTTCTGTACTGTGCTCAAAAACTCATGCCTTTCTAACTGGTCACAAAAAATAAAATTTAAATACCATGAGCTTTTTTTCAAGATTACATCGAGGCTCATTTATTGCAATCTTGGAAGATATTAATCCAGGGGGAATCACAAAGGCACTTTTAATGTCACAGCATAGTAAATAAATCACATTTCTTTTCACAATGGATTTGAACCAAATACTGGACCAAATATCCTTGAACTTCTTGGAAATTTTAATCCAAATACAAGTCTTATCCAAACTTCATTACTGACTCCCAACCTTATGGACTGAACCAAAAATCAAAGATTCAAAACAGTCTTGAACTGTGAGGAAGTTCAGAACTAAATTTGGATCCCAGATGTGACAGATAAGAGCCTTCCTATTTGTTATGTCCAAGAACAGGCCAATAAAGATATTTAACTGTAGAAAACCAATATTTGTGGCAATTTTCAGCAGATATTTTGCTTTGTTTTTCATCACCGTCTTGCCAGGCCAATAGCAATGAGTTCTGTAGTGGGTTAGGCCCTGAAATTGACAATTGATGCCAGGTGAATATATTCCTAGTGTCTGGGACTCAAACCCAGACTGGCCTGGTTCGTTGTCGGACCGCACAGAGACAGGCAACACCAGCAAAGTCCAATAATAGGCTCTTTATTGAAGAGTGCACTCAACAATAGAGAGCAGCCCGTCTCCAAAGAGAACCAACTGCCCATTCTAGAAACGAGTAAATTTTTATAGACAGTTCCATTGCGTCACAAATTATTCACTCAAGCAACCCACCCACCCACCACTTTCGTTAGTAAGAGACTTCTAGTATTTCATTACAAGTTAAAGCAATACATGCTGTCTCAGTATTTTCTTATCAGTACGTTTGACCAGTACCAGAGACCAGGAGACAGGAAAGATAAATGATCTGACCAAAAAAAAAAACAACAGGGAGTGAAGGACAAAACGGAGTGTTGACGTTAAGGCTCCCACTTAACAGGGAGTGAAGGACATTTGGTAAAAAAGATGTTTAGAATGCAGCTCTCTCTCAGGGTCGGCAAGAGTGCAGACTCATCTGCAGCTCTGCTCAGGGACTACCCAGAATCCCCTGGATTAACTCTTGGGCGTAACACTAGAGTAGGGCTTTCACTCTCCAGAGTTCAAAACCTCTACTACTGCAGGCAGGCTGAACTAGGTCCAGCACATAAAATTAAGAAGCAAAACTGAGATACAGATTCCCAGAAGTGTGCAGTTGCAAAAAATCTAGGTATATTTGCATGCCGAGTTACCCATAATTGCACACACATGGAGAATTCAAATAGTTGTCTATGTGTGCAGTTAGTATGGTTGCATGGTAACTACGTGCATAAATTATGCACATAAATGTGTGCACCCAAAATCTGATCTTAAAAGTCTACTGGCAAAATAACGTCTGAACCTCAGTGTAACCCCTCCACCAACATCAGAGGGGTTACACTGAGGTAGAAAGTGAAAGGATAATCAAGCCCTTTGCAGAAGGTAAATTGCACCAACTGAGGCACTAATGGTGTGTCTACACTTCTGGCTTACCCTCACTCACCCATATGTAAGCACAGGAATAAATTGCCTAGGGAGCCTGTGGAATCTCCATCATTGGAGGTTTTTAAGAGCAGGTCAGACAAACTCCTGTCAAGGATGATCTAGATAATACTTAGTCCTGCTTTGAGTGCAGGGGACTGGGCTAGATGACCTCTCAAAATCCCTTCCAGTCCTATGATTCTATGTAATCTACGCCTCCTTATACAGCACCTCTGAATTTGACTATGATGCATAAGGAGATGCACAATACATACCTGTAAATGGTCTAGCTGATTCAAAGGTCTAAACTGATGTAACTTACATGCTGAAGGAGTGGAAGAAATGAAGGGAGAAGAACACTAACAAAACTAGCTCAGTCTAGCTCCGACCATACTTTTACTTATACTGATGTATACCTTCTTCAGTCTCCTTGGCATGTTACATCAACTTAGAGTCCCTTACACAAAGGTTACACCCACTTATCGACCGATAGCATTCACCTTTGAATTTGGTCTGAGTAAATATTTCCTCCATTCATGAAGTGGGAAATACCATTATATTTACAACAAACAAACAAAAGGGGGGAAATGTTCTTGTTTAAAGTTTATTATGACCATTATTTCCACTGAGTACAAGTATTGCTAACAAATACCTGTAACAGTGCCAACCCCTTTTGTATTGCCTGCAATTAGCTTATCTCCAACTGTATAAACAGGTACATGATGAGAGTATTTGGTAATAGAGGTATTATGGAGAAAATAAGGGTTGTTTTACTTTGAGTGTAGGTCTTAACAGAAAACAGATTGAATTTTATGTGGATCTACAAAGTAATAGATAGGCTAATTCTATTGTCTGCCTCTCAAATTATTTTATTAGATGGAACATATTAATTATAATGAAAGCAAACCCCTGACTCTGTTGGCTTCTAATGAAAATTCCTTTGCAGGATTATGGCAGGATGTCCCACCATTTTCTCTTTTTGATTAATTTAACTCCCTATGGTTGGTCACCAGGATAATCTAATTTCAGCCAATCAGCTTGGGAGCTGCCATTTACCTCAGAAAGGGAGAAAAAGGTATCTGCTGTCATAGCAACGAGTGGCTTTGCTCTGATCATATTTGGATCCTGCAGCATAATGAGAGACACCGGCTTGCTTTTTAGATGATTAATCTTTTCCCCTGTGAACCTATTTGAATACATTAGCAAAACAAGTATGAAAAATTTGTTTATCCCAAGACATTCATTAGAAAATTACCTGCAAAAGTAATTCTCATTAGGGCTGAGTTTGTGAATAGCAGACCATATGGTAAAAGAAAGCCGCAAGAAGCAATGAAATCTATCTCAGCTGCAACAGGTTGAAAAAGTTTATTGGGTTTAAATCTAGAAGTTTAAAATCAGTTAGGCAACAAAAGTACAAGAACAACTTTACACAAATAAAATTCCAGACAAGACAGGAGGATAGGGTAGGACAGGACAAAAACTCCAGGCCTCATCTTGCACATCCTTACTTACTGTAAGTAGTCTTTACTTCTCTGGCTAGTCCATTGAAATCAGTGGGTCAGGTTCTTATTACACCTGTTCAAATCCAGAGTTTGCCCGTTGATTTCAATGGTGCTAATCCTATGTTAGTCCAATTTCTAGACCAGTTTCTGATCTCACACCAGTGTAAATCTAGGGAAGGTTAATCAATTACTCTGACATAAATGGCATTATAAAATAAACAGGAGAGAGGCATACCTGCCACTTATATACAGAGGGCCAGTTTCAGAGTGAAGTTTAAAAGAGACTCAGATGTCCTATATCCTTTCTTCTGGCTGCTTTGGCCTTGATTCTCCTGTCATTTACCCCGGGGTAAACAATAACTTAATAGATTTACAGCTATTCCACAATTCAGGTAAATGGGGCTGTATGTGCCAAGGTGAAGTGTTCTAAAGGCTCTTGTGTAGTAGAAAGGGATGCACAAGAAGAATAATTCTGCTGCCTTTGCAAGGATTGAATACCAGATGAGATTTTGTTTGGATTCCGCCCCACTTGTGATGTTGAGGAGAATCCAGAGAAACAGTTCCCTGTTAACAAAGGACACGCCAATTCAGTGATGCCATTCTGTTCTCTTTCCCTCTATACTACAGAGGACTGAAATCGTTGACTTTAATTCTACCTTTTTAAAAGTATGTGTAGTGTCATAAAAATCCACGATGTAAGAGTCCTGAAGCTAGCTGCAGTAAGGAAGTCTTATCACTTAACCTTACAACTGCCCCACATTGTCTGGTATGCCCAAAGTTACACTAAAATGACAGAAGTATAAGAAAGGACCACTTCTTTGCAGAGTACACTCATTTGCACTCAGTGAAAACTGTTTTCGTAGAGAGGCTTCAAAACTAGCTTGCTTGTAGCAAATGCTGTAAAGTTCTACTAGCGGTTATTAATGGCTTGCACACTGGAGGAGCTTTAGAAGAGTATGATATTGAACTTGGGACTATTGTCTTGAGTAGTGAAGGTTTGCCCTTCCAGACTGTATCTCCCCTTTCTCAAAGGGATTTCTGACAAGGGTCAGACACACTAACTATGCACGTTCGGCGGGCACCCTTAAAAAGTCTCACTAATTTAAAAGACTGTATTGGTTCTAACAGAATTCCCCATTTTAAAGATAGGGAATATCTCCTTTACGGGTAGGAATTTTCAAAATCAGAGGATCTTTTTAAACTTTCCCACTGTGCTAATAGCAAATGTCTCATTTTTTCTTTGTCTAATCACAGGCAGTCACTACCACATTTTTCTTTCTTTGTTTATATTAAGAGGCTCTCAGACAGGAACGGGGGCCCATTGGAAATAAAACCTTTCCATCCTAGGACTATCAAAGTTGAGGGACACAATTCTGGACATCACCACCTGCCCAGAAATGCAGCTGGGTTTTTTGAAAGGGCTTCGATCAAGCCACACCATCTATGCGTCTTTGCAGGTTGCTCCACAGAGGTTAACTGCAGCTCAGGGCTGCAGTAGCTCATGTCCTGCAGGGGGAAAACACAGGAAGAAGATCCACTGATTTAGTGGCATTGCACCAGCTTTCATACCCACAGTCATTCAGGCCTTTAGGGAAATCTGGCAAAATATCCCTATTTTCATCAGAGGGGGAAAGGGATGGAATATAAATATGAACACAGCCCTTCAAGGCTGAAAGACAATGGAAGGCCTGATAACAAAGAAAGTATTCTCCCTAAAACGTTCACTGGGGAGACTTTCCAACCTCTCTCCTTATGATCCTACTTCTTCACAAAATTCGTTAGGGCAACAGTGTGGTGTTGTCAACTCTTTGCAATTTTATTGCATGCCTCATGGTAGTTGGTATTTTTCCACAAGCTCCACCTCCTGGAGTCATGTTTTTTTTTAAAAAAAAATCTCTTTCCTTCAAATAAAATTAAGTTTAGTCCTCATAATTTCAGAAAAAAGAGCGAAAACATGAACCAAATGTAGCCTACAGGCACAAAACCCAGAAGGCTAATAAAAATAATCCAATTTTTTCTAAAATCTCATGCTTGTTTAAAATTATGATCTCATGATTATTTTGAGGCTGACTCATGATTTCTAAGCACTTGGGATTAGAAATATTGCCAGCGGCTCTTGGAAATTGCTGGAACTGAGCACATATGATGCTGGAGGTGGTGACATTAGTCTGAAGCCATCAAGCAGATAGTGTTCCACTGATGTCATTAGGGAGTTGCAGACATTCAACAAAGCTTGAGATATCAGGTTTTTTGGTGCTTTTTTTCAGAGGAAGAATAAAAATCTTCTTTCAATTTAGTGGCAGATTTTCAAGGGCTCAGCAAACACAATCAGACCCAGATTTTCAAAAGAGCTCAGCTCCCATTTAGGCACCAAAACGAGAGATTTGCAGAAGTGCCTCACAGCACCCAGCTTATGGAATTCTTTTTGAATACCAAAAGGTAGGTGGGGGGGGGGGTCTATTGAAAAATATTGGTTTATGGCTAAGTTTTGTGTAAGGCTTCACTGTAAAACCCTTTGATTCTCCAGTGAAAGGTGCGGTACAAATTATAGACCCGCATGGTAATCAGATAAAATCTAGATCAGCGCAGTCTGATATGACCAGATGAAGCTGAAGATCATTAAAATATTCAGAAATCTGTTTTATTAAACCAAGCCCCAAGTATTTAGCATGTAAATTTTTCTTGGGCATTTGATGGAATCCTATCAGCACTTCCAACCACTGAAAGTGAAGCAATGACAGATGCAACAGCATCTCCAGGGTGACTTCAGACTTATTTTCATCCATATGAAGTATCTAATCCTTACATTTTTCATTATTTCGGCCTCCTTATAGTGTCTCAAGATATCAGCTGAAACAATCAATTGCTTTCATACCCCACCCCCCGAACTCCTCTCACTACAAGAGTCTTCAGATTTGAACGTACGTCTCTACTTAAACTCCTTGGATCCACGTTGTATATTAAATGGTAACTATGTAATTAAAAGGAACAAATTTAAAATGTGAGAACAATTGCCGCATCTCCAGCATTTAAAATGATTCCATTATTAATAATTCATGCTCAAAATCCCATATGTGAGCAGCGAAGCAGAAGAAAAGATGAAAATTAAGTCTGATCTATGACTAACCTTACATCTGTACAGAACCTGACTAAACAGAGTTACATCATGTTGTCTACAACATTTAACCAAGTACAGTAGGAAACTGTCAATCATCAATTACTGTCATAATATCAATTTGGAGTTAGGCTAAAAGCTTGATTAATATGATTAATGTGATAGAAAAAAAAGCTATACTAACACTCTTACTCACATGTTTCGATCCACCCACTAATGCCAGGTGGATCGAAACATATGAGTAAGAGATTTAAAAGGTTTTAACTAGAGATGGGCTAAAACTGGAACTGCTTTAAAAAAAAATGGGGAGGGGCAGGATCCAAACTAACCTCTACGGTTTTGATCCCAGTTTGGATCCAAAAGGGGCCCATTTACTTTTCTGGGTTTTAATGTAGCAGAAATTTCATTAGAACAATCATTCTCATGAGATTTTAACCCAAGAGAAGAGAAATCTCATGAGAACAGCTGGCCTCATGTGATTTACATCACCACTCAGCATATGGTAAATCTCATTAGAATAGCTGTTCTCATGAAATTGCTTCACTTTGGGCCCAATACTCAGGAGATCAGCTCATGAGATTTAAGCACTGTTGAATCCAGACCCTAGCATTGATTCAGTCTTTGAATTCAAACCCTAGCTAAACCTAACCTCGATTCAAGTACGACCTCCTTCTTGATGCTGGGGTTTATTTTTAAAAAATGCTTTCCTTTTTTTTTTTTTTGCACCAGCAACTAACTACAGCAGCACCTTTGAGGACGCGATTAGCCGCAAGTTCCAATGATAGCAGCTAAAGATTTAACTATCTGGCTGAGTCAGCAAATGTTCACGCTGAATTTCACACAAAAGTCAGTGCAGTTGTATCTGTTTATAGAAGAGCCAGGTCTGGGTCAGAGAGTGGAGTAGAAGGTTGGGGTGGGTGAAAAGGGTGGAGTAGGTCATGCATGAAAATCTTCTGCCCTCAGAGAATCCATTTAGGATGTTATCGTCTTGCAGTATTTGGCTGTCAAGAGAGAGATGTTATTCAGGGGAACTTCTCTTCACTCTAGAAGGCCTCCTGACCAACCATAAATATTTATATATCCAGGTGGGTTTTTTTAGGTACATGCTGTGCTGTAGCTGTCATCAAGGGGTCCTGCTGTCTGTTAAAACAGCCCCACATATTTTAATGAAGGCCAAGGCAAGTGCTGAAATGCATTCATGTTTTTGCCATGAAAGCATTAAGCTGATTTACTTGCATTCAAGGTGCAATATGAAGTTAACTTTATTCTAGGCAGTTGTAAATTTGACAGAGAAATGTCATAAATGGTACAGCAGTGATTTATTTGTTCATAGTGATAATCAGAGGCACATTCCGTGTGTGGGGGGGGAAGGAGGCTGGGGGTGAGAGGGGCAGGGTTGATCACTTGAGATTATTGAGGCTCAAACCCCTCCCACCCTCACCCCCGCAATATTTCCCACTACATTTCTGAAGTTCTCCATTTTAGTCCATTTATCCACAACATATAAAGGTCAGCCCTACTGCTGAAGTAATTCACATGGTTTTCCAGATCTCATCCATGCTGATGAGTTAAGGTGATTTAAAGTGCCTATAGCATTTCTGCTACTTTCAGTGTGGTACACAGATAAATTTAGTCTAATTCAGTCCCTAGTGTGGTGATAATTTAAGCCAAATAAAAAGAAATCAGTAGGTAAATTATTCCCACAATGGAACAGTGAAGAGGACAAGGCAGTAGCTTGTAGCAAATGCCAGGTCTCTCTGTACATTTTCAATGAGTAAGTGAGTGCCAACCACAGCTGGCCATCATCACTGAAGAAGTGTCAGAGCAGGAAAAGAACCTGAAGACATCCTGAAAACTCCACAGTCCTGATGTTTTTGATCTTACAAAAAGCCACATAAATGAGCTGCCATTTGGGTTCCTACGGCTCTGAAAAAAATCAAGCGTGTGGAGATCAAATATGGCCGCATTGTTTTCAAATATTTCTGAAAGCACAGGCCATCACGTCAAGTGTCTCTAGCTCTTAGTATTATAGGATACATGTTTTACATTTTCCAATTAGGCTGAGTCCACAAACTTGCAAGCCAGATAAGAGAGATTAGACCAAGATTTTCACATTTGTGACACAGGCAGTGATATGTTTAATGATCTTATATTTGTCGGATCATAGACTGCTTAAAAAGTATGGGCCAGATCCTCAGTTGCTATGAATTGGTGCTGTTCCACTGACTTCAATGGAGCTATGCAGATGCAAACCCATTTGAGGTCTGGCCCATGTGTAGGTAGGTATTATCTTTGGAATCTGGGCCTGCTGATCTGAAGAGGCACAATGCAGATAGATTCTCCTTTTTCTAAATAACTTAACTGAGGTGCTTGGAGAAGATGATGTAGGATAAGAAGCTCCTCATGGGAAGGAGGACAGGAACGGTCTGTTCAAGGAAGGGAGACTCTGTTTGAGATGGGTCTAAAAAGTTGAATACATCCAGGTTGGGAGGAGGAGTCTGTGCTAAAGATGGGTGATAGATATTTAGGGTCCCCAGGGTTTGGCAGACCTAGGCCCCCTGTGATGTTAAAACACTCCCAAAAAGAGATCACTTTATCCGCCGCTAAAATGCAGCTTCTTTCACCGAGACTGTATGGTCCAACTTCCCTCATCAATACAATTTAACTTGCGTGAGCTGATTTGCCCCAGAATGGCCTGTTCATCACTGATCGCGGCCTGGACATTTGCAACCCCTCTTAAAATTCTCCTGTTCTCACACACTCAGAGAACCACTTTCATTTCTGATTAGCTTTACTAGGCCCTGCTCCCTTCTTCCGTACTCCCTCTCCTCCATACTGTTTCATAAAACCTGTTGATTAATTGATTCCAGCCCTTCTCTTTTAACTTGCTTTTGCTAGACAGGTGCACATTTGCTGCACTACTTGGTCTGTTTAATGGCTCTGTTAGGGGCTTGAAGCTGCAAAGCACTGAATTGCAAGGTTCTGAGGAACCTCAGTACTTACCGAAAGCAATGATTTAGGGCTCTCTACTGCACAGGAAATGTACAGTGCCCGAGGCAACAGCCACTTTCCCTGTTCAGATCATAAATGTCTGTCCTGTCTAACTGAATATTTAGTATTATTTTACTAGGTGACACTATATGAGCTGCATTCAATAGTGGTTTTCTGGATCATTACATCCACTTAGTCTATAGACTCTAATCACAAAACTAGGGACAGGCAAAACCCTAAAAATCAGAAGGACTATATAGAGTGGACACTGTCCAGGGTTAAGTCATCTTACCTGCCTAATTTCAAGACCGCTTGAACACAACTGGACTCATACATGTATGTGCTGGGGTTTCCTTTGGGAGAGACTGAACTGAGGGAGGAAGGGCGAGGAGTAAAAATGGAGTGAAGAGGAAAAATCCCATTACAATATAGAATGAAATGCAGTGTGAGAGGGGGCAGATTGACTCACAAATACAAATAGACTTAAAATCCTAATTAAGAGTCAGGATGGGGGTAAGGGAAATCCAAAAAAGAAAACAGATCCAGTATGAAAAGGCTGCAGCCCACCCATTTGTGCCAGCCTGCACATTCTCTCTCTCTTCTGTAGCACAGGCTGACTGCAAAACTTGTTTTTCCATCTTAACTTTCTTTCGGAGCCCACTCCAGAAAACCCCCCTGATGAGGACCCCTGGAGCAGTTCCCGGGAAGATAGTCGCAGGTGGCGTGGCTGCATTGGAGCCACTTTATAAGGGAGAGAAGAGAGCCCAAAAAGCCAGTACAGAAGCACATATTCCCCATGCAGGTGCTTCTGGTCTCTAGTGGCTTTTGGGGGATCTGACACTCCGCACCTTGTTTCTACGTAGAGGTTAACCCCACTTCCCTGAAGAAAGACTTCAGAGGAAACTGCAAGGGAAACTTCGGGGGGGGGGGGGTTCCCTCTCCCCCCAGGCTGCTTCCTGCTGTTTTTCCTGTGAGAAGTTATCCAAACTGTACATCTCTACACTAAAATGAACAAACTATAAAACATTTCCCGATGACCAAACAGAAACATTCAAAATAGGGAAAGCAAGATCATAGGTACATTAAATTCCAAGGCCAGATTAGACCATTCTGACCATCTAGTCTGACCTCCTGCATTAAACAGGCCACACAGTTCCACCCTGGGGTGCCTGCATCTGGCCTAACAACTTGTGGTTGAACTAGATTGTATCTTTTAGGGAAAAAAAAAGACACACTATCTTGTCTGAAAGGCTTTAAGTGATGGAGAAGTAATCAGATCCCTTTGCAAAAATTAAAAAGGGTTCCCCAAATGCTTCCTGTGTTGCATGTAGGTGAAATAATATTTTCAGTAAAATTAACCATTAACTGTGGTGATACATGATTGAAGCAGCAGGAGAGTCCACATGAAAGCTGAAATCCTAAAGTGTGAAAAATCCTAGATAACGCTTTGGAGTACAACTAAATCTGGAAACATGAAGGCCAATAAAACGAAAACACCTTGAATCAAGGATTTATATTCCCATGAAATAAAGCAGCTTCAAAAGGGCAATAGGAACAAGAAAAAAATTTTATATCACGAAAGAGAAGTTATGTCGACAGCAACAACTCTTCATCTTTTTGTTCTCTTGGTGGGTGCACTAAACACTGTACCCTAATGATGAGCAAAGATCCTCTACAAGCATGTAACCGTGTTTCTGTCAAATGCCTAATGCCCAGGTCGATAACTAATATTTGTGTGTTTAAATTTGCCTTGTTCTGAAGCAATCTCCTAATCTAGCTCTCAATGTGATATCAAATACATCGCTGCTGGATCTAATTCTCTTCTCTTTGATAGGATATCATTTTACCTCATGCTAAGGGGGGGTTGCACTCAGTTTTCTTTCAGAGAAAATTACTCCCAACCAAGGATCAGCACTCTCATGGCCTGACTGTGAAAACTTCAGCTGTGAAGCTGACAAGGAAGGAGTCTGTGTTGGGATTAAGAGAAAGTATTCACAGAGAGAGATTAATTTTTTTAAAAGTTGTACCTGTTTGAAATTGCTAGCAGGATGGAGAAGCCTGATTCTCCTCTTGCTTACATCAGTCTAAGTCAGCTGTTCTCTAAGAGGCTCTCAACTTCGGAACATCTCGGCCTGGGTCTGCAATAGCTCACTTCTGTCGTCTTTCCACTCTGTACTACAAGGAACAATGATTTAGCCAGGCTTCTGGCAAGTTTCTGGGGTGACAATAAGACCTAGCCTTTGTGGGTGAGCTGGCACATTATTTGGATTTGATTTTATCTCTGGTTGGGGAGGCTGCTGATTTTATCATTTCATTTATGGGAAGAGCATCCCCGGCCCAGGAAGGACTAATATCTTAACCAAGTCTCTTTCAGGCTCTTCCCAGAGGACTGGGTTATTAATTCAAACACTAAACTCACAAAGCAACACAAAACAAAGCTATTCCCCTGAGCAGCATGGGCTCTTCTCCATGTCTCTCTTTGCTCCTGGGCCAACCACAAGAGTCCAGCTGCTTTCCACCACCCCATCTCAACTGAGCCCTTTCAACACTTTATAGGGATCACTTACTCTTCTGAGCTGGGTCTCATAATCAGGGCTGGCTGGTCCCACGCATCCTGGTTCTTAAAGGGTCAGGTGACCTTGTTACAGGCATCTAGAGCCAGGCACTGTTTGTTTTTTTAAAGATATATGCTACAAATTTAAAGAGAATATGATTAACTTAAAGTGCCTCATAAGAGCATCAACAATACAAGATTTTGCACGCATTGATACACCATTGCCAA
Source organism: Dermatemys mawii (assembly GCA_007922305.1). Classification (NCBI taxonomy): domain Eukaryota; kingdom Metazoa; phylum Chordata; order Testudines; family Dermatemydidae; genus Dermatemys; species Dermatemys mawii. The sequence continues at coordinate 8,040,695 of ML677401.1, read as the reverse complement.
ACCATCCCAAGTAAGACACATTGCGAACAGCACCGCAGACAATGCTCAGAGGGAGGTTAGGGAAACCACTTTAGTGGCATGTGGAGAAAAGGAGGCCGCTTCCACCCCATGGATAGCTTCTGAGTGGCTTCCTGGGCAACCAGCCAATAGCCAGCCAATCCCAGCACCCAGGAGAAAGCACCAGAGCTAAGTCAAAGCTACACAACTCCTTCCTAGATGTGTGCGTGATGGCTGGCTGGCTGCACGGCACTCTCAGTTATCTGCTTCCCATCACTCACTCTCCGACCCTCTGTGGATTACAACCACTTCAGTACAGAACTCTCCCCGCCCCTACCCTGTGTGGGTAACAGTCTCAGTAATGGTGACTCCTCCCCAGCCCCTCTGCCTTTTTCACTAAGTTGTTGTAAAGTGAGATTTCCCTTGAGTTGCTTTATGCGCACTGCTCTAGGGAAAGGGCAGTTCAATGATATCCTCAGGAAGGAAGATTTTTTTCCCTCCCCTAATCTTGATTGACATCGGATATGTTTCAGATCATAAAGAATGAGTGAAACCTACGAGGCCATGAGCCTCGGGGCTAGATTTATGAGGAGAAAGAGAGTTCTGTGATCTTTTCCCATGTCTGTTGTTGTTACGGGCGCAATATACAGCTTGTATTTTCAAGTTGGAGACACTTTTTTGCTCGTTAACCTTTCTGAATCTTGTGTACCCTTCGGCACAGGAGGTCATGCTATATGTAAGCAAGGTTAAGGACTTCATGTAAAATATCCTATGGACTAACAATTTGTGCTCTACACTGGATGGGATTGCAGTTATACGGACAGATGCTCAGATGGTATAAATTGACTTGGGGATTTTCTACATACCTGGCAAGCCAGAGTGTGAATCTACAGTGCAGCAGTTTGCCTCACCGTAACATTGCACATGGACCTTGCTATGGTGCACTGGAAGTCCCAGAGTGCGGCGTGGTGTACAGTGACATGAAAACGTAGCATGCCAAACCATGCTTTGGGACTGTTTGTGTACTGCAGCAGGGGCCACATGGGACACTACGATGCAGCATTCTGGTGTGCTATAGAGTCACACCCTGGCTCGACTAAGCTGCCATGTAGAAAACAATCCCGTTGCGTCAGGCATCTCAGTTGAGGGAAGCCAGGTTGCAGCAGCTAAAGATTCACTCCAGTGTTTTTAGAGTTACATACTACCAGTACAAAAACTAGTTGCAGTCCCATGACGTAAACCTCTCACTGCTGGTTCTTGCCCACTATGCTCACACATCCTGTCCCAGTGACATCAACGGGACTGCTTGCATGAGCAAGACAAAACAGGCATTGAAACATCGTTAAAGATTAAATCTGATTTCTATGGGAATTCTCAGCAACAGTCCTGGAAAGAAACTCTTTCCTAACTTGGCTGAGGGAGTTTTGCAGCTTCATGCCATGCAGGCAAGCAGTATAGATACAGAACTCTCCTTTTCCCATCTCCATTGTGTCCAGTGACTGTAGTGGTATAAAGACCCAAACGAACCCCTCTAATAGTCAATGGAAAGGCTCCCGTTGATGTCCAGGGAGCAATTAAATTGGGCCCAAATGGAACAAACACTGAGAATGCAACCGCCTGTGCTCATTAGCGGTCCAACACACAGAGATGTTGAACACCATCAGTTCCCACTGAAATCTAAGTTATCACAAAATCCAGTTTAATCCTTTCCCCAGTTAAACAAGAATCGTCTCAATTAAAACAATAAAAGAAATTCACACAAACCAAAATAAAACCCATTTCTTGAGTTTCACCTGATTTTCTTAAAAATTCTAAGGCCCATGTTTATATTGGATAAATGGTTCCCAGATAAAAGAAATATGATAAACTAACTCAAAATGTGCTGCTTCAACAATTGTTCTTACAAGTAAGCTCATTGACTGGAATATTTGCAGAAAGGCAACACAAAAGGAGTGGGAATATAGTTGTGCTTTGGTTTTGAGGCCTTCACCCAGCTGTAGCAGAACTGCGTTACTTTGGGTATGAACAGGCTTTGTTGGCAGGAACGATGCATTTGTAAATAAAAGTAAATTTGGATCTCTCTCAAGACTGTGACTGTTGTCCATTCATTTTCTGTCCACTTCAAGTCCTGTGTATCTGGACCATTTAGAGACATGGACTGAACATGAGAATGGACCTTTGTGATCATCTAGTCTGACCCTCCTGCATGACACAAGCCACAGAACTTCATCCAGGCATTCCTGCATTAAGCGCTGTAACTTGAATTTGAACCAGAGCAAATCTTTTAGGAAGACTCTTGAATCAAAGACTCCTTATTCAAAGACCACTGAAGGCAGGAAGAGTCTCTCCATTAACTTTAATGAGCTTTGGATCAGGCTCCAAGGAGAGAAGAATTTACCATGTTCTTTGGTAATCTATTCCAATGGTTAATTACTCCCACTGTTCAAAAACTGCATCTCATTGTAAAGTATGAATTTTTCCAATGTCCACATCCAGCCATTCGGTTGTGTTATGATAATCTCTCCTAAATTATAAAACCTCCAGGATCAGAGATATTCTCCTGGTGTAGGTACTAACAGACTATGAGCATGTTGCCTCTCACCCTTCTCTTCAAAATGCTAACCAGAGTCATTACTAGGGATGGAAGAACTTGCTCTGCTGAATTTTGAACCCCCAGCAGTGAAGACACACAAGCCATGCTGAGTAAGTCCACACAGAACCTTGGGCACCTGCTCACGTAGCTAGCTCATGCCAGGGCCCGTGCCACTGTGTCTTCTCTGCTACTTTTAGCTGTGCTAGCTAGATTAAAGCTGGCACGGATATGCCTCCCCGAGCTGCAATCCCCCTTTACTTGTCACCTGGACATACATTCCCTTAAAAATAACGGGCTCTAGATTTATAACAGAAGCGTGAAGCCATTTATGTATGAGTTTCCCTGCCTACTGCATGTTTTGTTTTAATTCACCTCAATAATTCGAAAGCAGAGAAAAAATTACTTCCAAACAAGGATATTTATTGTTTGCAGAGCACAGGCCCCCACTTAGACATTTGGAAGGGTTTGAAATAGGGTGACCAGACAGCAAATGTGAAAAATCAGGACAAGGGATGGGGAATAATAGGAGCCTATATAAGAAAAAGACCCAAAAATCAGGGCGGTCCTTATAAAATCGGGACATTGGGTCACCCTAGTTTGAAATTAAGGGAAAAGCAAATGTTTAAAAATCAGGAGGGGGGTGGGAAATCTCTCCCCAACCTTCAAAAATGTTCCATGAAACCTGAAGTAAAAAAAAAAGCAGAAGCATGAAAGCGGAAGTAAACAAACCGCTACTAGAAAACCCAAAACAACAGCATATTTTTCCCATCTCGATGCCCGCTCCTGCTCTCAGTGAAGGCTCTGGGGATGAAGTCATGGCCTACCTGTGAAGTAAATGAAAAAATTCCCATTGACTATAGTGGGGCCAGGATTCTACACTTGGAGTTAAGTCAACAGAAGTCAGATCTAGGAGGTACTCCTCATCCTGTTAAAGTCAATTAAGTTTTGTCATTGATTTCAATGATTGCTCCAGCAAGCCCCTAGTTTTAACACTTTCATTGTTACTTTCCATGCTGTACCAGGCTTGCGAACAAGGATTTTCCTGTTAGAGCCCAGGCATAACGAATTGAACAGATTTTTAAAGAGCAAAGTAGCCTGTTTAAAATAAAATCCCCTCCCAGTCTCTACGAAAACTGCAACAGTACACCGGGCAAGGGGTATGCTAAATTACACATACTACCATTTGCAAAGTGCTTGGAGAGCCTTCAGTGGAAGGCTCTTTACTGCACCATTTTTATCTGCTTCACTAAGCAGACTGCATGGTAAGACATTTAACTGCATGGTAAGATCATTTTAACTGAGCTGTCTGAGAACCTAACATTAGCCTTCTTAAACAAGTTTCATTTTATACTTCTACAGGAAAAGCCTTTTAGGACAGAGGTTCATGAATTGTTCCAGTCAGTCAGTCAGTGCACCCAGGTGACCACTTACTGTATTCACAGTATCTGTTTCCTTATTATTCATTTTGGATATCTAAGTGCCTGAACTTCTAAACTTCTACGTTCAACAGCTTTAAAAGGGACCAGTGCTTGCATTGCTAGTATCGTTTCCCCCAACCCATCCCCCAACTGCAAGCTGCATCATGCCAGAACTTGGAGATCCTTTTAGATATCAAAACTTTCCAAGTTACTAAAGTTACTAAAATAAACACCACCAAAGAACAGGATGGCGCACACACCATTAGGACACCTATGTTACTGGCATCAGCACATCTCACAAAAATTTAAGCTGGGACAAAATAGGCACAGTTTCAAAAATACCAAATATATTCCATCTATTTCCCCCATCTTTGAACAACAGCTGACCGAGCTATAGTCACAAGTCCAGGATGGCACAGTGGAGCAGAGTGAAAATAAATATTCACAGCAACTTCAGAATCTACTCAAACTTAACCTTAAAGGCTTGGTGACTGAGAATTTCAGGTCAAAGCTTCTAACGTGCATCAAAAAGGGACAGATTGTTCATGCAGCTGGGGAACCTAATGTCAGCAGCCAGCCTCCCCACTGCACCCGACATGTACCAAAGCCCTTGTGTCTTCCTTTAGGGTACATCTATACTACCCGTCAGATTGGCGGGTAGTGTTAGATAAATTGATCCCTGATACATCGCGTCTTGTCTAGACACAGTATATCAATCCCCGAATCGACGCCTGAACTCCACCTCGGCAGGAGGAGTACGTGGAGTCGATGGGGGGAGGAGGGGGCGCTGTGGTCATGAGGACAGCCAGGTTAAGACTAACTAAGATACTTTGACTTCAGCTATGCAAATACCGTAGCTGAAGTTGTGTTTCTTAGTTCAAAACCCACGCACCCCCAGTGTAGCCCAGGCCTTAGATACCTTTAGGGAGGATTTCTGCTGGTCACTTATGAGCTTTGCACTGACCATTTCCCAGCCATCTGCTCCCAAAGGCTCATGAAGTCACTCTCTTTGTCGGGCATTACTGTTGGTGCCAGTTGTACAAATAAAGGGGGTGCCCGCCTTTGAAGACTTGCCGAGTTCATCCAAAACTAGTTGGTCTGATACAGAAGGCTGTTTAGATGACTGATTCTAAGCAGAACCTTTAAGTCATGGAGCTTTCATTATCTTTATTATTGATTCATGTGTGTCAACTATGTACAGGATAAATGTCCTGCCGGGCTCAGATTGCTGGATTGTATTCTAAAACACAAAAAAGGTAACTGTGAATTGTTGGTTTACTCAATGAGAATTTCTGAGAAGGCGGTAATCTATGAGAATGATTTCACAATTTGTGATAACGATCATGAGTCATTCAATGATTTTGCCTGATTTGCAATGAATATTATGCTACAGTATATGTAGTACTGATATCAGAGTATTTTTGGATAGTGTAATATTTCACTACTGAAGAAAACTGGTGAATTTCATATCTGAGTAATCTATCAAGGTATTTCTAATGCATCTAGCACTGTAGCTGAATATACATTATGTATACTAAAAAATTACACTGTAATTTTCTGTATGCAGTGTTGCTGTAAGCGTCTTGGTCCCAGAGTATCAATGCATATGTAACTTATTTCAAGGATTTGAACACTTTGGCTATAAAAGGATTTTTTCCTCAAGGGAAAGCTGTAAAAAAATTATGAATGGAAAGGTTTTTGCAACAAATAGTGTAAGGCCAATAACCAGCTGTTTTCCTGTTGAGAATTAAACAGCAAGGAACTACTGTATTTAACAATTTAAGGGCTAGACTCGGAGTACACATTCAAGGTACTGAGCTCCAACAGTAAATGATGAGCACTTACAAGACTGGGATCGTGTCATTCATAATTTTTTTAGTATCTATTCCTACATAATTTGTATACAACTAACTAGTTTCCTTAATAATGGTGCTATATCAGATAACAATGAGAGTTAGGATTTCAGTGTATATCAGTCATTAAAGATATACAGAAATTTTCACAAGAACAGAAACTGTAGCTACAATGTACGAAGTCACGCTGCTTATCTAAATTCCCTCTGTAATTCTAAATGGTGTTGCTGTTTACCTGGCCTCTAATGGTAAATACCTGTTATGGATTCTTGCCGGTGTAGAACAGCTACCATGTTTCACCCCAGAGTAATCAGGCTGCATGCCCTACTGGACAGAACAGTGGTCAGGACTCCGGAGATAATCGGTTCTTTTCCCAGCTCTGCCACTGGATGACCTTAAGCAAGTCTCAGTTTCCCCATTTGTAAAATGTGGGTAATGATGTCAACCTCCTTTCTAAAATGCTTTGAAATTTACAGCTGAAAAGTGCTACACATGAGCCAAGTATTGTTACTGTAGTTGCATTTTAGTGGTGGACTGAAGTCTTACACATACACACAGTCTGAGAAACACCTTGGGATCCTTAGGATGAAAGACACACAGAGGTTATTCCATTTTAATTAACTTCGGTCACAATATTTGTAACTTTTTAATCTTCCTCCTCATTTTCTGAGAAATACCAAGTGCAGACATGGGGGCATGGAAATGTCCCCTTACAACATAAAAATTCTATATCCTAAAGAGCTAAGTAGGTAAAAATTATTCTCTGGGTATCTGTATATATACATTGTTTTTTTCCTGAAGGAAAGGGGAATCGTACAAACAAACATAGCCCGAGCCAGCTAACAGAGAAATATCACTACGCAGGATACATAATATTTCTATTTCACCTAGGAAACTCTATGGGCTATCATGTTGGCTCCATAAAACACTTAATTATGGATATATAATATCAAATCATTATCTCCCAGCCTATGTAAACTAACTAGCATGTATGTAGAGATACAAGGCAGGTGAGGTAATATCTTTTGTTGGATCAACTTCTGTTGATGAAAGAAACAGGCTTTTGAGCTACACAGAGCTCTTCAGGTCTAAGCTTTTGTATATGTATATATACCATTGCCCTCTACTGGGTGGAATCCACACTATGCAACCATGTGTCATAGGCCCTCTACTAGAAGGGATTCTCCTTTAGCTAAGTGCCTTTATTTTTGGAACAGGAGGATCTGAATTCTATCCCTCTTGCTACCATAAAATTCCATGGGTGAGATTTTGACCCTAACAAAGTTAATGCGATTTTTGCCACTGGACTTCAATGAGGGCCAGGATCTCACCCCAGAAGTCTATAGTGTGCAGCAATGTGACAATCAAAGTTCTAGATGTCAATGCTTCTATTATAACACTAAAACTAAATCCTTAACCCCTTTGCCTTTTATATTCTATTAGTGTTATTTTTAAGTACTTGGGTTATGTTGCATTTATCTTTTTCTTTGCCTCACAAGCTGTAAAGACAATCAAACTAGTATTCTCATATAAAGAATGGATTCTAACTCTTTGTTGTACAATTTCAACTTCTCTATTTACCAACATATCTGAGCTGGGTTTTCGTGTGTGTAGTTTTTGCGTTAGCAAGTGAACGTTCGGAGAGTTTAACAATTTTGCACAATGCAATTATGTGTCTATAGAAAGACATCATCAAAATAAAATTAGTATCTTAAATCCTACTATTGCAATAACACTGTTTTAAAATTTCTGCTGGTCACTGCTAATTGTAGGGCTGGCATTGAACATGAAGGGCCTTTCTTCACCCTTGTATTTGTGGATTGGTGTTGAAATGAATGGAGTGGCACTGTTGTAAAATTACTATTTGTGAATTAGGTCCCTAAGGAGTCTGAAAAGCAGTAAATAGGAAAAAGCTATGCACCTTCACAGGTAGGAGGTTAGATTACAGGTCTACAATCAAGTGAATTATGTAAAAAACAGTCAAGTTCATGATGAAATAATAGCTGAAAAAAAAAAAACCCCCAGGAACTCATCTTCCAGATTTTTGTCGTCACTAAGGCCCTGCTCAATTTTATGAATTTGCAAACTAAAATTTTAAGAAAATTTAATATCTCGTTCTGGGATTATTTGTGGGGAGATTTCTTTGAAACTGAAGTGGAGTTTCCTAAAACACACACACACACACACACACAGGTGTGAGGAGCCCAGTCACTTCAGGATTAGCTGTTCCTCAGACAACTCTGTAATGATCTGAAATCTGAAGCGCCATTTGAACTTTTCTACTAATTCAGTAATTACTGCTGTGTTTGAAATTGGCCCCTTTCCTGCAATTACTCAACATGCACTTTCAGTCAAAGAGGTTAACACCTGAATTTAGATTCTAATTAACACCTAAGGTAGACTTTTTGTTTAAAGCTTAATAAAATGGGAACTTTTCCCAGCATAAGATTTCACTAGCTTACACAGGTAAACACACGTTACACCCATCATTCTTTTTCTGGTTGTCTTGAAAAGCCACAGTGGGCAGTGGGCAAAGATCAACGTATCACAATTTAAGGGGCTAATTAACATGAGAGCCAGATTTTCAAAGGCACTCAGGTTGCTTCCATTTGTGCATGCAAACACTTGTGCGCACATTTTACTTTCACCTATGACCAAGATAAATGGTGTTTCTGTGTAAATTCCAGTGCTTATGCATGGAGATTATTCATAAAAATTTGTGCATGGAACGTTGTGCGCATACAAAAATGAAGGCCGCTGTTTTGAAAATCTGGCCCCAAATATAAAGAGCCTAATTAGTCTTAACACTGAACAAATACAATACAAATATCACATTGTTTTTAACCACTTATTTTAGAAGTGGTCCTGGAAGAGATGGATGGGGAGCAGAGTGCAGCTGAAGCAGTCAAGGTTGTCTGATAAATAATACGTATCATGTATCTGTATAAATTATCACTGGAATATGACCACTACCTATGGTGTGACTGTGCCATATACGCACATCTAAGGAAAAGAAAGAGAGCAAAAAATTATAGAGACAAACCCTGGGACCCAAGTCCTTCCCCACAGGATGCCAGGAATCCCAATTGTAGTAAATTACCCTCAAAGTCTTCATGCAGGCAAACTGTCATTGAAGTCAAGTGCTGCTTTCAGTGTTCTTGCAGTTGTGCTGGCCCCAGGATATTAGAAACGCAAGATGGGTGAGATAATATCTTTTATTGGACCAGCTTCTGTAGGTGAACCAGATCAGTTTTCACGCTACAATGGGAAGTCAATGGGAGTTTTGCCTGAGTAAGAATGGAGTTAAAACCTAAAGGAGGACTTCAAGATTTGGCCCTATGTTAATGACATAGTGCTGTTTCATGATCGTGCATTTGAGAAGACGTGATTATGATATGTGCGTTTTCCAAAATAATAATACAAAAAGTATCACGTCTCCTCTTTTTATGTTCCTTTTAAAGGTACATTACATTAAAGAAACAGTGGTATGTCTGGAGCCTAGTAACATCTAAAGGAGATTTATGGGATGTTAGATGGAGATGGCTCTGAGTTACAACAAAGAATTCTTTCCTGGGTGTCTGGCTGGTGAGTTTTGCCCACATGCTCAGGGTTTAGCTGATTGTTATATTTGGGGTCGGGAAGGAATTTTCCTCCAGGGCAGATTGGCAAAGGCCCTGGGGACTTTTCGCCTTCCTCTGCAGCATGGGGCACGGGTCACTTACTGGAGGATTCTCTGCACCTTGAAGTCTTTAAACGCCAGTTTGAGGACTTCAATAGCTCAGCCATAGGTGAGATGTTTATTGCAGGAGCTGGTGGGTGAGATTCTGTGGCCTGTGTTGTGCAGGAGGTCAGACTAGATCCCTCCTGACCTTAAAGTCTATGAGAGTCTAGGAGTATACAGTCAGTTCATATGGGCCAGATTTCCCAGAGCTCAGCATGTCGGGTGCCAAGTTCTTTTTAAAAGCTGGCCTGTATTTAGGAGCCTCAAATAGGGACTAAGCTGCTCTTTTGAAAGTCTGGTCCCAGCTAGGATTGCCAATACTTCAGGACTGGCCTGCAGTCTCCCGGAATCAGCACTGATCTCTAGTGAAAGCAATCCAGGAGATTTGAATAGGCTATTTTAAGAAAAATGACATTACATCATGTTGGGAAAAAAAATATCCCAGAATAGCTTCAGTCCGAGTTGGCAACCCTAGTCCCAGCTGAGTACTAGAAAATCTGGCAGGAGAGCTAAGCCAAATTTGTTCAACAATAATAATTAAAAAAAAATTCAGGGTCCAACACTATTGGCTAAATTCAGGTTGCAAGTTTTGGTTGGAGAACAAGAGTAGAAATGTTTTGTTTGGACCATTTGAAAATGTGCAATCGCTTTCATTTCAAACCCCTTCCTTTCAACTCGCTGATTCAAAACAGCATATTGATTTCAAACTTGACCATTTTAAACACATACACATACATACACACACACAGAGAGAGAGAGAGAGAGAGCAAACACCCCAAAAGGCCAAAAATGAACCAAAAAATTGTTTAAAGTTGACTCGGCAAATTTCAATTCATTACACATAAATTGTTTTTAAGTTTTTTTTATACGATTAAAAACAATTTCAATTCAAATCAAACCAGATATTCCCCCCCCCCCAGATTTCTTGATTCAGCCCTCGAGCCAAAAGAAATCCATGGATCACTCTGTTCGTGTCCATACTGGTTTGAGATGTATAGCATAATGTGAGAAAGAACAGTTCACAGCGTATGATGATCATGTCTTTGTCTTTTTCCAAAGCCCATATCAAGTATCTTAAGATAAATAAAATACAGTTAGCCTATATACCAGCACCAAAAGTGTACAATATGAATCTAAAGAAAAATGGAGACATTACAGTGTAATTTACCCTTTTGACCACAGAGCAAACCACAGCACAATGTCACTTTATACTCACTGTTTACCGCAAGTATTTAGACAAAAATCTTATCATGTTATAAAAATATTTTCATTTTTAACCTAGTAATTGAGATACCGCCTTGCAGATAAATTAGATCAAGGCCAGACTCATGACTGCTGCTTGCACAGGTGGAGAGGAAAAGACAAAAAAAATCTTCCGCCTTTTTGTCCCGCATAAGTCTTAACTGCACTCAGCAAAGTCCAGGGCTAGCTCCCTCTGTAGGTATTCTACACCACAGCGGCACTTGTCAATGATTGAGCTAAGTCACTAAAAACAGCAGTGTGTAGTCAAGGGAGCACAGGCTAACTACCCAAGTAAAATCTTCCCAGGACCTTACGTACACAGTCAGGCAGCTAGCCTGCACTGCTATTTTTAAATGAGCTAGCTTGATCAAAGCTAGCTCAGTTAGGTCCTGATTGCAGTGTAGACAGACCCTAGGCATCCCCAGTTTTGCACATCCTACCAAAGGAGGCAGCAACAACAAAAATGGGGGAGTGGGGTATGAAAAAGTCAGTATTGGACCTGCCTCTCTTCTACAGAGCAAACTGTGTGCCCTGCTGTGGGGGAAGGGATGACGATCCCGCCCCAAACTTCTCCTGAGGTGGGCTGGTTTTGTGCTGCCTCCCACTCAATGTGTTCCTCAGGCTACCTCTGCTCTACGAGCTAAGGGTGTGATTCCCCTGCTTGTGCACACGCACTTGCACGAGCTTTCATTGAGCTAGCACAAGTATATATAGCAGCATTGCTATAGTACCATGGGTAGCATCAGCAGAAGCACGGCTTAGCCGTGCTGAGTCCCTACCCGCCAGTTTCAATGGGAGCTAGTGTGGACGTGAGCAGGGGGATCATGCCCCTAGTTCACAGTGTAGATGTAGTCTTAAAGGCAAAATTTAATTCTTTTGTAATATAAGGAGTGGTCTCCAAGGCTTAGAAGGACTCCAGCTTCTAATCTGGTATCCTGATCTGTATGGGCCTGATGCTCAGTTACCCTCTCTCTTGTAAAAAGAACAAGGAGTACTTGTGGCACCTTAAAGACCAATAAATTTACTTGGGCATAAGCTTTCGTGGGCTAAAACCCACTTCATCAGAGGTATCTTGTGTAGTCATTTACAGCTGTGCCAAGTGGGTGTACACTGCTACCAAATCAGAAGGAGGAGAAGAACTGATTGACAGCTTGCTGGTTGTAGGCAGCAGAAAAGAAGGAGACCGCTCCAGACAGCTAATGTAGTGGCAGCAGAGGATGGAATTTAAACTCACTTTGGTACTAATTGTCAGGAAAGGATGAGATCAGTTTATGAACTAAGAGTTCTGTGCAGTCAAAGCCACAAGCCTGAGTTGTTGCCACAAAGTAGCTGAAAGGCTTTTCTTTTGACAAGATTAAACTTCAAAGAATCGCAGAAGAAGATACACAAGAAGTGGCGTGTGCTTTCACTTGATAATGTTTGATCCCCCACCTCCCCATCCTCTATCACACTGTAAATCCTTAACACTGAAGTTGCAACTAAGTAGCTGTGTTATAAGAAAAATGACTTGGAGTATCAAAGTCTTTGACCAAAGAAATAGAGCTGCATAAAATGGATTGAAATAAATGTGAATCGCAGAAAACATTAACCAGTGTTGGAGGCCAAGGTTTTGCAGACTACTTGACCAAAGAAAGTGAATACAAAGTCTGAGATCAGTTTGTAGCTGACAGGGTAGCCCAGGGGGATGGTGTCAGCCTTGCAGAAAACACGGGGGTACCAATGACAAGTAGGTGGATCGACCTAGATGGTGCGTGTGGCTTAAGCAGTGAGACGTAAGCAGGGCCCTGCATAAAGTGTTCCCTGCTGAAAAGGAAGGGGAGGCTGAAGAGTCAGTGACTGCAAGATGAGGGAGAGGACAACGGAAGCATTCCCTTGTTGTATGAAGAGCCCTGTTAAGACGGGCTTTTTACCTGGCAGCTGCAGGTTGGGCTCAGCAGAACCAAGCGCTCTTTATCCTTGTACATCCCCCTGCCTGGGAGTTGGCGCAGGGCTTTGCGAAGATACATGTTGTTTAATAACTGAGGGCATTTGCCCCTCAGCTTTTGTTTATGCATGTCATTCTTATGGCACAAGTTGTTAAAGGACCTCTGTGTATTGCTTCTGCAAGGGTAGAGAGCCATAGGCTGAAGAGGTGGGGTGGACTGGAGAGATAAAGGTAAGCGAGATAAATGATTATATTTTCCTTCGGAGATGGTGAATGCGGTCAGTAGTCTCACCGTGACCCACCCCTATGCTTGGTAACAAAGGCTAATGTACTTTTACCAGACTAGGGAGCAGTTTGCAGCTTTTCTGACTGCTTTCCTTGGTATCAGTATCCTCTCTTCTCCAGGGGGCAGTAAGCATTCCCAAATGTAGGAACGGACACAGAACCCCTGAAAAATGCCAAGCAGTACAGAACACAGCAGACAGGCTGCTAAACAACATTAATAAAAGAGATCACATCACCTCAGCATGCCAGGCTCCTTGTTGGCTCTCCATTGCTCCTCTTGATGGTCAATGGTCTAAAGCTTTAAAACTTTTTATGGACTGGGACTGACCTGACTGAGGAATCTCTTCTCCATTCACAAATCAGAACCTTGCATGATAGCTGAGCTCAATAGGAACAATGGAGCTCTTTACAAAAGCTTGTGAGTAACCAGGTACAAGGCATTTCTGGCAATCAGATCACTGCATAGAACTGCTTTCCTGGAAAGACCAAGATGATCACGAACCTCACTGCAAAATCCATCTCTGTGCCCTACCCTTCCTTCAGCAATTAATTAATAAATGAAAAATGAATACTAACACTTTCCCTGAGCACTCTGAGACAATATGAGAGAGACACACCACCAAGAATGATTCTCTTATTTTATTTTGACGTGAGGCACTGTGAAGGGCATTGTATAAAGACCTAAATAAATACATACCGTTTAATCATCGAGTGACGATTATGAACGAGAGAATGCATGTTAGAGGAGGGATGAAAGAAAATTAAGAAAGATTAACTTGAAATAGAAGGTTATAATTGGACATAGCTATCTGTTTCCTACCTGCTTCTGCCCGTGGGGAATTTGGAAAATAAATACTATTTCACAAAATTCTTATAATCGACAAAACCCATGGTAACGCTCTAAAAGCTATAATAAAAACATGCCAAATGAGCGGTGTTGAAATGGGTTTACACTTCGTCATGGAATGGGTTGGAAGTGAACACAGCTTGCCACAGCATGTTTTGGCACAATGACCAAAAAGAAAGAAAAAAAAAAAGTCATGCAGATGAGAAAACAATATGATGCCCCAAAACTCAGACAGTCTGCAACAGCTCCCATGCATGAAGATACAGAATTTCCCAACAGCTAATTCAGAATGTTTTTATGTTTTAAGATCTCAGAGCTAGAGAGGGGCACTAGGCAAATCTGCAAGCTCAGTCATGTATCTCATAAAAGCCAATTCAGTGATTTAAAGGTAACTGCTCTAGTCTGGCAGCGAGGGGAACCAGGTTCCAATCCCAACCTGGTCCTTTCCTTCCCATCCTAGCAACTATTTGGAATTCTGTACAGGTGGTTTGGGGAAGCTGACAACCTGGAGGTCCTTGAAGACAAGACTGGATACCAAACTAGGAGAACCAAGTCACTCTGGAAGAGAAGATTGAATGCTGACCTGTACTGCAGTGTCTTCCACTGCTTGCATCCGACGAAGTGGGTGTTAGCCCACGAAAGCTTATGCTCTAATACTCTAGTTAGTCTTTAAGGTGCCACAGGACTCTGTCACTTCTGCAATTCCAGACTAACACGGCTACCCCTCTGATTCTTGTATTGCAGTAGTGCCTACGAGCCCTCATCATGGACCAGGAACTCTGGTGAGTAGGTATTGAGCCAACACAGAACAAAAATTAGTACCTGCCCCAAAGAGCTTACAATCTAAGTATAAAACATGAGACAGACAAACAGATGGGGTCAGGGATGATGGACACCATTCTTCTCTCAATTTTCTTCTATTACCCCCATTAACTGTAATAGAATTTATGAACCCAAAGATCCAATGAAACCTTGGATTTTTCCCTGAGCTGAAGGCTTTGTTGACTTTCATCTAACACAACCCCAAACCCAACTCAGTGTAACAGGTCTTCCTACCTATTTTTTAAATGTACCATTTTCTGTGATGAAGAGTTCAACAGGAGTTTTGCCCGAACAACAGAATTTCCAAAGCTTTTGATTTGCAAGTGCATGTACAAGCTTTTTATTCCTCACCCTCCGCCCTGGTTTGGATTCACAGAAAAGCTTCCATATCTTGAGATTTTTTTTCAGGTCAGGTTCAACTGAACCCAAAAGACTCAAAGCAAATACATTCCGAACAACTGGCATTTCAATTTGGTTTCATGATGAAGCTTTACTGAGCAACAAATTCTGCAAGGCTAAGCCATAAATGCATATGGTTTAGACTAAACTGAGAACCTGAAACTGCATCATTGAACTCAATAGGAGCTGGGACATTAACTTCAATGGCTGTGAGATAAAGTGAAACAATCTGCACAGTTACATTATAGAGCAGCCAAGACTACCTAAAACTGGGCCGCAATGCATAATCCCAGCTGAACATTTTAATGTACGAGGGCTGGCTGAGAGTTTTGAGTCTGTAATGTGAAAAAATTCAGGTTTCCTGGTAGAAGCTTCTCATAGCCCTCTTAACACAGGCCTTGCTTGGTTTTCACTCAGTCCCTTTTCAGGCAGAATTCCCACCGAACCCTTGGAAATTCTTATTGACTGTCAACAGGAGTTTTGCCAGAGTAAAAGCTGAGTAAGCACTTCAGCATCTGGCCTTTTGTCATCACCCTGGGGGAAAAGGTGTTTTCTGAATGTTTCAGCTAATAAAGTTATCCCCAAGGAATAAGTGATTGTCACTCATTACTGGGCTGCAGGCCCTTGCATATCTCTGAAATTTAGAAAAAACAGCATCTCATGAATGAGGAAAATTAATTATTAAGCAATGGGAAAATAATTATACAATTATTCAGTTATGTTTGCTTACCATTAGTCATAGCTGAAGATGGAATATAGCCAAGTTTTAAAAGGGTATTACTCATACAGAATTGTATCTGTAGAAAGTCTTTTCTCTTCCAGGACCCATATTATAAACACTGATTTTGGAGATTCAGAGGAGGAGAGGATGAGTGGTTTGTGGTTGTGGCACAAGACTTGAAGTCAAGTGGTCTAGGTTCTCCTATTCCTGACCAGTGGACTTCCTGTGAGAGAGTGAACCAGCCACAATCTGTGTAAAGCCTCAACTGGTGTAAATTGGGAGTTTATGGAACTGGTCAATTTACATCAGTTGAGGCACTGGCCCTCAGAATCTCATGTTAGTTACAGTGAAACTTACTTAACTCATCAAAGTTTTAAGAGGATGCTTTTAAAGTGCTTTGAGATCCTTGGGTGGAAAGTGCTGAAGATGTGCAAAGAACTAGGCCTTGAATGGAGTGGGATAGTGCCGGGGTGGTGGCTTAGTGTTTTTCTGAGGCTGCACTCTTGTTCTCCACTTGAAAACATGAAATGAATGTAAACTAATTCAGTAATGTCTGCCTGAGTCTGCAGAGAGGCTGAACCACTCTCTCTAAGAGGTATAGGTTGACCAGACGGCAAGTATGAAAAATCGGGACAGGGGTGGAGGGTGATAGGAGCCCCTATAAGAAAAAGACCCCAAAATTGGGTCTGTCTCTATAAATCAGGACATCTGGTCACCCTAAAGAGGTGTGAACTATTCTGTTCATTTCAATGTCAGCTCATAGGAGACAAAGAAGTTCAATGATGATGCTTAAAGGTTAACACTGGTGTCAAAACACAAACGAAAGGAGAGGGAGGGTTGCAGATCTGCACAATGTACTTTGAATGGCATCTCATATTGGTGCCAGGCATGAGTAGTGTTTAGGAGCTGATTGCCACTGCTTACCCCAAATCTTAACAATGGAGTCAGAAGGCCAGAGGGGTGGAACGCCACCCAACAGGACATTTCAGACCCACCAATGAGAACCAATCTCACAGACACTAATAGGGTGTTCAAGTCCCCCCTCAGATAATTCGTTCTGCCCCTTCCCTGGAACAGTACACACCAGGCCTGCTTTGGAAGTGGGTGTGGGGCCAGGTAACTACCTCCCTGGCTCTAATAGCTGCTGCTTGTCGCTCAGTTGATTCAGAAATCACTGCATCGGTTACATTCATATCATGTTTCCAGGTTTTCCTCTGCCATCATGAGGGCTAGAAACACATTTTTTTAAAATGAAAGTTTTAGATTCTAAGGTCATCATACCCTGTTACTGTATGATTCTGGGAGCTGGGATCCTAGGCATGTTCCTGTTGTCCCGAGGGTGTATCTGAACTTCACTGAGTTGCAGCAAAACCTGCGGTGCTCAAGCAGGGTCTACCCAATCATATTGTGAACATCTATGCCACATGGGTAGAGTTTTATTTTGGCATCACAAGCAGGCAAAGCTCAGCTTTTGGGTGGAAATTCCCTCCCTGCCATTCAAGCCGTGCAAAATATGGCAGTATGTAATATTACAGAATCTTTTCTCTGCATAGATTATCTCAAAATCACTAGACAGGCCTCTCTCAAGAAACGACCATGAATTGCTATTGCTATCCAGATTCTAAAAGGAAGCTGTGCCCAGATTTTGCCCAACATTATAAATTGCCAGAATATAAAGGCCAGGTTTAATTTGCATTAAAATTCCCAGGTTTTACTTTCTCCTCCCTCCCAACTGCACCCAGTAGAGGCTGTTCAGATGAGAACGGAGCATCGTATGTCAGGAGTCATATTCTCTGGAGACCACACCTCTTTGTTAAAGATGAGGGTGGCCTTTGCTACCTTTTCAGAACCCTGTGGGTTGCTCTTGGTTTCCCTGTGCTGCAACACGGCCTCTTAATGCAGTTTTCTCTCTGATTTGTTACTTTCTGTGGTTATCCTTGCTGCTTCTATGTTCCAAAGGCAGTTCGAGTTCATTCTTGTCTAAGCATTACATGCTTCATCCAGGTGTGGCCTCAGCAAAGCCGATAATAATTACACACTTTCCCTGACCTTTTCCCCAGCCTTCTTGTAAACAGGCACTATATCCACACCCACACAAGAGAGTAATTTTGTAATATTATACTGAATCTTAAACTCTGTGGAGGCTGCTGTACTGCTCCATTGTGTCTCTAAGAATGCTTTTGACTGCCGCTTTAATGTAGTCAATGAAAGGGTGTAACGCTAGAGATGTAACAGACAAGATTGCAAATTGCATCTTCTTTTCATAAGCCGAAGCAGAGCGTTATAACAAACATCTATTTTCACATTGTTCGCTGCGTATCAGGATGTCTGGGGGGTGTCTGGTGACTTAGGAAATAATATGGTTCAAAAAAAAAGAAGAAGAAGAAAATGGGTGATCTAAGTCCAAACCACATCAGCTCTCTTCACTTACCAGATGCTACCTACCCCATGTCCACAGCCAGTACTTGATTTGATTTTCCCCTTTCACTTCCTTGCCAAATGAACAACATAGCAGAAGCCTGCTTCCCTCTTACCCCCTAATGGTTATTCCACATATTAGAGGTTTCAGTGAACTCTTTGAGGTAGGGATAGGGTGACCAGATGTCCCAGTTTTATAGTGATAGTCCCAATTTTTGGGTCTTTTATAGGCTCCTATTACCCTAGGCAGGGATTCTATCTTCAGCGTGTGTTCCATGAAGTACAATGTATGTCTGTGATACTATACAAATGAAAAAAAAGTTAGCTACAGAACATTAGAGCTGGATCTTTAGGGGAGGCCACATTAAAACCCTGAATCCAAACTTCTATATTGAATGGAGGAGCGGAATTTTGTAACTCAGACCTATGTTTACAGAGCTTACTGTGCCTTGAAGTCACAGGTTGAACTAGAGGCAGAGGTGTATCACCATGGCAGGATGGACCAATGGTTAGCATACATAGCAGCTGCACCCCTTTAACATGATACCTCAACCACCCCCTCCCGCACTGCCAGCTCTGTTCTGCTAACTAGTGGAGGAGGCAGGTATATGGGTCCTCTCCTCCCTCCTCCCACTTTCAGGTTCCTAGTGCTGGTGATCGCCCCAGCCACCCTCACTCTGGCTCATCCTTGGGAAGGACAATGACGAGGCCCAGAGCTGGCACCTTTGCATAGGTGGCAGAAGCACAGGGATAACTTCTTGCTCCCTCTCTATCCAGTGGTACCTCTTTACAAGGCTAGGCACACTCTCACACTTAATGTAGGGAGATATTAAATGCAGTAAACACCATTCCCCGAATACAGAGGCTTGTGATTTGCAAAGAAAACTGGTGATTAGTCAGAGTTTGGAATCTGGATTTTAAATTGCATATTCTGAGCCAGATCCTCTGGTGTAAATCTGTGTGACGCCATTGCCTTTAATTGGAGCTGGAACTCAGCAAAACTCCATTGACTTCAGTGGAGCTCTGCCAATTTACTGCAACTGAGGATCTGTCCCAATAAGTGCCTAGCTCATAGATAATTTGCATTGTGAAACAACACCATTAGTCAAAATATTTACAGATGCTACTTTAAGTCGCACCATTTGGAGGTTCATTAATAAATGTGTATTTGGATAAGCGGATATCTTCGAGGCTGCAGACTAAATGAGAAGGTCCACCAAAGAGTCAGAACTGAAGGTTAGCAAAACAACTCTGCACACACAAAAATTAACTATATAAATAAATGAATGAATGGGAAAAAAATCTCCCCACTGAACCTCAGGGGTTCCCATTATAGACCACAAAATCAGGCCACCTGGGGTTCACCGATGATTAGTACAGCTGGATGCTGCAAGCTATATTGGAGGAAAGGTTCTCTTTTATTGTGAGAAAGTAATAGGCCATAGCCCAAGTATGCCACAGAAATGAACACATCAAAAGCAGACATTGCAGAGAAATCAGCTTCTGATGTGTTCATTTTTTCTGGATCTATGTGACAAGTTGGATAGGCAGAATCACTTTACCTTTACTGATCATAGACGACTTGCCGGTAAGGTGAGGGGCATGTGGAACATCCAGTTCTAAAGAAACTTCAACACTATGTGAAACAAAATCAAGATAATCATTTTATTTTTGTATTCCCCCAATACAGCACCAGTGATATGCATTATTCTTCCTACCTGGGGTCAAATTCTGCTTTCAGATAGACTGGTGTAATCATTACAATAGCCTTAGGCTGCGGGAGAGCCACTTCTTTCATGAAGGGCAATAATAATTCTGAGATGCCATCTGACAGAGCAACCCAGCTCTGCCCTCCAATATCCATGATCATCATCAGAAAGAGCATTGGAGCACTGAACACTAGCTGACTGTCTAAAGGATATGCTGGTGCACAGTGAATAAGAATGGGGAGATAGTGGCAAATGTGGAATAAATATTTTGATTAGATTAAGATAAGCGGGAGAGAGGAATGAGCCCTTTACCTTTCCAACATCCCTTTGATTTATTGCGCACAATGGTATGTTTGTATAGTTTGCAAGTCAGAGCATCCAACACCCATTTAATAGAGGTCCCACAGCTATAAATCTCTTCCAAGTCCACACTTTAATAGAATAAAATAAGGTGATCTAAGTTTTATCACTTACTAACTCCCAAGCTCTTCACCGAGAGCTGGAAGCCTGGCAATCTGCCACGTAGGCAGCCCAGGGTCCCTGGGAGTCTAACAGCCTACCAGACAGGTAGCTGGACAAGTCCAGGGAGCCTCTTATCCTGCCTGCCCTGCTGGCAGGCAGGAAGATTAACTGGAAGCTTTAACAGAACTGACACATGCCCGCAGAACATTCCAAGTTGTTGAATCAGCATTTTCTGACAGAACGCAGTTCTCTGAGGAAAACTGTCAATAACTCTACTGTACATGGTCTTCTCAGGGAAACCACATCGTCGATTTTTATAATAGCCCTAGTGGCTATCTTGTACTTTCAACAATCGCCTGCTTCCTTAGCAGTCATGTTTCAACTCTGCAATAAAACGAGGGAGTAGCAAAGAGCAGGTGAGGTTGTCAAAACTGAGACAAGAGTTCAGACTTGAAGTGCACCAGGAAGTACTTTGAAAAACTGTCCTAGTGCCAAAAGAAAAGTGTTTCCCAACACACTGTCTTCTGAGGTTGATTATTCTACGCAAATGATGCAAAGCATGTGAACTAGCAGCAGCGATCTTGTTATTTAATTATTTTTTTAATAAAAAAAGAAAATTATTTTTAACCTGAGTTTTCTATTGAGCTATCAGCTTCTAAGGAACAACCCGTAGCTGGTGGCCGAGGGAGAAAGAGCACATGAAAGGAATTCATGAACTCCATGGTCTGGATTCTCCATCTGTTACAATCCATATATCTCACTCGGGTAATGTGAAAGGGCACAAACCTGGGAAAGACAGTGTGCAGGTAACATCACCTCTATGAAAAATATTCTTGAAAGGAGCAGAACTGGCAGAATGGCGCTGTGCTACCCCTCTCACAGGTAGGAAGTATGCTTGGGGATAGGAGAGGAAGGGCCATAGCTCAAGCATACAGCACTCCTACTATTCTCAGACCCAGAATGGACCCTAGAGACTAATGCAGAGTACTAGAGTATAATGTACAGCAGCCTTGAGACTGCTCTAATTTATATGAGGATCTGGGTAGGCCTTGACAGGGCTGAAGATACTAAAAAAGCAAAAGGTGAAAAGTCACCTCCAGATCCACTCTCTATGCCCCATTCTTGCATAGACCACAAGACCAGAAAATCTGGCCCTATATGTTTTTTGTTAGGATGCCAATGTCAGGTATCCTACATGGAGACAGTCATCCCCTGAAATGTCTCACTGTTCAAATCATCTGCAATAAATTCATTTTCTCCCCTAGCAAATTAGTTAGGAGAAAAACATCCTGCCTTCCAGCCCATAGCTCTGGCTGACAGTACCTGTCAGAAAGATAAAATCTTTCAATGAATTAAAGGAGGGGAAAGGCCAATCCCTCCTAGTTATCGTGCTGTGATTTACATCAGTATAATTATATCTTCATTGCTGTGGGAAATTGCCTACACCTTGAGGGAAATGCTACTAGTACACAAGAAGTTTCCTTTTTTAATTACCATAGATCTGCTGCTGTATCTCCGGACCAATTACCACATACTGGGACAAGCCAAGATTTATACAAATACAAGACTATATTGTAGTTTGAGCTCTTTAAATGTTATATTAATTGTGCTAAATTCATACCAATTACTTCAA
Organism: Dermatemys mawii; assembly: GCA_007922305.1. NCBI lineage: Eukaryota > Metazoa > Chordata > Testudines > Dermatemydidae > Dermatemys > Dermatemys mawii. The sequence goes on along the minus strand of ML677401.1, from coordinate 8,018,651 downwards.
TGGAGTTACAGTAAGGGCTAGATCATAACATTAAATTACTAGCTTAACCTTATATAACTCTTCCTTTTTCACTCTAGTATTCTCTTCTGGAAAAATCTAGTGCTTACAGCAGATCTGTGGATTGTACCAAGTGTAACTCTTGTCTGATACCTACTGCCCTTTTAGTTCAAATACCACCACCCAGTTTTGTTTATGTTACTTAGTGCCATCACTCTTGTTTCTCTATTTAAAATCTCCTCGGAGAAATATACTGTTTATTCAATGGCCACTCTGTGTGCCTCGATTTCTTTTCACTGAAGGAGGGAACCTTGTCCTTTTCAGCACCAGCCCTCAGGCTGTCCGCAGATTAAAGAACATCGAAAACACGAACAAATCAATGTAAATATGAAGCAGTGTTGTGCTGTTTACTGAAGTGGACGTAAACTGATAAAGTAAACCAACATCTGGCATGATAGGAGTGTAACACTCTACCCCTTTGCAACCAGATGATCCAGTTGTAGCAGCTACAGTATCTAATTTTGAAAGGACCTTTCTTTGAATCTAATTCCGTGGCCTAAAGCAATTTGTTTCAGACCAGATATATCTGGCTCCTATGGGTAAGAAAGAAAATGTGGGTCTTCAGAGTAAACCCCCACCCCCATTTAGCAAAATACTTAAGCTCTTCCCCTCAACAGGACCACACAACTGCTTAAAGTTAAGCACATGCGTACGTTGGCAAACTGGGGATAGACACTGGTTTTTCATTTCCGAAGCCTGACCTGCAATGCGCTATGTTTGGCAGAAACTGTTTCTATAGTGGAAATACTTTTACCTAAGAAACCCCCAGGCTGGTCAGTTTTCGAGGCCCTTGCAGAAATAATTCTTACGGAGAATAATTCTTCTAACAATGCATAATACTGTATATGAAAATGATGGAAATCCTCAGCTGTTTAAATATTGATTGAATCCAACTGAGTGCACTGGCTAATTAAAGGCCCCCTCCTGCAAACCCACAATTTTACTCAAGTGAGCCATCTCAGAGACGCAGCATTAAGGCTAAATATCACTTTACCTTTTCAATCTCTGATTTATGACAATGTCGCTATAAACAGCATGACCCTTACAGTATGTTTACTTTATTTCTTTGTGTGCGAATGTTCACAGGCATGTGTACCAAACCAAACCATTAGCCAAGGTATTTTATTGTTGGAAAGATGCATTGGGTTTTTGATGCAATCTAACTTGGTAAATGTATTAAGATGATTGTCTTATGGTGTATCTCTACAGTACATTGCAAGCATATCACTCTTTTCCTGCACCTATGAAAATGTGAATATGAAAGACACAAAGAAAATTAAACATAAGAAAATATCATTCAAGCAGCAAAAATAAGACTTTTCCAAATTAAAGCTTGCAAGTACTCAATTTATCCAAAGATGGCACAGACATTGTAAACAGGGCCTAATCCTGCCATTTGACTTGAGAAAGCATATGTCTTTAGGCTACTGAGGATATGTCTACACTGCAATGAAACATCCAGGGCTGGCCCATGTCACCTGACTCGGGCTCATGGGGCTTATGTTGTGAGGCTATAAAATTGCAGTGTGACCCAGAGGGTCCCAGAGATCAGGTTCCAGCCCAAGCCCAGATGTCTTCACTGTAGTTCTATAGCCCCACAGCTCAAGACCAACTTAACAGACATGGGCCAGCTGAGTGTAGACATACCCTCAGTGCCCCCACACCTTCCAGGACACATGGAATACAGGATTGGATCCTCCTAGGTACATGCATTCACACATGTCTTTCAGGCTCCTACAGTATCCACCCAATCATAACAAGTGAATTACAAACACACAGGCAGGATTTAACTCTGAATAGATATGCTTTTGCTGATATAACTTCGACCCTTAATGATACTTAATGTCAGGAGGGGTTTTTTGTATTCAGTTAATTTAACGGTCCAGATTTTTAATTTGCATTTCATTTAACTTTCCAGATTTTTAATTTGCCAGATATTGTTTATCAAATATTCATTTTGGAGCCTTTCACTGTATGTACAGTGCACACTCCTAAGTAATTACTGTGCAGTAAATTAATTCTCTCCTTGTTCCTTCATCAGATATTGGATTAAGAAAACTCCACTGTATCAACATAGTAAACTAGATTAGGAAATTCCCATCCATAATACCTTTGTTTAATATTTGTCTTGTATATGTTCTGCTGCCTTAATGCTTAATATGATAAGAAATGTTAAATCAGAAATCTGTACTAACTCAGGTTGAGTCACATGTATGTTTGAAACGACTGGATCTGAATAAAATTTGTGCTCGCATGAGTTCAGCAATCTTTGTTTTCCTTTCAGTTGTCTTAAGAGATCACAGATTTCCTTTTCAAAATAGAAAGGGCCTGATCTAAAGTCCACTGACTCTAACCCTAACCAACTGAAGTCAATGGGCATCTTTCCATTGATTGTTATGGGCATTTAATTGGGTCAAAAATAAATAACTGGTTATAAATGTGTCCATACTAATATAATGCAAAAGATAAATGAACCATTAACATTGAGTCTTACAAATCCAGGAAACGTATGTAGCATAGGTGCCTGCACACACATAATGTATGGTCTAGTCCTGCAACAGACTATTCATGGAAATAAGTGGAAGTGACCAAATAATGGGGAAAAAATTTCACACACAAAAATCCCTTTTTCCCTGCAATGAAAAGAAAATGTTTAAATTCAAAATTTTGGCAAAAAGTTTAAATCCATGATATTTTGGCTGAAAACTGAAATATTTTGATTCTGAAATGCAGTCACAGTTCCTCATGGAATATTAAATATTTTGGGTTTTTAAAAAAACCCCAAAATGTGTTTGTTTTTTAAGAAAAATCAAAAGCTTTTATGGAAAGCAGACACTTTTGGTGAGGAAATTTTGTTTAACCAACAACCCAATCTGAGGCCTTCTCTATACTACCAGCTGGCTCAACGTGTAGAGATTGATCTACTGGCGATCGATTTATAACATCTCATCAGGACGCGATAAATCGATCCCCAGAGGCACTCGCGTCGACGCCGGAACTCCAGCTCGCCAAAAGGCACAAGGCAGAGTCGATGGGGGAGCCCGCAGTTGACCGCTGCCACCGTGAGGATGGCAGGTAAGTCAACCTAAGATGCATCGACTCCAGCTACGGTATTCACGTAGCTGAAGTTGCATATTTTAGGTCAACGCTCCCTGCTAGTGTAGACCAGGCCTCAGATGGAAAATTTACAACCAGCCCTATTCAAGAAAGATTGGCTTCATTCCTAATATATGTTGAACTGTTTATAAAAACATTGTACCTTCTCCCTAACAAACTCGATTCTCCCAAGTGCTTAAACATTACACAGATGCTACCATACAGTGGTCACTATGTTGCTATGATATTCCTCAGAATTTCCTCAACGAAGTACATGGCACTCCATGGTGATTCTAGCCACTTACAAAGGCAAAGTTGTAATGATTTTAGAGATGACCATGCTGCTCTCATAGAGGGGCAGCATGCTTTTATTGCAGTTAAAACTGGCATGGAAACATTGCAATGCTGCCTAGACACTGAAAAGTTTGGTGTTATAGGTAAACTAGCCAAAACTGCAACATGAGATTAAAAAACAACTAACCACACTTCTGTCAACATTAGAATATTTATAAAGGGCTCCCAGAGTGGTGACCAGATTTTACAAACATGCTTAAAATAAGTAAGTTACTCAAATCAAGAGCAACTGAGACGGCTGGTCTCAGTGACACAGATGAAGAAAAAGAATGAGGAGTACTTGTGGCACCTTAGAGACTAACACATTTATTTGGGCATAAGCTTTCATGGGCTAGAACCCACTTTATCAGATGCATAAAGTGGAACATACAGCAGGTGTGTATATATAATATATATTATGTATATACACACAGAGAACATGCAAAGGTGCAGCTTACCCTACCAACGTTAAGTGGCTAATCAGTTAAGGTGAGCTATTATCAGTAGGAGAAAAGAAAAAAACTTTTGTAGTTTTTGATGAGGAAGGGCTCGGTTTCATTATATAGAATTCATCTTCATGTGAAAATGTTAAACATATAATGAGAGTGTACAGTTCGTATTTTATCCCTCCATAGGTTCCCTTATCATGCCTTAGGGGAATACCACATGCCCAATGTTTCTTGCAGTAGAAAGACAAAATATGAACAGAACAGATTATTTTAGATGGAGCGATGTGCTGCTGAACTGTTCTGAAATACCCTGGGCGTGGTTCACTGCAGTGAGGTAGGCACGGCTTCACCTCACTGGAGTGTGGTGAGACTCAGTACATTCAAGCTTGAAAGTCATTCAGTTATTATGATAAAAGGCCATATAAATACCTCAGAAAGATAAGAAGCAACTACTGTTTTCAACTGTATTAATGGACACAGAAGACCTATGTTGGCCACATATTAGTTTTATGTTTCAGAGCACATATTAAACAGTAGTTTATATACTGTGGAATGTTGTGTGGCACCATGTGCTGTATATATTACATACATGAGTACATGAGAACGTCAATGTTATCTGAGATAACTTGGTACATATATTTATGGACAAACTATGCCCTCCTGGGGAAGAAGCAGTGCTGAGCTGTAAAAGCCAGGTTGGAGTGCTCTGCAGAAAGCTCAGGAAATCTGAGGTAGTGGGGAGCACACTCCCTGCCATGCTCAATGTGTGCCTGACTCATCCTTTGAACCATGCAGGAACATTATTCAAGAGCTTATTTAAGCAGACAGGCAAGTACATGCCTTTAAATCCCCATCTTCCCTTCTCTGATGGAGCAGGGAGAGCTGGCAACCTCACGAGAAAACATCATCCCTTGGGATTTTGAGCACAATCCCTTGCCCAAAGAAAAACATCTGAACCTTTAGATTCTCCTTCTCAGATTCAATCTCCAAAGATTTTTAGATTCATCTATCCCTAAAGTGAGGTCGTCTTAGGCATGCGTGACCTGGTGAATTGCAGATTACTTGAACTGGAGAGGACCTGTAAGAGTCACTTGTGGTGAAAATGGATTTCCCTTTAGCTGAGATTCAGTAAAGGCCTGACTCTGAGCCCACTGAAGTCAATAGTATATCCCCAGGTGACTGGAATCACAGTGGTGCAGAACCCAAGTGTCAGACATTAATTCTTTGCAACTTTAAAAAGAGCAAGCAAGAAGGAGGCTTTTTACACAGTCCATAACATATATATAAGAAGCTGCTAAACATTATTTAATGTATTTCTCTACTTTCTGAAGGGCTCCATGCTTTTGCTGATGAACAGAGATCAGCACAACTGATTGTCAAGATAGACAGAAAAAATAAAAGCAACGAGGAGTTCTTGTGGCACTAATAAATTTATTTGGGCATAAGCTTTTGTGGGCTAAAACCCACTTCATCAGATGCATGGAGTGGAACATATAGGAGCATGTATAAATACACGAAAAGGTGTGAGCTGCCTGATCAAGTGTGAAGTCAGTTTAAAATAAAAAAAAATAAAGGAAATGAACAAAGGAAGTTGTGCAGTTCTTTTGTTAAAATGATACAAACTATTGACCATGAAGGACCAGATTGTGATTGCCTGGTGGTGAGCAGTTACACAGAGAAGTAACACAAATAAAAGCAGTATGAGTTACTGCTAACTGGCATAAGGGGGACAGAACCTGCCCCCAAACCACTCTATTAAATCAAGCAAAAATGTGTCTGTTAATATGGAAATGAGCCTTGTAGTACTTAAAACACTGAATGAAGCAACTCATTGTCAAGGAATATTGTCTTAAACAACCAATTTAAGCAGCCCAAAAATGAACGCTCTGCTAAAAGTGAGAACATGATGAAAATCTTCCATGCTGCAATCAGGCAAAGAGAACTAGGTCTCCAGTCTCTGACAAATGACAGGCCTACGTTTGCTTCTGCTTGTTTTGAAAGAGACGATCAAAAAGTTTAGGCTTGTTTTTAACTAAAATGTTCAGTTTATTCAGAAAATAGCTGAACAGGATGAAGGGTCACTGAGTATGCCAGTGGAAAGTATATCTTTTGAATTAAAGGATCGAAAACTCACTCAGGCAGAATACTGGTTGCTCTCAAGAACATTATGAGAACTAATGAAAGAACCTGATTTCCTGCCTTAAACAATTAAGTAATCAGCTGCCTTTGGTTACCCCTAACAACTTACACAGACAAGGAGATTACTAAGCAAACAAGCTGCAGCGTTGCAGAATCCACGGCCAACGGGAATGCTGAAATGACACGCATTCCCAGTGGAGTCACTACCTTTTCAATTTGAAAGAGAAGGAAGTGGGATTATTGAAAATCTAGGACTTGGCAGGCATTTACAGAGGTGCTCTCACTGATGCAATGTGTTCTTTTAAAACAAAACACAAAAATAACCCTTGTAGTCTGAAGAACATTTCTCCCGCTCTTCCTTTTACCAGGGTGCAGCCCACAGAGTTGGTGATTTCACCATAAACAGGAAGATGCTTACATAGCATTTCAGGCTCCAAAGAGATACAGTACATAGTGGTTCTAAACTCACACAGCATTACATTTCGTATTTTAAAATGTTGCAGTCAATCAAAACATTCACGCTGCAGTGGAAATGGACAGTGTTAACCAGTTGGGCTCAGCTCCATCCACGGGTTAACACCCATCTGATGACATAGGCTATAGCCCACGAAAGCTTATGCTTAAATAAATTTGTTAGTCTCTAAGGTGCCACAAGTACTCCTCTTCTTTTTACCCATTTTTTTAAAAAAAAATTAGGAGAAACAGGTTTTAGTTTCCTATGAATTGGTGATTCTCATTGGAAGGCATTGTACAATGTGCCATATTTCCCATCAATAACCAGAAAAACCCTACAGGTGTTAGCCAAAAAACAAATAAAAACTTGGTGCGTGCAGGGTCTTCACTTGAACCATGGGACTGAGTGCAGAAGAATGTCATATCTGTACCAAATATTCCAAGGTTCGATGTGTTTCCAAGACAGAAAAGCCAAAAATCAAGTAAAAAAAAAAAAAAAAAAAAGACAAAACTGTGACATTTCTCAATTAAATGCACTGTCTCATTTGCAAATGGAATCTTTTGATGGGAGCAAAGAGTGGAATCTTCTGGATTATTTTCTTCAGAATTTACATTTTCTTCCTTCAGTTAATATTTGTGTTATCTGTGCATTGGTATCACTTAATCTTCAGTGCCAAATCTCACACTTGTATCAAGGATTTGTAACTATGTGATCTTACCCCAAAATAATGGCATGTCCTATGTGAAAATTAGATATGAGTTCAAACTCTGATTCCAAACGCTCTTACACTTTAATAAAATTCTGACTGAATCCTGCTCTACGATGGGTTGATCTTAAACTCCGTTTCCAAACATCCCTGAATTTTAAGAACGTACTGTTTGGGATCAGAATGCTGAGTCTCAGACCTATTTCTATTGAAAATGTGACCCTGTGATAAATGCTTCATTTATCAGAGACCCACTATGAAAAATCTTCCATAGTAAACAATATTTTCATAAGGGGGGAAAAAACCCTCCTTTAAGATATGCAGGATGGCACTAGACTCCAATACATTGCTCTTCCCACACAAGGTGGAGCATACTGGGAGGAAAGAGGAAAAAACCTAGAGACCAGGTCTATGTTGTACCTGTGAATTGTATCCTCTCTTATCTCAGTCTGCATGTACATAAGTCAAGGCAAGAATATACATTATTTGAATCTATTGAAAGGGGCATTTTCAAAAATGTTCTCCTTTGGGAAAAATCTTCTCCCACTAAAGTCAATGAGAGCTTTACCATTGACCTCAGTGGAAGCAGAGTTTGGCCAGTGGTAGGGGCTTCTGAAAATCCCATCCTAAAACATCACCGTGGTGAACTGTAAAATAAATGTAACTTATAAGATGACCGTATAATTCTTTAAGGGTGCTGTAGTGATATTGTGTGTTTCCATTCATGTTAACAGGCTTTGCTGCCCACTTTTCAGACAATAGATATTGCTGGTAATGGGAGCAAGAGCCTGAGAACTGCACTGAGAGCACGGGAATCAAAAAGTGTTGTAACAACACTCTGAGGTACAGTAAATACTTTCCTGGGCTTTACCGAGCACTCTGTATTCCCATCTGTGTGTGTTTGGTGATATTTTTATGTAGTCAGTAGAACCTGTCAAACAAAAATTTGAAAGTCAGCCAGTGAAAAGAGGTAACAAAGGTATTTACAACTGGATGAGGGAGAAGAGGAGGTGAAAGAAAGAACAAGTTCTAGTCTCACCCCGAACTGACTGAACACCTAAAGTAAAGAAAAATTAAAATGATCCACTGCTCACTTGAAATCAGAGAATGGAGCATTAGAAGTGTAGAAGGGAATAGTGCTTGAGAAATAAAGTAAATATTCACTTTGACTTACAATTATCTACCAATGCACTAGAGACATATTAAACAAACAGCTGTGCAATGTTGAAAATACTTCCAAGAGAATACGAAAAACCGTCAGCATTGACAAAAGATAATATAAAATGAGGGAAACCTTGTAGGTAGGAGACTTGGAAAGTGAAATTTACCATAAAAGTGTATTACTCTCTCTCCATTTTTACCAGTATCTATTTTCCTACACCATCTGCCCACCACAGGACAATTCAGTTATTGGGGAAATATTTGCTAACACCACCACCTGGTTCTAATGTTGTTGTTTTGTGGTTAACTTTCCTTCTGTGCTCTGCAATCTCATTTTTGTGTGGCTCACGCATAATCTACAGGATCACTCATGGCTATAATCATATTTTGTTTGGTCAAGGGTTTCAAAAGCAACTAGTGATTTTGGATGTCTTGTTTTTGGATGCCCAGCCTGAGATGTCTAAAAGAGGCCTGATTTTCTGAAAATCTGGTAACTTCAGGGCATTTTGAAGTTGGTCCCCCAAAAATGGAGGCTAGCAAAAATCACTAGTCACTTTATTTGCCCTTTTTCTCTGATGTTTTGTGAGTACTGAGCATCACCACACATGCATAATGCTCTCTGTTAAATAGGAGAGAACCAAAAGGTCCTATATCAGAAAGCAGATACAACTAGTCTTGAATCCCAACTCTGATTTTCTGTTCTTGGCTGTGGGTCAGATTCAATGAATGGGGATCATTTTCCACTTCCATTATGGAATTAGCCAGAAAAGCCACCAAGCCATCCCTCCTCAAGACATTTTGCATGACATCAGCTACTCTTATGAGATTTCTGATGTTTGAGAAGCCAAACCTCATGAGAGCTCATATGGCACCACTGGATCTAGATCCAAACCCAAATCCACAGTCAGCATCAAACCTAACCTCAGGCCTGAGCCTAATCAAGATTCAGAACTAGCTCCAAACACAACCTGCTTGCCCCATATATCAAACAAATCATGACTGAACGTCACAGGGACAACACATTGCTTTTTACTACAAGCTGCCAAGTGATTTTTTCCTGCACGCTATTTTAGGAGCTGACAATCTCAGTAAGATGTAGTTTTGCTTTCTTCTTTGACAGGTTTGTATCCTGCCACTCAGGATTTTCCTGTGCCATACCACTTGCTCTTGAACCTCCTCGATAATTAGTCACAAAGATCGCATTAGCAACTCACCATGACCAGATCTGGACCCCGGGGCAATAAATATACATGGATATATAGTTAGTGACATTTGTATGAGAATAGGGAAATTCTTGATTTAAAAAAAGAAAAAAAAACAAAGACCCTGAAATCTTCAGTTTTGCCGGAAAATCGTGTACAGCTCTAGTAAAGACACATAATCCTTTCCTTTACTTTCCCAAGCACATGACAGGAGACTGGTTAGCATACAGATTGGTACACCTGATTGGAGGTGCTTCTGGGTGGAGTTCTTAAAACATGGAGTAAGGTTCTTGTGTCACAGTGCTGAGAGTTGATCGCTCAGCTGTTTTAGCCTCTTATATTCGCAGTCACTTGGACAGGTTCTTGCTAGAATTTCATTGATTTTGCTCTGTTTTTCTTGCTGCTTGTTGGGTTTTGTTGGTTGGTTGGTTTTTTGCTTCTTTGGAGGTGGGGGTTATATCATGTCATTTACGCCCCAGTTCAGCAAAGCAAAGCACTTAAACACATGCTTATGTATATTGCTATTCAGCACAGCACTTAAGCATGTGCATTGCTGAATTGGATCCACTAGGCTGGAATCCCACAAGGCAATAGTCTTTAAGAATATCAGCAATTCTCACTCACATGGAAGAGGGAGGGAGGAGTAGAGAGAAGGCAAGAGAAAGATTTTACTGGCCAATAGAAAAGGTATCCACAGGTCTTACTAAAATCCACAACCCAATTCCAAACTGTGGCAGACAATCATGACAGGCAACCTCTTGGTCAGACACACTCCTTGGTTCTATACATGAAAAATCAGTAACAAGCTGTGTTGATAGCATAATTGACACTGGAGCATCCATGCATGAAGTGTACAACCTATGGGAGGATTTAGGAAAGGGCTGGAGTACTGTAATACCTGGATATCAAGTACAGTAGACTGCAATATTAGGTCATTCAGTTGGAGGAATAGCACTAACTCTACCCAAAACATCCATAAAAATCTAGTGACAGAATTCTGAGTGGGGATGACTATACAGTAGAATTGGTATCTATAAAGATTCATAACTACCTCAATATACCAGGAAGGCTAGATTATTGGCTTCCCACACCAGGAAAAGGATATCAAAGGCACAATGATGAGAGAGATCAAAGAGGAGAGTAAAAGTAGCAAACAATAACAACAGATATCTTCCGCTACCTGCATATAAACTGATTAAATGCCACAGTGTGATAAAGGTAGAGAAGTCATTCCTCGAGCCATTAAAATGATAGCTTTTTGTATCAGAGGAGACAAATAGGAAGATATGTATTAGAAGTATGCCAGGTAATGAATGGTATAGAATTTAAAACGGGTGCTCCTTATCCTCTCTTATTAGACAAGAAAAAGGAGACATTCAATTAGGTTGGAGGACAACAAATTTAAATCTGATAAAAGGAAAATTAACATACTCCACTCTTGTGGCCCTCCTTGCCACAAGAGATCACTGAGACCAAGAGCTCAGAAGGTTTGTAAAAAGGATTCAGCATTCATATGGATGAATATCCACAGCTATCTTAAAGGGGATACTTATTTGACGTGATAAAAGCCTTCATAATTCAGGCAGAAGACAACAAATAACTGACTGACAGGAGATAAGAAGAAACTTTCCCCTTTAGACAAGGTCAGTCCATAACTATTCACTCTGAGTTTTATTGCACTCTCTTTTGAAGTATATGGTGCTGCCCATTGTCAGACAGGACACTAGACTAGACAGACCACTGGCCTCATCTGGTACAGTGATTCCTAAATTCCTATGCAGCCTTGTGAAGGAGCCAGTAAGCTCCAACTCCATTGAGTTGTATGTCTCAATTACTATTATTAGTAAAGTGCTGACAAAAGGTTTGGTGCCATGCAAGCTGAAGATATCAAGAAGAGCGTTCAATAACAACATTCAAGAGCAGGTCATGTGGAAAAAGGTAGGGAGAATGGCTGGAAACAATAGGAGGGGAGACATTACTCTTGGGGAGCAGAGCTCATGTACATTGTTTTGCCTATTGTCTTTATGTGGTTCATTGCTGATGAAAGGCTTCATGGAAGAAGCATGTAGTGAAGAGGAATTTGGATAAGAGAGGATGGAGGCCTGGCATGCCAGGAGAAGAAAACTACTTCAGGCATGGAAGAAGGCACAAAGATGAGAGAGAGATAGGAAAGGAAGAGATGATGCTCAAGCAGAGGGGAAAAAAAAGTTTTGAGACACGCAATTAAATTTAATTGCATGTCCACGGTAGAAGAATAACTAAAGATGAAGAGGTAGAACAATGCCATACCATTCATAACCCTTGCATTTCCATAACTAACAAAATAAAAGATAATCATGGGAAAAGCATCTTACCTGAGGTCATTCATTATAGGATGAAACTCACCCTTGTGCAGAAGCCCTGCACTGCTTAGGTCTTCAAAACATGGCTTCGGAAGTACTTGAGTGTTGCCTTGTACTGACCCTGAACAGGGCTGAATTTCACCCTATAATGAATAACCCAAAGCAAGTTGGATCCCACACTTCTGCTAATCCAAGAATGGTTATTGAAGCTACATGCTTTAACACAGCCCAGATGGGTCCATGGATTGCCCAGGGAAGGAATATTTGATAACTAAATCAACTAAACAGCCTGAGGCTTAATCTTCTCAAGAAGATTTGCCGGTGTAGCTATACAGTATTGACAAACTTTCCTAGAACAGATACAATTTGTAGTGCAAAAGTGCTTTTGCATTATAGTTCATACTGGTTCCCATAACAAGATAAACTATAACCACCAAAAGCATATTTGCCAGTGTAACGGCAAACTAGAGCTTCTGTCAGTTAGAAGTGTCACCAGAAAACAAACACAGACCCCTCACCAACATTTTATGCTGGCAAAAGCTTTAGTCCTGACCTTAGACTTTCAAATCAAACTTCAACGGTTGCCTGCTTAAAACATATCCAGATACAAACAGTGCTGAAAATGACTGATCGGTCATATGCAATTCATTTGACAAGAATCCGAAAGAATAGGGGCGGTGAGCAGGGGAAAAGAAGCAGAAAACTTTACCAGACTCATGGTAACCTGAGTTAATGAAATCATATTTAACTAAAGGTGTGTGTTTAGACTTGATCTTACCTTGGTGACTTAGCCATTAGTAGGAATTCATTGTTTACCTTCAGGATTCTTATCAGTATTTAGGCAGCTCTTGCACGTGATTTTCAACTGATTGCTCAATGTGCTATGTGTTGTACAGTTTTGAAATAAATGAAACCACAGCAAGATCACAGAGGACTAATCTCAATTATCTAATCTGTTAAAACTGCATGGTTTCTTTTCTTCCTGACCCTGCATTAAGGCTTCATCTGTGGATCTGCTGATGTCAGACTAGAACCCTGTTTCCAGTTCTGTAAAACTAAACCTCCACTATCAATGCATTTGAAAAATTATTTTTCCAAATTGCTTATTCTTAGTACCTTTAGAGATTGATTCCCAAGAGGTGATGAATAGCTATGAGGTCCATGCACTTCCATTGACTTCAATGGGAATTGTGGATGCTCAGTCTAGACCGAAGAATCTCTCTCAGGATCAGATCCTGTTGGTGAACAGTGTGATTTAGGCCACTGTTAGAGAGAGCTGGATAGTTGCTAATGTTAAATGATGCAGAAAAAAAACATCTGAAGATTTTAACTTTCAGTTGGTCTCTGCTCTTGTTAGATTGTGAATCAAGAGGAATCCAATAATTCATGACGAGAATGTGCATTGCAAATAGAGATCTTGGTAAAACACTGGGCTACGTGGCCATTCACAAAATTCAGGCTAGGAGGGGAAAATTCCAGCATGCATCTAACCTTTGATGTGTATGTCTTCACTGAATGTGGAAGGTAGCAACCAAAATGTCTTCACAAAAGTGAACAAGCTTCAACCTTGCGTATCCATTTTGGAGGTTTTCAAAGAAATTTTAGGGGAAATCTTAGCAGTGTATGACCTGATAGATACATTAAAAAGATTATACATTTTTCACTAGGATCTGATGTGTTGTTGCTTGCTTCTTAGCGCATTAACCAGCCCTTCATTTGCATTTTTAAAGTGGCTGGGACCTTCTGAGTAATTCACATGGGAGATGGGCTTAAAAGAGGTTTTTTCCCCAAATAAATGACTAAATTGAGCTATTCTCCCTTTCCTATCTTCAAAGTTTCCCATGATTTGTACCACTGATACTAAGTGCCAGTTGCTGCTCTAATTAGGCCTCGTAACATTTATCACTAAGATTCTGTACTACCCAGTACTTCTCTGATACTCTACACAATGTATTACATACCTAGGTAATGACTACTGAATGAATAATTCAGGAATAAGTCTCCAGTAGAAATATATTAGAGCAGCAGGAGTGACAACAGCTATGGAATTTTCCTTAGTGGGTGCATTGGTGGTGGAGAAGATGGTTCAAGATGGAGCAGATGAACAGTAAGGCAGCTTCCTGAGTTTAGGTAGGTCTTCCTGAAATCTCTGTACTTGTCTGGTGCCCTCCTTTTTGAAGTAAGATCTTTATTATATCTTCGCAGCCAGAAGGTTGTGCAAGTAGTGATGAAAAACAAGACTTGGTCTACATGGTTAAAAGTTAGGCCGGCGTATTTACATCAGTCTTGCGTGTGAAAACACACACACCCTGACTGACATAACTGCCAACCTAACCTCCTTGTAGATTCAGTTATGTCAACAGAAGAATGTTTCCATCAACGTAGCTACCATCATTTGGGGAAACAAAGCATCCCTTCCCCACAGAAAAAAACCCTTCCCTCACCATCAACACTACAGAGTTATACCAGCATAGCTATAGCTACAGAGTTATGCTAGTACAGTCTCCACAGTATAGACATACACTAAACAAAGATCATCCTCCTTTCCATTCCCCATGCCATAGCCTTCCACAGTGGAGATGAATTAGCTGGCACCATTTTCTTCTCTATTCAAAGACATGAATACTCAGTCAAGAATTAGCAGTTGGCAAAAATGTGCCTACTGTCAGAGTTATCTGAACGTCTTCTATGTGCAAAATGAGACTCAAAATCTCCCAAGAGCTTGCTGATTAAACTTTGAGTACTTTACTGCTTCCATTAAAGATAAAAATACTTTGTCTGAAGTATTCCAGCACTTCTTTTCCCCAGTCTGGCTGGAAACCAGGAGGAAAACCACATGAAAATGGAAAATTACAAGGAGAGTTTAAAAAAAAAAAGATGCATTTTTTTTAAAACCTCAGAAAGTTTGTTTTGGCTCAAAATTTTGTCAGGGTTCAAATTTTCATCAAAGTATGTTCTACTTCCCTAGAAGACAATATCTGAATGTGGAAATCAAACACCCTAAAACAGACTAAGTTGGTGCAAGTTTCAGCTATATCTCCACAACAGCTGAAACATCTTTACTGTCATCCTTGAGAGAGAGCGCGAGCAAGTGTTGTACTTCAAATGTGTTGCATAGAACTGGCAAATGAGTATTCATCTCATTGCCTTGCATTGGTTGCAGTACGAATTGGTACATCTGGATGTCAAATACCGTATAATGCTAACAGCAAATGGAGATTTTCCTTTTCTGCTAATGGTAGGGACCTGTCCTTTCGTAGCAAGAAAATTCAAGTTCCATCCCTGCTGTTACCATGAAATTCCATACAGCCATGCTAGACAAAACATCAGCTATGTTATCCCATAGATTTGTTACAATATATTATTTCCATCTGGAATCATTTGCTCATATATAAATATTTGTCCTTTGGGACTGGGAGTAACCTGAATATTGCTGTGATTCTTGGTATAAGGGACCAACTGTCACAAGAGTAGACTGACCTGGGTGGCAAGGCAGATCAGAGTTCCCAAGGGGGCTGTCTATGATTCCATGTTCTGGACGTTATAGTGCATGAGGAGCTTACTGTTGATAATTGGTTGGTGAAATCTAAAGAACTCACAACCAATTTGGGGTTTGCGCCCTGGTTCTTAACTGTCTGCCCTGAGGTTGGTACTCACACTCGAGTTACTGCAGGACAGCTTGACAATAACTTCCTTATGAATCCCTTTTATGAATAAGTACAATTATACATGTGAATATAACACAAGTTTTTGTCATGCTGTGTCTTCATTTCTGCATGTTTTATGCATACGCACATGTATATACAAGCATGCTTATTTTATTTTCATGCAACTAGTAAATAATTCCAGTGCTTGCCCTATTAACTTGCCCATAGTATCTAATAGCCTTTCTTCCTCTCTCACAAAATGATATTGCAGGACAATTCTTCATGTATTTCTTTGCAGAGGAGGCAGATAAGTGTTGTGTTATGGGCAAGAACAAATTAGACAAATAAAAACATAGGACAGAGAGAGAGAGAGAGAGAGAGAGAATGAAAAAACAAACTTAGAACAGCTCTCTTTGCACAGAGGATAAATTAATTGACTGACTGGCAGGGCAAGGCAAGACATGCCCTATTCATCCCAAGAAAAGCAAATGGGCCAAGGAAAATGGAATGCTCGAACAGAGGAACTTTGTTGACAGCAAAATGAATTTTCTTATTCTAAAAATTGCGTTCTAGGCACCAGTCTCAGGGGGTTATTTCAGGACTCCTGAACTCTAATCCGGATTCTGCTACTGAGTCATTCATTGCATGATGCTGAAAAAAATAATGTAATGGCGTAGTGCCTCAGTTTGTCTACTGTAAAATGGGTAGAAAAATACAGGAACAATACTTTCTAACATCACCGGGAGGATGGGGGCTGAGAGGCTTAAGTAAAACACTTTAAGGGCCATGGTTGTATAATGGCAGCCTTTATTAATTAAATACTATTTATTGGCTCTCTCACCTAATCCCTTCTTATGTAAATATCATGCATTATCTTTATAGCACCTTGAGACATAAGCCAAAGAAATGTAAAAGGACCTAAATGCTAATGAGAATTTGATCCATTCTAGCCAACTGTAGTCTCTGAAGAAGACAACTGGACATAGTTATTGTTAAAATAGAATTTTTTTTGTGCCTCTTTCCCATCAACCCATGATCTACGCGCACTGGTGAATTTTACCATTTCCCCCTCTCACACGTTATAAATATTATACCCCTGGTCTGCTTAAAGACAGTTTGATTCTTAGTGATGCAACAGAGATCTTTGCAAAAGTTATTTAACATTTGCAAAGCTCCCACAACTGTTATCCAAGACTCAGCCACTATGGCAATGGAGGAAGACAAGAATCTAACGCTCGATCCTGTAAAGACTTGCACATGATTCATGTACTGTAAGTAACCCCATTAACTTCAGTGGAACTACTCACAGGGTGAAATAAGATTTAAGCCAAAGGGAGTTTTGCCCTGACTTCAGCAGGGGCCAGGATTTCACCCGCTGCACTTAAAATTAAGCCTGTGCTTAAGTCTTTGCAGGATCAGAGTCCTAAACAGAAAAAAAAGGAAACAAACAAAATAACTGTGGGAAAGGGGAAATTAATAACAGATACTGCAGCAGAATTCAGTGAATGAAGCAGGTGCAAAACAAAAAATAGAAATCATATAGGCAGAAGACTTCACTTTCTATTTTTAGATATACTGCAGATCCTTTAGGATCCCTACAGCAAAAAGAAAATGCATACACTAGCTTCAGTGTAAGAGCTTTTGATCACAAAAGTAATATGTTGAGTGCAATAAAGCTAGGCAACTATGTTGTCTGTCAAAGAGAGAAAGAACATGTCACAGGCAGACACACCTTATCTGTTGTTATTACACCATAATTCATAACAGAATTCTAGTGTATTTTATGCTTGAACCGTCAGTCAATGACAAGGCAAATGTGATTGTAAATTGCCAAGCGATAGCCAGAGCAATAGGTACAGCCAACATTAAAAAAAAAAGTCTACACTCAGTTTCTTTACAAATGCCCCAATTTAGTGATCAAGCAGCTATTAAATGTGCCAGGATAAACAAATTGTTGGGTCATTGATGAGCCCAACTCTGTGAAACATCTAAGGTGTGTTTGGAAAAGGATACCACAAATGAGGAGCATTTTGAAGTAACTCGCGAATCAGCTAACCCCGTGAAAAGATAACTCACTTGAGAATGATATAATTACTTTCAGTTTGCTTAAAGCCAAGGAAAAGTTGACACAGCGATTAAAAGGGGAAAAAAATGAGTGAAGGAAAAAAATAGAGTTACTTTATACTGCCTGAATCCAGGCTATTTTGAGGCCTAGGCTCTGAGCTTATTTGAAGAAAGATTATCTTGACAAATTGGATAAACATTTTATGCATGACAGGACGCTGATGGAGAGTCTGTTCTGCAAGCACACCTGGTGATAGTTTGCTTAGTGTGTGACCAAGGTGTTCAGCTAACCCTGAGTCCTCCCAGGTTGCTTTGTTTACTGTTTGACAGGTACAGGCAGATCCAACGTCTAGGCCTTATTAACAGTCACTGCAGTCTTAGCAGATGCCTTCTTCCCCCTCCTCCCCCCACCACCACAATGGATAAAATAACTCTTGGCTAGACTAGCCCACAAAGGTTCCACCAGACTTTAACAAACAGTACTTAAGGACTGTACTGCAGTCTAATGTGCCTCAGGCCAATAAAAATAAAGATATTCTGTCCCACTCCTCTTTTGGTTCACTCACGCATTCAGGTGTGCACTGGAGAGAACTGGTCTGGCATAAAACTTTTTCACAGAACTGAGGGCTAAAAAAAATTAAATAAAAAATTAAAATAAATAAATAAATAAATAAATATTATTATTATTAATAAATACCCTACAAACCAGCTAATGAATTAACAGAAAAACAAGCATTCTTCTTGCAGATTGTCAATCTGATTCTCTATTTCCTTGCAACATGCATAATTATTTGCACCAGTGCTAAGTTGATGCAAAATGCTAACAGATCAGGTCAGTGCAATTTTGCACTGACTTTGAGTTGGTGCAGATGACTATGCATGATGTAGGGCAATGGAAAATCAAGCCCTAGGCAACTAGGATGTGTGTTGTTAGGGAACTTTGTTAAACTATTAAAATATGCATTTCCCTTGGTGAACACCTAGGAAATGTCTTGTGTTCTGCAGAAATAGGAAGATCAGTAAATGAGAGGTAGTTAGGCTCCTAATTTCCCCTGATTTCAACTGCCTAACTACCTCTGAGGATAGATTGGGCCTAAACATCCAGTATTTGTAGGTACCTTATCTATCTTCTCAAACTGCAGGCATTCTGAACTAGTACATCTGCCCAATACATTTTCATCACTACTGAAGGTATAGTTTCCAGAAGGCACTAATATAGGAACCAGCATCCTTGCATCACCCATTTGTCATTCATGGGAACAGCCATACTAGTAGACCACAGCTATGGTCCATCTAGTCTAATATCCTGTCTCTGACACTGGCCAGTACCAGATGCTTCAGAAAAAGGTACAAGAAACCCTGCATTAGGCAAATGTAGTATAATCTGCACTTCACGTTAGCTCTCCTTCCAGTGCCTTATAGTTAGTAATTGATGTGAGCACTGAAGCATGAGGCTCTCTCTCTCCCAAAAATTATGTTTCCATTAACTGATGATGATTCTGTAATCCATATAAACATCTAATCCTTTTTTTTAATCTTGCTAAATTGTTAGCCTCAATCACATCCTGTGGCAAGGAGTTCCACAGTTCAATTATGCATGTCTGAAAAGAGTATTTCCTTTTAGTGGTTTTGAATTTACCACTTTAAGTTTAATTGAATGTCTCCTTGTTCTTGCATTATGTGACAGGGAGAACAGAAGTTTTCAATCTACCTTTCCTAAGTCATTCTTTCACAGTCAGGAAAAAAAATGCAGTTTTAGCAGGGAGTGAGGAGTAAACCCATAAATTCTTGAAAACAACATAGTGACTTTTGAGTTCAGAGGCAGAACTGTTTGGAATTGCTTCCAATTTGACTTGTCTCAGGTGTTTTTTGTTAATGAGGCTGCACTACTCCCTCTTCCCTCAAGCAAAATGTGTAGCACATCAAGTAAGGCACAAATAGCAGGCAAAAACCCTGGATTTGAGAGTGACATTGAGATTACAGTTGTTCAGACGGGCAAATAATAAAACACAGAAAAAGGATCATATAAGAATCTATCCTTTCAAAATCAGATAAGCATTTTAGACCAAAATCTCCCACAAAGAGAGCTAGCAAGACTTTGTCAAATCCAAAACCAAACCTTAGCTCTCATTTGGCAATGGTCCAAAGCCCTAGTCTAAACTTACCCCAGATGCAAACACTACCTCCTTGGCCTATCTCTACAACCAAACCAATGAGTGGAGCAGAGCAAGCAGATAATTTAGCATTAAAAGAACTGAGGAGAAATTCAGTCATTTAATGACCTGTAACAAAGTAACCCAAAGAGTTTTCAGCAAAGACAGCATAACGTTGCTTGAAGTTTTGCCAGTTCATTGCAGAACATTTGATAAGCCAGTAAAATGAAAATATGTATAACAAGTACCAACAATGATTTTAAAAAAGGGGGACAATTCATCCATAGGCTGCGTGGTATAGTTGATAATCCACTAGACCGGGGCTCAACAGACCTGTGTTCTAATCCCACTACTACCACTAGCTTACTGTGTGACCTTAGGAAAATCACTTCCCCTTTATCTCCATTTCCTTTCCCACCTTGTCTGTCTTGTCTATTTAGGAGGAGATTTTCAAAGACATAGATGAGAGTTAGGCACACAAATCCCAACCATAGATTGAAACTGGTTGGGGCAGGGGACTGTTTCTTACACTGCTTATGTACAGTAGCACTGTGGGACTCTGATCTCAGTTGGAGTCCATAGTATTTGTTTCACACAGCAGAATCTAAGTTCTTACTGATACCAAATTAGAGAGAGAATTGTCAATAATTTGACATATTACATAAGATTGTTAATATCATTTACTAGACTGAGACATAACCAGAAGAATGGTGTATGAGGGTATGTACCTGCAAGATTAAGGAAAGAGCAGATTGCAACCATCAGCCATCGAGCCACCCATATTAACAATTCTTCCCATCTGATTAATAATGATGAACAGATAGCAGCAAGCAGAAGGTGTACAGCAGAAAGGCAGGGCACGTAATGCCAGATTCAATCTCAAAATGATCATTGAAAAGGCGAAGAAGCACAACCAACATCATGGAAATGTTTTAGAGCGAGACTATTAAAAACAACAAGATAATTAGTCTCACAAACCTACTCTAGCGGAATTGCTTTCCTGCACCACCACTATCACAACCAGAAAGCAGCAGTCAGGACAACAAAAGGCCATAACATAATGGCTTTCCATCCAGAAAGAAGCTTTGTCAGGGCTGCATTATGTCACTACATCTGTTCAGCCTGAAGACTCAAATGGTAATACACGTTTCCCTTGCAGCTTAGAATGGTAGAATTTCAAAGTAGAGGTGGCAGATGCTGTAACCTTAGGCCTTGTCAACACTACTGGCTGGATCGACGGGTAGAGCTCGATCTATTGGAGATTGATGTATCGTGTCTCATCAGGATGCGATAAATCGGCCCCCAAAGTCGACTCCAGAACTCCGGCTCACGAAAAGGCGCAAGCTGGAGTCGACGGGAGAGCCTGCCACCGACTGCTACCATCATGAGGACAGCAGATAAGTCGACCTAAGATGCGCAGACTTCAGCTACATTATTCACTGAATAATTGGATATGTGTGGGAGTCCCGGGGCACCTGTCAGGGGGCGGGAGTGTGGATAGGGATTGGGGCAGTCAGGGGACAGAAAGTGGGGGGAGGTTAGACAGGCGGTGGAGTCCTGGGGGAGGCAGTCAGTGATGGGGGGTGGTTTGGGAGGGGGCAGGAAGGGGACAAGGAACAGGGAGGGTTGGATGAGTCAGTTGTTCTGAGCAGGGCAGGCAGGGGGCGGGAAGTGGCGGGTGTCAGGCTGTTTCGGGAGGTACAGCCTTCCCTACCCGGCCCACCATACAGTTTTGCAACACTGATGTGGCCCTCAGGCCAAAAAGTTTGCAACCCCCTGATCTAGGGTAAAAGTATCAATAGCACCTAAGTCCCATTTTCAAAAGTCACTTAGGAGGCGAGTGCATTGAAAGTTAATGGGACATAGGCTTCTATGATCCTAGTGACTTTTGAAAATTTTACTCATAGAAATGTTGTTCTGTCCTGTAATGGAAAAAATAGAATAAAACTGGACTATACAGTATAATTTTTAGCCTCATAAAGAGTGTTAATGAAGGCTGGAATTGCCACCTTGTCTCATTCCATGATATTTAAGGATATATCCATCTCAGCACATCTATCATAGGCAGTTAACCCAAAGACAACCAGTCCTTTATAGACAACCAGTCTGATCCCCATTTTCTGGGCAGACACAAGTATTTGAATCAGATCCCAGAATAAAGGAAATTCACTGTCTCATTCCAATACATGCCATGAAGAGTGTCTCATGCATGGATGTTCCTTAGATTGAGAGGGTGAAACTAAATGAAGGCATTTTGCGGGATGGTTTCTAACAAGCAGCATGAAGTTTTCCTGACTATAGGAATGGGGAGACCACATGGAGAAATAAAATGCAAATGAGCCTGCCCTGGACAGTTGCGCTGATGAACAGAGATCAGTGCAACTGATTGTCAAGATAGACAGAAAAAATAAAAATGAGGAGTCCTTGTGGCACCTTAGAGATGAACAAATTTATTTGAGCTCAAGCTTTTGTGGGCTACAGCCCACTTCATCAGATACATAGAAAAGAACATACAGTAAGAAAAGATATATACACACAGAGAGAACATGAAAAGGTGAAAGTTACCATACCAACTCTAAGAGGCTAATTAATTAAGGTGAGCTATTATCAGAAGGAGAAAAACTTTTGTAGTGATAAGCAAGATGACCCATTTCAGACAGTTGACAAGAAAGTGTGAGAACAGTAGAGGAATAGTTAACATGGGGAAATAGAAACTTACTTGATCAGCAGAGTGTTTGCATAGTTAGACACTTCGCCTCCATGATGTTTCTCCTAGATGATTGCAGAGGTGCTAATACCAGTACAGTATAATAAAAGTTTATTTTCTTTGAATGTGAATATAAGCAGCGTGAGGAGAATTAAAGCACTTTCTGTCTCTGATATGAATATCAAACACGAGCTCATTTCAGGTTATGGTGAACAGAGAGTGCACATCCTTGATTTACTGCAAACAACATGAGTGTTAAGCTATATAGTAGACTCTCGATTATCCAGGATTGGGTTAACCAGGTTGTGGATTAACCAGGATGTAAAAAAAAAAAAAAATGCATAACTCGCAGGGCTGGCTCTGGCTTTGTTGCCGCCCCAAGCACAAAAAGAAAAAAACCGACCAGGGTGCAGGGCAGCCAGTGAACCAACACCCACTCCCCCCGGCGCAGGCTGGCTGGTGAACTAACCCCCCACTACACATTTCCTATGGATGGTGATTATCCAGGATTTTATTAACCAGGATTAATTTTTTCCCTATCATCCTGGATAATCGAGAGTCTACTGTACTTGATAGCTGGCACTTACTTCTGAAATAGTAAGATGTATCCCTGATTGATTAGCTTGGCACTAACCAACCAACCAATGTATAACCCAAAACTGGAAGCAATCATTTTCTCCAAAAATTATGCTTTGCTGCACACAAGTGAGTCCATTTTTAATACCCTTTGAAAAAAGCCACACACACATCCAGGAGGCATTCAGACAACATTCAGATTTAGACTCTTATAATCATCTATCAGAAGACACCGAACCTAGCCATGGTGAAGCCCATTCCTCCTTCACACCTAAATTTCACCGACCTTGTACGAAATAATTTAGGAGACTCAAATATTGATCTTTCTTGTTTTTCTGTTTCATTCATGGGAGCCAAATTTTATCCTCAAAAATAATCTGCCGCCTCCTTATCCCCTCATCCATTCAAATCCCCTGCTGTAAAATAAACTATATCTAATGAATGATAAGAGTTTATTAGAAGTCTACACATTGCAGGGCCCGCAGACAACACTTCAGGGATCAAGAATTCTTGTATGTCTGACAGTGCTACTCATCTGCCAGCAAAAGTTTGATATTGAGTGGTTGATGGAAACAAACAACAATATCCTGATAAAACTCCATGTGAAATGTTGACCCAGGGAATTACACATTATACTTGCTTGGTGTACCTCTGTCTACATTGCAAGGCAGATAGCAGGAGTCCTGTTACAGGTGGTAAGGAGAGAGGTTTAAGCAGGCTTCCAAAGTTCAAATTGATAAGTACTAAGCATATCACGCCAGCTATCTGCACACATCTGGTCATATCTGCAGGCCCTACGGATGCTAGGTGAGGAGCTGAGGGAGGTTTTAAGTTTTGCTGTGCCAACTCTCCAGTGTCCCGTTCCCGCTAGAGTTCTTGGATCACTCTCTACAGTTTGGGTCACTTGGAGCTGGCAAAGAAAGAAATCTCTTTCATTTTCACAAGAGCGTCTAAGGGAACTCCCCAGTCCCACTTCCCCAAGATTTCCTCTTGCCAGCCACAAGCAGCCCTGGAACTTTCCTTCTTACTACTGCTGTCTTATCATGGCTGGTGTCCTCCGCTTTCTCCCTACGGCTGAGTATCCCCCCATTTCCCTTAGCCCTTCTAGGTCACTCTGATGGCCACCCCCTGTCTCGCATCCGCAGTGGAATCCCAGGATTCATTAGGGAGAGGGGAGGAGGATGACTAAGGAAGACTTTTAAGTGGCATTACCAGATATTTCTGTTGTGTGAACAGCTTCTTCCCAGGTTTGTGGAATAGATCATACTGCAAACCCAGGCTTAGCCTAAGTGAATTTGAAGACCAACATGAATACCTAGCACAGTGCTCTTTGTTTAAATCATAACTTCACAGGTCTCCATTTCAAAGGAGGCTCAGACTTCCCCAAACTATCAAACAGAAGTCACTGAGTGTTTTATATAGATATAGTGAGAGATTGAGATATAGATATATAACCCAATGTGTCATTTTCATCAACAGGAAGAGAGTTGCGATTTGTGAATGTATTAGGTATGTTTAGAGCACGTACTGAATATAACCCCAATTCATCAAAGCACTTAAGCACAAATTTAACTCCCTCCCTAATAACCAAAGCACTTACGCAACTTCCTAAAGTTGTTTACAGACATGCTTAAAATTAAGCATGTGCTAAAGTGCTTTGCTTAATTCAGGCCAGAAAGCTGAAGTATCAAAAAAGAATAACTAAGCAGTTATTTATTTCGCACATCTAGATTAAATGTTCCTTTAAATTGTATCTCCCTTTAAGACAAAAATCACCTAAAAGAAAGTTTGACGTTAGTCAACAAAATCATTCCACGTTCAGATGATTTTGTTTTTCTTTTGCATAAGTCAGTGTCTTTCACATAATCCACAACCAAAGAGCACTATTCTATAGACAAGAAATTATAAAAGACCATGCAATCAGCTGACAAAAGAAGTGAAAACCACCCCAGAGGGAATGCATAGCTGTTCTTACACACACAAAAAAATCACAATGTGCTGTTCTGTTTGCCTCCCACTCTTTGCGCGTATACTCCTGACATTTCTTGTCTCATAACTGGACTTTATGAATGAGATCCGTAGGTTGTTTTCTGGTGAATAATCATAAAGGGAAGGGGCATAGTATTATTGAAGAGTGAGCTGGTTTACTGTTTGCTGACCAAATCTGAGTGATTAGGACATTGCTTTCCCTCAGCCGCAAATATGAATCACAGGTCACCACTGTATTAAAGACTGAATTGTTACTCAGCCTTGAACAAGGATGCCTACTAAGTTAAGAAGCTATTGTAACCTGAAGTAAATTGCACAGGGTTGTGTTTAGGAATGGGTTGATGGTTTTATGCAGTTCACTTACACAACTGAATGTTTGTGAACTTATCCAAAAAGTCTAGCCAAATCGCTTTGGGCCCTCAAATTGGTCAGGAAGTCTCTTTAAAGGAGGTTGCCCCATGGAAGCTATGATACATCCTGGCTCCAGATGCACCCAAAATATATTAGATGAACAGCCTCCTCTATGGAATTTTGCTGCTCCCACTTAGAGTGTATTTTCATACACATCATATACAATCTACACATACATAAGACAGACCAACACACAGTATATCTTTGAAAGAAGGCATACATGATGGTGTGATATACAGAATTTACTAGTAGTTTGAAATGTCCATATTACTCATAAGTAACAGAGCTATGAGTGAGTCATGTAAGTTTTCCCAAATATGAACTAACCAAAGGTATCTGTTGGACTGTATTTGAAAGTGAAACAGAAACTTCCAAAATGCACAAAAACATTTATTTAGCCACAAAGGCCTGTAACTTCATAGCTTTGACTTTTGTAACTCATCTCCCAATGACATATGGTGAAGGCAACTGCAGAAAGATGCCTATGAACATTTTGGCAGAGAGCAGTTGTAAACTTAATAAGATATTCAACTTGTGTAACTCAGTAAAAGAAACCAATTAAAAATGTAACAGTTCTAATAAATATAAAAATTAGCAGGAATATTCTATAGAAGGGTAACTGTATTGTTTTGGAAGGTTATTATGGAACACTGCCTTATTTAAAAAAAAGGAAATTTTTATTGCATTTATTTCCCTTTTTAAAAATGTAATGCAGATATTTCTGTGCATCATGACAATATTTCCCAGAGTCATCCAGTACACATTGAAATATGATAATCTGAAGACAATTTTTCTAATATCTGTTAAACAGAGTTAAAACAGGATCAGTTTCCTATCATCACTGAAAGACATTAATGGATGCATGATGAATTTAAAAATGTATCAACAAAATTAAGACACAACTCATTAAAAAAGGAGAAACTTATCAAGGCAGTACCATTTTAAAAATACAGATTGAATCCTGGCCCCACAGAAGTCAACTGATTTTGATTTCAGTGGAGTCAGGATTTCACCCACTGTATTTAACTTGCTTGAATTTGGGTTGAGAAGTGGAGGCCTGCTGTGCTTTAGCTGAGAGATGCTTTAACCGTAGCACCTGATACCAAATGCAATTGACTATACGTCTCCATGGGAACATACCACCAACTTCTTCTTTTACCATTGTCACATGGGAGTTAGAATTTGCAAAGAGATGTGATGGAGGTTCTGGACCTCACATGATCAGGAGGAGATCATAAACAAGACCACACTTTTCACCTACAAGACAATATTTATTTTTAACTATTTGCTTTTTGTTCGACTGAATGCCAAATCCTGGCTCATCCAGAGCAATATTTGACCAAAGACCAACATCCTGATTCTGGATACCTTCCTAGGTAGCAAGGTTCTTTCCTTAGCCACTAATGATTACACTGGTTATTCTTGGTGTAACACCAATTTGGGGTGTGTTCTTGACTTTTTCTACCTAATGATCATCACCCTCCACAATTTTCTAAAATCTCTGTGACTTTGAAGGACGTTTAGCAACCTTTGAGAGCTTAATACTTATGCAAGGAGTGCAATTGCATAGCTCAGTTAAAGAGTAAGAATATAGAGACAGCTGGCTGGCTGGTTCTATATCCTGTTGATCAATAATGTAGCCTGCTATAGTAGCTAAAAAAGGATGTTTTTGATAAATAAATAAATAAATGGGAGACACCCCAGGAAAAACTGGGGCGCTATTGCTAATTATTCTGGTGAGTCAATAGTTGACACACTTTCCTCTGAATCTTTATGGAACCAAAGCTCTGATTCAGCATGTGCTGAAAGGCTCTGTTGAATTGGGGCCCACTGTTCTAGCATGGAGACACTATGTGCCAAAGGGGATGTCTTTTAGATGAGTTGTCAAACCAAAGTCCTGACCACTACTCATCATCAGAAGTGCCGCAGAACTTTGGCAAGAGAAGAGCTGCTTGCTAAGCTCCAGGTTATATACCAATCAAATGTCTTTGAAAGGTTATTAGAAGATGCTTATCACCTCAGAGCTGAACAAACAGAGGAAAAATTATTCACAAATATTTGTTCAAATTCCAAAGCAAATTTTGATCCAACTGTATTTGTGACCCTTTTGTGCTTGCTTTCTGCAAACATCTGAGCTTTTAACCTTCACTAGCACAAATATTCATGAAAAGGGAATTTTAAGCTTCAATGCTTGAATATTCACCAAAAGTGAATTTCAAAACACTGTATTTTATTGGGAAATTTTCAATTGATGCAGCACTGGCTAACTTACGTAACTCACCAGTCAGGGAAAAGAAACACTACAAGACTTAAAAACCAGCATAGTGCAGATTCCTTCGCTGGGGATGACACCTTGATGCAGTCGGAAGGTTTGTGTATTCTAATGAGAGCTATGTCAGTGGGAAGTTTAACTCCTGGTAGGGCTACCCAAGTTGGAGAGACCAAGGTGTAGGGATGAGATAAAAAGCAGTGCATCGGTCCTCCAGGTTGGTGGGGTTCAGCGACTGGCCAACAACTTAAACACATAAAACAGTTAAGTTACAGAAACATGAGGTCTCCATCCCAGCAAATGGCAGGATAGTTGGAGATGAAAGGAGACTTGTTTGTACTCCGGCCTAAGTGACATCTGACAGCGCAAGGAGTACACCAGTTGTGCAAATTGTGAATATTTGCCATTGATCAACAGTTTGCAAGCTGTGGTTTCTTGCTGAACTGTGAATAAATCTCGCAGTGAATAAATATGACAATTGTGTGTTTTGTTGCAAAGAGAAAAAAGGCAAAATCAGTTAAATAAAATTAGCTACACATTATTTCCCCAGCGCTAGTCCTAGATGTGTCCCATAGAGACAGAAATACATCAACTACCATGACTGTAGAAATGTATAAATTACCATTTGCTTTTTCAGCTGCTCATTAGAGTTGCATAGTTTACAAAATCATACAAGTCTTTCCAAACAGTAGCATATACTTTTAATGGTGCTGGCATACTATTAAAAAGCAAAGAAATGAGGAGGGAAAAAGAAGGAAAAGCCAAGGAGGAGGAAAAAGGAAACAAGGGATAAGAAGTGATATCAGAGAAGATTCAGCCACCTCATAACTTGGTGTCATTAATAGGTATGATCTGATCTATATATTACTCGGAGAGTTGTAGTCTTAGCAGATTATTTTCTAATTTGTTTATTTTCATATGGTTAAACCAAGTTACCATTACCGGCAACTAAATACAATAAAATAATTTCATGCTATTTTTTCTGCTGAGAGATCAGCTGGAAAACAAAATATTTCCATCTTGCCTGTGTTTCTGCCTTATCTTGATCTGGACTGATGTGTCCTTACAAATATATATTTCCACCAAAAGTAGAGTTGAAAACTGTGTGCTGATCCCACCACAGACAAATTATTAGCTGTCTGACTGCCTGTGGAAGCAAAACTTTACTTAATCTGATGGCAAATAACGTGCATTTCTCAAGCGATTCCTACTTTGACTAATCAGTCAGGGTGATGGATGTTTAGCACTTACCTTAATGCATATTTTTGCCTTAGCTAACATTTGTTAAAACCAAATCAATTACAAACTAGAGATTACTGGGCTGACGAGGCTTTCATATTATTGCAGTTGACCGTGCAATTGGGTTCCTAGGTGACAGACTCTGCAGGGCAATCACTTTTCTACACAACCAGCCAGGGTACTCCATTCTTCAGAGTTTACCGAATGTAGTCTCTTCAGGACCCTTTTTTAATTATTATTATTACTCCTTTAAGTTGTTTTTTTTAACCAGCCGAAGAGAGAGTGTGTTTTGCCCTTTCCTGGTGATGGAATACCTGCATGCACACCTGGGTACCTTCACAGAAGCAGGTGAGCCCTTTCTAGTGTCCGGCCCAGCAATGGGGAAGATTATAACGATTATCTTCATGACCTATGTTCAAACGTTGAAGCTTTGTGCGCCTGCACAAAGGGCTGTTAGTCAACATGAAACAGAATGTCTGGCTGCAGTCACGAATACACCAGAAGTGTTCACAATTACAGCTTTTAATCAAAACGATCCAAAGCCAAGAGCATTGCTGCAGTTAAGTATTTTATGAAGTCACAACTGACTAGTTCTTCAATGAGTTGTTTTCTTCCAGAGACTCTGCTAAGCAGCATCATTTTGCTAGCAATTATTACAAGGCTGATTTCTCTGACTCCTTTCCTAGAGAAACATCTGCATGACCTTTACTGCTTTCGTAAAAACTCATTCTAATACAGCTCTGATCCTGCGAGATACTGAGCACCATCAATTCCTATTGGAGTCAACAGAAGCTGAGGGTGCTCAGCACTTTGCAGAATCAGGCCCCTGGAGTGACCAGAAATATAGGTAAGAAGAAATCAAATGCTTCTGAAAGGTCTAAAACATACAGCAAATGAATGTCTTTAGGGGAGAAACCCTATTAAACTTTAACCAGATAAGTGGCATAGGAAAGTAGGAGTTTTTCAATTAGCTAACTGTCTCTTGCCTGGAGCTTGAGTTTCAAATGTTACAACGCAGCCATGGTACACTCCACATCTGTCAACTAGAACATTTAGAGCTTTCCAATTATTACATTGCCAGAACTCCAGAGGTAAAAGTTGGAGTGTATGCAAACAGTGAAGACAGTCTGACATGATGTACCAAAACAAGGACACTTCAGTGTGTGGGAGTGGGACTGGGGTTGGGTTTACCTTTGCTTCAGATAGAAAAGAAAAATGCTTACTTGGGGATTTAACAATGGAGAGCTAAATCCACAGCTGGAGGGAAACAGGGCAGCACCATGGAAATCAATGGAACTACACTGATTAGCACCAGTTGAGGATCAGTCTGGGGCCAGGTCTACATTGGGGGAGGGCGGGGGTCCGACATAAGATACGCAACTTCAGCTACCCAAATAGCATAGCTGAAGTTAACCTATCTTAGGTCGACTTACCTCGGCGTCGTTACGTCAGCAACTCAACCGCTGTTGCTCCCCCGTCGACTCCGCTTCTGCCTCTCACTATGGTGGAGTTCTGGAGTCAACGGAGAGAGCGCTCGGGGATCGATTTATTGCGTCTACACTAGACACAATAAATCAATCCCCAACAGATCAGTCCGGCAAGTAGTGTAGCCATGGCCTGGGAGGACTTAAACTGGAGAGAGGATTTTGTGTCCTTTCTGTACTAGGCATTAATTCACAAAAGTTCAGCGGTCTCTAAGTTGTGCCAGTTGCTCACAGCACCAGGGAACATTCCAGTAGCCTGGAAATGCCAAGGCACCTAGCACTTTAACCAAATCCCCTACCCCAGGCACTGGCAGAGGTAGATATAGGAGTACTGGTCTTACGCCACCAGGGAGTCACCCAGGCTGGGAGACCTTTAGACCCTCAGCCCACGTTAAACTCCCACCACTGATCAGACCGTGATGCTAACCTCCATCACCCATATTACATTTTCAGATAAGCACCTTTGGACTTTTTTCCCCATGCTGCCCCTCACATTTCGGAGGCTTTCCACTTACAAAACTCAATCGCTCTCCTATTTCAAGTTTTTCCTTAAAATGTTCCTCCACTGTGATGCCTACCAAAAAAAAATGGAGAACAGTCAGTCAGATAGTGTGATGAGACCACTGCCTCATCATGCTGACCAGTAGTGTCTCATTGTACTGCCGCAATAGCCTATCTGTATTCAAATGTTGTCTCTTGTTTAAAATATTTAGACTGTAAGCTCTTTGGGGAAGACACCGTCTTGTGTTCTGTGTTTGTACAGCACCTAGCACAATGGAATTTTGGGCCTTGACTGGGGTTCTTGGGCACTATGGGAATACAAACAATTAAAATAAATAATAGGCATCTAAACCCATCAACTTTATGATCACTTTGCACAGACTGGAACAAAGTGACTACAGTAGAAACCAAAATATGGGCCAGTACGTCTGGAAGAGCATCTTTAAAGGTGTCCTATACATCAGACAAACTTTATCCAGAACCATAGTGAATGGATGTTTATTCTCAAAGAGCACAATGCAATTCACTTAGCTGATTGGTACACACGTTTTATGGCCTCCTCTGTTTTAATAAGGTAAAGCACCTCCCAATAAAAACTTTCCCCAAGATATTACTTATTGAAACCTGGGATGAAGAGGTATTATACTGAGCATGGATAGTTTCCACCACTTTGTTCCAGCCACAGAATTTCGTGTTCTTTAGATGTACAGCTGAGACATCCAATACTGATGAGACGATGATAACAACAAGCCACAAAGAACAGTTGCCATGTGACGAAATAGAGTACACTAAAAATCATCCAGCAGTAGGTGAAATCATGCTTCATGCAGCGAATCCTTCAAGTGATATTTACATTTAGAATGTAAGATGTTTACTTGTGTCTTCTCCTCAGAAGAGCACAGATTTATTTTTTTCAGACACACTTGGCTCAGTGCAAACACATCTCTTTTGTAATCAGCCCATGCTGACCCTGTTTAGCTTGAGGTCAGTGACCAGTGGCATCTGACCTGCAGAAGTTAATGCTACAGAACAATAGATTGGGGTTGGCACGGCCTTATCCTATTACCTTTTGATACCAAATTAATTGTTTTTCTCTTTCACAATGATTCTCTGACCCTTTCAGCTATATGTGTGTTGCTGGCAAAGAGTGATGGATTAAATTTAAGAGAGTACATTTCCTAACATTGTTTTGCAGATTTAAAGTTATTTAGGTCTTCCTTTCTGTGCTAAGAGGTTTAAGAAGATGCTTATGAGTGAAGACCATTGGATGGGTAAAGAGAAAGAGGAATTTGAAAATATAATTTACCGTGGGTGTCTCACAAGGCATTGCATAATAAAACCAACAGGAAAGGCAACTTCACCATACAACTGATTACAAAGAAAAATATTAATTGCGGGGGAGAGAGAGAGAGATTTTGAGATAACCTAAGAAAGGACATTCTAAACAGTGCCATCCAAGAGGCCTCTCAATATATTTGGTACTCAAAGAAAATATTTCATGTATGGCATAAACTCAGTTAGTCAGAATGGTGCTGCTGTGGAGAAAGTAGTAGGGACGTTCTATAGGGCAATGGAAATGTTGGAATGGGATGCAGGAGCAGCCTATCTTGTGAGCCTTATGGCTTGCTATACTTTAAAATAAAATCAGCTCTGGAATCCTCTACAAGACAAAGTGATCTGCTATTCTGTGGTTTGATGAGCTTAGTCCCCTTGTTAAGCAATCCCCACCACCTCCTTCCTGTACCCAGTTCACCTCTTCTCTCTTCCAAGTCTTTTACTGTTAACTTGGTTACTGTAAGAAACAGGTTTATTTTCTGTTGTTTGATGATTACATTTTTAAGCTGCTATAAGGAAAGGTATTGCACAATACTTCCGGTGTAGGTACATGGACCTTTAGAAAGCATGGACCAAACCCTGACGTTCTTACTCAGTTTTTACTCAGTCCTTATCCAACTGAATTCTGATTGACTTAATTTGGTGTCTGGAGCTAGGACTTCTGAATTTGGCCCTATATCCTTTTCTCTCATTGTTAAGTCTTTGCTATATTGTGTTCTAATTTGCATATGAATCCTGCACTGGAATTTTTTAAAAAATAGGTTCATGTGACTTAACGTATCAATGATCTCACTCTCTGCAGTGCCAATGAAGCTATTCTATCATATTTTAAAAGGAAGTTTTGCATCTGGCTCTGGGTTTGAGGGGGAGCATATGGCAATTAATAAATGCTAAGGGGGAATCAGGTCTTCTCCTGAGACTGACCATGGCTAAACACTCCTTCTATGAAAAAAGGAATAAAGCTGACAGAATATTGGTCTGACAATTAAGAAAGAAGGACCTGAAAAGAGCTATTTGCCTGACCAAATCTGAAGGACAAGCATTTGGGTCCCCAAAAGATCCTAGATCTCTTTCATTATTTCTGAACAAACTCATATGCCTCACAGTATCAATATGTGAAGGAAATTGTTCAACAATAAAATTTCCTGCCTAGGTCAATTGAAATAGAGAACTTTAGAGGAACTTATTTCATCAGAAAAGGTTGGAAACACAAAGTGTCAGGTCCAGATGGCTTCTCCTACAATTTCTTCATGTTCTTTATACAAGAAATGTCTTCCTGATCTGTAGAGGTTTTAATAATATGACAGGCAAATGAAAAGTTCCTGACAGCACGTGACATGCCACACCACAAAGATCAAAATAATGGCTCCCATCATCTAGTCTTGCTCCTAAATACAGATAAAGGGCCAGATCCTCAACTGAAGTAAATTGGCAGAGCTCCATTGATTTCAACTGAACTATGACAATTTGCACAAATTGAAGATCTTGGTTGAATGTTTAGCCAAGTCTTGGCTGAATGTTTAGCCAAGGATTTTCAAAGGAGCCTCAGAGAATTAAGTGAAATTTAATGGGGTTTGGGTGCCTAACTCCCTTGGGCCACTTTGAAATCCTAGCAATAATTTTTAAGGCTCTGAGCCTATAAACATTTATGCACCGGCTTTATATTAAACATGAGTAGCCCCATTAAACATGAGATTAAATGCATTAAATCAATGGGACTACTCAATGAGTTTAAAGTTTCATGGGCTAAAGTTGGTTTATTTCCTGAAGATATTAATCAGAAAACCTTCAATATAGCTTAAATTGTATATGCTTGACCTAGTCAAAACAACCGGAACTTGTATTTTTTATCTCTAGATGCAGAGAAAGATTTTGACTGGGTTGAGTGGGCATCTCTCATTGGGTGTTTAGACAACTATAGGTGACCTCTTGAGGTCCCTTCCAGTCCTAAGATTCTACAATTCCATGAAAAGGGATATTTAAGAAAGAATAAAGGTTCAACTAGAAACAAGAGTGAGTGAGTGAGTGAGTGAAACAAATGGTTATAATACAAAGAAAATCATAATACATGAACTAGTGCCTACCTTTATCAATAGTTACCTTTCCTATCTAATAAAGTAGGTTCCCTCCAACCCCCAAGCTCAGTCTGCTGCAGATCTGACTGGCTTCAGAGGAACCAGGATCCAAACTTTCATGAAAACACTCCTGCTCCAAAAGCATTCTGTGTTCTACTGAAACTGTCTTTTGTTTCTATTCATAGACAAAGCAATCCTCTGTCTTTCGTAGTGGTCCCTTTTTTTTTTAAACCTCTAAGTGGTTTTGATTGTTTGCAATTGTCTCAGGTAGTTTTTAATTGAATGTCTTGAGATGGCACAAGGCTATGCAACTGAACCTTGTATTACACAACTGACTAACTAGGGTGGTGTGACAACTCCCTCCTACTTGAACGGTCATCAGTGAGACATATTATCCCACCGGTTCTCAAACTGGAGGTCGCGGGGCAACTCCCGAGGAGTCACAAGCCCCCTGCGCCACTGGAGTGCCACCAAGCCAAAGGCTTTCATTTTCAGTGGCATTTTGGCAGACATGCCTTGTGCTTCAAAGTGTCCGCCCAAAAAGCCACTGAAGTGAAAGTTTCCAGTTTTGGCGACTTTTTGGCGGACACTGTGAAGTGCTTGGCATGTCTGCCGAAATGCTGCTGAAGGCAGAAGCATTCGGTTCAGCAGCATTTTGACGGAAACACAGGGGTCGCGGCAGACCGTGGGGACAAGAAAAAGGGCCATCACTCCCACAAGTTTGAGCACTGCCTTATTATCCCCTGGTGACTAACTTTTACTTCAAGTCCAAAAAAGCATACTTTCAATATAATCACATTATTTTTAAATATTACCCATACATGTGTCTCACAATGATTATGAGTTTTGATAAGAGCTTCTTGTAGATATCCATAAAGTGTAACATGTAAGGTAAGCACCATGCAAGGCATGTATTCGGTGTAGCAAATTTGTCAGGACTGATTCAAGAGTTGTTTGCAAAGAATAGGGAACTCTTTGCCAGGAAGCCCCTCTGTCACAGTTGCTCTAGAGAAAACTTGTAATAAACACCACCTTCTATCTTTTCCAAATTATATATACTTTCAGTTAGACACTATGCCTCCAAAAACAGAAAATAATTATTTGTGTACTGAGAGAAGTGGGCATACGTTGTTTAAATCCAAAGAGTGGAAAGGAATTTAAAGGGAAATATGCAGAAAGTTAAATTTTCTAAATAAAATGTATTTGAAAAGACACAACTGATAAATGAGAAACAGAATTTCATGAGAACCTAAATAATGGGCATCTAGACATTTGGGTACATTAGAAGCAATACAAGAAAAATATGGAGTCAATTCTGCTATTTAAATCAACAGAAAAACTATTGACTTCAGTGATCCAGGAGTAAACCCATAAAATTCTCCACTGATATAATTTTCCAAATTTCTCTTTCCAAATTATTTGTGAAGAGAAATTTTTTTTTAATTGGAATTATTACTTTTCCAATTTTTTTTATTGGAAATTATTATTTTCCAAAATTTCTCTTTCCAAATTATTTGCAATGAAATTGATAAAAATAAATCCAACCACTACTGGAGGAAGTGCAAGCATGAAATTAGGTTCTGTGCTAATATGTGTCTTCCTGTGACAGAATTCTTAACATAGTCAAAGCCATACTAGACAAACCAAAGAGTTAATTTCAACCACATGAAGTCATTTTGGGAGCCAACAACCCTGCTGCAACTAGCTACAAAAACCAAAGGTTGGTAACAACTGTCCTTTTATGGAAGGTTATAAATCTCTATTAGTTCAAAGCCCACACTGTTGCATGGGTGAGGCTCTGGGGCCAAATAATCCACCAGTCTCCCTCATTCAGCAATGAAATTGTTGTATAGGAATTAGCTGTAGAGTAAAGGTGATTGGTTGAGTTACCGCTGACATCACAATGGTCTAGCACACGTGCATGGCATCAATATTTGCCTTACTGTGGCTATACGCAATCAAAATGGCTGTGAATTTAAGAACTGGGTGGTAACAGATCGTGAAACCCAGCGACAATCCAACCTGGTGATACTATGAAACAAAAGAGCTCTCAGCCATACCTGCAGCTATTGCTATCACTTCTCACTGACTCAACTGACCTTCTAGGCTTCAGAGTGACACAGAGATGGGACAATCCTAGAATCTTATCATTTAGACAGACTGATAGACATTGGAAAAATTCAATGCCATTGTCTTTTATTGTCAACCTAGAATATTAATGAAATACTGTAAAAATTGGCAGATTAACACTGATGTTTAAGAACACTGAGGATTTTAATATTTGCTTTATTGCCAACCCAAAGTGTTAAAAAAAAAAATCACGAGTCAGGACCCCCAAAACCATGAACTGGGCCTTTAAGAGAAAATGCCAAAAATCACAAGTGTTGCAACCAAACTGTGATGATGGCAACACTGGCCTTTCTGAAATATGCCTGCGACCATACAGGATGAAATCCTGGCCCCACTGAAGCAGCTGGGAGTTTTCCCATTGGTTTCAGTGGGGGCCAAAATGTTACCCACAGAATGTACAGACTCAAAAGCCTGATCCACTTCCATTGATTTCAGTGAGCTCTAGATCAGGGTGCAGAGAGTTACCACACAACCTGTGGGAGACTTAAATCCCACGAGACCTATTTTAACTGCTTAAAGGCTGCATAGACCTTTATGGGTGCAGAAAATAGGGGTGAATTTCACCCACCGTTCATTATGGAGTGAACTTCTACAGCTTGCATAGATTGAAACTCACCATCCAGACTGAAATGGACCACAAAAGAAACTTCCAGACACATCCCATTACCACACTGTACAATCGAAGGCACAACCTGCTGGGGCTTAGTAGAAGGTTAACATCAAACAAAAGGATCTATGCATTTACCTAGTTGAGGTGCAATTGTGTAGCAGGCAAATTCTGGTGTCTATATTTGTGTACTTACTATAGGATATTCCCTGGGTTACCATTTTCTCATTTTGAAAAATGAAAAGAAAGAATCTTTGATAAAATGACAATAGAAAAATATTGATATCAGTGTAGCCATAACCCTGAGGTTACAATTTCCTAGACTGCCAGTCAAATTTATGTATGTACAGTAGACCCTGACAGATAGAGTGTTAAATGATCACCCCTTTATTTTAAGTATTCTCTCACAAGGCTGGATCTAGTCTCTACCAAAGTCAGTGGGAGTCTTTCTATTGACGTTAATGAGTGTTCAAGTACTCAGAGAGAGAGAGAGAGACTCATTGACTTCACTGGAGATTGGAGCAGGCCCTAAATCAGCCATGATAAAAAAAGAATTGGTAATTAGAAAGTTATGTAAAGAAGATCCAAGTCTCTGATCCCAACGGTTGCCTCTCCATCTCTAAACAAACAGAATCAACTTGTCCCTGTGCCGTTCTTATTAACCCCACAGAAATAGCTCATGATTTCATAAAGGGTTTATTATCACCAGCCCAAATGAAGGAAGGGCAAGACTAGAGGGAAAGATGCCTTTATAGGAAAAATCCTCAGTTCCTGACAAATTGACCTCTAAAACAGTCCTGCTTGTGTGGCAACCTGTCAGGAACTTGGAGGGAGGAGCATAGGTCACAGGAGGGATGATGTTGGAGAATCCAGTTTGTATGCGCAGTGATAGAATACTAATGGCAACAGTTGCAGCAATAGTTCTCTTAATAAAGAGCCAATTTAGTTCTAAGGATGGAGTCCTTTCAGATAATTATCCAGCATGCTGTACATGAAACAGCTTGAAAAATGAAGGAAAGCCTGCTATTGTCTCACTGAGCATATGCAGCCATAATTAAGGTAGTAAAGAAATGCTATGTCATCACGGCCCTTGAACTCTTCCCAAAGCAGTGTGGCCTACTGGATAGTGTACTAGAGTGGGAGTCATAAGACCTGGGTTCGGTCTGCCACTCTGTCACTGGCCTGTTAGGTGACTCTGGCAAATCACTTCCCCCTTTTGTGCTTCACTTTCTCTAGTGGGGATAATGATTCTGACTTCCGTTATAAAGCACTTTAGATCTAATTGATGAATAAAGTGCTATATTAGAGGTAGGTAGTATGAGTAACTGTAACAGGCTTTCAAGGGAGGTTGTGGAATCACCATC
This sequence comes from Dermatemys mawii, assembly GCA_007922305.1. Classification (NCBI taxonomy): domain Eukaryota; kingdom Metazoa; phylum Chordata; order Testudines; family Dermatemydidae; genus Dermatemys; species Dermatemys mawii. The sequence goes on along the minus strand of ML677401.1, from coordinate 7,980,161 downwards.
GTTGGAGGTTTTTAAGAACAGGTTGGACAAATAGCTGTCAGGGATGGTCTAGGTATACTTGGCCCTGCCTCAGTGCAGGGGGCTGGAACAGATAACCTTCCAGCCCCGTATTTCTATTATTACTCAGCATAAACTCGGTGATATTGTCATTTTCTACAGATCCATTTCAGAAATTGGTTTCCGATTTCCACTCTCCTTATAAGTAAAGGATTCACACAAAATCTTTCGCTGAAATTCTTGGTTTGACATGCAGGGTTTGATCCTGATCTTTCAGTCAATGCACATATTTGTACATCTCCACCACTGTAAGAACAGCATTATAATTTGGGCAAATGCTGCACACACCCTTCATCTAATCCAGTCCTCACTTTTCCTGCTGACTTGCCCAATGCCATTTTATTAAAACTCCAGCGCGTCTAGCATTCAGCTGCATGACTTCTTACATGCTTCAAAATAAATCACTACATTGCTCCTATCCTAGCTCCCTTGCCCTCCGCTTTCAATTAAATTTAGAATTGGCTTTAAAGATACAACCTTAATGTATGTGGTTCAGAATGACCTTGCTACACCTTTTCTCACCACCTGTGACTTCCTGAGCAGGGCTCTTGTACTCCAGCTCATCGTTTAAAACCCAGAAACATGAATTTGCTGTAAGCTCCTGTGGCAAGCTACAAGTCTCAAGCTGTTTAAAAGTCTTTAAAGGTATGTCCAAAGCTAAAGTGTTCTCTGCAGAGAGAAATCTGGGAGCCTGAATCTGTCAGCATTCAGAAAGCGCTTTAAAACCTTCATGTGAGTTAAATGCTTCCTAATTTAATTCCTGCACTAACAGTGCAGTAATCAGTATGTTTTTATTACAGCATCAGATTAATCATTATTAAAGTCATTACACAAATTAATAGGGATAAATTATGCTCAGATCTGAAGCCACCAAAAGCACTTTGTACATAGAACTTATATTTTGCTGCAGCTGCTGCTTTAAAAAAGAAAGAACAGAAACACAAGCTACATTATTTATATGGGACTTCAGTAAATTTCTGTCTCTACAACATACTAAGAGGCCATCAGGGTCCCAAAAAAGATTGCCACACTAGTGACAGACGAAGAAACTCTGATTCCTCAGTACTTCTGAAAATCAGACCCTATAGGTCATATAATTGGCATGAACATCACTGTGAGTTGCATAGAAGAATCAAAGGTGGTACGTTTGGCTCTAACTCTCAATTCAAATGCAGGTGTCTATACTTTTAGAACGCCCCAAAATTGAAATTGGTTACTCTTGCAGTTTGATTTTACAGTGCAGAGTAGCACTGATCCTTTCATTGTGGAACATTGCCTGGTCAGTACTGTGACAGGAGACTTCAGATGATCCAAGATGCTTTAGGAAGTGATGCTGAAGTGACAAGTCAATGAACCATGTCTCAGCCTGTAGGAGGCACACTTTGACAAAACACACACACACACACACACACACACACGGCACTTTCTGGATGAAATAGAAATAGAGGTTTAACTCAGTGGCCAGTCAATTTACCCACGTTGTCCAGTGTCCCACCTCAAATAATTACATTCTGACTTCTCTGTCCCTGAGAGCTAGTGGAAAATGCACTGGTGTGGGAGTTAGAGGACCTGGGTTCTAATCTCAGCTCTGCCACTAACCTACTAGGTGACCTTGGGCATGTCAAGGTCAAGATCTCTGTCCCTCTCTTTCCCTGGAACATACACACACACACACCTTTTGCCTTGACTATAAGAATGTAAACTCTGATGGATGGGAATGCAATGTTGACAATTCATGATTGCATCACGAACCTCATGATATTTGCTATTTTTCTCCAAGCCCCACCTCCTGGAATCTTGTAACTGTAGCTACAGCAACATTAGGAGCTAGGGTATGATTCCCAGCTTGCATACATAAACTCACACTAGCTCTCATCGAGCAAGCAGAGTATAATTAGCAGTGTAACTGTGGAAGGATGGGCTGAATGCAGCCAGCATGGCTTAGCCCTGCCTAGTACAAACCCACCTGAATGTCAGTACATACCCCGCTGCCCATGCTACCATGGCTACACTACTATGTATATTTATGCTACCTCAAAGGGGGCTAGTGCAAGTATGTGGGAGGGAGCTGGGAACCCTCTTGCTCCTAGTGTAGCCATACCCTGCAGGATCACTTCAGCTTTCATGAAAAAGAAAAAAGTTTCTAGCACATGTGGTTGTGGAGAAGAGCTTGAAAATATGACCCTAAATGTGCAACCCAGAAAAGCAAATAACCTAAAATGCATTAAATTTAAAACCTCACAATTTCTAAGCCAAGCTCATGATTTGGGGGTGGGGGGCAGACGCCCTCCAAAATCAGTTATTTTTGATTGCTTGGAGTTGGCCACAATGAAAACTATTCTTACCATACATTTGTCTGACACCTAATACAGTGGTGACCCTATTCTTTGTTGGGGGCCCATTGGTTCTACCATAATAAACCCTGGAATTTCAGTTAAAGGCCTTATTCCTCAGGGTTGTTCTTAAAGTGTTACTGGTCCCTACTAAAATCATTCACCCTAGAAATGCAGTGAATGAGGTCATCTATAACAAGAGTAGAGATGAGCATGGGAACAGAATTTTGTTCTGGATAATAATATTTAGCACTAAAGAAGCTAGGTAGGTTGTTTATTTTCAGTGTATCCTCACCAAATTTACAATGGTCATTCTCTGAGTACAGAATTAATTTCACAACCATTTACAAGTAAACCCATTGATTAATTTGAGCTAAAATTAGTTTTAAAATTAACTTACCACATTAAGCTAAATCAGTGTAAACACAATTTAAACTGGTTTAAGTGCCTCTATATGAGTGCAAGTAGGTCAATATTAAATCAGTTTAGTTACACCCGTGAAGGTTTGCTAATACAGATCAGGCCTTGCTGTCTTTTCAACCCTTTCCCAGAGTACATAGGGATTTAGTTTTTTCCTGTGCTTAAAGAGTTTTCTAGTTAACCCCATAATGCAGTAACCAGCTGAAGTTCTAAGGAAAGACTAATGGATCCCAATGAAGTTAGAGACTCTTACCTGAAGGAGGAATTCATGGCTGTGTCTTCTACTGCTCTCAGATAGTTAGTTGCTGTTAGGTCCCAGTCAGCCTAACTGTAGCTAATTGAAGGCAGTTGCAGGTAAAAAGTGAGGCAATCTGGGAGTTCTGTTAATAGTCCTATAACAGAGAGACCTGCTGAGCTAATTTAGCTGTACTCTTCAGTGAGGAAAAGTTTCATCCATGTGAGGGCATCATCCTGGTTGACACACCAGGGACTAAAGTAGGGACCTGGAGCCATATCTCTACAGCTTGAGCCAAAGTACTGTACTAATCTCTATAGCTAGAGGTTGTTCCACCTTCATATTCCCTGTGGAACAGGCATAGAAGAGGACCCACCACACCCACTGAGCAGTGGGTTACACTATCATTTAGTCATGTTAATTTTTAAGCACTTAAATAGTCACAATGAAGTCAGTGGGACAATTTGCCGCTTAAAGTTCAGCGTGCATGTCAATGTTTTTAGGAGTGGGGCCCTCTCTGTCTTTACTGGATATTACAGGAGTGGGCTACACCTGTAGATATGGAAATAGTTAAAATATGAAGTGTCAGTAGATGGTGCCTAAGAAAATGTAGCACAATTCCTGGGTTTTGTAGGACTGCTAGTGCTAACACTTCTTCTTGTGCCTTGCAAATGGCTTCCTAGCAGCTCCTTACAGTAGTTCTTCACACTGGGGTTTTTCCACAAGTGGAGCTATGCTAATGTACAGCCCCCATGGAGATGCACCGAACTTGTGAAAAAAATTGCATGATGCGGTATGTCTCTACTAGCAGGTTGCACTAGTGACACTGCTGAGAATTCTAGTCCAGATAGGCCCTTAACCACCAATTACCGCCCCAAATCTATAATCAGATGTGTTAGCATGGACTCCTGGGAGCTCTGCCCAGGGGAAAGTGCTAGCAGAGCCAATTGCAGGATCGAGGCCATGGGATATTGTGCTGTATGGAGCCATAATTTAGAAAGTGTGTGATGCATTTGAAAGGATTTGCATTTGAAACAAATTCCTTCTCAGTGGCATAAATATCTCTACAAAGGACAGTTTAAAAACCTGGGATTCATGAGGGTTATTAGCTACATCCTCCACCTTCCAGTTGTTCAGATTATATTTGTAATTTTATTTCCCAGTCTGAAATGTTAATATTTTAGTCCAATGGAGCATAGCAAAGAAGTCATGTTCTGAGGGATCTATCAAATGCAACACTTGCAATCCCTAGAGTGAGGTTAGATTAAAAAAACAAGATGTCTTCAAGATTTCAGATTGAAATAAACCACCAAACATTTCTCTTTGGCTGGCAACAGGTGTATTCACAGTATGGGTTTCCCTTATCCAAAGGCATTTCTTTTATAACAAATTCAAGGGTATTTTTTTCCCTCTAAGAAAACTTTTTCTTGCAAAATGTTTAAAATGTTATCAGCTTTTTTAAAAAAAACTGTTGTAAACTGATGGGAAAGGAGCCCGCTGGTTCTAAAGTTACCATCCCTAAGTCCTGCACTCTGTTCTGTTTGGGGCCATTGTTCTGAGTAAATCAGCCATTGAAAATCAAGCCCTCCAGCTCATTATGTATTCTGCATCTGAGATGACCAGAACTATTTCCTGCCACTTGGTTTGGGTGCTAATTACCTGCTCAAACACCTTGTAAATACCTCTGTAAACCTGTCATAGGAGAGAGAGAACCCACCTTTTTGGGCTGCACACTTATTACATGTTCTCCTTTCAACTTCCTGGATTAGGTTGTTTAAAACAGGCAGATAGCTCCGCTCATGGCCTCTCCTTGTTATGAAGTGACATTTCTCCCCCTTCCTCTCCCCCCAACCTTTTCCATCCCTCCGGCCCCAAAGGCTAGTCTGCTACTGGCTGGATTGCAAAGAAATGTTTACTGAAAGAAGAGGAGCCATTTATTCCCACAGAGGGACATGAGCAGCTTCTTTCTTTCCAGATTTGGACTGCAGATATCTTCCCCCTTCCAGCAAATAATATCCAAAACCCAGTTTGCAAAGCCAAGAGCTGGTTGTGAAAGAAGCTTTAGCAAACTCTCTCTCCAAGTGTAAAAGCCCAAGAAAGGAGCAGGGGAAGTCGGAACGGGGGAGACACAGTTTGTATCTGTGGATTAGTCTCAATATTTAAGTACTGTAATTATTTTAACCGCCCTGGCAAGGAAGAGATCCCCAAAGTTGCTACTGACAGATAGGGTGAGATCCCAGGCTAATAGTGTAATTATGCAGAGAGCAGATTTTGAAGCTGCAAGAGAATGTTGTTGTTTTTTTCCAGAAACCCTGTTGGAAATGTATAAACACAGGAGCTGGGCAACATTCCTCTGTTTCTCACCCACCACCAAATAAAGAAATAAAACACTGAGCCCTTACAAAAAGAGTTTTTAAAACACTGGGCCAGATTTCCAGCAGGGGCAAACCACGGAGTGGCGCCGATTAAACACCAGATTAAACATCTGGCCCATTATATCAATAAGTATTTTAGCTACAACCAAGATGGCCTGTCTATGCCTGTGCACTTATACCATATTCACCATCAGAGCACAGAAGTAAACTTCACTTAACAGGACATAAAGTAAAGACAGTAAAGATTTCCTTTTTAATAAGACAGCGTCTTGCCCAGTCTCTGTAAAATTGCAGGAGGATGCCAGGTGATGGTCTGATTTTGTACTCAACCTATCTAGAGCAGCAGGGTTATTTTTCCCAGGAGGAGCTGAAGGTGAGGTCTGTCTGTATGTGGCACTGTGGGATAAGTGACCGCTGTTGTGGAGCAAAAGGGACCGTGACGCTTCAAAATTTTGCAACGAGAAAACAATCCTCCTGCAGACTGCAGTAAATAAAATAGCAGTGGGGTGATATGTAACGGGCTTTTGTCTAGGCCTATTTCTCTCTGCCTTGAGGGTTTCTGTGTTCCTTCTCTGCGGGGGCTCAATGTTTTGCCCCTCAGCTACAAAGGCCCAGGGCTTGAGCCCCTCCTCCAACTGTTCACCCCCAATTTTGCCCACGCTGAGGCTTACTTACAGCAGACTGAAGAGTTTCAGTGGGGTGCAGGGCACTGCAATTTAGGATTGCTGCGGTGCAGGTTGAATTTGCAAGAGTGCATCTGTAGGACTCAAGGGAATTAAAAATAGTCTTTACTCAGCTTTTTAACTCTTTCATTACTGAAGTGGTTTAAAGTCTCTTGGGACTTTGTTCCTTAACAAATAGAGATTGTTTAATGGACACCCATGTATGCTTACATTATTTTTTAAAAAGCTGCTGGCTAGTGTGTATGTGTGGAGGTGAGTGTGTGCACGTGCACGTGCACACGCATGAGCACATAGGTGAACACAATGCCCAGTTTTATAATTTCACTCCAGTGGGCCTGATACTGAAAAGTGCCAAGTGCCCTTAACTCCTACTGACGTTGATGGAAGGTCAGGGTGCTCATTGACTCTCAGCAGGGGTTGAACACATCATGCCAGGCCTGGATCCATGGTGATGGGCACATCCTGCATCCGGACGCATGTACTGTACTGTCTGTTTCTTTTCACTTTTCTGCAGGGAAGTGGGAGCAAGAGGTTGACTAGCTGTGAAAAAGGGTGCAATACACTGCTAAGAAATAAAGGGGTCTGATTAGCTTTCTAGCACTCCGCCTCCCTGACTCACCTTACTTCAAATGGGATCTGAAAACATTCCCCCCTCCCTTTGCTATCATTTATTGTTTGATTCTGCAAGTGTTTTATTTAAGGCTGTAGAGCAGGGGTGGGCAAACTATGGCCTGCGGGCCACATCTGGCCCACGGGCCCATCCTGCCTGGCTCTTGAGCTACCCCTATCCCCTCCTCCACCTTCCCCCACCCCCAGAACCTCAGTGCGCTGGCTCGCTGTTCCTGGGCAGTGGTGTGGCTGGCTCCAGCAGGGCCTGAGCTCCAGCTGCTCTGAGCAGCATGATAAGGGGGGCAGGGCTGTGAGTTCCAACGGACCGCGTGGCCTCCAAACACGTTGCTCTGAGCAGCATGGTAAGTGGACCGGGTCTGGGGGGTTGGACAAGGGCCAGGGCATCCCAGGGGGCAGTCAGAGGACAGGGAGCAGGTGGAGTCCTGGGGCGGGGGAGGGGCAGTTAGGGTGAGGGGTCTTGGGAGGGAGTGGTCAGGGGACAAGGAGCAGGGAGGGGGATTTAAATAGGGGGCGAGGTCCCAGAGGGGTAGTTAGGGGTTGGGGAGGTCTCGGGAGGGGCAGTCAGGGGACAAGGAGCAGTGGGGGTTGGATGGGTTGAGAGTTCTGAGGGGGGGGGGCAGTCAGGGGGCAGAAAGTGGGTGGGGGTTGGATAGGGAGCGGGCCCAGGCTGTTTGGGGAGACACAGCCTTCCCTACCTGGCCCTCCATACAATTCTGCAACACCGATGTGCCCCTCAGGCCAAAAAAGTTTGCCCACCCCTGCTGTGGAGCATTCAGAGGGCTACAGATCTGCATGTAAAGCATTTCTACAAAAGCTGTACTACAGGTCAGTCAGGCCTTCCATCGGGCGGGACTCCAATGTGTGTTGGATACAGCAGACTGTGTACATCCTTGTTCGGGGGGGAGCATGTAAGAGAGAGAGAGAAGTATGGGAACAGGCATTCAGTGATCACTTCAGCTTGCGGGCCCCAAGGGAGATTCAACAAACAAACAATCAAACAAACCTTCAATTGTTGATGCTTCTGGTACTTAATCATGCCGCGGGATGGTAATCAGGATCCAGCATAAGCGGTGGGGAACTTACAGGTGCCTGGTCTTACCTTCTCCAGTTCAGGTTACTGCCGAACAAACAGATGAGCAAGCCTACAAAGCAGGTTGCAAATAGGGTGACTAGGCAGCAAATGTGAAAAATTGGGACGGGGCTGAAGGTAATAGGAGCCTATATAGGAAAAAGGCCCAAAAATCGGGGCTGTCCCTATAAAATCAGGACATCTGGTCACTCTAGGTGCAAGCTCAGGCCCCAATTTGCAAAGACTAATATGCCTGCTTAACTTTTTTTCCCTGTAGTGACGTATAAGTGAATGGAATTACTCACAGAGTGCAAATTAAGCCAGTGCATAGGATAGGTTCCTTTGGCCCCCATAACACACTGGTACACCTAGGACAGGTTCCTGTACCCATTTCAGTCAATAGGCCTTGTCACTGATGCAGAGGGTCTGTGCTGAAGCAGGGCTGGACTGGGGTCCCAGGTAAGAGCTTAAATTACTATTTAGTTATATGCAGTAGCACCTAGCAGCCCACATCATGGACCAGTGTCCCATTGTTCTAGGTCCTATTCAAATACAGAATCAAAAGATCCTCCCTCGCCAAGGCTTCCCCGTAGTCGCTAACTGGAATTGTTTAAAAAAGTCAGGAAAGTAGGTAACATTTTTAAGGCTCTATTTCCCCTAGGAAACTGAGCTCTGCCTATCAATGAGAAGATCTAAAAAAGGAACTTGACTTCTCTTTGCAGCAAACACTCAGGACCTACCTAGACTGGTCTCGCGGCTGTGTTTAAAACAGTTTCTCCCAAGCTAGTTTATAACACTGTTTTGCTAGCAACTGTAGATGGTCTTATAATTATTTTAAAGAGACACTGAAATCTAGTCAGTTTCACAAAAGGAGCTGAAAACTACTTTCCTGAGTTTTCCCTGCCAAATTGTATTGTTACAGAATCAGTTTGTGTGTGTGTGTGTGTGTGTGTGTGTGTGAATTGTTTTCTCTTCCCATGTTGCTATGTAGTTAAACCCCAACAAACTGGAAAAAGTAAGTCAAGTGAGTGCACAGGGGAAACTGACTTTGCACAAAGTGCTAGTAAATGCACAAGTTAAGCACTATAAAAACAGAATGAGAGTTTTTCTCTAATCTCTCAGTTTCAGTGAGCCTAAGCATCACTCGTCGCAATAGGTAAAAATCACACAACTCCAAAAAACTTCTGTGTCCCGAGAAAAACATTCAAGACTAGAACTCCTTGAACTGGGCCTGAAGCATGGTTTTTAATCAGAGTTCTAACTAGAGTTGGTTGAAATTTTGTTGGCAAAACAGGTTTCCATCTGAAAATGCAATTTAATTGAAATCAAAACATTTTGCAGGAATGTATCAGTTTCGACAAAGTTCTCCAAGCCAACATGTCAAAACAAATCATTTAGACTTTCTCATTTTGAAAACGTCAAAATGTTTCATTTTGGTAAGGTAAAATCATTTCATTTCAACTTTGGTTTGTTTAATTTCGTTTTTGACTTGTATATTATGTTACACAATAAATATTAACCTTAAATATATAACTATTACATTTAATATTTAGATATACTTTGTATTGTATATTATATTGTGTTTTGATTATATCAAAACTAGACATTTTGACTTCAGTGACAATGAATATGACAATAAGGGTGACCAGATGTCCCAATTTTGTAGGGACAGTCCTGATTTTTGGGTCTTTTTCTTATATAGGCTCCTATTACCATCCCACCCCTGTCCCGATTTTTCACACTTGCTGTCTGGTCACCCTAATGATAATATACATCAGCTAAGCATCTGTCCCTTTGTGTTCCGCACCAGACATGTAAGCAAAAGGAAGAGACGCAACTTACAAAATGGCCTCAACCTGGATGCTAAAATTATTCTGGCAATTTTGTGCGCCACATTTTTGTGTCCAAAAAGCTTGAAATGCAGCTGTGTGTCCAAAATTAGGTGGCTAACGACCCCGTTTGCACAAGCACACCCACTGTTGTTTTGCATGTATGGGGACTTGAGCTTCAAAAATACACTTGCAACATCTTCTGCACATCATGCTGAAGGCCACTTTGGAAATACTGGCATAAGAACTGTAGTTTCCTCTTCAAGTCAACTACTGCTGAGGTATCATTTGTTTGCATCCTCTGAAATAAAGTTTTTCTCTCCCTTGTATTTGAGCCAGGCAGGAATCACGAAAATGTTTTGGGATGTATGGTCTATCTAAGGGTAAGAATACATGTATAGAAGGGCACCTAACTGGAGGGGGAAAACAGAGCTCAAAGACACGGTTATATGGTAGGAAAAGCATTGAGCTAACAGTGGGTGTACAGAAAAAAGAAAATATTAGGAACTGATTAAGTCAAAAGTCCCAATCCTTCTCTTCTTAATCAGGGAAAACTGCCATTGACAGCACTACACGAGCAGGCTCCATGTAAAAATCTATCCATTTCATTATAACACAAAAAGATTAATACAAGAAAATCTTTTTAATGTTATTTGATCCATTTTTGAGAACACCTCAGCAAGAACAAATGCCACAGTTATTCTGCAAGTATCATTGCTTTAGTCCTTTACAACATGAAAACAGATAAGATACAGATTTACAAATAAAACAAGATGGGAAAAAGTACATAGTTTAAAAAGTCAAATGCAGTTTAAAGAGTTGTTGATTCGATCAGAAGCAGATTTGAATGTAGAAATTCAGAAAAGTTGCACTTTTCTGAATATAACAGTCCTGTAACTGGCAAAATGAGTCAAATGAGAATGAAAGATCTCTTTGTACCATTCTTCATTATTTTCAATTATTAGTTTGATCACCACTAAGTAAGGAGTGTGAGGATCTTTTGTCTTTTTTGTTTTCATTATACCCTAATATTCAGAATGGTGCAAGTTCTGACAAATTTCTTTCTGATATTTAAAAGACATTGTCAGGATTACAAACACAGGGTGCGGTCCTGCTCACCCTCATTCACGTGAGTAATCCTTACTTAGCCCAATTGTCCGATGGAATAAGCACTGGAAGACTGAGCCCCAGTTTGGGGTAGTTGTGACTATTTGGTGAGTCAAATGTGTCATTTGCACACTGTCAATGTTTTCTTCTAAAGAGGTTGTCAGGTTTGAAAGCAAATTAAATACACATTTATAAGCAACCTTATTATCATTACGCACTATTTTCCAAAGGCCAGAGAAATGTCACAAGCAGTATAGATTGGTTATATTCCAGTGAACTCTGACCAGCAAAACTACTTTGTTGGAGACCTTCTATCAGCAGTTCTGGTCACTACATGTCAGTCAACCAAACAAACAAACACTATGGTCACATGCTCAAATGCACATGACAGAGGCAGATGTGAAGCTGTGAAAAGAGCTTTTGCATTTTAAGCACCTGCAGGAATTTCAGAACCATTGGAATGCCTTCCACTCTAATGCATCTGAACCCTCCTCATACAAAGAGCCCGATCCTGAATGTCACCCCAGCTCCCACTAAGGTCAGCTTGGCCCCAGGTTGGCAGTGAGAAAATAGCTCCTGGAATTTACAATATTCCATCCCTATAGTGACGGACAGTGGGGTGCTTCAGGGAATAAGGACAGTGCTAGGAGCACAATGCCTCACATTTGCTTAGCCGGTGAAAGAGGGATTCATGAAATAAGCAGCAGGCCAGGCTTAAAAAAAAATACATCCTCGTTATATATTTAAACTTTTTGTTAACATTAAACCATCCACCATGAAAACTTTAATTTGAAAATGCAGACACCAGCGATAGGCCACATGCATGTATTGTGTTGGTTTTGTTGTCAAATTACTTCCTACATTTAAGAGAGGACGAAAGAGAATGTGATTTACTATTCATCACATTTTCCATCTGATAGTTTGTAACTGCTCGACAAAAAGAAAATATAACCCTCTGATAAGCTTTCTGCCCATTTTAAAGCTTCTAATGATAATCCTTCACATTATTTTGCCTTTCATGTCTCCCATCTGAATGTCTTTACTTTCAAAAAGGTTACAGAAGAGATTTCTTTTATTGGTAAGAAACACTCCTCCATTAAGAGTCATTGTTAATGGCTGAGATGGAATGCCAGCCAAGGGTTAAAAATACAGCATTTTTATACCCTGATTTTTCTCTCCCTTTCACTGGTATGAATCAGGAGTATCCCCATGACGTCAACAGCTTTACTGGGATCAAACAAGTGTAAGAGGCGCATCAGGTCCTTAAAATTGACTGTAGTCAAATATTAGTTGGAATGCCATTCTGCCAACACAGTGCTTTAAAACTACTAAAATAATCAATAGTTTCCTGGAGAATTCAGATGTTGAATGTCTCTTAAGGTTTAAGTGTTTATATGTTTAGGCAAATTATTATTATTTACTTTCTTTACTTTCCAACACTGGAGAAACTTTTTCTATCTTATTTAATTGTCCCCTGTGCCAGTACTGTGGTCTGGGGGTTATTCTGTAGTTCCAACTGTAAGACAAGTGGCCACATAACTTTGCCCGACTTATTTAACTGTGTTTGTGCCCCGACTCTCGCCTAGGTTTGAGGGAACATGGTCCCTCTCCTGGTGTCATATCTGTCTAGAGTATTCAATCCATTTACTAGACTCTCAGATATTTGGTAACCGAGACCCATTTGTCACCATCATTGTCACTAACAAGTTAGTAATTGTGGTATGGGTGTGTGCTTGCCGCCTCGGGTCAGGGCTCTGGTCAGTGGACTAAGTCTGTCAAGGGAGTGATTTGTTTGTGTTAATTAGTGTCCAATGTTACAATATTATTTCATGTGAAATACATGAATGCTTTTGGAATGTCCAGTTTTCTGTCATCCGTTATCATTCACCTCAGTTACGCAGACAGCACATTAGCATTGGTACAGACACAGTAATTACAGTATGTGTGTGTATGCTGGCGGTTCTAGTTGGGAAGAGAGCAGTCAGGTGCCCATAAATGCCTCCTGGACAGGACTTTAGCCAGAGAGAATATTTCAGCAACTCTTGTCCTCTGTGCTAATTAAGCATAAAATCAATGTAATTCTATTCCTTTACCGGTCATTGGCGCTGATAGCAGCAAAAAAAGAAACGGGCCTCTGTGCTAAAAAGATACTTTTTAGGGTCTATGCAGGTGCCAGTCCTACCATGGGCACCATTGTGACAACCTGGCACTTCCCCTAGAGGCAGATCTTAGTGATTTCCTAGAGAGATCCAGCAGTCCTTTGGTGGCTGGTTGACTATGACACATTTTTGTCCAAAAGAATTTCATTTAGTCATAAAACATCAGCACTTGGCATAACGGGGGCTGGATCCATGTGTGGAGCTCCACAATACAAATAATAAGTAACAATCATGTTTGTTCCAGGCCTGACATTCATTTTCCATGATCAAAAGCAAATGCATCAAGGGGGTGAATATGGCAAATCCAAATTCAGCGACTAATATACCAAAATAGTCACGAATACATTTTCTCCACTAATTGTCTGGCTCCTAATATATGCAGTGCTATAAATTCCACTTCTTAGACCCATCTTAAATGTGTGTGTATATACATTTTTAAAAGGGAAGGTAATGGTGAAATTAGATACTTATTAGAGGCGATTAAAAACAGAAGAAAAAATCCACATAACTTTGCCATATTTTTTTCTGGTTGGGGCAGTAATTATTTTTTTTTTTTACTAGTAAAACACTTTTTAAATCTTCTAGCCAGCCCTACATCCACAAACATCATTTTAAACACTTATGAATATGCTATTCTCTTTCCCTCATGTTTAAATAAAGTATAGCTCCATTACATTTCTCTATCTTCTTGCCGTCCATGTGACACTTTGTTTACACGCTGCTCCTTTAGATATGTGTAACGGCCATTCCACAGCAGGACAACTTCTTTCAGACCCCACCACATTCTTATGCTGGAGTCTACAGTCGCCAAGTGGCTGCTTTTCTTTTCCTATTCAGCTAGTGTCTACATTTTTGGTTCAAAGTGAAACTGTCCCGGACCTCAGAACCTCCAGAAAGCAAAACTAGGGAAAAAAATCAAGGAACTTACACTGAGGGCACTAGTGTATTATTAGAAAGAATTTCTATGTGCTGGGCTGCCCAGCAGCAAATTAGAAAGTTTTGGCTCCTAAGAATGAGTTGTGTTGTTTGCTCCTGCACACTGCAGCTGCTCCCACCCCCACCCCCCCTTTTTGGTGGTTTATTACACACAAGCTACTAATGAATGGGAGCTGCTGTTTTACAGTACACCATGCTTACAGGACTTATCTCGAGGCCCACCACAGATTTGACTGATCAACAGCAGGGCTCCGCCATCATAATTCTTCCTAGAAACAGGAGGATAAAAAGGGGTTTGTTGGAGCCTGGCTGGGTCTGCACAGAATCCTGCCTGCAGGGCCTGCTGATGCCATCGCGAGCTGCTATGGTCTTTGGCCTAATAAGGTACAGAAACAAAGATTGTTCACTTGTTCAAAAATACTAACGTCCCCGAGTGACGGCAAGTGGAGAAAGCAGGGCACTCATCCAAGAGGGATTAAGGCCACAAGTGCAACTTTATAGGGCTGACTGGGTGGCACGGTGAATATCTGCCACTGAAAAATCTAGTTCAAACATGATTTATGGCACGTGATTCACAGTCAGAGGTAGCTGTCATTAAGAGTTAAGTGTTGCATTGTGCTCAACTGATTCTGATAAGAATTCTGTAAGCTGCTTATATGTTATCATAACTCAGGAGGAACGCGCGGGAGTGAGCGGGGACACACGGCGGCGCGGGAATTGAAATGATTCGCCACTCGGCCACAGGTGGTGGAGAGCTGGATTGCTGCGGCGTGGGTGTAAGGTGGATTACACACACCTAAGGGATTCTACGTGGAGTAGGATCCAAGGGTCTGATCCTGGAAATATTTACTGCCAGGCATAGGAGCCGAGTCAATATTAGTGTTGCAGCCCCTTTGCACCAGCTAGCCTGGCACAAAAGGACCAAAGAGCAGGCATAACTTACTAGGCAGGATAGCCAGGGTGGACCTGTGCTTCAGAAATTCTATCCCCCTGTAATGGTCACCATAGCGCAGGTGCGACCTAGGGCTGCCTTAGCATGTGCTGAGGGCCAAACCAGCCTCTCTAGTTCCTGAAGAGGGGAGGCACAAACTGGCCATTCCTCAGTCCTGGGCCGTGGGATTATGCACTACGCCCAGCAGAAAGTGTCCGCTGGACTGGGCCCTTAAGGTGTGTCCACACTGCAATCGCATTCCGCCAGCTGGCCCATGAGAGCAGACTTGGGCTTGCCGGGTTTGGGCTGAAGAGCTATAACACTGCACTGTAGATATCCAGGCCTGGGCTGGCCCCTGGGCTCTGGGACTGTGCAAGCAAGTGAGTTGATCACTGCAGGTGTAATAATGAGGGGAGGCTAAAATAATTCTCTGAAGCTTCATGCAAGTGGCCACAAGGGTAGAGCTGGAGGAAATAGCCATATTTGGAGTCAGTAAGTTCATCTTTGTGAGGCTTGACAAAACTGGAGGAGAAAGTGGCTGTGGTCCCAAAAGCCACATGTTCTAGCTGGTTACGCGCCCCCTTCCATAGCTCACAACGGAATGGAAAGGCGAGCCAACAACTTGCTTTCCTGCCAACAATACTACTGAATGGTTTGACCAGCAAAGCTTTGAAGAGATGTATGACCGTCTCCTCCATCCCAGAGAACAAAGGCAACGCTCCCGTTGAGCTAAATGGATCTGTCCCAGTCTAACTCAACCCTATAGCCACACTAAACAAAAAGTAAATTTATTCGTAAACCCAAATCTTTCTATACATGAGGGTAGAGCACAGCTGTGATAAGAACAATTAGCGCTTACATGGTGCTGTCCATTTTCAGACATGCTCCTTCAACAGCAACACATCCTTCAGACCCCAAAGCATGTTCTGTGTATGCATTTATCTATTCTGCATTCAAAACTGTGTGTGCATTTGTATGCATGTGCATTTATCTGGATCAGAGTTAAGGTGAATATTCATATTTTCATGGGGTTAAATTGGATTCCATTTTTTCAAAAATGAGTATTTTTATCACCGATTCCTAAGCCCCTAAAAAGATTCTTGTTTTTGCCACTCTGACTTCTACCTGAATATCTGAAATATAGATAGAATAGCACATTGATTTAGCTTATATATATACGGGACAATCAAAGCTAGTCCAGAACTTACACTTTGCAAAGGCTTCAGTTTTACAAAATGTAAGATTAATTGCAGTTATTTCCCTTTAAATCCAATGGAAACTGTTTTCTTTAAGTAAATATTCCACTTTAGTGTTTGTAATGCAGATCCTGTAGCATTGTGCTTGTGCATGAGAACCTGAAAATGAAATTGACTAAAATATCATGATTAAAAAATGAAATTTACTGGACTATTTCCCGTGTCCAAATAGAGAGCAATGCAACAAGTAAATATTAAAATAAATATTTAAAAAAGTAATGTTACATTTTAATAATCCAAGTTATTTGCAACATAAGAGAATGTTTCTTTAGTTTGACCCACCAGTGACACTTTCAGTTATGAGATCATAGTTTACTAGGATTCTTATCCATTGTGTTCATAATCTAAAATGCCAGTTGCAAAAGAAAATGCAGCTACAACAGATCATTTCTGATAAAGAACAGTTTAAAATTTACAGCGAAATAGGATCTCCTTAAAAGACTGCATTAAAATTCACTTGAAACAATACTATTTAAAAGAACAGCTAGTATTTTACTACTCCTTGTACGACAGAACCACTCTCCTAAGGACAGTTTCATCGTTTAATCTGGGCATCAAGAGATTAAAAGAAAAATCACTTGTAAAACAACGTCTCTTTTTTTCTAGGCAGTGAATTTCTTAGTTAAACAATCTGTTTCAAAATGCAAAGCAGCAGCAAATTAAGAAAGGAACTAGAATCAATTTTCCAAGCAGTGACACCACCACGTTAACAGTTTCCCACTGTATTTAGTTTTAGTTGCCAGAGAAGCCTTGTTCAGCCTATTTGGGGGCCCCATGAAATGCTGCAAGCGTTACTGAAATGAGTGCTTGTCTTTTGTTGTGCTGCATGCTCGCACCATACAGTGCTGAGCTGATAAATCCACTTTTTCTAACACAAGCATTTTTCAAACAAAACTACCATGAGACTGATGAGCTCGCCAAAAAAAAAAAAAAAAAAAATCCCACACACAACCTCTGTTGACAATGACAGCTGTTAAATTCACATATTCACAGAATGAGATTTGTTACATAACTAGAAACGACAAGGCTGTGTGAGAGCAACTAAACAGCAAGAGAAATTGCTAGCCAACAATTAGATTACTAGGAAAATAAATAATACGATTTGGAGGTGTGCTAGCTTGCTAGCGACCAATATAAAATAACCCACTGCTTGGTATATACAAAGGTTATTGGGCCCTTGAGCACACGCATCATCAAATCGCTTTGTAGCTTTGTTTAAACAAAGCTGATGTGAAGCAGGGAGGGAGAATATCAGCACTGCCTTACATGATGTGAATACAAGGGTAACAAAAAGCCAAATGACAATATATATATGGAAGAAGTGGTGTCCTAACCCTGAAAGATTAACAATGTGTCTCAGGAACTAAAACGAAGTAGAGGGGAAAGTTAGGTTGATTTAGTTCCAACAAAATAACAATAACAATTATTTTCTTTTACACGGCACCTTTTATTCAATGATCTCAAAGCACTTTATAAAGGTGAGGATTATTATTCCCATTTTACAGATAGGGAAACTGAGTCCTGGAGAAGTTAAGTGATTTGCCCAAGGCCAAACCCAAGGTCAAACAGGAAATCAGAGGCAGAATGTGTAACAACACCCATGTCTCTTGACTGTCCACCATCTGATCTAATCATTGGCTCTCACTGCAATCAGTATTTCTATAATTGTTTTGAAAAACTGTAATGAAGAAATATGAGTCTGGGGCAGGTTTCAGGTTGGAAGAAGACGAGTCACTGAAAGATTCCAAACAATGGAACACTGTGGAGTTGGCGCTACAATCCAGAAAATAAATATCAGTGCTGGGAAAATGGAAATGCCTTTAAGATTCTGCCAACCCACACATGTTGCTGCGAATGCCAGAAAAGGAGTACTGAATATAGTTGATCTGGAGGTAAATCAAAGGGGGAAAAACACTGGCTGTCTTTATTAGCAGCAACTTTTTTAAAAAAAATCCTGTAATTAAACCACTAACATCAAGTTAAGTAGAACTTTTATATATCTAAAACAATCTACACTTCCATTGTATATGCCTAAAGCATCATTTACTGGCATTACATTATAATGCGGATTGTAAAGATTTGTTTCCTAATTGGGATTTAACAGAATGGGGAAACAACACAGAAGCTTTGCATTAGAAAGTATGTGTATAGAACAGCTACACTTCAAAAGAGGGCTAAGATTATATGATACGCTCTCTCTGACTGAAACTCTCCAACAGGTTGCAGAGGGTAACAGATCCTTTATAATCTTATACGAAATAAACTAGGTTATGCACCATCAGGATACACAGCTAAATCACAAACCAGCACAAAAAACAGAAATTCAAGTTTCAAGGGCTGGGTCAACTGGGTTAGGTTGTATATAATGACTACTCCATGGTATACCTTTGACAACACACACAGAACATTAAACTGCCCATCTGACCACACCAGAAATAGAAAATACTTCCAAGGTTGCTAATTAGAACCTTAACTTCTGTGTTTCCTAATTCTGGCTAGATAGTAGAAGGTTCTTAAATGTAGCACTGTAGGTAGGGAGGAGTACGGAGCCTCTCACAATTTGGGACACTTGCAAAAGGGGCAGCCTGAACTATAGTACCTGTGTGGAGGCTGCCACTACCTGATACAACCCATAATAGAGCCCACCTAAAATGAGGTGGCGAAGGGCAGGGAATAGGTGGGGCACCATGGGCCTGCCCACCCACTACATGCCAGTCAGCAAAGCTGGCCAGCCATGCACCAAAGGCATAATGGAGGGGAGCATGGAGAAGGAACTGTGACACCCCTTCCATGATGCTTCCCTGACTGCAGCCAGTGGTTCCCCCAGGGCGGTGCAGCTCTTTACCAGCCCATACTAAACGCGACAGTTAAACGCTACAGTCCTGCCCTGGGTGATTTTGCAGTGTTTCTATAGCTGTGTTGGTCCCAGGATAGTAGACCCACAACGTGGATGAAGGAATATGTTTTACTAGACCCACTTCTCTTGGTGAGAGACAAGCTTTTGAATTACATAGACCTCTTCTGCAGGTCAAAAGCTTGTCTTACACTGACAGAAGTTGGTCCAATAAAAGATATTACCTCACCCTTCTTGTCTCTCTTGGTGATTTTGACTGTTCATCCTTAACTTATCATTAAGCCAGTCTGTGCATATAATTCCCTTGCTTTTTTAATTAAACGAAGTGTAAAGGAATAGCCTATATTTAAACTGTTGCAATGGATCCATTCTGTTTTGAAGTTCACATTGCACTGAAATAAATGGCATGAAGGAGGTTAAAAATTCTCACCTTTGCTGCTGCAAATGTTTGGTTGGAGACAATCAATCATTTGTATACATGATGGCTGAATCTTCACTATGGAAAAAGATCAAGGGCTTTTTTCCTCCACTTCCTGTGTTTTCATTTGCATCTGTGCATTTTAGATCCACTTTGCTCAGGTGCAGATAGCTGCATGATGTGAACAGACAAATGATAATCCGGCCCCAACCCGATTTTGTTTTAAGGAAATACCCAATTTTTCAGGTTATTCTAAAATGCAATTAAAATTGCAGAGAACCAAAGATGTCGGTATTCACTTCTTTGTTTCCTATGCCAATTCTTTTTGCCTTGATGGTAAGGCTGGGGTTGGGGCTGGGAGAATTTTGATCTGTGTCCCAGGGAAATAATTACATTCTCCATCATGCAGACTGTCTTAGTAGCAGCCCATGTGCTTCTTAGGTGGGACAGGGAAAATGTAGACTCATGCCACAAAGGAGATGAGGCTATAGTAAGCTCTGCTAAAAATCATTTGACTGCTCATCACGCTCATTTTTACATATGTTTTCTGTAAATGAAGCAAAGGCACTAGTCCTCATTGAAGAGTACGAGCCAGATTCTGCCAGTCTTATTCCCACAAGGAGTCCCTCTGAAGTCAGTGGGCCTCCTCATGTCATTAAGTTGTTTTTGCTGTAGCCCTGTTTTAAAAAATGTGTGGTTAGTGTTCACTAGGAAAACCATGAGAGCATTTACTGCGGACTTCATCAGGTGCGGGATCAGGCCCTAGCTTATTTGGGGCCCAGCTCTGCCACCCTTACTCACCCTAAGTAGTACCTCACTCCACACCACGCCCCATTGGGCCAGATTCTGCCACCCTTATGCAGATTGACTAATATCTTATTCCACAAATGTTCCACTGATTTCAGCAATATTCAATGTGAGTAAAGGCAACCGAATCTGAGTCACAGTAACCAATGGGAGCATTCGCAGAGTAAAGCACTATTTGTTGTGAGAACCAGTCTCAGAACTGAGTCTTTGGGCCAGACTCTGCCACTCTTACTTGTGTTTAATATCTCACTCTTTTGGTATCTCCAGTGGTTTCAATGGGGCCACTGGAGGGGTAAGGTACTATCCGAACGTGAGCAAGGATATTGGAACCTAGCTCTTATTTACTAGGCATAGCAACAATGATTTGGAAAAACATTCCTGCTGGGGTGAGTTAACTTAATTATTCCTAAGAATGGGACAAAATAGTTACACAATTTACTTTCCTCACAGCAGTTTTAAGGTCACATATGAAATTTTAAGAACATTGTTCGACTTGGTCACTGTACTTTTCCTATTCCACATAGTCCCACTTATGCAAATGAATAAGGAATACTCAAGTGAGTAAGAGGTGCAGAATGGGTTCCTTTTATGACAGTAGTCATAAAATAGGACAATCTCAGTAGGAACCCAAAGCAAAAAGCTACTTGCTGGGAAGCTCAGGACTTTGTTACCTCTGCATGAGAAAATTCTGCATTTCTTATGATCTTCAAAAATATTTCATCTTGTGTATAGGTATGATCTTAGCATTGTTAGAATTCATATGTAACCAAATCTGTGGCTTGGCTATTTGTTTTACAAAACAGCAATGGACATAGCCTGTGAAACCAGCAGGCCTTTATTATCGGCTATTTTTGCATGTTATTTAATTTCCTTCTTTAAATAAAAAATTGCATCTATTAAGATTATTTTGAATCTAAAAAGGCTGCCCATATTAATGAAGTTACTTCCCTAAATAAACAACCTGCTGTTTCTGCGGTGTTAAGAAAATATCCAGTCTTTATAGACAGAGCCTATTTGGCTACAAATCAGCCAGCCTTATTTACATATTTGAAATCCAGATGCAGAGGAAATACTAGGTTTGGTTTGGAATATACAAAGGGCCTATTTTTCACATGTTAACATTCAGAATATTTAATATAAAATAGCACTGGGGAGAGGGGAAAGGCCTTTGCTGAAAAGGATTAAAACAGAGGTACTTAATGCTAATAAAAACTTTTCACCCACAAGGTTTTGTAAAAATTGTTTTTTAATATGCTTTTAATGACCTCTACTCCTCATACCTACCTCCTTGCTTCCAAAATTGTTTGTACTGTCCCCAATAACACTCAGTGGAAAGCTGTCATTCCTGGCTAAATCCTTACTTAGGTTGGATGCTATGCCTCCGTTAGACAGGGTCAGAAGGTCACAATCGATTTTGGAGACCACCTGGAGAGTCCAGGCCGTGAACTGACTCAAAAAATTTATATCAGAGCTGGAATAGCCCACCTCCCAGGGCTAGGCCTGGCCTACCACTCCAACTGCAGGATGGGGCCTGCCAGGCCCAGCTCAGAAAGAGGCCAGAGTTGTTGACCCTGTTAGCTGACCTCTTCAAACTTCAGGAGAATTTTTCTGGCAGTTACCACGGTGACTGGGCGCTCCAAGCTTATCCTTCTTACTGAAAAAAAAAAAATTAAGAAGAAAAAAAATGTTAAAACCTACCTTGTAGAGATGCCTATCAAGAATCAAATACATAAATGTTTTAATTGTTTGCTTCTTACTTGGAGAACTCTAGCATTAATTATTGCAGTCAAACTCATCCAGAAGGCAGTTAAGCTAAATAAAGTTTTAATGTGCATAAAAGTACTGTTCAGCATATCAAATAAGCAGCATTTCCAAAGCCAGTATGCCATAAATGATAGCCCAAGGATTTAGTGTGGAAGTATAACATTTGTTTTCCATTTTATATCTGACTTCAACCTACCAATATTTCTTGTTGCTATCAAAACAAATTGAGAAAAAGATCAGTGGAGGAATCTAGTCTCTCTCTGGATGCTATTCCCTTTGAAAACCAATTGTTTGATTAAAACATTATTGACTACGAAACAATGGTTGTTTTAGTCTCTTAAGGAGAAAACGTGATCGATTTCATCTATAATGAAGTATTACTTAGGGAGTGCTAAGAGAAGTTGTCAGACAGTGTTAATGTTATTTATTTAACATGTCTTTCATACGAACCATTTTGCAATTAAAAATTTACCAGGTAAGCAAAATGTCTTGTTGTTGGGGGAAAATGCTTTAAATATGATATATTGAAGGGTCAGAGAAGACACTAAGTAAACAACAAACGGTGTTCTTTATTTATAAAACAGTGAGCAAGAAAAATATTGACATTTCTCCAGTTTCTGCGCAATATCACATTATACATGAAGCTTATATGTAAATATGTGTCTCAGACGTCAACACCAGACACAGACTCTTACTGAAGGGAGCAAAGAATGGTAAACTATGTTATATTTGCAATAAAATCGTACTTTAGGGCTTCTGGTGGCAACCTGTCAATAAAAATTCCTGCTCATTTCTGGAGTACTGTTAAACAGGTGTAACGATCGCAAATGTAATGTTTTGTCTGGCACCTGGTTTTGAAGTATCTTTTTGTGCTGTTGTTTGAAGAAAGTCAAATACGAACATTCCAAGTGTTGCTCTATGGCTGTTACACACTCATGTAACTGTCCCCTTCCACCGTTGATGGCAATAAGGCACTGGGTATAAAGCTGAGGAGGGTTCTTCAACATCAGGTTATCCTTTGGACTCTAAGAGTGGAAAAAAAACAGGAAGGAGATTTGGTTTGAAAAGCAAGAGAGAGTTATATAGCAAACTAGAATGTCTTTTGTCCCAGTTTCATTTTTCATCTCTACTGGGGGAAAAACAGACAGATGTGTAGTAACCTACATATTTAAAAAAGGGAATACAAAAAATTTAAAGGACTATTTTAACCAAATCCTCTTTCTTCCCTTCATAATCTGATTCAGCTGCTTTAAAATATTCACATGCCTAAAAACAATAATTTTGCTTTTAATTGTAATACTTTCAGGTAATTTTAAATTAATTAAAACAACACCTCAAGATTCCTTTCCGGGACTACACTATAAAAATGATCAGTCTTTGATTATCTGATTTTTTTATTGTTTTTTTATTGTAGATGTGTAGGGTGGTTTTATTTTAGGTTTTGTTTTTATGTGCCTGCTACAATGTAACAATCAACTGATTGATTGACTAGTGAAAAGAAGGCGCAGAGCTACAGAGCTGTTGGGTTTTTGTTTGTTTTTGTTTTTTTAATCTTTCTTTCTTTTTTAACATTCCTGCTGAATAGCACTGTACATGTAAACATGTGGCTTTCGATTAGGTAGCATGATTTATGAAGTCATGCTCAAGGCTAGCCAGGTTGGTGACTCAGAGGAGACTAGGATGCCAACTCATTCCCTGGTGATAAACACTGACTGTCCTTCCCACAGCCAGGCACCCCTGGCAGCCTTATTAAAAGCCCTTGTGGCTGGCAGAGCATTGAGTACTAGCTCAGGAAATGAGGTCCTCTCCGGTTTAGTATAGAGATGACTGAAGTTCCAGAAGGCTCTCAGCAAAGCCAGAGTCTCCTGAGTCACCAACTTTAAACTATAGGAGACTCTACAGTTCTCAGTTTGAGCTGGGCCAAGAATCCTGCTTTCTTTGCAGCCCAGAATCTCCCATTGATTTGACTGAACACTTTGCAGACTGCAGGAATTAATCAAGAGAATAAGGGAGACGTGTTATTTGTAGAGGAGAAGGTCATGGAATTTCTATCTCCCACATTCCTCCCTCCAAAATCTCTGTTCCCTGACTTTATGCTCAATAGCTTTCCAGCCAGGGAATGTCTGTCTTTCCCTAACCCCTACAGAATTTTCTGTACTTTGCATTATGTTTTGCTAACTATATTACAACAAGCCATTTATCTCGGTCTACAGCTCGGGGACCTTTCCTACGGCCTCTCTTCTTCCAGCAATTTCACATATAAATCAGGGAAAATAAGGAAATCTTTAAGACCCAGTGGGCAGCTGTACTGTACCTTTGTCTCTTGGCCCAGCCAGTTCCTGACGGCGGAGCATTTTTTTTATGGTCGGTCATTCAGAAACCAAGACACATGAACCTGCAATTGTGGAATCCATTGGGTGAGCAAAAAGCCCCCAAACAAGCAAATAACCCCTTGTGAAGAAGCTAAAATATCAGGGTGCACCAGAGTGAGGATTCTGATGGTGTGTGTGACATTTTATTCAATCTAAATTCCCTCCATGCGATTGAAACAATAATATCGAGACCATGCGGGGCTCGGATTATTGCTCTAATCAATTGTTTTGATTGGCTCCTTGTGGCAAATAAGACCCCGATGGATTCGTCTCCTAATCAGCCTGGAGGACGCACTCCGCTGTAATTAAATCCTGTGTACCAGGGCACTCTGTGGTCGCTAGTCTCTTAGCATGCAGGGCTCTGAAATACAGTGCATCAAACGGTCCACCTTACGCGATCGGCCCCGGCCCAGCCCCGAGGACGATGATGCTCGCTTGCTTTCGGGTGGTCCCAAATGTTGGATGCAGCAGTGTGCGTCGCATGGGAGCAGTGCGGGAATTGTTGGAGACGGGAAATGGCCAAAGATAAGGTCTCGTCTCTCTAATTTCCACAAAGTTTCAAAGACTTTTCAGTTTCCTAAAATAGCTCCCTGAGCATCTCCTAGGGCATTAGGGTGACCAGATGTCCCGATTTTATAGGGACAGTCCCAATATTTGAGGCTTTATCTTATCTAAGTGGCTATTGCCCCCCTCGCAGCCCCGTCCGGATTTTTCACCCTTGCTGTCTGGTCTCCCTATACGGCATCCCTCTCCCCCTTGTCTAGAGATCACCCGGTGAGAACTTCCGGCATCCAAGACGGTCCCTCTCTGACCATCACCAACTTCTTAGCTGCCATACAAGCGAAATTCTCCCTCTTCCGGGGCCCTGGGTGGTGCTAGACACTCGTACAGAAAAAAGGGGAGTGAGCGGAAGCGTGCAAAAGCCCCTCAAGGACTGAACCCACTTCCAGATTCAGTTCTGACAACCGAGCTACACACGAGTTACAGGTTTTACTTGGTAGCGTAATCTGAGGCTTCCTCTCCAGTCGCCATTTGTTTGTTGGCCTTTTCCAACACACCTCTTCCCCATTTGATTCCCTCCTGGGGATTTCTTTCCACCTCGACCCCCAAGTGATTTTTAACCCTTTCAAGCATAGAGAGTAGATGCAATCTCACAGTAATGTACAATATAAATCCGGGAAGATAAATGGGATTTTTTGAAGGGTTGATCTTAAATAACATTTTAAAAATCCCTTGATTTTAATGCAACACGTTCGATGTAACCGATTCGGAAAGTTCAAACAACACTGGCGTGAAGTTTGTTTTCCGACTAGAAATATCCTCTTCGGAGTCGATGTCTAGGCCTTTAAAGTGGTTTTGAACTTCTATAGACTTTCACATCCACCCCCCTCTTTGCACACATCCACTTCTCTCTCTCTCTCTCTCTCTCTCACACACACACACACACACACACACACACACACACACTTTGTATCCCCATCGAACTAGCTAATACATCCAAACAGCAGCCGCACACTGGATTCCCCTCGGAATAACACGCTTCATGCTTAGACACAAAAGTATATGCGAATAAGCTGTAAGTGAAATTAACTAAAGCCAAAGCATTGGGGGCGGACCCCATCCACAGGGCCCAAGTCAGGGTCCAAGCTACTGGGAGCGCTCGCCTATTGATTGGAATGGTCACTGCTTTAGGGTGATTGCGGCCAGATTAATGCTTCTGTACTTTAATGCTCTTTTCTTTCTGGCTGCCCGGCTTTGACTACAGGGAAGCAGGCCAGCGGATAATTACCGCCCCCCCCCCCCCCCCGCCCCGTGCAATCCTCAGAGCCGGCCTAATCCGAAAGCTCAAGTGCCCGTAAGTAAAACTTCAGGAAAAGTTATTGAAACTGACAAATAGAGGGTGACAAATAATCAATAAAAGCCCAGTTCGCCATCCTTTATTGTTTCCAGGCACTAACAGAGGGAGGAGGGCAGCCAGGGACTGGGAGCTTGTCTTGTCGGTTGGGCAGTCCCCAGTTAAAGAACCCGCCGCCTATGCAGGCCGGTCACTCACTTATCACTCGTCGTAAGTGACCGCCACCGATGGGCTTCCCCCGCGTCTGTATTTGGGACCCGCAGCTTCAATGTCATTGAATTGGAATCACTTGAATTCTTGTATCTGGCTACCCTGCCCGTAAACTAATGTTTAGTATTTGATGTGTACATTCTAGTTACCGCCATAGATAGAACCATATAGCTAGTTAGTTGCTTTATAAGTGTATTGGACATACACACAGTTATTCTCTGTGTATAGATATATATAATTCATACACACACACACACACACACAGAGTTGTTTGCCCTGAAAGTTTTACAGAGCTATAGCAACCTAACACGGTATATTCCTAATTAAAATTTCGGTCCTTAATCTCTCTAGTTTTTCAACGTTGCAGTTTCTGAACGTTTATAAAAGGACAGCGTGAAAGCAGGGCAGGTTCGGTCGCCCTCTCTCTCCGTCTCCACGAATTAAGTTCTGATCTAGCCGTGTGAAGACAGTCCAGAAAGTTGGTGCACTTTCAGCGACGGATTTGTTTGTTTTGTGACACTGGAGGCTTCTGGTGTCTTTGAGCTTTGGAGCCGTGTAAATGAACCGCGGTGTCACATAATCGATAGGGAAAACTCGGCTGTCACGGATCCTAAAGCAGCCGCTTGCCACAGCAATAACGTGATTTGGCGTTTCAAAGTTTGGGAACGTGCTGTCTGGGCGTCCAGGGCTCGGTGAAGAATATCTGAACAGAGAGACGGAGGCTGTCTACTGGTGCAAACCAATAACGAGGAGCTGGAATGACCAGAAATGCCAGTTTACCATTACTTCCCCCCCACACACACACCCCTCCTACACGCTCTCTCACCCATATTCATCACAATGTTTTATCAAGCTTTTCCTGTCCACTTTGCTTGCTGCCGTTATTTCACCGGTAAACACTTTTCCAAACTTTTGGCTCCAAATCAAAACCGGGTGCAGTCCTGGGCAGCGGGATTTAAACAGCGATCACACCCCAAACCACCCCTAAACCCTGTAAGAATTTCTAGCGGCGCCTTTGCCCATGTTCGGTGTACACCGCACAAACCCAGCTCCCCGAGTTACAAAGAAAAATCGTGAGTGACAAGCAACAAGAAATCTCCCAGAGGCCAGTAACACAATGTGGGTGACACTTGGTTAAAGCCCAGACTCTCCCCGAATCCTTCGGGAGTTTGAACATAGTGAGAAGCCAAACCTCTTTTCAAAGCCAACTTTGGCTGACTTGCAGCATATTCCCATATAACGCATATTCCCATATAACGCATAATCTTCTGTCATCACGTAGTTGCGAGTGTCATTAGCAGGGAGAACACGTTAATTCGACCAGGCATATCAGTGTATTTTAATGACACCGACCGACAATCGTGACGTGCTAGATTATAGAGCAACTAGAGAATATTTCAGAATCGGTGAAAGGTTACTCTCTGAAATAACGACCTGGTTCGCGGGCGGCAAGAGACCCCTGTAATTCATAGTTAACGCTCAATGTTCGCCGGCCCCATCTCCTTGTATCTCAATACTGAGCAGCACAAATGTTTGAAGATCAAATTATGAAAGGAGCAGACCTTTGTAGGCAAAGATTTTCCCACTGAAGAGGAGATTTTTAATTGGCTATTGGTTGAAGAATGGAACTGTGGGAACTGAACATTCTATACCCTTGGCTAAGTGTCGTCCATAGTTCACTGCCTATACACACACCAACACTTATTTTTGTATGTACACACATATCCATACAGGGATGTACACAAGAAAGTAACTCACCGAGTGTGTTCAGACATAATGGGGTTTGACGTCATATTAGGAAGCTCTCTCGGAGGAGCGATAAACTTTTCTTTGGTCAGGCCACAGTGTTTGATCGTATCTTTATCTTATGTTTGTCCCCACCACAATGGAGCCTGGAGGCTGAATCAAGAAATAGGATTCCGATCGTTTGATCTGACACGAGGAAACTTGCGCTTGTAATATTATAACACTCTAGAGGGGAAAAAATCAGACCACTATTGCAGAGACCAGGAGTGTGCTTAAGTACCACTCTGTTTCAAACCCCATTTGGATATAATTTAAGTCTCCTCTAGCTTACAGTAACACACTCTCCAACCCTCAAGCTGTCCAAAAAGGGGATTTAATGAGGCCGAGTTTATACACTTATATAATTTAGAGGATTCACTGTAGCAGTAGCATGACAATTGGTACATGTGTAGTGCAGAAGAGGTGAAATCCCATCCAGGGACCCAGTTGCTCATTTCTGAAGGAGCTGTCATTTCCAGAGGGGGGACACAAAGAGGAGGCCAGGAGTGATGGCGCTCTGATCTCCATCAAGGAGAGATAACCACCTGATTAAAATAGGCCTCTTGTTCTCCCGTTACTCGATCGTCGTGTGAACTTACCGTATTTACAATTATAGGCAATGAGTGAGTTCCCCGGATTGCGATACGCCTAGAGCTTTGCTTTACCCCTCTTTGTTATCAAGATCATCTCTTGGACAGAATGCTGGACAACCCACAATAAAGGAGCAAAACAAATGCTCACAGGGACCCATGCCTCTGTCTCTACGCAGACATATATACACATATCAAGATTCATACAGCCACGTAGAGTTATACCACTAGAAATGGAACCAGTCAGTGCTTATGTGAAATAACTACACAGCTGCTCCAACCAATTTAAATCACCGTGGTATGCACTGGATCAAAAAGAAACAACCTCCAGAAAGTATTCGATTTTTTGGTTTTACGAAATACCATATATTTTTTAAAAAATCCTTTTCCCGGTGGATTTGACCATTCTTTTGATAATTTCCTCTTTCCGGTCCAATCTGGATCCGGGGTGTTTGAACAATGAAACCGGACAGGGCTACACATCTAGCCTGAGAGGTAATGTACTTGGTTCTCCATGTTACTGTTAAATGGCACAGTGTGTTTGCCGGATTATTATCCCACCGCTGCTTGTGCGTTTGTCTCTTATGTCTAGTGTCTGTCATTACACAAAGCGTTTTGAAGAGCTAATTTCAAAAGACAGAAAGTATACACTTACTATAAAAGTCATTAAATTAGCATGACAAGCATAAAGTTCCTACGTTATAATTTGGTTATAGATCTGAAATCTTTACTGCAAGGATGAAGACTACAAGGAGGCGCTGATACAAAGTTAGGACGATGGGAGGATTTAGGAGGAATGGAGGAAAGGTCCTTCCTTGTTCCATCAGCCTATGGGTTGGTAATTCACTAAGTGGTAGGAAATTCTCTCTCTCTCTCTGTTTCGCACGCACACACACACACACACACACACATCGCGACGATCCGATCAGGACATCTTACAGGGAGATCTCCTACACAACAGGTGTCTGTGCATGTGACCAAAAATGATCGATGGCTATATATCATGTTCAAGACTATCTCATCTTAACAAAGTATGTATAGCACCAGCCATGTAAGAGTTAGCTCGCAGAGGTTAGGAAGCAAACCTAAAATGCGAAGAGTGTCTTAAAAGCTGTGGTTGACTTTTTGTGCCGATTAGAAACTCTAATCAATCCAACTTTTACAAACAGCTTCCTCTGCGGGAGAAGTAAAAATCCACTCCTAGCTACCAGAGACGTGTCTCCCTATGACTGTATCACCCTCGTCTTAGGAAAGACACCCAGAGTTAGTAGTGGCACATTTCCCGCCCTGGCCTGGTGTCGAATAGACTCCCAACTTTCCCAGACACAGGAGAATACACAGTGCACGTTTAGTTCGTCGACCAGCTGCCTCCCTGAAATAAAACATTTCGACTGGGATCGAATTAAAAGAAAAGAGGAGCCATTCCAAAATCGCTTTTCAAATAGTAATCTCTACCTGGGACTGCCTCGATTTAACCAGCGGGTTTTCAAATCCGGTTTCATTTTGCATCCGGATCAGGACGTGAACGGGGGTGTTTGGTGTTCACGAGAGGCGCGCTGCAGTTTGTGGCTGCCTTCTCTTCTCTAACCGTTTTAATGATCATCACTGACCTGTTGGTCATACCTACAGTATCGATGTCCCTTCTGCGGGCACCTCGCCGTTGGTTTCTGTTCCCCTGCATAGACCTGCTATTTAACACTTGCTACCTTTTGCTATTCGAGTCCCGGAGTGACCCCTCTGGGTATATAAAGAAAGACCCTCTGCGTTCCAGCACTGCCTCCCTACCAAAGTAATAGCAAAGGGACCCCATTCAGACGCACGGACCACACTGAAGCATTAATTAGGCTGATGAAATCCACAGAAATGTATGGATGGGGCATAATCGAGTTTCTTCTGCGGCAGATAGTCAAAGACTACGTGAGCAGCTGGGAGACTAGGAAGCACTGTTAGGGTGAAGTCATGCATGTAATTGACTATATTTAACATAACCATTTTAATGATCGGTGATTAAAAGTGCATCTCCTTAAATTGTATACCGCCGCAATTTGTCCATATCAACTTTAGGACGGTCACAAAGAAAAAGGTCGTCATATACATTTATAAACACGATCCCTTACTGGCTAAGCAGGACTCCGGCGGGACAGATAACTCCCTGCGTCGGCAAAGGGGGAGAGGGGGAGGGAGCCTTTTGCTAGAAAAAAGCTACACCAGTGTGATATTAATTAATCACTGTTTTGGCCCCTTTTCTCTCTAACGCAGTCACACTATTAGAAGCGCATAATAAGTGAGTTTTCCTTTCATCGGTAATTATTTATAACAATTAGATCACTCGAAGACTCCTTGGGCTTCTTTCACGTCTTCAACGCGCTGCTCCTCCGTTATTTGACAAGATTGTTTGAATTTTAACTGGGAGGTTTCCCCGCAAAGTCTTGCCAACAATCAAGCCAGGCAAGGATCTGGGGTTAAACTTCTCCTTCGGTTTCAGTGAATAGTATCGGAGTTGACATACTGGCGGGGGACGGATGGGAAAGACTTGCGGGGAAGACAGAGCTGATGTTCATGGATGTGTCTCTTCGCAGGAGATTCCCCGCAGCCTGGGAAATTAGCAGTTGAAATCTGCCAGTGGGGACCATGTTCCACAAAGCCCACGCGTTTGGAAGGCTGGGTTTCGCTCGCTTCCCTATTCACTCTGCCCGGGCTGGATGCGGCGAATAAATAGACTCATTGTGGAGCCTATACACAAACCAACCCAACCCAGCCCACCCCACTCCCCCGCCCTTTATGCTTAAAAAGCATACAAATCTGCAATCGCTGTGCACTAAACTTTCCTTCTCGCTGTACAACGCTTGTTCGAAGGAAGGGCGCGCGCGCACACACACACGCACGCATACACACACACACACACACACACACACCAACAACAACAAGGAGACAGGGTCCCTGCTGGGCAAGGTGACACCAGGAATCTACTCAAAGCAGCGCATTTTGCCCCCTGAGCGCACAGATTCGTGTCCATCTCCTTGCCGAAGATAACGGTTTCAAAGTGGCAAGATATACTCAGACTCTTTGCTAAAGGTTGGCTTGGGAGGTGACTGGGGGGAGACAAAGAGCTGTTCATTTAAGTTTATGGAGGAAAACTTAGATCAATCCCCCCCCAATACAGCTGTAAGGTGAATTCCATTTGGAGACATTCCATCAAACCCAGCCCTCAGTTTCCCCCATCAGAATCGCGCTCATCTATGTATGTAACCTACAAATCCCGAAGAGACGAGCCGGGCCAGGGCATTATTCCCTGCAAGAGAATCTGCAATCTTGAAAGCATATTTTTCTTCTGGCTACGGTGGCACTTAGACGGTAATGCGGGCGGTGTAACGGGGGAGATTTATATCTTTTGGAAAGTAGGACAAGCCAGATGGTAATAGCGTCATTAACAAACCAACTTGGGATGTGCAAGTGAAGCTTGAAATTCAGAACGAGATCTGGAGAACAAAGGGGGCTGCTGTTGAGAGAAACCCCCTCTTCTGCCGGCCAAACCTAAGGGCACATTCTGGAGGGGCTGCTCCTCCCCATTGCTAGATAATAAACGAGGGCTTTTTCCTCCCCTGTTGCGACTGAGAAAGGGCAGAGAAAACTTTTGCAATAGGCAAATGTGGCATTTATTTATGTGTAACCCTTTGTCGTCTCAAGTGTCCCAAATGGGCCTTTAATTCAAATCCCCGGGTTGATAGGGAGGGATTGACCGTCCACGTTTATTTTGCAGAAACAAAGCGCCGCTTGTGCAGGTTGAAGGGCCGGGGAGTTCAGTAATTATTGTAAAGTTGTTAATACTATGAAGTCAATCTTAAAAGAGTCGCTTTTTTTTCCGTGATGGGGAGTGGGAGAGATCCTGAAAGCCAAATAACACAATAAAATCCTTGCACATAATGGCAATATCCAATTCACAGGCTACAGACATAGTCTCTGACTGTATTTATAGCCAGTATGGAGTTGGGTTCTATGCCACATAGAGTTTAGCTTAATCGCTTTCATTCCGTATCATACCTCGACTGCAGGGTTTATTCACACATACACACCGGACTTCCACTCCCGGCTTATTCTAAGTTCTGTGGGAGTTTTGCCCGAGTAAGGACTTCAGTATTTGTGAGTGTCTGTCCCACATACAATACAGTACTCACCCACAGAGATCAG
The DNA here is from genome assembly GCA_007922305.1 of Dermatemys mawii. NCBI lineage: Eukaryota > Metazoa > Chordata > Testudines > Dermatemydidae > Dermatemys > Dermatemys mawii. The sequence continues at coordinate 7,947,298 of ML677401.1, read as the reverse complement.
ACCTACACGGACCACACGGTCGAAACCATACACACGGTATATCCCAGTCATCCACAAGGCATATTACAGATCCAGGAGAAGAGAGAGAGATCTGTCTTGAAATATTAACATTCCTCCCCCCCCCACAAAAAACCCCCATATAAATACCCGGGGGTTCCTGGGGACCCTCCCCGCTTAAGTATGAAAGTTTTTTCCCCTGAGTAGAGTTGGTGGGTATTAGATGATCAATAGTTTAATAGCTGCCTGTTCACAGCTCCTAGTTGACAGACATATGCTCGAGCTCTAGATTTTTTTTAATGTACTGGAGATCTTTAAAAGCCCCGAGGACTTACCCTTAAGGCATTATTCAAAGAAAAAAAACCCGAGGCTGGCGGTTCGTCACAGGCAATTGTAAAGGGTTTCAAAGGGCCGATCAAACGAGTTGGAGAGTAATCTGCATTAAAGTCCGGATGGCAGTGTTACAACATGCACCTGCAGGGTATTTGCTATCTGTGCCCCCTTACAGAGCTACAAATCACCATTAGAGAAAGCTGCTTAAGCTTCCTCCTTGCTTCTAGAAAGACTTACGCGGGCTACTTCACTTTGATATTTATACATCTTGTTATTGATAAGTACGGAAAAAAAATCCCCCCCCCCCCACTATGCCTAGGCACTCGCAGGCATTTTCCAGGACTCTGGTAAATACGGGTCTTTACTGCAGGACTTAACCGTCTCCTCTGACTGTAGCATTATATCGGCTCGATTCCTCTAGCTGTTTTGCAGAAGCTTCTTGCTCACTTTTGCTAGTGTGTGGCGTTGTTGTCTTTGCACTTGATTTGCTGTACATTGAGCTGCACTTTGAGGCTGGAGAAACCGGGAAGGGGGGGGGAAGGTAAATGATAAAAGACAAATCACACTGAAAACAACTGTGTGTGGGAGAGAGAGAGAAAGTGCATGGAAAATCATGGATTTAGGGACAATGAAACCGACAAGAGCCTGCTAAATGCCAAGATCCGCGCATTTATTCGCAGTTTAATGCAACAGAACCTATCAGTAGCTCGGCTCTGGGCTCTCCGCGTTCAGGCGCCCGGTGTAACCGAGGAGACAAGGCGGCGTAGGACGTATCGGAACGTTAAATGTCCGGCCGGATTTTCTCACAGTTGCGGGAGGCGCAAATATGGAAATGAGCTCATTATGGAGAGGGAGTGGCAGCCCGGAGTCCCCCTCCGCCACCCCCCTAGCCCTGGCTCGTGGAAGTATGAAATAAACACACCAAACGCACAGAGCACCCACTAGAGCCAAAAAAAAATATTTAGATTTCAAGGAGTATTTAGTCTTGTTCGTGTTTTGGGAAGTGATCATTAGTTTTAGCAGTGCCGCAGTGGTTACTGGGCTATTAACTATTTGCATGCTAGCAGGGACCTCCTGGATGTTTACAAGTTATCTGGAGAGCAAAAGGGATTCAGACCATGCACATAAACCCGCCCCAAAACAGAACAAACCGCACTGTGCTCCGCAATTCTATTTTTTTAACTCTGCGTTCAGCTCCCATTTTCGAGACCTAATCCAAAATTAGCAGCATTCCCCCTCCCCCAGTGTATGTCAACGGAGGAAAGCAGAGTGAGGAAACAAACCAAACAAAAAAAAAACACTTTGAAGATGATGAACACGTTAGCAAAAAAGAGACCAGAGTCAACGTGCAACGTAACTCGTGTTAAATGAGTTTTAGGACGCACGATGCGTCTGAACTTTGGTTCTAGGGACTCCGACCGCTTATATCTTTGTTTGTTTTCTGTCTTTTTGAGACTTTCAACTGAGGGGATTTTGGTGGGGAAAACTGGGAGGAAGCGTGAGGAAGAAGAATACTTTAGTTAACGGTGCCGATGTATTGGAAACGTTACCCAGCAAGCCGATTGGTATGGCTGACTTGGTTTTGCTTACAGCTGGTAGTTGCTGGAAAAAAACAAAATGCAGCAGTACCAAAGACAGTTTGGGGATCCCTTCCTACCACACGCAGGTGACCGCTCCCCTAAGGACGTCGAGTGAGTGGCAAACAGGTGCGGAAATTTTTTTTAAAAAAAGTGTCTTGATCCAGAAGAGGATTTCGCTCCAGTTATTCCGATCGCTCGTTATGTCAAAATTTGCAAACAAAAGGAGGCCAAATACTCCGGACTCGGTATCTTTGCTCCCTCTCCTTCCACCCTGCGATGTGGTGTACCGCGGAGAAGAATGCTATACATCACCCTTAATCTCCTGCTGACTGGACTCAATAGCGCATCAAAGCGCGTATTGTTTGGAGCTTGGGGTGAACGAACAGGACTAGGCAGAGGACTGCCAACTCCTATGGGGGGAAAGTTTTCCAAATAAACTATTTTCGGTGGAGATACATTGCGGGGGGGGGGGGAACTGTCATCCCCGACGAGCAGTTCTCAAACAGGTAGCAGTGCCAAACACAAAGAAACGCACACAGAAAAGCGTTGGATATGCGCCCCACCAACATTAGCCTACAGCAAGTGGTGGGGGGCACGGGGTCGGCGTGGGAAGAGGGGCCATTCTCATGCCACTACTAGATGGTGCTGGGTATCTCTCCACGCAGCGTAAAAGGACCCCTATTTTCACATCTCCTCGTCCAGGAAAGAGAATTGGGACCCATCCTGTACCAAGCAGGACTCCACAGAATTTGGGGTTTTCAGAACCTGCCCCTGCTGTGAACTTGCAGTGAGCACGTTAGGGGTGGGAACCAAGTTTCCTGGTTTATCTGTATTGCCTGTGGATGGCTGGGTTACTGAGGTCGGGATTTTAATCTCGCGTCTTTGAGGAGCCTGTAACTTTTGCACACCCTCAGGTCAGAGAAGAAAACACTCGGTCTCGGCCAGTCACCAGAAACGGGACAGGGAACAGAAATGAACCCAGGCAGGGCTACGCAGGGCCGGCCTCTCCGCCGCCGCCAGAACTGGTATTCGGGCAGCTCTCTTGACATTTACAAAAGAGCTTGCAAACTCTCCAAACTGTTACAAACCAAATCTTCCCAGAGGCGGAGGGGGCGTTTCCTTATCGCTAAGCAAGGTGATATTATACAAAGAGCAAACAAAATAAAAAAACCCACTCAGGACGGGCAGGAGAGGAAACACTGATAACTGGGGCAGAATTGTAGCGACTGACTTGGTGAGAGTGTGCTTATACTGTCCTGTTAAATCTGCCATATAAAGTGCTGTATAGCAACCCAGGGAAAGGGGTGTATTTACTTCTGGAAGATTTAGGTTGTTGCTAGGATGTGAGAACAAAAAATCTCCAATAAGGCGTGGTGGGGGGCGGGAGAGTGGGGGATGGGAGGGGGTTATAAGGTTTGTCACAGGGAAAAGTGCAGACATCTGCTGGAACTTCCATATCTAAGCTGTTCATTTACAGGAGCCAACTTCTGAAATCTCCACAATTAGATCTGCATTGTTCTTTCTCAACAACACTGCCTAGAAAGAAAAGGTCTTCTCGGTCGGGGCCAATCCAACGAAGCGTTTGACGTTATTAAATAATAAAGCGATTGTGATTTACATTGTTGTTCAGAAAAAGGGCCAATTATCCACTGTTATGTTGCCATAAAGATCATATTAACTCGAATTAGTAATCAAACAATATGCTGGCGTTAAAAGTATAGGGGGGACAATGCGAGTGTTCCTGTTGGATCCTCACTTTTCCTTGTAAAACCAGCAACATAAATACACTTGAAAGATGCGCAGAAGCTTCAGGCAAAAAATAACAAAAAGGGAGCGAGGGACCAAAGTGGGTGATTAATGGTCTCCTGCGTTGATTGTTTCCAATTAATTCAAAGGCGCCCAAGTCTCATATTGATTTCCAGTTTACAACTGTTTTATGAATTAATTCATCCTCCTAAGTAATATCAAAGGGACATATTCTACCATGGTTTGTGTGCAGTCTGGCTCTACGGGTTTTTTAAAGATCTGCAACGACTTTAAAAGACCTTTGTTTTCAAACCAACCATGAGTCCAACTACAACCAAAATATAAATCCAGACGCATCCTTGCACTCCAGTAAAATTTACTCTGCCATAATCAAATTATTTTTATTAAGGCCGTTATTAGGTTTATAACTCGTTTCCCACTTAAATTTGTGCAACCAACCAAGGTAATCTAAATAGGTTTGACTTCCCCCATGGGTACAGAAAGTAAGCACCAATAAGAAGGATTAATTATGGGTGTGTATCAATAGGACACAAAGGCTATCAAGCAGCACTAGGGGGAAAGAAAGTGGGAAACTATAGACGGGAAGCCTGGATCCTGGAGTAGCTGTAGTTCGCACGTCCTTGTCGCAGATTGTATTTGACACCAGACGCTGACCTAATCCGCAAAAATAATGGCGCCCTAACGCAAATCGACCATTTTTTAACAGCCACGGTTGGGTAAAGTTGATGGTCTAAAGGGCTTCAAATTGTTGGCGGTAAATAAAGCATACATTAGCGGGTGCTTCGGGGAGCAGTCGGAGACCCCCGAAACAACAACAAAAAAACCCACCCTGCGATCCGATCAGTATTCGGTTTTTAAAAATCTCTCTACTACTTTTCCTTTTACATTTACACAAGATCTAGATCAGGATGACAAGATCTGACCCCTGAAAACAAATAAATCACTTCTTAGAATCTGATACTCCCTCTCTCCCCCATGCAATTTATTGCAAACACGTTTTGTTATCAGTTTGGGGGTGGAGGGGAGGGAGGGAGGCAGAAGACAAAAATGGCTTACTTAGAACTCAGTAATATCTGGTTAGCTGTCAAATCCCCTGTTTAACAGTATTCAGCCAAAGAATGGCTTTGCAAAGTGCTCCAGAAGCTGATGCTATTTGTTACAACCGTTTTTTAAAAAAAGTTTTACAGCGACATGATTTTTTTATAAGCAAACACAGAACAATTTTCCCCAGCGCAATGCATCAGCAAGTATATCCAAAAGGGTCTAATCTACTTCTTGCAGGAGGAGCGCAAGAGAAATCAGCAACGCGAGCGAGGAAACGGAGTTCCCAGGGATGCTATGAAAATACCTTCTCAGTGACTTCCCCCCGATCGGAGGGCTAATATTATATGTAATAGGAGAGGCAACAAAAGCGATCCGACCCGCTTGCTGCAGCGTTAGCTCTTATTCGTTGCATTATTTGGAGCAGTGTTTGAGTAACCCGATGTAACCCTCTAGCTCCTTATAAGCAGATCGTCCAAAAATAGGGAAACAAGCCAGGAAAAACCAGCCCGTGCTGGGTTAGGAAGAGTGAAAACTTTGTGTTTTATCCTTGCCTAAGGATAATTTATTAAGACAAACTAGGAGCCAGGTTATCGCTAACCGGGATTAATAGGCGTTCGTGTATAGGATTAGACCACCTCATCCATTTAAAACGGTGTCTCTTCCCCCCGTCCCCCTTGATTATTATTTAAAAACATCTTTCCCTATTAGCAGCCCTTGGAAACCGCGTTTTCTCAATCGAGTTTGATGCAACTGATGCTGGGGATGAGCTGCCTCGCAATAACAGGGGACACGTTTGCAACCTGTGATTCAAATATATCTGCCCTGCCTGGAGAGCAGAGCAGATTCAAACGTTGGTCAGGAGTCACGAATGTTCATTACAAGAGAACCTAACTAGCGCTACTGTATAGCCACTCTGTGAACTCAGGACGGTGGGGAAGGGGGGGGGGGGGAGTATGGAAGTGTGAGCTGATGCCATGCTGGCTGGCAGTGTGTGGTCTATTGTAGGGAATATGCTTTTTCCACTGAACAGAGAACCCCCCCATCCCCCTCCCCCCAGCATTACTGCACCTGCACTGGATCAGGGAGCTGCTGCCATTCACCACATCAACACAGAAGACATCTCTGACAGCACTCAATTCATTCCATTTCTTCCTGCTTTTCAAACCAACACACACACTCACTCACACACACACACACAAAATGAGTATTGCCAATCAGGAACGCGGGAGGTGCGGGGGGGAGGGGGATCTCACAATACTTTATATTTGCAACTCATTGGTGATTTCATTCCTCAGAAAACTTCACTTCTCGGCCAGCTACAACTTTTCAAGGTAAAGGAACCGCTCCACTAAGCATGAGACCCAACCGGGACAGATTACAACTCAAGGGCGTAAAGTGAATTCAAACTTTGGGTCAGAGACTCAGGCAGCAGAAAGTGACTGGAGAAAGCAGGTGATTTATAGTCCGCCCAAGGGAAAGAGCTGCAGATTTATCCATAATTCGTGAAGCAAAGCAGCCTGGGTTGAGAGGGGAGGAACAACCCACCCAAACAGATGAAAGTGTTCATAAACATTTCAAAGAATTGTCACAGTGCTGAATATTCCCACCGATTCCTTTGGCTCTTGCCCCCATCCAAGATTTCAGAATGGCTGTGAATTATTTAATACCCGAACCGTCCAGAAAAGTGAAAAGAAGCTGGGGGAGATAACATTTCATCTGTCCCGTAAGAAAGTTATGCAAGGAAAAAACTCTCACGCAGAGACTTGAATTTGGGTGGGTGGTTTTTTTATTTCTGACCAATCTATTTCCCAAGTGCATTTGGAAGAAAGAAAGAAAAAAAATCCGTCAGGATTTTAACTTCGAATTTTAACTCTAAGGAGTCTGGGAGTCAACTGATCGCAGTGACTCCAGCGATTAAAAACCGTGATCCTGCTGATCATTGCAACGCCATTTAAAACAAAACCAGAAATCCTGATTTCAAAGAGCTCTTACATCATAGCTTCGCCAACCTTTGATAGACTGGTTTCCATTTTTTTTTAAATCCCATAAGACGTTTTATTTTTTATTTTTCTCCCCATACATTTTTATCTAGCGCGGGCAAACGCAAACGCCAACGCCCATGTGTATTTTTACACAGTTTTGAAGTATGATCTGCCCCAACTGAAAATCCGAATAAAAACTAAACAGCTCTGGTCTATCTCATCGGTATGAGAAAATCCGATTGTCTGGTTTCAACTATAATGTGTCTATAACATAAATAATTAAGACCCTGTCATTTCAACAGTCCCTCAGCTCAAGACACATCTGTGTCTTCGGAAAACTGAAATCAAGTCAGATGTGTGTGCCTTTTGGCTTACTGTTGCTTTGACTGGCGAGCCAGTACTCCATTGCTCTGTGCTCCTGTTTGGATAGGCCCTCCACAAGCCCAAACTCGAATCCCAGGAAGGCCAGATTGCTTTTTAAGCTAAAACTAATAATTTCATAACGGATCCCCATTCAATGGGGCGCCGGTGACGTCACGGGGGGTATTAGCATACGGGGAAGGGATGAAGCCAGTGTGTGGCGGCCGTTGATAAGGCCCCTCCTGAGGAATTCGCTGCTTGTTTTAATACATTAATTATTTCTCGGGCTTCCGCGAGGTTTGCAATCTTGTAAGAGCTTAAAGGAACTGTCGGTTCGAGAAAGGCCAACAGGACACGTCTAAGAGCTTCTTACGGGGCCAAACGCGCCCAGGAAAGCAGCCCTGGGGCTGGTGAGAGCCCAGGGAAGAGTCCATGTCTTGCTGCACTGTTTGTCGAGCAGAGGTTTGTTGTGCATGTGTTATATCGGGCCTACGCGGACCTAGCACACAATCGACGCGGGGTTTTAAAGGGCTCCCAGGTCTGTTTCAAATTAACCCTCTCAGGGGACTAACCCCTACACAGCCTTACTCACTTGAGTAGGGTTGCGTCCCCCGGCCAGCTCTTCCGGGCGCTGTGGGACTCTTCGCCTAAGAAATGGCCAGGCGCGTGAGGAAGGGTTTTCAGGATCGGGCCCATACGCTGGAGGCTCTCGCCTGTGGTCGTGTTTCCCCTCCCCCCAAACAACCCTAGCCGACTGCCATCTCCAACACGTGTTAATGTGTCCCTATGCCGAGGGGGACGCCAGGAATCAAGGAATTGATGCAAAGGCCGTCCACATTCTGTCAAGGGAATGAACGGCGTGAAGCTTAAGAAACAGATCGATGGTCGGCCAGTCTGATCGAAGTGTCGGTCAGAGCACGCGTGGCCCTTTCTAGTCCTCACCCTGACCGCCGAGCCCCGTGGGTACGCGCGATTGTGAAAAGCGCCACTCGGGATCCCAAACTCTGCGGATCTGCGGCCCCGGGATGGCGGTGGGGGGGTTTCGCCTTCCCTGTTTAAGGGGTCACCAGGGAATGGACGGGGGAGGAGGTAGCGCACCGGGTGTCCCGCAGGAGTCCTGGGACCAGGACTCGAATGTTTAGGGAATAACGTGGGAAACCGGCTTCACACTTAGTTCGGCAGAATGTCAATTCAAGGACGCCTAGGGCCAGCTCCCAGGCCTGGGGCGGGCCTGTGGATCTCGGGGTGCAGGGTTTGCCAGGCCGCGCTCGGAGTACCGGGCACTTGCTTTGGGCTTTGCCTGGAATCTCTAACCAGCGGCCCTGCCTAGGCCACTGACGTCAGCTGCAACCGGTCCTACCGACTCTGCAGCTAAAACTCATCCCAGCTCCCAGAGGCAGCTTTTGAATAATCCCCCACCCCCACCCGCCTCGATGGGAATTACAGACCTGTGCACCCGAATATGTAACACAGGAAAACCACACAAACATACGGGTTGAGATCGCTCTTTCACTAGCACACACAACGCCTTATGCATATACATCATAGACGCACACATTAACGGGTAGGTGGAAACTGCGATGTCATCAGGATTTAGTTATTAATAGACGCTTCAGGAAAGAGTCACCCCCTAAAATAGGTGGCTTAGGAGCTTGCAAACAATCGCCGTTCAGATCGAAAAGAAATATTAATCACTCCACATCTAAAATGCTACTGGAGCGCGTAGACTTTCTTTCATTCGAGGAGAGAAACAGTGAGGCTGGAAAGAACGGTAGAAACTCTTCCCACTGCGAGTGATCCTAAAACGCCAGACCCCACGGCTGTTTTTCCATTCGCCCGTTCTTCACTGCCAGATAACTCACCTATATAACATCCTAATCATGTCTAGCTCACTCCAACGATTATCCCCAAAACGGTGATCACACCTTAAACCTCGCCTAGTTTTAAACATGGACATAAAAAGCCTCTAACTATACAGATTTAAATGTACGGGGTGGGGGACCATCTGCAGAATACAAGAACGCTTCCCACATACAATAAATCTGGAAACGGATTACTCTATAGATGTTTCTACATTATAATGCATTTTATAGCATGCTGTCTCTTCCCAATACACGCACATAAACGCAAGGTATGTAGAAACACACTACAAATCTGCGGTATAGTCGGAAAACACCCAGCTAAAATTCACTCTGAATAGTTTTTGCAACCTCTACCCCTTCTTCTTGACGGGTACAGCACCTGCAAGTGAAAACAATCATCTGGTCTCGCGGATTTAGAGCGAGATAGCTACACGTGAAATATACAAGGTGAAATTAATCAGGAATATTCGTCAGTTACAAACCCAACAGTGCGCGACGGATATCAAAAGGAAAGGAGTTAGTTTCCTCCGTGGCATTTTGACTCGCTGTGCCACAGAGAAATAGGCAATTTCTAGCATTTCATTTTTTTTAAAGGCTGGAAACAACAACTCACTTCTGTGCTGTATCTCCTTGTCAAGTGGACTTTGTTCCTCAAAAGCAAAATATGACCAGCTCTTGAAATTCCCCGAGCGTCATCAGAAAAGCTGGTTTTAATTACCAAAACGCAAATAGCTGTGGTGCTAACTAGCAGGCGATCAAACCGCAATCAAACTTCAATCCCTGAGCAGTTAGCTATAAACTGTCAGCAATTGAAAAGTAAACCCGGTGCACACAAAGGCTGTTTAATTTTCTTGTTGTAATGGCTCTAAATGAGGACCCCATCACTATGCAGTTAAGCGGTATTGCACGTCCCCCTGAGGCGTTGATCAGTTCTTTTTAATGTGAGAAAACCGGCAGCTCGAAACCCGTCAATGGAGCTCCCACAACAAAAGTCCTGAAAAGCTGAATGAATTGGGTTTGTAATTACTGCTTCCCGCTCCCCCCTTGCAGCTTATCTCATTCATTCAACATATATTATTGTCATCTAATCTCACTCTCGACATTTTTTAGTATCTACTACAGCGGACCTGTTTGTGGCAGAAATTAAACCAAAGGAAATTTTAAAAAATCGCTCCCAGCAACAAAAATGTTGAAATGAATGTAGCAGGCAAGGCTGGGCCGGCTTCAAAAAATTAACAGGACTAGGATTTCCTGCCGTCCAAATTGCAGCATTTTGAATACATCATTGCAACTCTCCTAGGCTGCTCAGCATGCTTTAGATTTTAATATTTGAGTTAGATCAGGAGCGAAATAAATGAAGTGTATCTAATCATACCTATCACCACGGGCCTCTTTCTTTCATAATATATAGCGTTTAAATGGCTGAACTATCTAAAGATAGCTATGCAGGTCTCTTGCCTGGTAGACATAAAGAGATATTCATGTCGTGAAGCGATACATTGTGATGCTCAAACTCAGCCCTTGTTGTCTGACAAGACCAATAGCCACCTTAAAGGGAAATATGTTCTCTGTCAAGAAATGTCATGGAAAAAGACAGCCGTTTTCCCACTTGGCGGACCTTCCTTTCCCTGTTTGTGTATTTCAATCGCAAGGCACTGCTGATGGGGAAGATTCTCCCGAAGGGTCCTACTGTAAGAATCTGCCCGTTGTAGAAATAAGTACAGCTATTACAACCAAATCTACTAACAGTCTAAATAATTAATTGAACCATTGCTCTTTGACCCTTAGAAAGTCCAGTAGAGACCCGTTTGTAGTAATAATACCCCCGAATGAGCCCTTGTCAAATATTCATTTAGTGGTTAATGTGAGCCATTTCCCCCGGGGACAGTCTGTAATACCAGCTTCCCAGCCTTGGCAAGAAACCCTGCTAATCTACTTCTCCAGTTCAGCAAAATATTTTAGCACTCCTTCCTTAAAATGTTGTACAAGGGAAAAAAATCACCGGGGAAACTATAATCTTATCCTTGGGTTCATGCCTGCTCTGTATAAGGTTAGTGAAACACTACAACAACACTCTCTGAGCGAACACCAAGCGTGCTTTAAAGAGCACGTACAAATTCAGAGGTGAGTGAATACACTGAGAAACTGAGTATCAAAATATGACTGGTAATCAAAGTAAAAAAAATATACTGGTATTACTACTGCACATTTCGGCTAGAATAAATGATAGCCCAGAGTAATATTTTAGTTGAAACAAATCCTGTGATTGTTTAACGTGTTGAGCTGGAAATCAGCAATGGTCAATGCCATTCTTCTAAGTGGCAATTTAAAAATAAATACATTTAGCTTTACATATAAAATGGATTTTTGATATATACTTCTATCTATATATATCCAGAATCATTCAGAGAGATTAGACCTTTTTTTAAAAAAAATCTTTACATTTTTTACAATAATCTTTACCAAAAGCTAAATTTAAGCAATTTGTCAATATAGAAAAAGTTGCTGAATTCACTTAGCATTCATATGTGGCTTAGTGTCTTTTGTTTACTTGCATTATCTCACCTTCTATGTGTATTTTTTAAAAAACACAACATTTCAAACTACCCCCCTCGAATATTTCTGTTAACACTTCAAAAAGTGCCCATATTTTATTGCTGTTAATTGGCTAAGATTCACAGTGCGATATCGATTGGGTTTTTAATTCGAAGTTCTCTTTTATTCAGATGTGTAAGCGAAAGCGGGGAAATGTACTTGTTACCACGTGAATAATCCCTAGATGCATTACAAATGCTGGGCCACTCTGGTAAATTCTTTTAGTCTTTGCATTGAGTAAAAAGAAGGGGGGGATTTATAATCTGGAATAATACCTGTCCTAACAAGTACAGTTTGGTGCAAGGAATACAAGGAAAGGGGGCAAATATATCTAAAATACACAAACAGTGAGCAAAACTCCACATCTTCTAGGCTGCAAATGTTAGTCTTCATTTGGGCAGGCAGGGAAAGGTGTGGAGGCCAGAATAATTTAAGATACATCAGTGCCACACAAAACCCAGCCACCCCGGGAACTCCCCTTTTCTGAGCTGAACTGCAATCCAGCAACCAACACTCAGATACGACCCATATAGATTTAAAAACACCTGACACAGAGACGCAGCCACAAATAGATGATCAAGATACTGTCTGTTTAGGTTAAACATACAGCCCTTTCCTCACAAAGTATAACACGTTCTTAGGGGGAAAATGCATCTACTAATGCATCACTGTAGTTTAAAGAATCCCAATTGCTTGGCTCTATTTTTATTTTAATCTTTCTTATTCCCGAGGGAGACTGGTGCGTCTCTAAGGGACACATCTCCGGTGTTATTCGATAATATTAAACGCTTGGGCTTTAAATAAAAATGGACTTAAGTTTTCACGTATGCGCTTCCCTGAACAACATGCCCCATGTTCCAACTTGACTGCACGGTGCACACGTGAAGTTATCACCCGAGTTTGCTCTACAGAGAGATTACCCCCACACTGCTGGGGCCAGAAAGTTGTACAGCCCAGAAGCATAATCATTGTCATCTGCAATCGCCATTAAGAATGGTACAAAGTAAAAATCTACCTCGGAGAGATGGCTTGTGCTCTTCTTTTATTTGTCTGGCGCGAACGCTTCTCTTTGGGGATTGTTACCATCTGCAGGGACTGTCCGAATTTGGGCTACACCGCGCTGGCAAGTTAAGAAATAGGATGCAAGAAACAGCTGTGATATAGCGTGAAAGTCTTTGGCGTATGAGTTTGGTTTGTATCTTTCCTCCCCCTCACCACACATCACACACCTAATTCTACCCTGGGGAAAAAAGAATAGAGAGGAGTGGAAAGTTGTTGAAGCCACAAACAAAGATTCAAAAACCCCTTGTCAGTGCACCCATCTAGTCGCAGTTTTCAATGCTATTGTATTATTATCCTCAGGCAGTTCAAGTAAAGCATCCTCCTCCTATACCTACCATATTCCCCAAAGAAGAACGCACAGGTTTAGAAAATAAATCAAAAGAGCAACGACTCTTTGTTGCCTTTCCAGTCCCCCTAACTATGCTACTACTCTCCATTTAACTTTAAATCTATTAAAAGACTCCTGTTCAGACCACAGACCCTTGATGGCAACAAGTGGTGTGAACCTGCAAAGTGCCCAGACGTCCTCTTACCTCTTTTTAAAGGGACGGCATTTACACATTGCAACTTGATATCGTTTAAATCCAAAAGGAACATTTCAGTTGGTCAGCCCTAGTTATGTAATGAAAGCCATTTCATTTTACAAATAAGGGTTTATATTTTCATTGATCTATATGGCCATATTATTTATAATACTAACTCGACCACAGTGACATCTTAAACTGAATGGATCCTTAAAAAAAATAATATTGCATTACAAAAATAAATCCAAGACTCAAAGGTAACTTCAGTGTCCATATGTTGAAAATTTATTTATCTCAAACTGTGCATAATGGAATAAAAACTTAAGTTGAATATGTACCTGTTATAAGGATGGTATTAGTTCAAATATATACATGGACTGTCGGCAGACTGATTTCAAATAATACAGAGCCGAATCTTTAAAATACAACTACGGAAAATGAGAAAAAAGAACTTAAAATATCATCACAATAAATTTACAGAAATATTACAAACCATAAGAAAATATTTCAAAACACAGTAATTTCAGGGTTCCTTGTTTTTGTTTTTTTGTTTCTTAATCTGAACAGGATGAAGTTTGGAAACCAAAAAGCTATTATAAATTAGCAAACGGTGTGTGACCCTACATGGCAATTTCTGCTTTTTAACAATAAGTAAAAAACAAAAACAAAAAATGTACAATCTAAACTCTTGCCCTTTTATAGCAAAACAATGCAGTGGTTTTGCAAGTACTTATCCTCCCCTTTTTTGCTTTTTGTACAATTTCTAAAACAAATAAAATGTCCAAATTTTGTAAAATAAAATCCACTCTTTCCACAGCTGCTATAAATTCAGCTGCGGTTATCACAATGCTCCAAGTAGCCTGTTTTTATTTTTATTTTTTGTTTGTTTTTATTAATTGGCAAATTCTCAAGTTTTGTTTTCTAGCTAAACAATGGACAGTCTGATTGCCATGTTTATTTTGATAAATACTGTACAAAAGTTGCTTGCAAATATTAAAACAGTTTTTTCCCTCGTCGCTTTTTGAGGCTAGCTCTAAATATTATTGATAAAGACTTCTGTAAACTTTCTGCAAAGTTCCTACCGTTTCACTAGAACTTTTAAAAAGTTGTGTGTAGTTTCTTCCCCTCCAGAGCTATACAAGTCCCTTGTTGGTTTTCTGTATGCCCTCCCCGGTTTTCTCTGTACAAAAATAGTCCAAAAAAGAAAAAAAGAGTCCAGAATCTCTAATAAAAGTGTTTTGTTGTTTCTTTGTTTTGTTTAGTTTTCCTCGCCCCCCCCCCCAACCCCTACCCTTTTGTCTTACATATGTGATAGAGGAAGTGTGCCATTAATGGCTGTACCAGGGACAGGTGCACTCTGGTAGTGTTGGGACATATGAAGTCTGCTGGGGGCAGCTGGTTCTGGTACTTCAGCACCTGGGAGATACATGCTGATCATGTCCCGAAGGTCCCCCGCTTGGCACGGAGCCCTGGAGTGGGAAGAAGAAGTGACCACGGGCGGGCTCGAGCTGGACTCCGTCTTGACCACCGAGCCCATGGAGCCCAGGGCCATCCCCGGGGTCCCTTGCTGGGAGTAAGACATGCTGTAGGTGGGCGAGCCGTTCATGTAAGTCTGCGAGCTGGTCATGGAGTTGTACTGCAGGGCGCTCACGTCGTAGCGGTGCATGGGCTGCATCTGGGCCGCGTTGTGCGCGTTCAGGCCCGGGTGCTGGGGGTAGCCGAGCTGGTCTTGCATCATCCCATAGCCCCCGTTGGCCCAGCCGTTCATGTGCGCGTAGCTGTCCATCCGCTGGTTCACCCCCGCGCCCAAGGTGGCCCCCACCCCTACCCCGGTGGTCATGGTGTTGGCGCCCGGCGCCAGCAAGCCCCCGGGCAACGTGTACTTATCCTTCTTCATGAGGGTCTTGGTTTTCCTCCGGGGGCGGTATTTATAATCCGGGTGCTCCTTCATGTGCAGGGCGCGGAGCCGTTTGGCTTCGTCGATGAACGGCCGCTTCTCCGCCTCGGATAAAAGTTTCCACTCCGCCCCGAGCCGCTTGCTGATCTCGGAGTTGTGCATCTTGGGGTTCTCCTGGGCCATCTTCCGCCGCTGGCCCCGGGACCACACCATGAACGCGTTCATGGGCCGCTTGACCCGGTCCGGGCTGTTCTTCGGGTTGGGGGCGGCCGCGTTGGCGTTGCCCGCGCCGCCCCCCGAAGTTGGCTGGGGGGCGGGCGGCTTCAGCTCGGTCTCCATCATGTTGTACATTCAAACGGCTCTGGCCCGGCACAAGCCTCCGGCGAGGAGAAGCCGCCGCCGCAGCCGCCACGCAAAGTCCTAAGCTGGACTTTTTTTCCCCCCCTAGGGAGGGGTGCGGAAGGGGGGGGAGGGGGACTCCCCAAAAACACCCCCTTGGCTCAGGATTAGAGTCTCCCTCTTCCTCTCGGCTGGTGGATTAATAATAATAATAATAATACGGAGGACGATGAGGGCTGGAGCCTTGGTTCAAAAAAACCCCACAACCCGCCAACTTCTTCCTCCTCCTTTCTTCCTTCTCCTTCTTTCTCTTTCTGTCTCTCCACCTCAGCCTTAAAGAGCCAGCGAACTCCTTTCCCCCCTTTTGCAAACACTCTCCCTCTCCCTCTCTCTCCGCCTTGACAACTCCGGATACTTTTTTGAACAAGTTAATAGACAACCATCCATGTGACGGGGGCTTGTCAGGGAATAAATGGGTTCGCCCCGGCCAATCAGCGCGCGCCGGCTCCTCCACTGAGGACAAGTCTCTACCCCTGGTTTTGCATGAAACGGGGCGGGGGCTCCGAGCCGCCGCCGGGACGGGGCTGCGGGGGGAGGCGGGTCCACGGGCGGGCGAGGCAGCCACTAGGAAGCCGCCGGAGCTCCCCTGGCAGCAACAGGTCAGGCACGCCTCGGGGAGGAAGTGGGTAAACAGCAGTGTTGCTACATTTCAAAAAACACAACAAACCACCGTCACCCAAAAGACTTGCTGCTGACTCGGGGCCGAGGGGGGAAAAGCACCGGGAGGGAGGCAGCCGGGTGGGGGTTGTGCCCGTCTCGCTCTCCTTCCAGAAACCGACCTGTGCATCGGGGCCTGTCCCACTGCCCCCCTCCAAACCCCCCAGCTGCAGGGATGAACACTGGGGTCTAGCCAGTCACTTAGTCCCCTCTTCCCCGTCGTTGCAGAGGGGGCTCTAGACAAGGTGAACGCCCCGCATGACACCCCCGGGTCGGGGGAGTGGGGGCGCCGATCCGATCCTGAGGAAGGTGGCCAGTCTGAGCCCACGTTTGAAGCCCTGTCTTTTGTGTCTCAAGGGCAGGGAAGTTGGGTCGCGTTCCTGGGGGCCCAGGGTTTGGCTACATCCCCCCGTCTCAGGCCCTTCTCCATTTCAAACCCTGGAAAAACCCCCAGACCGTCCCCGCGTCCCACATTCAAACCCCTCAACCCCCCTCCCGGAAAGATGATTTTTAGGGTTGTCTAATTTAAACAAAGGGGGGAGGGTGAAATAAATTATATTTCAGTGTATCCATCTCAGCTCCCAAACTCCAGGGTCATCCAAAGAAGGGAGAGATTGAAAACCCAAAAGATACAAACAAGCCCGACCCCCCCCCCCCAGATCTGCACTGGGAGGGGTCGCCCCCCTCGCCCCTTATTTCTGGGATATGAAGGACTTTCTGTGATGGTCCCCTCCGCCACGCTGAGCTGGGAAGTGCCGGGCTAGCGTGGCCCAGGCGGTGGGCAGGGAGCGTGGAGGTGGGTTGGCTTGCGGGGAAGTGGGTCGGAGAAAGGGGGCCCGGGAGAGGCATGGGGCCTGCGCCTTGGACCCGGGAGGGTAAGTTCAGCCTCTCCCCCATTGTCCCGGTGTTCAGTTTTCAATAGGTGGGAGCTCAGTGCTAGAGAGAGACGGCGGCACGTCTGGTACAAATAGGTAGTTTTGTTTCTCTTGTTGTCACTACACGGCGCCGAACAAAGCCCCGGCTAAGTTTACTTCCACTCTCTTGTTGGGATCTTTGTGGCGAAAACGCACTTGACTACAAAGCAAGGAAGGGGAAAAAAGGAGGAGAAGAAAAAAGCCTCCTGCCATTTCTGTTCTGTGAAGTGCTTAAGCGACCAGGGGCTTCCCCCCGCAACCCCACGCCGGTTTCTTTCTGCGATTGCAAATGTAGCGAGTTAGATCGACAGGCACGTCCCGTTTGTTCACTCGGGGAAATAGACGGGTTTCTTTCCCCAGGCCCTCGGCCCCACTTCCCCCCTTCACGCCTTTTTAGTACCCGGGCGTGGGTGAACTCAGGCTGCCCAAGTCCAGCCGGCTAAATCTACATGCCGATCACAAGCAGACTTCTCCAGCTTTTGAAAGAAAGTTGGTTTCAACTAAAAGCATGGCGGGGGGTGGGGAACGGGGCTGAGGGTAGGAAGGAGAAAGGGGGGCGATCTCCCCTCCATCATAATTTATTTTACTCTTTAGAGAGAGACACGTATTGTAAAAAACCCTCTTCTATATTTAAACTGTTCAGCGGATTAAACCCAAGTGCTGAAAGAATGACTTGGAAACACACACACACAAAAGGAGAGGAGACGCAGGGAAAAGCTGCCCTGTACTTTCTGAGCTGGGGGTTTCAGGTATGGGGCTGCTGCGCCCCCTACTGGTAGATTTACCTCCCCGGGAACGTCCCTCGCTTTACTTTTGAAACGCAATGTTTTGAAATACTAAAGGGAAAGGAAAGGGGGAAAACGGAACCAAATAATTACATGTAATCTAAATAATAAATACAACCCAACCGCACGGGTGCATCTTTTTATGGATTATGCAAATATAACCTATCCGAGTTCAATGTGTTTAATTCGAAAATGTACATCTAGCCCATAGAGTGATAGGTTAAAGCAGAGAAAAATAGGTGCAAATTATGAGATTCAAGCTATAAACGAATTCTGATTCTCCAGACACTACCGGGGGCACCCCGACGAGTTACTTTGTTATTGTTTATGCTTTGGTCTGCACTTGATAACATTATTCCAAAAAAATCTTATGGATAATTAAGTTTGAAAAAAAAGGGGTGGGGGTGGGTGGCAGTGGTGTTTGTTTATCGTAATAAATTGATCACTGGTGGTTGATGTCGTACAAGCCCGTCTTAGTTTTATTCTCTGCTGTAGTTACAGAGGCAGAATCCGTTGTAATTTTGTGTGTGTGAGATCCTTAGCAGAGGCAAGGCAAGGAGTGATTTTACACATAACTAGATGCATATATTTGTGCCTGAACTCTCTAATAACACAGTGAAGAGGTTAAAGTGGCTGGCTTGGCTCTTTCTTAATTGCATTTATCATCTAAATAAGGTATGGAAATATCTAACAATTGTGTTATCATGAGTATTTACAGCCTTATTTTAATTAACGGCGTTTTACTGATCAATGCAATAAACTGTCTGGCATATATACATAATAATGTGCTATAGAAAATAAGATAAAAGCGATAGCTCTTTCAGATTTTTTCCCCAGTTTCCTGTATATCTATCTATCTCTCTCTCTCTCTCTCTCTGTGTCCATATATCGGGTTACTGGCTCTTCCTTTAAACAACATAAAAACCGTGAAATCGGAGTACCTCAATCTTAATTTATTAACAAGAATAACCCCACCGCCACTCTATTGAAGGATATAGACATTTTAGAAGGGAGGCCTGGAGAAGGCTGGTTTAATCTGAATGGATTTAAAAATCATTGCCTTTGGTATAATTTATGGAAATGAAAAGTGCTTACGTTAAACAAATAGTCTGCAAACGTTCTCAGCGCTGGATTGTAAAACGCAGTCACGTTTATTCCTCGGTTATGAGTCTATTAACAAGAAAATTGATGCTAAACTACACGAATTCTTATTTGTTTACTGTTCTGCCACCGGCTCTACCCACCAGTTTCTTATAAAAGCCCTGAAGATATAACCTACCATGTTCACTGTAAAAGAAAGAAGACCCACATATTATTTTTGTACTGACCCCACTAGTAACAAATCTAAAGCAAACTATTAAGCAGTCTGGTGGAGATTGAAGATTGCAGCCCCATTTTTTGTCCTTAGCTGCAAATAGAGGTTTAACTTGCAGTAATTAGGTGAGAACTAGCCAAGCATCTTACTATTATGATGCTTGTTAAAAACGCTTCTTTTCTGCATCTGCATTTGAGTGTGTTCCCCTCCAGTCTTAATCTTCTTATGGAAATGAAGGCGAACGGCAGGGAACCTGCAGAGACTTAGAGAATGTCCTTGTTAACTGGAATTTCTCAGCATTGCTAATTAGCAGAGTTTGACGACCACCAGTATTGGGGAAAGCTCTGTTTAGCCACTCACAAACCCTTCCGAGGAAGAGCAGACTAATTTTATTTTGTAATTAAAATCTGAAAAGGGCCCTATTTGACAGTTAGGGCTATGAGAGTTTTATCTCCCTGTGAAATAATTACTGCCTTGATAACTCAATTTTCTGCAAAATGTCAACTGTGAGCGCCAAAAGTTTTAATTTCATTACGTAAAAAAAAAAATCCGAAGACGAAAATGTACAGAAAGATTTCCCCTCCACCCCCCCCCCCTTTCTAATTCTGGAACCTGTTAACTAGACAGGGGAAGCTAAAGTTAGCCAATGGAAGTTTTACCACGTTCACTATAACCCAATCTCCAATGACTTTAAAATACCACATGGCAAATGGTTGTAATGCTGATGAGTAAAAGGTGTGTGTGTAGGAAGGAATACCCTAAAATATTTTTTTCAGAAGAAGGTCTCCCGAATAAGAACCCCAAGGAAGGTTCAGGCCAAGATGGATGTAGTTCGGATAGGGAAGCTTTGTTCACTTACATCCATTAAGGGGGATCATTATCCTGTCCTGAAGATATTACAAGTATGAGTTAAGATGATTAACCATTTTCTTTAAATACCGCGATGTCATGGAATCGTAAAAGTCTGCTATATTATAAGGAAAATAGACAATTTTTGTACATTCCTTGAAGCCACTGATTATTTAAAAAAACCCTAATAACAACTAACAAAGCGTCTAATATTTTGTTTACCTTGTTACATGTTCAAGGAGGGGAACCCTCACAACCTTAATCCCAATCTCTGAGCCATTAAAGGCACGGGAATAAACTTCAAAATTTGAGTTAGCAATGACCTACTGTAGGGTGAGGTACCAGAACCCCTCTCTCCAGTCTGAGTCCCTCTTCCTAAGAGATTCCCAAACCCACCCCATCTTCAAAAATCTCCCCCTAGCCCCGGGGGTAGTTTGTTTCTGGAGGGAATAAGGGTGCGTGGAAGGTGAATTATTTTGGGGAAGAGGGGGACACGCTGGAGCAAGCGTAATCCACCCTGCTTACATTTTAGATATTTTTGGGGATTATTTAAAACTGTTTAATCTGCTTTTTGTTCCTGTCTGTCCAGCAAGTAGCCCGATTGTAATGCTCAGAAGCGGTATTGTATGTACAAACGAACAAGGGGCGGGGGGGGGGGGACGACAAATGCTTCCTCCAAACCCAATTTCACCCAATAATTTCATTCAAGGACTCTAAGGACCCTTGAATGCTGCGGAATGCAGAGCCAGCCTCGCCATTCTTCCCCTGCCCCAGCTTTCATCCTAATTCTCACTAATGAAATCTAAAAAAGAGCACACGTGCGAGCGAGAGGAAAAACTAACTACACTGAAAGCGTTCGCTCCTGGGAGCGTTCCGGTTGCGACAGCACAAAAATCCGCGCTACACAGAGCGATCGGATTGCCTGTGCTAGGAGTCTGGGACTCGCAAGCGATTTCGTTTAAACCCACTACCAGAGGTGCCAGTCGCATCATCGGCCACTGAAGTTTCTTTCACCGCAAGGCAAGTTGCCCATTACAAACAAACAAACCAACCAAAACCCTACAAGATCCCGAGTCGCTATTACACTTGCGTTGCAAACAAACAAGCAAAGTCTTTGACGTTTAAAAAGACCCCTTCGAGCAGATTTCTCCCTTCCTCTGTTGGAACAAGAAACAAAATTAAAAAAAACAAACAAACCCAAGCCTGGATAACATTTAAAATAGATAAAATAAGAGATCAATAGACAAGCCTACTCTCTGTCATACACACACACCTGTGAGAATAATTTCAAAGGCATCTAAATAAATATCCTACAATTTGTCCAGACACTCCTACGCAATTTACCTTAACTAGCCAATAGCTTTTTAAAAATCCTTGAGATTTTTCTCCACTCACCTAGGAGATAATATTCTCTATCCCCTCTTTCACTAGAAGTTAATATTTTGGATCCCATATTTATTTATTCAGTCTATAACCCTATCACTACAACCGCAATCCAGCACCAAGGTTTAGCGGAAACTCATAGGTTATTGCACGCACAATATAAATGAGTAAAAGCCTAGTTGAGTGTAGGCCCTTTACTGCATCCCATTTAACAGGATCCTTTCGGGCAGTCTATTGAGAGTTCTCTTTCCTTCCTAGTTTTATGAGAACAACTGCGTTTTCTTTTCCCATTGTAACGGAATGAACGCATGTATATTAAACACAAAAACCTTCCTGAAGAACATTAACTGCTTGAGTTAAACCCCCGAAAGGAGGAACATTCAGAAGGAAAGGTTTCCAATTCCTCTTTAACTCTCCCAGTATTGCAGAACATGGAGGATGGGTAAATGATCTGAAAATCGCAACAGCTGGCCATGGGTGAGGCCAATCCACATATATTGTCCCTTGCTTAAATTTGAGGTTGCGATTTATTTTGTTTTCAACTCTCTCCCCAGTTTTAAAAAAAATGCTTTTCAACAGTAGGACCATGCATGGCATGAAAATCAAACGAGGTCTCCTTTGGGTCCAGGACAGTGTTGATGGAATATTTAAGGTTCTTTCATTGAAGTCATGACTCCCAAAGAAGCTCGTCTAATTTCAAAGGAAACGGATGAGGCACCGCCTGAGGTACTTCAAAATGGCTTTTCTCCACAGTGCACCTCAACGCACTCTGGGAGCCTGGGGCACAGTTTGAAAAAAAGTACATGGTTTAAAAACGCGCGCGCACACATACACACAAAACTTCCAATGGTTCACAGATCACTGACATGATCAGCCATAAGGCAACCCAGACAGTGCCATTTATCTCGCTGCGTTCTTCATAATCCTTAATTTGGGGATCATTGACAGCACAGACCATAATGCCTTTTTCAGAACTGTTATGATCTAGAATGATCCATCTAGGGCATGGGGTTATTGACACCACAAGCTCATTGTGTCACGTTATCCTTGTGATTTCAGAACTCGCCAGCGACCGACCAGCGATGGGTTTTCATTCCCCGTGATAGACGAGCTGCCAGTTTTATGTAAACTCATATTTAAGGAATATTAAATCTGCAGCGCATACAGCTGGGCACATTCCCCATGTATAAAGTGTCTTCCATTCAAGGATCTCAAAGGGCTTTAAAAATATTAACCAAGGCTACTACCCCTATGAGGTAACATTTCAAAGAGAGGTGCAGAGAGATGAGAAGTAATTTGAACCAGGTCCTTAAGGTGATGAGGGTAGAATCCAGAAATCCGGACACTCTCCGGCTCTTGGTCTAACCACTCATCCCTCTACCTTCCTTGTCTGATGAAGACAAAATCTATAAAAGCGAGGGCCCTTGATCCAGAGCGAGGCCACGACTACGGTTATATACATGGACAGATGTATTATTCTTGCCACACCACATTACCTGCGCCTCTCTGATTTCTGTAACTCGAACTGTCCGATTTAAATAAGCAAAAGTCCCAGTGAGACACAATACTTAGGTGTCGCTTTTAAGAGCTTAGCACCTGGAGTCGAGATGCCTTTCAGGCTCACAAGTATGCCCTAACTCCCACTGAAGTGAATGGGGGTTTTGGTGTGACCACACAGACTGCATAGTGATGGGGGTTCCATCTGGAGCAACATGCACTGTCCGAGGTCTGGGGGTGATACCGGTGAGATTTCCCAGGTATGGTCCAAACTGTCAAGGATGAGCGCTCTGCGAGATTTTATTTGCACTAGCAACGCACGAGAACAGCGAAGAGTTCCTTATTATGGAGGAAGAGTCCTAAAAAGCCGGACGAAAGTGGGCTTCGGTGCCTGCTCCTTGGGAATTTCTTGCGGGGCCAAAAGAAGGAGGCTTGCGGGAGAAGGGTTCCAAGGAAAAGTACAAAAACCCAGGCTTGGAACTTGGCATTGAAAGTTGGTTTGAGATTGTGTTCTTTCATCATGTTTTCAGAAACACTGCAAATCAGGATCCCAAGGGAAAGAAATATTTTCTCTGTAACACTAAGAGGAGACGAATACATAGAGATTATCTTCATAGCACCACTATTCGCAAAGCTTTTTCTAAATGTAGGGCCCAATCCTAATTCAATAGGCCTACTCGTGTGAGTAAGGCTTTGCAGACTGAGTCCATTCAACGGATACAGAATATGTCTAGGAAAACCAACTCCTAAAAACCAAATGAGGTTAAAGCAATCACTCCTGAGCTGTGACTTTATACATCAAAATTTTATTGGGGGGGGGGCAGTTTATGGCCCAGCTATAAACCCCCTTACAATAGTTCTTTGTAAAAGGAACACTAACGGCACCTCTTATAGAATTGAGTTAATCATTCCCTTTTCAGTGAGAGCTACTAACATTTTTGTAAACTGCCTCCTGATGGTAAACGTTTGGATATAAACTGCTCTGATTTTTTTTCCATTTCCTGTAATAATGGCTACTAACATATAATCTCTCTGTTTATACCTAGCTTGATAGCTCTTGACAGATCTATACCTATATCTTTGCTTAGTTAATTTCAAAGTTACAAATTCAAATACATGCTAAGAAAAAAAGTTAACGGGAAAAATGAGAATTTCGCTGTAACGTGCCTTTGCTTTTGTTTCTAGAAGTACTACAATGTTTTTATTTTAGGTACTCTTACTAGAAAACTGCTTTACTCGGCTTTCAAGTGGAGAGCAAACTGAAAAAAAATGGGGAAAGCATATTCAGTATAATAAACACCTTTTTGAGAGATGTTATTCGTATACAATATCTAAAGTGAAAAGCTTATTGGGAGACCAACTAATGTAAGACTCATAAAATATTAAAACTGCTGCCTTATAACTTTGCTCCAAGCTGCCAACTGGCGATACAAAACAACCACAATGTAGCAGAAATAATTTGGTTTCTGTTAGTTTCTTCTCAAATGAAGCACAACCCCCCTTCCCCCCGCACTGGGATATTACTGCACCTTGCAACTACAATAGTTAAATGAGTTACATTGAACTGCACGGAGCCCTATATCAGGCAAAAAGTTGGGAGATAATGTAGCACTTTCCATAGATTTTGGTTAATCTTTTTTAAATCATTGAGGATTTTTAATTTGACAAATCCAAAGGAAAAACAATCACGTCTCAAATGATACAGTTAAACTAACACTTCTTCCTCAAATGTACAGAGAGATTTTGTGTGGGGGAAAGAGATTCCACCCCGGTTTTTTAAAAAGGGTCTTTTAGGATATATTTTCCAAGTAAAATGGAGGTGTTAAATTCTAAATAAAAAATATCTGCCAAAACTGGCCTCCTCGAAAATATCTTGAGATGAAAAAGATAGCAAATGCATATGCCTATTAAAGGTTTGAATTTTATGATATAATTAGAAAGCAAATATCATTACATAATTATTGGAAAGCAAAATCACTTGCAAATATTGGAAAGCAAAATCATTACATAATTATTCATTTGTTTTAAATACTAGCAAATGGATTTGTTTTAATGACGCTCTGGTATCCTAATATAGAGTATCAATTAGGATATGTAGCGTTATTGCAACTGCACAGACACTCAGGTTGTCAATATCCATGTCTGAGTTAAAAAGCAACATGCAGGAACTAGAAGTGCTAAATCAGTGTTTACAAATACACAGGGAAACGTCTTTGTTTCATTTATAGTTATTAATTATCATCATTAGTAATAATTCTTATGTATGTTTATGAGAAAATAAACACAAAGAGCAGGCAATCTCCTCTTAGCGATTTCTGGTTTGGGTTATTTGTTCACCTTGAATTTTCACTGATTTTCCATGTACCTTTTTAAAAAAAAAAGAATACAAAACTTTTTTCGGAAAGTTCTCTGACCTTGACTTAAATCTCGTTCACATCATCTCATTTTAATTGCCAGTGTATTATACCTTTTTAAAGTTTTGTGGGTTTTTTAAGGGTAAGAAGAGCCATATAAACCCACATAACAAGGTTCTTGCTGTTCCCATAACTGGCACGGCGCAGCTCCCACCGTGTCCAACAGGGGGCGCTGAGATAACCTGCTCAGCGCCGCCTCACATCTGAGCCCAGCACCAGCCCCGGAAGAAGGGGGGACAGCTTGGAAGCTTAGCAGGGTCGAGTACAGATCTTTAGTCTTCATGGATAAAAAGAGATTAAAGGCTAAATTCTTTTTTGTATCAATTTTAACCAACTACGAAAATGTAGAGCTTTTATCCTTTGATGTTTCCTAGAAAGAAACTGTTATATCAGTTGAGAAATTACATCGTTTCACAGCCAACAAACCCAGCCATGGAGCGGTAAAATAATTTAATTAAAAAGTAATAATAAGAAGACCTGATCTTCTTTAGAGGTACTTAAAAGCTGACACAAGCAGCCTCCCCTTCCCTTCTCCCCACTGTATCAAATGTTTTCTGAATTGTCATTACATCTGATTAATTATTTTTTTAAAAAATCAAATAACTCGATTATGGCTCTTATTCGTGGTTAGTAAGTTTTGGGGGTTTTCTTCTTTCTTCCCCCTTTCCGCCTTTCCTTTATATTATTCCCACATTTCCTACAAATCTATTCTAAAGAGGCAAGGCACTATGGCAAAACCAAATCATTTAAAAATAATAAATCTACATCCATTTATAAAGGGATAAATAAAATTGTGACTGGCTCCCCACTTCCCCCCACTACAAAAACTCTTCACCTGTATTTAAATAGCACGTCTTTAATTACAGCAGTTGGGGATGTATGAGGCTGAAATGAAATTAGCAGTCATTACCAGTCCTTTAACTCTGTGGTGCTTTTGATCAGCACTAAATTAGCTTTCCAGTCCTAACAAAGACTCTATAGCAAGCACTGGGCTGTAAATAAGACAGCTCGACCTGCCCTCAACACCTTTTCTCTTGTCAATCACAGCTCTATCATTCAGCTCAAAATTAACCTTTATCGAGCAAATTCTTTAAAAAAAAATACAAATCTCGCAACTTTGCTAACAGCACCTACAAAGAGCTTCCCGCGAAATGGTATCATCATTAGCCAAAATCTGCCAATTCCAGATCAATTTTATGTGTATTAGGAGGCAGTATACGATTCAGGTAGTTACATTTATTTCTCTATCACCTCCTCTGAATGGCCACCCCTCATGTAGTGATCTGCTCGCCCCCCGTTTCTTTCCTGCCCTCCAAGAATTTATTTTAGGGCGCCTATTTTGGAGGGCCGGGGATGGGGAGAAATCTTTTTATAAAGGCGTCACTCTGCTGAAAATAATCAGTTTGCTCTTTGGGAGGGCTGCAAATCAGCAAGGGGCTGGGGAGGGAACAGCTGCCTTCTTGGTAGGAGTCAGGTAGATGCTAAACTTCAAATTACCATTAAGGGGCGCGAGAGAGCAGGTCCCAGCCTTCTACAACGGGCAGCATGCTATACAGCACTTACATATTCTCAGGTAATACCCCCCCACACCGCACCCTTGTGTATTCCCCTCCACCACACCCAACACCCCTTCCACGTAAGTGTCCCCAAACAGTAGCTATTTCCCGGACACCAAATGAACAGGGCAGCAAAGGAAGCAGCAAGATCTCTAAACCGGTAGAGTACAGTAAATGCACATTCGCCAGTTTGGATCAAGTTCTAGCCCAGACTTCCTCTCCCCGCATCCCGCGAAGGGGTTACGCCAAATCAAACCGCACCGTTTTAAAGATCCAGTAGGTGGAAGGCTGTCTATCGCCTCTCTTTGCTCAAAGCTGACTAGGTCACAGAGCCATTTGAGCCACATATGGGGCGGGGTGGGGGAGGCTTTTGCAATGTCAAAGTTATATTGCAGCTACTTACATGTCCAGGGCAGATCAGGGTGTTGTCTAGTAAGCAGTTTGATTGGCAGGATAAAGCCAAAGTCCGCCTGGACCCTGGAGTTCTCTTCTGCCCCGGGGGTTTGATCACTTTTCACCGGACAGAGGCAGCTGAAGGAAGCTTTCACGTCCCCTTCCCTTCTCTTCTCCTCTTCCATCCAGGACAGAGAATGAATCCATTTCGGCTTTTCTTCCCCCGGCTCTCCTTCCGTTTGCCTACACATCCTCCAAATCCTAGCCCGAGCTTTTAACTGCAGTCCCTGGAACAAGAGGGAAAAAAATCGTTTAGGGTTTAAAAAACCCAAATGGCTGATGTGTGTGTGTGTGTGTGTGTGTGTTATAAGAAAGCACCCACAACAACAAAAAAGTCACTTCTCTGTCCTCCACCGCGAAGCAGAATAATAATAATAATAAAGCTTTATATTTTTGCAGTGGGTATTCAAAGATAATTTGATGCCATTGTTTCTGCTACAGATGGTTCTTTTTAATACAATAACACTGCTCTTTGTGCATACTACACACAATAAAAATCGAAAGCGTTCTCCTGAATAACCATTTTGTTCTCGCTTGTATAGGGCCAACAAAAGCTACCGTGAGGTAATGGGTTCTGTTTATTGAAGCCATAGAATAGGGGTTTGATAAAGATTTTTTTACATAGGAGGGGAAAAATAAAGACCTCGCAAGGTCGAACTGATCTCTTCATGTTTTGATTATTATTATTATTAACATTTTCACCAGTAGATTTTTTTTTCAGTTGCAGCTGCAGGGGTTTCCCCCTCGAGGACGAACGAGCCCAAACATCTGTTTATTTTAATCTGGGGAGATCTGCAGTTGTATCCACAGCGAAACATCTAGAGTTTACGAGAGAGTGGGGTAAAACAGCACCCAGGCGAAAGCACGGCAAATGAGTGACGGAGAAATCAGGCTAAGGAGAGAACCTATATCTAATCTTATTTATCTATCTGTGTGTGTGTGTGTGTGTGTGTGTGTGTTGTTTTTCAATCTGCTGTCCACGCACACAAAGGCATAAACTGGTCCTAACGGACATCAGGATTAGCATAAAGTATTTTCAATCGTGTTCCTAGGCAGGCATCTATCTATACCCACGCACAAGCATGGTACAGATCCCCCACTAGTCTGATTAAAACATGACGCATTCACCATCAAATTCACCCCTCTCAAATTGTTTCTGTCAATAAGGATATTTAACCAGTCCTTCCTCCGGTGCCTTGGGTTTAGCCTGAAGTGGATCTCAACCACCAGAAACTGAAAGTTAAAATGTCTTTCGGATGCTCTGGGATCTGACAGAGTTCGTTCCACTGCTAACTTCTGCTTAGGAATGAATACATTAGCAACACTAAAAATGATATTAGAGGGAAACACTAGGAGGCAGCTTTTTATTTGCTTGGAGATTGTCTCATAGGGCAAGAATTCTGCCTCCTTAAGTCTCCTCGTCACCTAATTTTTGGATGTGGTTACGGCTGAGGTCTGTATCAAGTGCAAGAAAGCCCCGAAGCAAAAGGAAGTGCTTAGACAATAGGACTCTGCGGGAAAGTTGTTAGTCAGTGCCTGTGTTTGTCTACCTTTCTATAGGAATTAATGCCACAGCTCTCTGTAGCCCGGACTGACAGTAATCCACCTCTGTGACTTCTGCCCTTTGTGTTCTCAGAAAACGGGGCTCACTTGTAGCCCAACAGCCCCGAATAATGACTTTAACCTTCAAACGGCCCTTAATTAGCTTTTTCAGCAAAATAAAAGATGTTCAAATGAGCCCTTTGACAAAAATGACCTGCGCCTTCCAACTCTACTTTCCCTCTTGGAACTAACACGTTACTGGTTTAGAACTCATCGGAAGTCATCTAATAAGGGATTATTTGCGAACTGTTACTGACAAGCCAATTAAAACTTTCCCCGTGGAATTATGGAAACACCGAATAGCATCAAAACGGAAAATGAAACTATTTGGACCCGGCTTGTCTTGCAATGATCAGTTTTATACCTTAGGATAAACATCTTAGCACCCGCTTTCTCAGAACTAAGCGGGGAAGACGGAGGGGACCCGTTTAAAACTTGTTTGATCAGGGCAAACACCTAATGAGAAACGAGGAATGTTTACCCCAATATTTACAAAGTTTGCTACTATATAATCTTGACTTCAATGGTTCAACAGTTTTAGACAGAAATACAGACACCCGTCTCTATTTCTGTATTATACAGATTCGCAGAGGTCTGCATTCCGAATGCATATGGCTAGCTTTTATTTCACCAGTTTAATACATAGGGGGTCATTTACCCATAGCTTCGATCCATTCACCTGCAGCTGTATTTCGCAGAATCGTCTGTCATCTTGCAATAGCATTTAAATACTACAGGAAAAAAACACAAGTGAACACAACTCTAAAGTGCACGAGGGCTAAGGGAAATAGTGTAAATACTTCACTGAATTGTAAAATCCAGGAAGTAATTGGGAAACGTTTATTTGATTACCCCTGCCAGCGAAGGAAGTAGCCTAATGGCAAATATGGCATTTTTTTTCTATCTACAATGGTCCTTTTGGTTAACTCTGAATCAGCCTCTCAAAGCCTGATTAGCTTATCGAGGAAACATGATTCATTCAGGCAAAACCTCCCGGTGACTCAGATATTCAGCGTGGTGGGGAGATACTGTGTACAAGTCTCGATAGGAGTTTACAGGCAAATTAAAAGCACTCCAAACAATTATGACAAAGAAATCGCCAGAAACGGAGGCGGGAAATGTGAACGCGTCTTTAGCCTGGAACACTCATTTGGTTTACATCTCAATTTGTACACAATCAGGAATGAAACCAGCCGATTGCAGGGACAGGAGTTGCTGCAGTGGATAGATATGTATTAATATATGCTACTTTCTGGAGAAGAGAAGAACCTCAGGTTGGATCGGCTTCTAGAAAACAAGTCTAGACGTAGCAGTTTCGTTCCACCCAGCTCAGGTTTCTGGCTCAGACACACAGGGGAAGCGGCCCCTGCGAACTCAGTTTCTTTCCCGTGCCCTGCAGTGTGACTAAATCCACTGACCCAACCTTGGCTTTTTTTACAGCGCGCTCTTAGCCCGCAATAACCCCGCGAACCCAGGAACGCCAGATAAGACACCAGGCTGCGTAAAACGGTTACAGGTGCGAGCCCCAAAGAACCGAAGCGTTTCATATCTGCGCTCTTTTCCTTGCTTGAATAGCTGTGAATGGAGAGTATCTGTCCAACGCCGCTAAAATGTGCCAAGGGAGTGAACAGAACCACGGGGGGGGGGGTGTTACCTGGAGTGACAATACTGATCTCGACAGTCAGGGATGGAGGAATCGGTTTCTGTAACTAGTTCTTTGCACACTTGTGGGGCTTTTGCACGGCTATCGCGTTGGAGAGGAGGGGGGTTGGGAGTCTCTCGTAGTTTAATCCAACTCAAATCCACAGCCAAGACCGTTCTGTACAATCTAGTTCCGCAGCTAATCTGCCCCCGAGGAATTAAACTGAACGTCCAACGGGCCGAACAGGTCATTATTATTAACACGGGGATCGGTGACAAGGGGGTTGAAGTGTAACAGCGGCGGGTTTCTCTTTTAACCGACCTGTGCACGTCTGATCCTCCCCGCCCTGAACAGGACACAGGGCGACTAAACGCAGATTGCCAAGAGTGCGGCGTGACAAGCCGCTTTTTTTTTTTTTTTTTTTTTTGCTGTGCATCGGAGGTGGTAGCAAAACAGCGGGAGCGCCCCAAAGTGGGGGGAATTCGGGGCACGGCGGACGGATCCCCCCTCCCCAAGCTCGCCAATCACCCTAACGAGTCTCCCAGGCGCCCGTACTCAAAAGCCAATCCGCGTGATGCGGCAGGATGGGCCGGGTTTGAAGTTTTAAAAACTTTCCCGAGTCCTCCCCCTCAACTTTCTCATCTAAGCCCAACGAGGCGCTCAATTCCCGTGGTACGAGCGCAACAGCCGGAGAGCAAGGGTGTGAGGTGTGCAGCCAAGCTAGGAGCCGGACGAGCCGTTTGGGATCCACCTGATCCGTTTTATAACCCAAGGGATTCTGGAGCAGGAAAAAACTCCAACCGACCTGTACTGGAAGCCGTTTTAGAATGTGCCAGGGACACATGCCCGGGGGGGGAAGCATGACCAAGGGCCAGATCCTGCCTCTACAGATACCCCGAGTAATCGATAGTCAGGCAGGGGCTACTTCAGCGAGTAAATATTATTCAGGTGAGTAAGGGCTGCAAGATCGGATCCCTAAGCACTTGGTCGTTACAACCTGCACATTTGTGCGGTAGACGAATCCCGTATTAGAAACGGGGCGGTTCTCACGGTTACTGGGCATTGTTTCCATGCTGAAGTTCACACTGTGTTTCAGAATGGCTTTTGTACAACATCCACCTTCGGCTGGGTGTTGGAGGATGGCTTTCAAAATACAGGCATTAGCATGATTATATTGATTTCCTTCACTTTCCCAGGAGACCGAGCGATTAAAAATACTTTTAATTGTATAACCTACCGCTCCAACTTCACAAACGGCAGCCGAGTGCCTTAATGCTACACCACAGTTAATTTCTTGGGGTGCTTAGTCGGACTTTTTTTCATAGATGGGAAAATGGTCCCCAAATGATCACTCCCAGCCCTTCTTACTTCACTCTTCAGGAAAGTAGCGCACCGGTTTCCAAAGAACCGCTTTGTGGGTGGGTGTATGTGTGTGAAAAATACAAAAAGTCATAAAAGCCCCCCCCCCCATCCTATAGTGTTATACCGAAAGCGCCCTTTTGTCCTATAAGAGGATGGCAAAAAGTTCCAACAAACGAAAGATAAAAAACACGTACAAAAGCAGCTTTTTGTAGGGCCGTGGGTTTGAAGACCAGACATGTCTTTCTCCCCGTAGCAATGCCTGGCACAAGTTTAGAAGGGTTGCCCGAAATACAGCTAAGTGCAGACTTTTTACAGGGGGCGGTTCCCCCCTCCCCTCCTTGATTGCTAGGACACACCTGAGACGTCTCATTCTTTTATTCCCACAACGCATTCTGCGCTATCAAAAGTCCTGCCACCAGTTGCTATGGTTAGCTAGAGTGTCAAAGGGACGATTAAAGAAATGCAGACACTTACTACAGCGCAGAATTTCTCCGGGTAGAAAGACGAAGAGGTCCACAGTCCTCACACGCTCTTTAAGCCTTTTAGCACATTCATTCCAGGTGCGCGATACCTTTCCATACCGGTCTCTTTGGATGGCAGATACTTGCCTCTTTAGATATTTCCCTGCCAATGCTTGGGCCTGTTTTGCAAAGTAATAACCGGCTGAAGTTTTCAAGAGAGTGAAATATCGAATGAATTCCTATAAAGGTCTGCTTTAAAGAGACGCTCTTTAATAAACTCCAGAGCTGTGTGTGTGCGCATAGGTAAACACTCATTATATATTGTATATATCACATACACAATATCATACACTATACATAATCTATTATGATACATATGATACATAGCATTATACATATAATTCATATTATTTATATATAATATATAACTACAATGTGTATACATGTATATCGTGTGTGTAATATACATATATATATTACACACACATGATATATGTGTGAATATATATGCATGAGTGTAATATATCTGTATATATATATACACACACACACACACACATATACATGTGATATGCCTATGTATGAAGTAGATTATTATATATTAGCCAGGAGGAAACTTTCCCCCTGGAATTTGTAGGGAAGGATCACACCTTAGTTGGAAATGGGAAGCATTTAATGGGTACTCCCCTATTTGGCCCTTTTCTTGATCTGTCCATCCATCTCGAGAGATAACCACATCTCAGAGTTTTTTGACAAATGTTTATCTCAGTGATTTCCTATAGTCTTCCATCATCAATATCTCATTATAGGAACACAGACTGATCTTTCACATGGCTCCCCTAAGCATTCCATGCGCCATGACCGGCTGCTTGTGAAATTCAACTGGAAACGTCCCAGCCCAAGCCCTGCTTTGGAGAGCCTCTTGTCATGCTTGCAGTCATGTTCATCCTCAGTTTTTCAAGGACTGGGGTGTACATCTAGACACTAGAAGGCCAAGAATAGCAAATGAGGACTCAGCAAGTGTCCAGAGTACTGTACACTGCTTCCCTCCCTCTTTTCTTCAAACAGGTGAGACACCAAATGGGAATCCCGCTAAATGGCTTAAAAACCTCCATCAGTGTGAATCGTGCAGTAGCAACTTCTGGTGTCCTGATCTGTCACGCTACCCAGACTACAACTGCCTCAAAGAACATTTGATAGCTGAGACCAAATCATGGGCAACCATGAGGAGGCTCTCCAAATCAGGGCATGGTACAGGAGGTTTCCAAGTGAATTTCACAAACACACCGTCCAGTCCGCAAGTCATGGCACATACAATATGTAGGAGATTCATGTAAAAGATCAACCTATGTAACTATAATGAGTAAAAACTAAGGGCACTACAGCTGGCACTGAATCAACCAAGTATACAGTGGGTTAGGCATCAGTGGCACTGCTGTCAAATGCAAGGCACAATAACCTAGGAGGAGGCAGCTATACAAGAGCAGCTGACTGGAATCCAGAAAACCCCAATTAACCTCATTACTTATTACAAAACTCTACTATTTATAGTCTGATTTTCCAAAAAGTTAATTTAAAAAAAATCTGTTGGACTATTATATCACGTTTTGCTCAAATCATCCAAATCAGCATTGCCCTCCTTAAGGTCAGAGGAATGTATTTTAAAACATTCATATATTAAATAAATATGTATTGTTATTTTAATAGGCACTGTGGATAGTTTAATTTGTATCTGTATTAAATTAAACATATGGTGAACAGGGTATAATAGATTTTCTATAATTTAGCTGCCAATGTGGCAACAGAAGCCAGTTACTCTCACCAGCAGACTTGTCAGTGGTTTGTTTACTAGCTTATTTGAATTAAAATAAAGCTTCGCTTCTGCTGACTGCACATCATTATCTATGAGACCATAATCCTGCTAGCAAATCCTATATCTTCCAGAACTGGCTCTTTTGTTTGGGATTACTGAGAGCTTAGCCTATAACAAAGAGGAATAAGGCATCCCTCTCATCCTGGTAATTAAGTGTGGGGAGTAATTTAGAAACAAACCCAGAAAGATGTACAATTTGGAGTTATATTTCTATACAGAATTGAGAAACAGGAGAGGCTAAACACTGATTATGTTAACATAATGTTTAAACTATTCAACTACTGTACTACAGGAAGCTAGCTTTTAAAAATTATTAGCAACTATCAATAGTTGCTAATACACAAGAATGTACTGCTTTACACAAGAATGTATTTTTAACCGATCTAAAGGTATGTTGGAAAACTTGGATGTGGCTTAAAAACTGCAGGGTATTTAAAATCTTATTTTTTAGATATTATATATACACAGACACTTGCCTTTTGCAACATCTCATTAAGCAATTAAAGAACATAAGTTAATGTGTGTTAAGATGGTATTTTATTTTATACAATTCTGCAGCTGATTAGCTAGTTTTGAATAAGAATAGTGCTTAGGAGACATTTTGAGCACACTTATTAAAATGCTGTATTTTCAAACATCAGAGACATGTAGTTTCTTTTGGTTAAATAAAGAAGCGGTTTGAAATTGTCAGCATTTTACACTCATCTTGGAAATAACCTGAACATTCAAGAAAGAGAATGGAGTATATTTTAGCCAAGGCATAGCCGGATAGTCAAAATTAGATCAATAACATATAAGTTATGCGACTCTGGGTACATTCCTATAACCCTGTTCTCTCTCTTTCTGAAATGTTATAAATAAGTTGTAGAATTTCTCAAGTAGGTAATGAAAAAAAGGAGAGGGGGTGCTTGGTACTACATAGATAAACAATGTCTATTTGCCGAAGACAAGTAAAGACGGGTTGATTTATGAAAGTCTTCAACATTAATTGTCACAGATGGGAATTCTGAGGACCTCTGTGAGACCAAACCAGGCCCTAGTGAATTATAAAGCAGATCCTTAGACTTTAAAAACATTTAGGCAAAGTGACAGTTCAGAACATCTGTTAGCCGTCTGTCTGAGTATACACTGGATGTCATGGAGTGCACAGCTGTAGCCATTTTCTGTTTCTTTTTGCCAACATCTGTCACAGCAGTATAGTAATATAGGTAATTATCAACACCTCATATAAACTGCTATTTTAATTTTTTGAATAAGTAAAATTAGCATTATAGCCTTTTGCAAAAATAAATAAATAAAATAGATAAATGTATAATATTTTCCCCTTTTAAGACTAAATGACAGATCTGATCACTTAGAAGAGCAGAAATTCAGAAAAATTATTTGCAACAAGTAAGGGACTTGGGATAAAAAAAAGAATTAGGTGAGAGCAAGAGAACAAGTTTAAATGATCCTTCTGTCTCTCTCTCACAACATCTGAGTCTCATCTGTCATAAACAAAGATAATCAGAAACAGGAAAAGATAAGAAATCACTAATCATCTATGGTTTTCACCATGCAAAAGCATCTGTCAAATAATGTATGTTTCACTACAGTAACAAAGTTAGACTCATCAGTACCAAGCAATTTTATTGTTAATTGGTCATTCTTTTTCTCAACATCTGCAATAAGAAAAAAGATCACCTTGCAATGGTGCAGAGGACTTCCATCCCCCCAGCCAGTGATGAACTGGGTAGGATAATTATCAGCAAGACCTAATCAGAACTCTAGCACACATTCCAGAAACAATTGAAGAGAAAGAGTACACAGTAAGAGAGAAGCTTAAAAAAAGTAACAGACCATCATGCCATTTTTTCAAGATCACATTTGGTGATTTCAAATGAGAAGAGATAGAAGTACCATTCTTATGGACCACTGACAAGTACTGAAGATCGTATACTTCATCACAGGCAGCATGGCGAGGCTTTTCAAAAGTGACTTGTGATTTTTGGGCACCTCAATTTTTGAGTGTTCAACCTGAGACACCTTAGAGGAGTCTGATTTGCAGAGGGCAGGTGCTCAACAGTTTTCCAAAATTAAGCCTCTTTCAGGTGTCTCAAATTGGGCATTCAAAAATCTAGGCACCGAAACTCACCAGTCACTTTTGAAAAACTTGGCCAACATATATAATTTTAAGCAACATACTAGACAATATTTTAGTTGGCAGTATATAGCCTGGTCTTGGAACAATAAGACAATGCAGTCAAGCAACAGTTTTGGAAAATATGTCTGTCTGTGAGTCTATATATATAAGAATGAGCCTAGTGGTAGAAAATAAAATAATCATGCTATTAAGACAGATTTAATTATCTAAACATGTAAGGTAATCTTAACCAACCCATTATGTTTCCTTTGTTTATACAACAAAAAGAACAGCAGTTTTGTTAGAAGTTGTAATTCCAGTATGTTTTCTAGTATGTTCAAGACTGGGAGAGTGTCATTGCCCTTTAAAAAGAGAAAGTGTATGGAACAAAGTGGTCACTACTGTGCTCTATTTAGTTTCTGGAGCATAGTCTAGAAGATAATCTGCAATTTCTAGATCCACTGTGCTACACATATTCTAAAACATCAGTCCTGGATAAGAGAAAGGAAAAGGCGTTGGGAAATAAGTTTCTGAAATCACATAGATTTCACGTTTGGAATTTTACTCCTAAAAAGGGGAACTTTGAAAGAGATGGCATGTTGTCCAGACTGAGAGAGGGGCTCTGCAAGGAAGTCAAAGGGAGATTTGTGTGTGTGTGTGTGTTGGGGGGTGTGTGTGTGTGTTGATCTATGAGAAAAGAACTAGCAAGGAAGTAGGCAGTCAGGAATTAGCACCAGTGGACAAGTGAGAGAGTGAACCTTTTGTGTGTGTGTGTGTTTACAGGGGAGTTATTCTTTCATATGTTCCTTTATTTTACCCAGTGTTAATGTAGCTGGGTGTTGCCTTATATATAAGGCAACACCCAGGACTTGCTTTAAAATTTCGAGACCATCTTCAGTGGTTCTCAAACTTCATTGCACTATGACCCCCTTCTGACAACAACAATTACTACACGACCCCAGGAGGGGGACCAAAGACCAAGCCCACCCGAGCCCCTCTGCCTGAGCTCCACCACCCTGGGCAGGGAGCCAAAGCTGAAGCCCAAAGGCTTCTGCCCTGGGTGGGAGGCATGTAACCTTAGCCCTGGGCGGTGGGGCTCAGGCTTGGGCCCTGGGCCCCAGCAAGTCTAACACCAGCCTTGGCGACCTCATTAAAATGGGGTCATGGACCACTTGGGGGTCCCGACCCACAGTTTGAGAACCCTGAGCTAGGTTGATCTTGGGACCCACAAGCCCAAATGTTATTCTCTTCCCTGGATTCTCAGCATCCTTCCCTCCCTTCCCTAGTTACTCACATTTCTGTCTCCCTTTCTCCAGGTCACTCGACCCCCCTGACATCCTCAGGTTTCCCATCAACCTCTTTTATTGACTCCTCAGCACTCATTGCTCAACCCCTGTTCTTCAGCTTTCCCCCTCCCGCTTTGTTGCTCTCCTCCCTCAGACACACACACATACACACACACTGTGCTGGCAGTCTTGGCTCCTCTTCACACAATCTGGGGCCCTGGAGAACAAAACTCAATGCCAGGAGACCTTCTTCAGCCTGGGTTCAAATCCCTGTCTGTGGTTTTTGTGTCTCCCCAATAAGTATCTTTGGAGCACTACCATCCTCCCAATGAATCATTACCACTGTGGTTTCTTTTGCCCCTCTTTAGTGACTATACAGATGTTTAAAGGGATTTTGTTAAGTTAAAATTCATATTGTAAACATGTCCTTCCTTATGTTACTAGTATCATCTCTGATTTCAATGTAAAGATTTAAAAATACTAATTTATTTTTCACCTTTTTTGCTTTTGTTCACTTTTTGCATTCCTCTCCCTTGGATAATGAAAAGTGCCCATTTAGTTCCACTTTTCTTGATAGGAATTAAGTTTCTAGTAAATTGCATTTTCAGGTTGTCACCTTCAAATACAATACTGAAATGTATGGATTATAAATATGGCAGGAGAATATATTTCTGTTTAAAATGCTGCTTCTATTGGTTTTCTTTTAAAGATTAAAATATTTTTAGTGGTCTTGTTTCATTAAATTTAAAATCTGAATCAAATTTGATATGACAGTGTATCTTTAAAAAATTACAGATCTTGTTTTAAAAACATTCAGGTGCTAACGTTCTTTGACTAATATTACAATTATTATAATATTAAAATTATCTTATATGGCCCCATCACCTTGGCATCTGAATGCCTGATTCAAATGTCTAAGGTTGTGTGAGCTATTGCAGAGAACATAATAGGAGATATGTTTGCCCACATATTCACTATACCACTACTATTTATTTTAAGAGATTGCTTTGTAAAGAGCTTTGTGATATCTAGACTATGAAAAGTGCTATATAAAACAAAATTCTATTGAATTCAAGAGATGTAAAATGGGAAAAAAAACAAACCAACCAACGTAAATTTGAACCATTCCCTTAATCAACAATAACAATGGTGGAACAGTCCATTAACACTCTTGCATTCAGCAATATCTGTCTTTTTAAAAGAGGCAGTGGAATGTTAGGCTAACAGAGTGATCTGATTGGCTGAACATTGTTAGGTATTTTATAATTGATACTTTTCAGCATCAGCACAAAGGTAAGGGCTTTAGCCTTGAATACTGCCTACTAACAATATGCTTGCATGCAAAAAAAAAGTGCTAAATGTATTTATTAAAATAAACACTTTGAAATAGTCTTCTTTTCATACAAATTCATTATCTTACAGTATGTGTAAAAGGTACTTTTGTCATCTATGGTATACATTCAGCTTCAAACACACAACACACACGGATACACACAGAGATGCCCATCATATTACATGAGACTGATTCATCTCATTATGTTTTGTAGCTTAATTTTCCAATTCTTGTTAGTTCAGTAGGAATGCATCCAGATCAACCCTCTTTTCTAAAATGAAATCAAAATATTTCAAGGCCACAGCCACCATGTAATACAATCACATCCAAACATCGAACAGGATGTTTCCTACATTTTAGAGGCTCATAGTTCATGTTCTAACAGAGCCAGGGCCATGGGGATGGCCCTTTGGCAATTCTAGGCCACTTGCAATGGGTTACAATGTTGTGGGTATGAGTGAATTTTGCAACACTCAAACTAGGCAGCAGTAGCCAGATGGAGAATTCCACGTGCTGTGGCTTTCACAATTCCTGGCTAAGAAACTGTTCATTAGCCCTCTACCATGTTAATATTTTTGATACACTTGAATATACAGGTATAGATAAGGGAGGAAAAAGGAAGGGGGAACAAGGCATAATACTGCCACAGGTTGTGATTTTTGCACTGAAGCAAGGAAGGGAGAAAAGTAATTCCACTAGCAGAACGAGGTGACTAATTAAAAGACTTAGAACATTTTAATGAATAAAACTGGTGAGTTTAGTTCTCTATTATTTGTAGGCTCCTGTTATGTTTGTTTTGCAAGTATTTGGATGATCACCAATTTCATTCAGGAAAAGGTTAAATGGAGGCTTCGCAAACTCTAGGAGCAAATCAGAGATAGCTGATGATCTCCTTCTGGAGATGGTTGAAGATCAGGTACCCGTCTTCGACACCATCGATCATGGTGTGTTTTTTACTTGCCTGGAATGGATAGTGCCAATTTTAAGAATCTTTGTTTTTACTGCATGAGTATTCCCAGATAGTGGCACTGAGCTTTCTCTTTTTTCCTTTAGGGCAGTAGCATGTGGAGTTCTCCAAGGACCTATTTTGTTTTCCCTCCTGTTCAATGTGTGTATGGGGATCTTAGATTAGCAAAGGGGTGCAGGCTGCCCTGTCTTCAGAAAGCTGGTGACATTCAGCTCTATTTCTCTATCGCAACTGACTCTGTCTCTCCTGTTGAATGCTAGACCCAATGACTCAGAGAAATTGGGAGATGGAAGGGAGTTAGCTGGCTGAAGTTCAATCTGATGCTGGTAGTTTTGGGGAAGTAGACAGAAGAATACGAGGATGATGATTTTGCCCTCTTTGACTGAGGTACTTTACTCTTATTCGTGATGCGTGTGTGCAAGATTGGATTCCCAGCGGCTGTCAGACTATCATATCATGGCTATTTAATTGCATTCTTTTGTTTGTCTCATTTCTGACAGGGATGCCTAGAGCCTTGATTAGTCAACCTGTCTTACTTTTGGCAAAAATCCAGATAAGTGACCTTTCACCAGAAACTTGTATTGCGAAGGCTTAAGCAGTGAGTTGAGCCAAGTTAGAAAGAAGAACTCTCTCTGTCCTCTCCAGATGATCAACTCAGCCCTGGTCCTGAAAGCATTTAAGCCTGAGTCTAACTTTAAGCATGTGAGTAGTTCCACTGACTTCCACGGGATAATTCATTTGTATGGTTAAGCATGTGTTTCTGCGGGATTGGGGCCCTCATGGGTAAATCTGAGGTATTGCTCTGACAGTAGCAAACATGAGAATTTTCTCTGCATGTGTGGTTTGCCATATTAATAGTCTAATATCACATACAAAATGTCATGCCATTACGGATTTAGCAATAGGGAAGTTTAAAATCCAAATGAAAATTCTTGTTATTCTGACTCATTCCGAAGAAGCAAAACACAGTATATTGAATGTGGTATGTGTATATTTACACCTATAAGATATTCTTAAATGCGGTGTGAATATATTGTTTATGAATGGAGTCAGAAGACAGCCTTGGAGATTGAATTACTTTTCCACAGAACAATCTCAGTGCCTGTGCAAACTTCTACACGCTGCCCCTAGCAATGTGCTTCAGCTCCGGCATGGAGGGTATAACCTCTGAGTAATTCAGTCTCTTATAACCCATTCACTATTTGGCCTTTAATATGACAACCAACAAGGGTAATAATTATTGTCAGTTAGACTCTGTGCCCAGTTATCAACCTCCTACCCCATTTACTCTTACCTGATTGCCATGACATTTTTCATGTATGAAGACATTAGCATGAACCAGGGAATGCATTCTGTTTGTATTTTTTGTTCTTACATTCCATTTTCCTCCCATTTGCCATATTCCCATTATATTAATGGAAAATACATATTTCAGTAGATTAGTATAAATGAGAACTGATGATTGTGTAGCTCAGTGGAAAAAGAATCTACCCTATACCTCAAAAATACGAAACTAAAATACTGTTAAGGATGTACAATGAAATGACTATTTCCTTTTTTAAATCAATAGTGCTAGATTAATGAGGAAAAGTAAAAAAAAGAAAAATTATAAAATTATAATTAAAATTATTAATTTTATTAAATAAAATTTTAATAAAATTATTAAAATTACAAAATAATAAATTTAATTTAATAATATAAATAATATAATATATAATATTATATATAATATAATATTACATAATAATATTTTTATTATAAAATTATAATAAAATTATGTAAATGGCATGTTACAAAAGGGCCAGTCACTTACTTGGTCAAGTTAAGCAAGACATCATTAGGGCTAACTTGGCCTCCCCTTCGTGTGTTCCTTAACCCCCAAATGGGAGTATTAAGCTGGGGAGGGAGGGAACCAATTTAGTCATAAGCATTTAAGGGAGCTACTCTCAGAAGTGCTCAGCATCCTATTCATTCCAAGGGATGGTGAGGAGCTTGAGATTTCATAGGTGCAGGTTTGAAATGGCTTTAAATTTGGCTGTTTATAGGTACACAGTGCAGGCTGAGAAGAGCAGTATATCCACGTATTCTTACTTCAGGCCATGTCTACACAATAAGATATGCTGAACTAGCTATACCAGCAAACCCACCTAGTGTAGATACAGCTTGTACAGGCAAAAAAGTCCTCAGGCTAGTGTAGATTAGTGGTTTGGTGAGAAAAATAAGAGATATTGGCAAAAGCATTTCATGCCAGTGTAACAGCATCTACACTGGAGCTTTTACCAGTATAGAAATGCTGCAAAAATCCCACATCCCTAACGGACACTGATTTACAATGCTAACAAACTTCTGCTGTAGACCTGGCCATGGTTTATCAGCATTTACCTTTTTAGAGGGTATATTATTCAGCCTTAACATGGATTTAGAGAAGAAATGTAGCATACAATATCTAAGCAACAGGAATGGTTATAAAAAACACATATCAAACCATCTCCACCTCTTCTTTAAAGCTATAAGATACTTTGGTTGGTGGAGGAGGGCATTAGGAGTCAGAACTTGTACAAATTCTGCTACTACATGGGAAGTGGATGGATTTTTAACAAACCTATTTAACATGCATTTGTGGAAGCCAAATAATTCAGACTCACTACACAATATAATTTGGTGAATAATGTGAGAGTCTTTAAGCCTCTAGATGCACGCACGTGCACACACACACACAAATATATAAACTAATAGCTAAAAAAGAGCCATTATTGCTGAGCAATAAAAATATGTCAAAATGTTACAATTACAAAGTCTCAAAAATTATGTTGAAATAACACTAGAAAATAAGGGACAAGATATTTCAAGCAGAGGTTGAAATTTAATTTGTAACTGTATATGGTAGAAATTATAGATATGGTTCCTCTCTGAGATGATCGTACACATGATGGGTAAAATCCTAGCCCTATTGAAATCAATGGGAATTTGGCCATTGACTTCAGTGGGATCAGAATTCCACCCCAGGCAAACTGCAATAGCTAAGAACAATGAAGTGATCTAAGGACAGAATTTCAGCCGTAACTCTGTATTACATGGCTGTTTACTGATAGACCTTTAACATTATTTAGTGTTTGAAGTCATGTGGACATACTCATTTGCTGGCTAATGTGCTTTCACAATGTCGTGACTTTAGAAGCCCCGTGATCTCTTACAAAGGGCCACACACAGAGTCACCCTCTCTCTCCCATAAAGACCATTCCGGAAATCACTAAGCCTCTTACTCTTCCATTCTCTTCCTAGCACCTATCCAATGAGAGCGTCCCTACACACTTTACAACCCCAAATCCACAAATCATTTTCTATCACTTTATATATATAACACATAGAGGTAAACACGATTTTTTTTTCTACACTTCAACATTTTGTATTGCTGCTGGTTAGATATCACACAGAAATTCGCACACATCTCTCAGCCAGAAACAAAGCCTCTTCATTACATGACTACAAAGATAATCATTCCTCAAGCAAAGGGGCCACCATAAATTAAAGGGCTTCTGCCTTCTCGTATTTGTTTCCTCCTTTTTCTCTGATAAGTGGGCATTAGAAGTAGGTGGTGCTGCCTATTAATTCATGCGAAGTGCCTAGAAGCGAGAATGTAAGCAATTAAGTGCTACTGACTTTCATTTTAGGCAAACACCTCCTCCCCAAAGTCTGGGGGAATGCAAATTATTACTAAACCATTTGGAAAAAGCTCTTGGAAGTGTCTCCTGCATTATCCGTCCTTATAGCTAGATGTGTATTATGCAAGGAGGTAAAAGTTTGTCAAAAGCTGTGGAGATCCCACGGTGGGGGACTGCTCATGGGTGCGGGAAAGGGAATTTTTTTGGTGGTTCTCTGCAACCCACTGGGTTGCGAGGAGTGGCCCGTGAGGGTCTGTACGCTGCACAGATGGAGTAATGTGACCACAAATCTGTGGGTTGTGTCTTCTGCTTCCCCATGCCCAGCAGTGGCTGGGTATGGTCTAACTCTGTTGT
Organism: Dermatemys mawii; assembly: GCA_007922305.1. NCBI lineage: Eukaryota > Metazoa > Chordata > Testudines > Dermatemydidae > Dermatemys > Dermatemys mawii. The sequence goes on along the minus strand of ML677401.1, from coordinate 7,903,409 downwards.
CCTTTGCTTCTACTTGGAAATGAGGATCCCATCTCCCAGTCCCTGCTAGAGCTGGGCTTTACTTTACCAATGTAATAGCCCCAGAGTGTGGGAACTGACCAGTGACCGTTAAACCTCAAAATATTGGGCAGCTGAAAGATGTATAGACCATGGAAATTAATAGCTTCTTCTGCCTGCAATATATAAGATACAAGAGCATGTATTGGAGTCCATTCCTGAGTGGCTAGGTAGAGCTATAATGCCTGCATCTACTCTGGTCAGCTGCCAATAGCCTCTAGCCATAAGGAGTTAAAGCAGATGAGCAGAGGAATAGTCCATTCAACTGTTAAATTCACTATACAGCCCAGTAGAGGCATCTGTGGTCTTAGATTGTCTGCTGCTAAGAGTGGCCTGCACTATCCATATTGTGCTGTGTCTGGCCAGAAGTTCATAGAGTGGGATATCATGGCTGGATCAGAGGGACTACAGGGCTCTGACAAAGGCAGATAAAGTGAGGGAGAGATGGATGGAAGGAAAGAGAAATAAGACTAAAGGAATGGGAAAGATCAATGAAACAGTGAAGTGGGAGGAAGCAGGGGTTGCGGGAGTAGAAATCAAGAGAATGAGATTGAGGCAGGCCAGCAGGGGAAAGAAGACCTCAGGGAATTGGGGAAGGTTGGAGGTGAAGAAAGGGAGAGAATACATCCCTATTTGCCAGTTTGAAGGTCAGCAGGTTGGCAAGGGAAGGGGAGAGACACAGCTACTGTGGTAGGCCCTGCAAAATCAGGAAGCCATGAGGAAACAGGCTAAAGGGGACTCTTAGAAATGACGGGTCAAGAGAAGGTGAGAGAGAGAGAGAGATGCAAGAGAAAGGAGGAGAGAGAAACGTGAAAGGACTTGAAGAGAGTGGAGTAGGCCCATTGACAGCAATTCTGGGCCCCATGGCAGAGTAGTCAATGGACCCCCACCCACGCACAAGTTGCACCCACATGGATGTGGTCTGCCTGACATTTGGGCAGTGCTATGCCTGCACTGGCTGGTGCCCAGCGACCTGCTGGCTGCGCTGCTGGACGTGTTCTTGACTTCCGGCATGGCCAGGGCTTTCACACGTCTGCCTGGTAGGATTGCCACCTGTCTAATTGTTCAAACCCAAAGACCCTTGCCCCACCTCCTACCCCACCCCTTCCCTAAGACCACGACCCTTTTCCCGCCCCTTCTCTGACACCCCGCCCCCCGCTCACTCCATCCCTTCTCCCACCATTGCTTGCTCTCCCCTACCCTCGCTCTCTTTCACCAGGCTGGGGCAGGGGGTTGGGGTGCGGGAGAAGGTGCAGGCTCTGGGAGGGAGTTTGGGTGTGGGAGGGGGTGTGGGCTGTGGGAGGGTGTTTAGGTGTGGAGTGAGGGCTCTGGGCTGGAGGAGGGGCTTGGGGTGCAGGAAGTGGTCAGAGGGTTGGCGCTTATCTCAGGCGGCTCCTGAAAGCAACCAGCACATCCCTCTGGCAGCAGCTCCTAGGTGGGGGCGCCCAGGAAGTCTCCGTGCACTGCTGCCTGCAGGCACCTCTCCCAGTTCCCACTGGCCACTGTTCCTGGCCAATGGAAGCTGTGGAGTCTGCACATGGGGTGAGAGCAGAGTGTCAAGAGCCCTGCTGCAAGGGCCACAGGGACATGCTGGCCGCAGTGTGGAGCAAGAGCCGTTGACGGGCCTGGAGTGGAAGTAGGGGAAAAATCTGGAGAGAGATCTGCAGGAAGGTAAAGAGGCTTTTTAGTGCAGAGTTGGGGAGACTCAGAGGAGGTAAACTGAATTTTGGATGAAAGAAACATTATGGGGAGAGTCACTAGAGAGAAAGTGTGGGGGCCAGCAGGAAATCCATGGAGTTTCAGATGGGAGTGGAGGGCATTCCTACTCAAGGGCAGGAACTCTGCTCATAATGGTTCCTGGGGCAGCATTAAAGAGGGAGAAAAACTGGCATCCTTACTTAGAGGCGCGTACCAGCTTTCCAACACCATTTGCTTATCAAGAGTGTTTGCTCACTCTAGGGATTGTCTGCTGTGGAAAGCCTTATATTGGAGGGGTAATTCCATTGGTCCTTGATCCAAAATAGCCGAAACCCGATGAACTTCAGGGTATGCTGCATCACCCAGGTATTTACCCATGCTTTTGGTACAAGAGGGACAGGAGAGGGACTAGCAGTTGTGGATAAAGAGGGGTGTGATCTGGATTTGAATTTTATTTATGGTATGGGTCATGTTCAGGGGAGCTTTGAGGTGAGATGCTGCTGGGTTTATACTTTATCAGTATCCAATTATATCTCTGATTAATGTGAAAGGCCTATGGACATTTGCTATATAATGTTATTCGTTGTAATAAATACAATGAGCAAGGAAGCTGATGTATGATAAGAATGGAGAAGTGAGAGGGTAGGGTGGACAGCTCAAATAAAGTAACAGCATCACTTGCTCAACCCTTTCTTCCAACTCTCTTTGGACATTTTCCTTTTATTCTTATCTTTCACCCTTTCAGCCAGCTTTTTTCTTGAAATTAAGTGATCTCCCACCAGCACCTGCTGGTGTTAAAAGGATTTTAAAATGAGACTGTGGTAAAACAATAGAACATTTGTCTTGTGTATTAGTTTTTTCTAATACAATGTTGGGTACATCTGTACATGGACATTCAGGAAAATTAATCCATATTAACAAGAAGTGTGAGTTTAAAGTATATTAGTTTACATGAAATAAACACCTGTGTGGACACTCTCAGTCAGAAGTAAAGTGGCTTTAATTCACTTTAGTTCAATACACTTATCTTCTGGGTACGTCTACACAGTGTGAACATCTATGATGTTTTCTTTGATTTGGACACATGTGCATGTGGCAGGCAAGCCCATAAAATGGGAGTAATAGGCCAGATTCCTTGGTTTGGCTGAGGTTGGCTCAAAAATGAAGGTGGTAGGAGAGGAGGGAGGGAGTATTAAGCTGCCCTTACATTCTTCCAGTCCATGGCCCCAAATGTTGGTTTTGGCAAATAGGGATTGCTGAGGTGTAGGGACTTTCTGGTGAAATTTCTTTCTCCTGTGAATCCTTTCAACTGGAGAAGGGGTGCCTGTATGCCTGATCCACACTACCCAAAGGACCAACTCCACAAACTTTCCCACTTTTTTGTACTGCAGGAGGATTTGGCTCAAGGATTGCAATACATTTAAGACACGTATAAAGCAAAGAGCAAGTGGTAGGTGGTGTCCAAAATAACAGGTGGGGCTGCAAGAAGCAAGCAAGAGCCCCTCCACATGTTCTCCAAGTGCCTACCCTCACACCCAGAAAAACCACCCCTTTAAGACTTGTAGGTAGAAAAATTCAAGAAATAATGTGCCCCAAGAAACAGCAAAACAGTTCTTAATACATTAAACAACATATTTAATCCTGCAAGGTACTGAGCACGATCAACTATTGAAGCCATAGAGCAAGGGTGGCCAAACCATGGCTTGTGAGCTGCATGTGGCTCTTTTACGGTTAAAGTGCGGCTCACAGACTCTCCCAGTCCCTCATTCTCTGCCTACAAGACTGTGGGGCAGGGGGCATGAAGCTAGAGGCTTCTGCCCTCAGGAAGAGGGAGTCTCAGGGCTTCAAACCCGTGGGGCACACCTGCCGGGGCCTGGGGTTTCAACCGGAGTGAAGCTGAAGCCCTACCAAGCGCCTCCCACACAGGGCAGGAGCCTCAGCATGCCCTGGCTCTTGAACATTCAAAGATTGTCATTTACGGCTCGTAGGGTCAGTAAGTTTGGCCACCCCTGCCATAGGGAGTTGAAGGCACTCTGCAAATCACAGGTGGCACTCAGCAATCTGGGGTGGCTAGAGAACAAGAATTCCAACACAGTGAAAGATTTTGAAATTAGTTTTGACAAAACCAAGATCTTTCAATTTTTTTTTAAATAAACAGGAGAGACACACCCATCCCATGGTGAGGGCCTTCAGCTGGTATGTGGGAGATGCAAGTTCAAGTCTCTACTCTGCCTGATTCAGATTCTCTCTTTCTTCGTCACAAAACCATTGAAAAGATTTTGGTTTTCTTTTGATTCAGAGAAGGGTTTTAAAGCTAGTTCTTCCACATCCCAGGTTCTTCTGAGATTGACTCCATAGCCTGGTGACTAGAGCACTAACCTAAATCAGGCAGAGCAGGGCTGTCAGCTTAGATCTTCCAAATCCCAGGTGAGTGACCTAACCACGGTGGGTGTGTCTTGCTCTCCGAAAATTCCATCATGGACCTCAGGAAAATTTCATCAAAACGGATACATTTCCATGGAACATTTCTGTTTCAACAAAACAGCAGTTCTCAACAGGAAAAAGTGTGTTGATTTTTTGACCAGCTCTTCTCAGCTCCTCACAGAATTGGCCCTGAACCCTACAAGATGTGAAGACAAAGTTAGCGTGAGAAACTGCCCCCTTGTGTTGACAAACATTTTACAGGCACTTCATAGCTGCAGGATACAACTTCACACTGGAAAATTCTTAAAGAGAAAGAATTTGTTTTAATATAGAATATTTTACAGGCTATTGAAGGGTAACACTATTTTTAAATATTACAAAAATAATCTAAACACAAACTAAATGCTCTTCATGAGCACCTCTACCCTGACATACAAGTTTAGGCAGGCACAATTTGCAAGCACAATATTTCAATTAGTACGCCCTTCTGTTCATAAAAAAAGTCCCTGGTAAAATACAGATGAGGTGCTAGGCATATGGGGTGAGTGACAGAATGGAATATACCTGGGTCCAATTGTGAACTCTATTGTATTGCAGACTACAATACAAACTACATCCGGCCTGCCCAGCCACTGAGCTCCTGGCTGGGGAGGCTAGCCCTGACCTCTCCCCCCCCGTCTCCCCTCCGCTGCAGTCTCCCCTCCCCCGCAGTCTCAGCACGCCGTGATGTTCCTGGGCAGCGGTGCGGCTGGCTCCGGTGAGACCTGAGCTTCTGCCACTCTAAGCAGCATGGTATGGGGGCAGGGCTGCAAGCTCCTGTGGGGCAGCGTGTCTAGTTCTGCCAGGCTGCGCAGCTGCCAGATACGCTGCTCTGAGCAGCGTGGTAAGGGGGCTGGGGGACTGGATAAGGAGCAGGAAGTCTCAGGGGGAAGTCAGGGGACAAGGAGCAGGGGGCAGTTGGATGGGGCAGAGATTCTGGGGGGGCAGTCAAGGGACAGGGGGGTTGGATAGCCATGAGAGTCCTGGGGATCTGTCAGGGGGCAGGGGTGTGGATAGGAGTTGGGGCAGTCAAGAGAATTGGAGCAGGGGGGGTTGAATAGGGGTCAGGTCCTGGGGGACAGTTAGGGTGGGAGGTCTTGGGAGAGGATGGTCAGGGGACATGGAGTGGGAGGGCTTGGATTGGTTGGGGGTTCTGAGGGAGGCAGTCAGGGGACGGGAAGTGGGAGGTCAGATGGGGGCGGGGCCAGGCTGTTCGGGGAGGGACAGCCTTCCTACCCAGCCCTCCATACAATTCTGTAACCCCGATGTGGCCTTCAGGCCAAAAAGTTTGCTCACGCCTGCTGTATTGTAACCTCCATTTTGTATTAGGACCTCTATTTTGCATTATGTGCTAAACACATCTAACCTGCATAAGGCAGGTTATTATGGTATATTTTAGACAGCTACCTTACTCTTCCCAGGAAAGGTACATGACACCTCAGTGAAGGATCAAGGAGAAAATATCGAATCAGATGTCTAGGGTCATCACCCTGGACTGACTCTCTCGACTACTGGCCTTATCCCCATTGAACAATGTCCTTTCTACACAGTAGCCCACAGGGAGGTGAAGCCTGAGTGGAGGAAAGTACTGGAATTTCCCATCCAATCACATGAAAAGGACTGTGCTGGTGGGGTGCTGCTCAGATTGCGGAGGCATTCATTGACACATGCAAGAAGAACTGGCTAAAGAGAGATTCTGCCTTGCCTGAAATGCTGACAAAATTTTGGATTCACGGAAAGGATGAGATCAAACTAGGGGAGGACACATCTTAGGACTTTTGTTATTTTGCAAAGATTTATAACACACTGAAGTTTTTTAAGAGTAAAGTGACTGTGGTTAAGAAATTTCTTTGCTAAGCCCAAATTTCTTGCATCTCTGCCACACTGACCCGGAAGAGGCTAACCAAGAAACCAGGAGTTCCCACAGCTAAGTGGAGCCTTGGAGAAGTGTATAAAATGACAGGAGAGAGAGGCTTGGTAATTCTGAGGCAGTCCTATAAGGACTAGGGTGGATAGCTCAGTGGTATGAGGATTGGTGCCCTAAACCCAGGGTTGTGCGTTCAATCCTTAAGGGGGCATTTGGGGATATGGGGTAAAAAATTGTTGGATGATTTAATTGGGGATTGATCCTGCTTTGAGCATGGGGTTGGACTAGATGATCTCCTGAGGTCCCTTCCAACCCTGATATTCTATGATCTCAAATTCTTCTGTCTCACAAAACTACTCATGAGATATTTTGATACCAAGTTTGCTAACAGGTAAACTGAAATACTGAGTGGAAAAGTGACCTGCCCCAGATCACACACTAAGTCAGTTGCAAAAGGAGGAATAGAACCCAGCAGTCCCAAGTTTATAGTCACTGAGGTACAACAAGGGCTAGAGTGTGGTTGGCCATGTACAGGAAACAGATCCAACTGCCAATAAAATCAATGGAAAGAATAACACTGACTTAAATGAGAACTAGATTGGGCCCCAGGTGTGCAGAGGATGGCCCAAGGAGCCTGCCCAGACTATAAGGACTGTCCAGGCTAGTAGAGGTAGTGGCACTCACCACACCAAATGAAGAGAAGAGGCCATCAACCAAGACAAGAGAATAGCCACTTCTCTGCTAGACTATGTTCAAAACAATGTTGCCAATAAAAAAAGAAAGGCTTGTAGTTTTCTGTTTGTGATTACATTGTTTTGTCACTGCTGTCAGGATGCTCCTATGCAGTATGAGCCTCTCTGATGACACCTGCCTGTGTGTTCCATTTTTAGTTGAATTGAATGTACAGCAATTAGCCACTCATTCTTCTAGTCTCTTCTCTGGGTTTTGTGCAGTCTCTTTCATTTACTACATTTTGGCAAGCCTTGTAAGTTTTGGACCGTACCTCCATAAAGACATCACTTATTGCAACTTTTCCTCCCTCAGTCCAAACCCCCTGCATCAATTTTCTTCAGACTGTGTGTTGGGAGATGACAGTTCATATATTTGTGTACACAAGCAAATATGCTAATATGTTCCAAATATGGACTGTGCAATCATATTATCATGAGTTTGATGCAATGCTTTTATGGGATATTTTTTCTAAAAATAAAAAACTCCAATTGCAAACAATTTATATCCAGCAAAATATTGTTTGAATCAAACATATGGCAGATTTTGTGGGTTTTTTATTCAGGATGGAGAATTTTTGTTCCCAAGACCTTTTTTTCCATTAAGAATTGTTGCCTTTGGGATTGGTTCTCAGCTCTGAACATGACCATTACTCTCATTGCCATTAATGTGACTTACACATGAATATGGAGTGGAGAATAAATTGGCCTTAGCTGCTTCAGACCTATGGAACAATTTCATGAAACAGTTAATGTTGTAGAGCTGCTTTGGCTGTTTTTATTTCATCCTTGAACTTTTACAAATTTAGCATCTGATTCTGTGATCTTTACATGAGTAGTCACATGATAAGTATTCACATGAATACAGGATGCATGGTCCATTAGGGACATTATTTACATTAAGGAATGGGTTTAAGGTTTTTTTTTCCTTCTCTTTCTCTTTTTTTACATGCAGTTTTACAGGTGGGAGAAGAATATTTATTTGTACATTTAACAAATGAATCTTCCCAACTGCTCCAGCCTGAGGGGGAAACTTAATAATAAAAAAACCTTTTGAGACTATAAGAAAGTGTATAATGTAGAATTGTACAGATGCTTCAGAAAAAGTGTAGTCAATGCTTTTCCTCCTGCAAGATCTGGAAAAATATTGAGATCTGCTTTGCAGGAGGATGAGCAAGTTTCAACCCAGATCTCTTTTCTGCAAATTAACAAGGAGTCCTTGTGGCACCTTAGACACTGACAAATTTATTTGGGCATAAGCTTTCATGGGCTAAAATCCACTTCATCAGATGCATGGAGTGGAAAATATAGTAGCAGGTATTTTATACATGGTATATTAAAAGATGGGAGTTGTCTTACCAAGGGGAAGAAGGGTCATTAATAATGAGACAATTCACTTAACAATAGAATACCAAAAAATTTTTCATTTTATTGCAGTTGCAAACAGAACAAAACTATTCGTTTTTCTTTTGTGCTTTGGTTATTTCCATTAAAGACCAGAGAAAAAGCAGAAGAATCACTTGGTTATTTTGTTTTTGATGAACAGTAAGTGGAAATGATCCAACAAGAACAAAACAAAAACGCCTTGGGGAAGAGAGAAATAAAAAAGAATCTGAGGTAAACTCTGAACCTCCACTTTAAATTTAAACTTTAGTGTGGCATTGAGCATGCATTTTATACCAGGAACTTGACACCTAGTATGTCTGGGAACCCATAACAGAGCAGTCAAGAGCTGATTGGCTCTACCCTAGTGAAACAATGTGTTTGCTACCAGCAAGGCAGGGCCATTGACTGTGAACAACTCTGCCCAGGAGCCCATGGGGGTGAGTGAGTGGGGACCAGGCCAGCTGGAGCATAAAAATTTCTCATTGGAAGCACAGGGGCAAGAAGAGTGTCAGAGGTCATTTTAAAAGGGAAATGCTCTCTTTCTTAGGCCATTCCACTGCCAGAAGCAAGATGGTAAGACCAAGAAAGCCAGAACGGGTGTCTGGCCTATGGACTTGGACCAAATCCAAGACTCCTCAGGAGGATTGCGTTCAGGCGCTTGTTGTTTTTCACAGAGCTTTAACTCTCCTGTGTTTTTAAGAGTAAAGTGTATGTGAATCAGAACTCCCTTTGCTCAGCCTGTATATCTTTGCTTTACTGTTGTGTTGTTCCCAAAGCATGTCACTAGAAAACCAGAGCTTCCACTATCTGGAGGAGAGATGGAATAGGTCTAAGCAAGTGAGGGGTTGGGAGGGCTGTGGCACACACCCCACCGAACCAGTTCTGGGGTCTAGATGGCCAGATGGCAAATACGTCAGACATGAGGCTGCTGTCTCAGAGCCAGAGTTAGGACCAGTGATCAATCGGTACCCAGACAGTTTAGAAGTATATACAATTCAGCAATTGGGTCCAATCACAATAGACTGGAGTCCGTCCAGAGAGTGGGATTAGATCAAGCTGGGACAATCAGCATCCTGCTAAAAGGCCTTGTTAGTGCACTGGGCAATAGTTGCTGTGATTACAAATACAATTATAAGAAAATTGCATAATGCCAGAAGATAGTATAAATACAGAGAAGAGGTAAAATGTAATGAGACAGTTTGCCTAAGAAAAGAGAACTGAACCTCAATAACCTGTCTTTGTAATAATGCATGAGATCATGTGAACACATGCTACAGTTGTTCAATGGTTTAGATATAGAGTCCCAGGATTAGAACTCATGATCCTGAGCTGTGAAAACAGAGATCTCTACTTGTTGAGCAAAAGCAACAGCTCTGCTTACTCAGCTTAATCATCCAGTAGGGTTGGCAGATTGATCACTTTATTTTATGTCTGAAAGATAATGGTGAATAATACATGCATCATCTTCTATAGTTTACTCCCAGAGATGCTAGCAAGGCTGTCTAGATGCTAGAGTATTTTGAACCATAGGTCCTTGGGGCTTCATGAAGCAGCTCTCACATTTTCACTAATCTCTTTTTTCCTAGTGCTATACATTTGTAAAGAGACACCATATGGCACTTATACAGAGAAATCATATGGTATGATGCCCTTTCTTTTTTAATTTCCCTGGCTTTCTTTTTACGTTTCTCAAGTTGCCTTCACATTTGATGAACAAAGTCCTTAACCTTTTGAGTGCTCCTGGACATCCACTAGACATCCACCAACATGACACTTATGAGACTTTTGATATATACTGGATGTCAAGAATGTTACTATCATTCACTTAAGCAGCTGACTGATTAGCATCCAGACACAGTGCTGGGGAACATGTATTGTAGCACCAAAGAGTAAAGTGAATATATAACATAGCTGCTTTCTAATGTATGAAAGAATGAGTTCTGCATTGGCATCTAGTGCTCAAAAAGATAGAGATCTCAATGCATGGTGTTATATGGTTAAGAGTGCATGAGTAGAATTGAACTCTGTTATACAAACTGCATTTTTTTGTTGATTAAATCCTATTTGATCTCATTTTTTCAAAGGAAGCTGAGTAACTACCATGTTATATAAGCCCCCTTTACCACCAAAGGAACAGAGCTACATTGGCGTTATGTAAGTTAAAGTTTTTTTATTAATGTTATGAATTTGTTTTTCATGAATGTTTGGCATCAATAGCATTAGCTCCCACCAGAAGTAGTGTAGGGATTTGGACAGGCATTTAATTAATTGGGAATTTCTTATGTGATCATGGTCTCTTTCATAAGGCCACATGAGATACATGAAATGAATGTTAAGTGGAAGAAGTGGAATTAAAATCTCTCCTTTTCTCCCTCACTGTATTTATTATTTTTTTTATTTTCCCAAGGCATAGAAATGTTCCTATTAAATATCTCTAATTTACTTAATATTAAATATTGTTAACACCATACAGCTAGATTCAAATAGGTCCATATTCAAAATCTGGTCTTCATTTGTGCCTGGGCAGCTTTGCCTATACAAACAATACTGAAGAATGTACACATAAGTGTCACTTGCACATGCAAATAATGTGTGTGATCATTTTGCATATGTAAACATGCATGTATTTGTGCATATACCAAAAAAGGTTGGGTTGAGGCCCATTTCAAAATATGACTTGTAGCAGCAGTGACAAAATAATTCCCCCTCAAAACCTTAAAAAGAAAAGAATGCATTATTTAATAACTCACCTCTCAAAAAAATCTGAATAAAGAGAGGCTTTGAAGTAATAATAAAATCAAGCACTGACAGACCAAGATGGGACAGAGTTCCAAAGTTGAGGACCTTCCACTGAAAAGGTCCTGTCTCATTCCTTAAAGGTATAGTTTTAAGGACTGATCAGCATGAATACCACATATGATTTCAACTGTCAAGTAAAAGTACTATAAAGATGCACAGTCAGATCCTCATTAGTGGAAATCAGTGTGCCTGTATCGACATCTGTGGAGCTCGGCCAATTTAGACTAACTGAGGATCTGCAGTTTTTACGCAGACCACAAACTATAAAGAGATTTAAAGTTTAAAAATCAGAACCTTGAACTGCATCTGGAAATGAGTTGGAAGCCAGACCAAGGAGCTCAAATTAATTATGCGCCATTAATTTAACAACACTAAGCCCTGGTCTACACTAGGGGAAGGGGGGGATCGAGCTAAGATATGCAACTTCAGCTGTGAGAAAAACATAGCTGAAGTCGACGTACTTAGATCCACTTACTGCGGTGTCTTCATGGCACTGAGTTGACTGCTGCCGCTCCCCCATCAACGCCGCCTGCGCCTCTCGATGTACAGGAGTACATTGAGGGGGAGAGCGCTCGGGGATTGATTTATCATGTTTAGACTAGACGCGATAAATAAACCCCTGATAGATCGATCGCTACCTGCCAATCTGGCAGGTAATGTAAACATACCTAAGTAGATAAGTTAAAGTTTCTAAGGGTACATCTACACTGCAATTAAAAACTGGTGGCTGTCCCGTGCCAACTGACTCGAGCTCACGGGGCCCAGATTAAGTGGCAGTTTAGCTACGGTGTAGACATTCAGGCTCAAGATGGGAGGGTCCCAGAGCTTGGGTTGTAGCCTAAGCCTGAACATCTACACCACGATTAAACAGCCCTTTGGCCTGAGCCCCACGAACCCAAGTCAGCTAATTGCAGTGTAGACATACCCTAAGTGGTCTACCAGCCTAGCCCCAGGTATACCACAAGACAGTAATCCAGGCTGGAGGTGACAAGGCATGACCAAACTGTGCCGGTTATTTAAACATGTTCCCTTGTAATTTAAGATCTGCATTCTCTCCTTCAGGTAAGTGATGATTAAGAAAACAGAATCCTGAGCTGTAAAGGAGAGATAAAAATATTGTATAGGTAAAATATATAGACATTCACAAAAAGTATTTACTCCATTTTGGCTGTTTATCTTAATGTATATAATCAATAAGTCTGAGGCATCCCTTACCACAGAGCTGGCCAAAAGCCACTTACTGCAGGACCCGTATGTTGTACATTTTTCACTGCAATCATATTATATTTCACATTGACGGATGTGCTCATATTTCTTGGGCTATGTTGTGGCTTCAGATGTGCACGGAGGATTTCAGTGGCAGTTGTCTGGGCATATTGGAAGCCAGAATGATCCATTTTTACGAACAAATTAAATATAGCTTTGATTCTTCTCTATGAACTTTAGCACCTGTTTCATGACTATGACTGAGTGCCACACTGGGTCTTCTCTGAGTAGCTACATTTTAAAACTGTGATTACTTTAAAAATATTTAAATGAATAATTTAATATTAGAGATGTTGTATAAACTACTCTTGAATGTCAGAGAGGTAAGTTAACTACTACTTATGCTTCCCCATTCATACAGAAATTTATACATTTTTCCTGGATCAGAGAGTGCAATTCTTACTTGTTTCTTTTTTAAAGCCTCAAATATATTTGCTTTCTCCCCATACACACATACCATGTTTCTTCAGAAGCAAAACAGCATAGGAAGTCATTCTCAGTCCGTCACACAAGCCTGTTACCCAGAATCCAGGAAAAAGTTTAAATGTGCGTGCTTAAAGTTAGGTATCTAAGGGAGAGATTTTCAAAGGCACAAAGGGCAGTAAAGAACTAGACTCCCCATTATCCATATTTGGGCACATAAATAATGCTGTTGAGCACCCAGTTGAAATTAAGCCACTTATTGAGGTGTCTAACTTAAGGCAGCCAAATTTGAATTTGACCTTCCTTGCATATAATAAATTCGATTTAAAGTGACTTGGTCAAGAAATAGCTACAGGCTGGAAAATACTTCTTGATGCTAGTAGTGACATTTTGGACCTAATGAGACATCAACTGGTAGCTGCCTTATATCCAGAATATCTTTGTTTATCATTCTGTATGTTCTTTTGGCGTTAGTATGAATAAAAATAATCATAAAAAAAAATCTGAAGCTAAACGAATAAAATATAATACATCTGAATTCCTTAAGTCAGTCAGATTTAGCCCGTATGGTTTTAAAGTAATACCAGGAGTTTCCAAGACACAAACATTTAGAAACATTTCTATATTAATGCTGCAGCTCTTAAGTTCCTGCTTGCTTACTATGGAATTCAATTCAAGCTCAGTTAAATCTATAAAAATCATTGAGCATATATATTATGTGACAGTTCCATCTAAAAGTATCTAGTATAGAATATGGGCCAGATACAATAGAGCAGCCAAGCACATGTAATTTATCCAACAAATCTAAAGCACTCCCACATTGATTTTTGCAGTTTTTTAGCCCCTAGTCACTAAGCAGAGAAAAAAATGGCTTACTCAGAGTATACTAGTACTTGGGGCTACAAAATGTTCGTCTTAAAGCTCTCTGAGTCGGGGTTGTCTTTTTGTTACCTTTGCTGATGGGTTTTTTAGGTCATTCTCATATATTTCTCCATTCGGAAATGTTTTCTAGTATGGCAAGAAAATATAATGAATTTTTTAAGATGTTCTAATCTGTTGATTATTTTGTCCAAATTTATATTGTGCTAATGAAATGTTTTAACTATTATCCAATGAAATTAAATTGTAATGGTCACAAACGGAAAATTGCACATATCTAAAAAGACGAGCTTTCAATATGTACTCAGGTGCATAATTTAGCAACTAGAATAAAAGAGACACCAAAACATTTTTGAGATTACAATTATAATTTAAGAAGTCATTGTTAAAATTACATACATATATATTTGCAGTATAAGATAATTAACTTTTTAAATGATTTCCATCAAAGAATGATATAACCAAATTTGTAAGGTCACATTTATCCAGAAATCATAAATGTGAGGATTCTTCAGTATATATTAGAAGAATGTGTTTTCTATTCTATTCTTATTAATTGGTACAATTGTAGACTTTTTAAAAAAATAGATCTGGGCAGGAGGCTATGAAATATGCTCAGATTAAATACTTGAAAACCCTAACCAATAAAAAAATCCCACAGTGTCTGAACATATCCAGGATTTAAGCATGTTGCATGCCTGGAGCTTTTTTCTATTTTATTTACTCATAAGTATCATTAATACCAAACATCTACAACCTTTGGTGCCATGTATGTCACTCTCTCTCTTCAAGTCTTTAGTAGTTGCATGCTTATCTATTTCAGTCAAATGTATTTCTTATCGAAAAAAAGAGTGAGCAACCTGACAATACACTGTTATCGAATTTTTTCAGCTGAGACCCACATGTCATTCAGCATTCAGACATGCTTGTGCTTGATTGATGGATGGGTTTGTGACAAATAAAACTAGGATCAACAGCTTTGCACCTTTTCCCGCATCAGGAACCAGAGTAAAGCATAACTCTGTAACAATGGCGGGATTAGGGATGCATTAGCTCTCCATCGACCAAAACCATCCATTCCCATCAATACTTTGCACTTAATAACCTGAAGCTATGATAAGAAAACAAAAGAAGGAGAAAGGGACAGGAGAAAACAAATCAATAGAAGAAGGGAATGTCTGAAAGATGCACTGTCCAAATGAAGAAAATTTTTGCTGAATTGCTAGGATAATGCCCCTTGACAAGAGAACAATGTACTGTCAAGGTTTATCTGTGAGGAAGCCAATTGGCACAGTGTTAAACACAGGTTTGGCATTTGAGTGGTGGCACTTATTGTGAATATAAACTACAAAATGCCAGCACGCAGATAATATCTACAGATATTTGTTCAATATTACCAGGGTGTCATATATCCATAAGGATCACAATTACATTTCACAGGTTTCTGAGCTGGATACAACACAGGGCCCGATCCTGCTCCCATTGAAGGGAATGGAAACTGTATTGGGCTCACACCGTTTTCGACTTGAGTTCTGTGGTTAAAAGTAACATCCATTTCTATATGTAAATACATCTTTTCCTCTTCAGTACTTATACCTTATCTGCTCTGACAAAGCTGATGTGAAAGACCATGAGCTGTACTGGGATTAAGTCCAAGCAGACCAAAAGACATCTTGTGGCCCCATATCCCAGGCAAACTGTGAAGCCCGTAAGCTGGCCCTGGGACCTGATGTGAAGGAAAGTAACTCCCTGACAAACCCACTCACCCATACTGGGTCCAGAGCAGGAGGACACTCACAGTTTGATTGTCCTGTCTCTGGAAATTTAGGATCCTACTCAGGCAGCTAATGAAACACATGTTAAAAAAAGAGTTTATCTACTATATTCTTCAGAGACTGAATTTTTCTTTCCAAAGCATTCCCATGCTGACAGGGTAGTATGGGAGGAAACTGAGGAATGAGTTTCCTGTGGCCCCATTGTTAAAGGGAGGAAGATCTGGGGATCTCTTCCCTTTCTGAGCCCTTTGCCATAAGGAGAGATTAGGCCAGTCCTGGAGGTAGCACATAGCCCCAAGTGCTCAATCAAGCACACTGCTTCTGCCTAAAGCCAGCAATGAATGGCTGCTGCTTTCTATACTTTGCACCTGAACAACATGGACAGTTGCTCTTTTGTTCATGTTTTGTCTTTCATGCACTAATACATTACACTTTTATTTTTCCATTACCTATTCATTCTAATTACTTATTTCTGGACTTGGTCGGAATAGATAGCATAGGAACAGAGGCTGTAGATTACCACGGCTGACATTCACATTTACTTAATCAAATGACATTTACTAAGGTAGGGCTCTGATTGCCTATAAAGTCCAAGCTACAATTATATTACAAGGCCTCCCCCACACCATCAAATCATGAGAAGTAACAGAAAATATTTTGATAGTTTCCTTCCCCATCTTTTTTAAAAAAGAATTGTTTAATAAAAGAAGATAGTATCTACATTATGCTTTAATAAATGCTTTAATAAATAAATATTTTTAATAATATTTAATATTTAATAAAATTTTAAATAAATTTTTATAAATATAAAATAAATTTAATAAATGCCTTTAGTAAATGCTTTAATAAAAGAAGACAGTATCTACATTATGCTTTTTAGTATCCCCACACTAGGTAACTGATCTTCAACCTTATGCCTCACAATATGTGCTAGATGTGGTTGGAAGGATAGTCCAATACTACAGGCACAGGATTTGGAACTGTGAAAATTGGGTTCTATTGCCGGTTCTGACACACACCTCATGTCACCTTGGGCAAGTCACTTACCCTTTCTTTGCTTCAGCTTCTGCATCTGTAAAATGGAGGTTTTAACAATTTCCTACCTCATATCAGTCCATTCACCTAACATGATGACACACATAAAACGTACAACCCATAACAAATGAAAAGAAATTTCATAAGGGACAGGCGAGGTTCCTAGAGGTCAGTACATTATTCTTTACAAATCCCTTGATGACTATGTGAAGCTATGGAAAAGATACAGAATTAAACAAAAAAAGAAAGCCATCGATTTCTACAGAAGTCGAAAGGAAGTAAAATGAAGTGGACAATAATGACAGATAGAGGCATAAGAGAATATTACAAACAAAGAAGAGTTAAAAAGAAGCAGGTATAACTATGAAAGGAAACAGAAAACAATGAATTTTTCAGCTTTGTCAAATACTGAAAGCTAGAGCTTTGGAAATTTATCAGTTTAATTATATTCTTCTTTGATAAAATATTTTTGCATTAGTAGCAGCATCAGGTCAATGAAACAATATATTATTACGTGTCATGTACCAGACCTCATTATACTAGGCACTGTGCCAAAGTATAACAAATAAAGTGTCCCTCTCCTAAAATTGCTTACAAAACCACACAGGTTTTCCTTTTCCACGTGCCTTGCACTGCGTGCACACCCCCCAGCCACTAGACAAAGCACTATTTCTCAAACCCGTTTACAGTTTTGTCTTAGTCTGAGCACAGCAAATATTGACCCTCTCAACTTCCCCTCTACTCTTCCTGGAGGGAAAGAAGGCAGGATCCAGTAATGGTTACTTCCACATATAGGGCCTTACAAAAAATAAGGCTAATTTTGCTTGGCATATACAGAAAGCATCAGAAGGAAACCTTCTTAAAGTATTTCCGCACTTCCTAGTTCAGAAAACATCATGAATGAAAAGTCAATGTAGTATAATGTGTGTAAAATAAATAAAGTTTGTAAAAATATGTAGGAACTACAGGATATATTTGTGGGCAGGGGGTTTACTGAATCTTTCACTTTTATTTGTACATCCTTGCCTCAAAACCAGCCCAGGTCAGGCATGACTGAGAGTTAGTAAGTTGTGATGGCCTGTGTGAAATGGATTTAGTTATCTCACTCTTTTCAACAGATGTTTACAACACAAAAGCCATGAGAACTGGTGCACTTTGAAAGTCACTGTTCAGTGGCCAGATTGGAATGGAGAGATTGAAACTGCATGAACAAAAAAATGCTCTCCCGTCTCAGTCTAGAATTAGTCCCTCCATGTCAGGCTTTGGGCATCCTGCTCGAGTAGCATGGAGAGGCTTGTTCCACCACCAGTCCTATTATATTTGTGTGATACGCTCTTTGGCTATTAATCCAGCACCTTTAACGAGCACTAAATTCACACCAAAATTATCTTTTAAAAATAATCCTTAAAAATTGCACATATGTCAATTTTAAGTCTAAAAATCCTAAATATTTACCCTTTAAACATTTTGTTTGCCAGAACTCATGAAAAACACTAACTTTTTTATTTCTAGAAATAATTTTTACTTAGTCCCCAAAATGTACATTCTAAATAGAACACCTAAAAAACCCTCTGCTACAAATAGATACTAAATAGATACTTGATTGGGTTTGTACTCTTTTTGTGGTTGTTTTCTATGAAGATTGAAGAGAACAAGTTTACTGGCAGCAAATCTACTGTTTCCTGAAACCGGAAATACTGCAGAATATTCACAGATAGCAAATTTTGCATTTGTAAATAACAACATTCATAATGGAAACCTGATTCTAAGAGTTACATTCATTCATTCAGGAATTGGAAAAAATAGTATGTGATTTATGTAGCCAAACAAACCTACTATCAAAGCTTAAATTTTGGATATTAAATACAACAAACTGCTCATGAACAATCTTCAGAGCATGAAATATTTACAGGAATTATACAACAAATAATTGCAATTGAATAATTGCAACTGAATAAATTTAAGAAAATGGTGAACTTACATGTACACACACTTTTAATTGAACAATACTGTCACCCTTAATGTGCATTATCAAACCATTCAAAAACACACTTCAATGCACAACCTTACTGTCAACAATATTAAAATTTCAACCTCAGGCCCTGATCCCGCAACTTATTGCACATGGGTCAATCCCTGTATTCGCACAAAAGCCCTATTGAAGTCAATGCAGGGATGTGCTTGCCCACAGACAGCTGCAGGATTGGGGCTTTACCATGTTCACATACAACACAACTGACAGAAAAAGAATGCAAAGTTAAGTTCCAGATAGGTGATTTTCAACAATACTTTTATAAATCAAACACACTCAGTATTTCTTGCTAAAACATAAATTTCACCTTTATATTGACATTATGTCTTTCATAAGACCTCCAAAAATGTATACATCTTATCATTTGCAAGTACAAAACTGGATGGGGCAATGGAGATGGGCAGCAGGAGGAGAGGATAGTGAACATGTAGGGGGAAACTTGTTGGGATGTGGGGGTAGTGGGTAAGGAGATCTTCCAAGGCCTTCCAGAAGGCTAAGAGAGGAGCACCTGTCCAGTTCTGTACACCTGAGGAGGCCTTAAGAGGAAAGAGTTGTAGAAGAACTGCTCAAGTCAATAGGGGAGGAACTCTCCACTTACAGACTTCCCAAGGGCCTTGAGTCTATCTCTGAGAGCTGATTCTTGCTAATAGCTTAGCCAGGGGAGTGCCGAATCAAGTAAATGGCTGAGCTCTAAGGCAGTCCTCTGGAAGAAGAATGCTTTCTCTGTCAGCTTCCCCACAGGTGACTTATCCAGAAATAATAACTTGTATAATCCATTCCCCATCAAAAGTAAAATCAACCATAAGCTGCTCTATTCATCATAATATACATTTTATAACTGGTGAAAAAATGTTACATGACAAACACTGCAACATAAACTGAAGTAATTATGACTAACACTGTTCAAAAATAAAAAAAACTACACACTGATAAATGTTAAAGGCACTTTCGGCTTTAGGTTTGGCTATAGTCTAGAAAACAGTGAGTTTTTAAATCTCAAAATTTCTCAGGACTTTCAGAAATTGCTCTGGAATTTTTCTGCTGAAGGGATCCAAAACCATTTAGAAGTCTTAAAGTTTTAGTCCTTATAACTCAAATCAATTAACAGATTTACTTAAAAATTCTTTAACAAATAATTCACCTACTACAAGAGGAAGTGCTGTAAATTTGGGGAGGACATGCTATGCTCTTCATACATAATGAAGAGGTTAATCCCTGTTCTAAGGGCAAATCTCAATGCATCTTTTACGATGGAGCTGCTGGGGCCCTTCCATAATTAATTGTTTCTGCTGTTTATTTTGTACAAGTGATGATAATGATCTGCTTGTGATAAAATCATTTCCACAGCAGCCAATCATTTCCGATCTCACTAAAGATAGGCAGTGAGCAACCAGGATTAGATAACCAGGATCCCAACGCTGCTGTGACTTATACAGGATGGAAGAAGATGGGGGAAAGGCTGTGTGTACCCCTAGCTGACAAGCATCCAGGCAACTGCAGAAATCTCTGCACCCCAGTCTTATGCTTTCACATACAGTGAGAAAAGAGACAAGGTGTGGGCAGGACATAGGTGTGTTGAGAAGCTTATTTCCTTATTTTGCTCCACCCTTACAAGTGTGAAGGTGTCATTGAGCAGCAAATGTATTACTCCTGTTTCAGGCAAGTAATAACTGAAGATACTCACCTGAAGCAGCTGCCAAAATACAGCACAGGAAGTGGCACTGCTATCTGCTCCTTTGAGTAACTTCCTTCCTGCTATGAGACAGCAGACTCAGATTTTTGCAAGTCCAGGACTGGGGGCCACGCTTTCTTCCAAAATATCATTGGTTAGGCTAGGCCAACTTGAGAGTTCACAGTGGTCCAGACAAACCCTTGTTCTAGTTTAGCTTAGTTGGATTTACACAGCCGTCAGGTTTTGTCTGGTTTCTTGTGGGACTTACATAAAAATCACTGAATCTCACACGGTTTCTATCTGAAATGAGAATTAACCAAGATTTGCACAAAACCTGACCAAAGTTTGTAAAAAAGGTTCATGAATTTTGGGGAACCTGGCCCAATTTTTTGAATTTGTAAGAAAACCTGAAAGAACGCAAATGTTTTGTTTCAGGATTCATTATGTAGTTATCCCTTGGCTCCAACCATTAGCAATATAGCCTGAGCAAAAGTATACAAAAAATACGATAAAAAGATCTTTTCTCCAGTGAGGCATTGGCAACTCTTAAAAAAACAAAACAACCATGCAGTACCAATACAGGCTTAGTTCCATTCTCTTGAATTCAGATAAAGAATATGACTATTTTATGATACTCCCTTAAATTCAAAGAAAACACTTAATAGGCAACTTAAAAAAGCAGGTTTAAAATGGGTGTTAGTTTGAGATTGTGGTCATTGATATAAACACTGGACCTAACCCTGTGAGAAGTTACACATCCTCTCTACGCTGAGACTTGTATGACTGTAGTATCTAAGTACTCTCGACTCGACTGGAAAAATTGGGAAAAGGGAAAATTCCTCTTTGTGCAAGAATTTCTCAATACTCCAATAACTACTTCTGAGGAGATAGCTAGGAAAAGTCAATGGGTTTACATACCGTTATGTTTGTAAGGTATCAGGTTGAATGTAAGAATTCATTCTTTACATAACAAGTCAGAATCCAAAATAACATTTTGATAGCCACAGGGCATGGTCTAGCAGTTTACAATATATTAGCCAACTGATCTGCAAGTCTTCATTTGGAATTAAATTTTTTTCTTAAGTGGAACTAAATACATATGCTCTAGAGGGTTTACCCAACTTCTGAAGGACATGTGCCTATAATAGGCCTTTCTCATCTCTGTCTTGTTAACAAGTATATAAATAAGAGAAGGCTTCAGTAATTGGCTCAGAGTTACTAATGAATTAATTAACTTCAGTCTATTTTACCTAACCTTTAATAATAAGAATCTTTTTTTTTGGTCTAGCAATAGGCCTGACAGCCTAAAAAAACAGACATGCAGCAAAGCTCTTGAAAATTAATGAGAAACGAGGAAAGAATCAATGTACATTCTGCTTGCAGAGAACTGACACAAAAAAAAGACACAATAAACCATGAACAAACACAGTCAGTTTAAAAAATAGGTTAGAAAAAGTGGGCAAATTCAATTATAGAAGTAATTAGAAGATACAGGGCAAGGCTGCCTTTTGGGACTGTGCCAGAAAACATGAATTAATAAGAGTGAATAGAAAGCGCCCATGTAGTAATTAAGAGGCAATCACCTATGGCAATGAATACCTTAAAACACGCTGCAAACTATTAATTCAGCGATCAAAAATATTTTAGATGATTAATATGGCAAATTTGTTTTAAAAGACTAATTTCTGGAAAGATATCAAGACAATAGCACACTATTTGTGCCTCTAGCATTTATATAACTAATTAAATTTTATAATTTGCAACAACATTCAGCATTATCTGAAAACAGTAAAAGCAATATTTCCTTCACTCATTCTTTATTATAGCGGCTTCAAAATCAATAAATTCAGACTAGATCAACTTCTTTTTTTCTTTTTAATATACAAGTGCCCAGCTCTGATTGCTTCATTTCTTCAAACTGATTTTTGTTGTTCTTGTTTAAAAAAGATACATTTAAATACTAATTTCCAGCAACTTCAAATTATTTCTGTACCTGGAAGGAGATTCCAACTATAATTCACTGGATACTAAGCAAGATAAATGCTGTTTGATGGGTTATTTGAGCATTTGAGGTGTTTGTGCTTTGTCAACAGAGGCTGTTTCTTCAGTACGGCATAGCCCTCTTCTTGGGATCCATTGAAAGGGGAAAGTTACAGTGAAGTGAATTATAAAGTCAACAGCAGTGATAACGATCTAGTAGAGTAGTGGTATCCAGAGCCCTGTGAACTCATGTTACATCCTCAAAAGGTGTTTTTTAAAAAATATAGGACCTTTTTTAGGGCCTTATTGCCAATCCAGAGCTTTACAAAAGTTAACAGAAGTCCTGCAATAGTCCTCTGAAATGGTTGTCACTAGTGGTAGCTTACAAAAACCAAAACTACTGAGATAGTTACTGGTTAACTGATAGGCCTCAAAATGTAATTGTAAATAGGGAATCATCAATGAGAGGGTGTGTTTCCAGTGCGGTCATACAGGGATCAGTTCTTGGCCCTATGCTATTTAACATCAATGACCTGGAAGAATACATAAAATCATCACTGATAATGTTTGTAGAGGACACAAAAATTGCAGAAGTGGTAAACAATGAAAAGGAGAGGTCACTGATGCAGAGTAATTTGTATCACTTGGTAAGCTAGGTGCAGGCAAACAGAATATGTTTTAATATTGCTAAATATAAAGGTATGCATCTAGGAACAAAGAACGTAGGCCGTACTTGCATGATGAGGGACTGTATCCTGGGAAGCAGTGACTCTCAAAAATATTTGGTGGTTGCAGTGAGTAATCTACTGAACATGAGCTCCCAGTGAGATGCTGGGCCAAAAGGAAAACTGCAATCCTCAGATAAATAAACAGGGGAATCTTGTGTAGGAGTAGAGAGGTTATTTTACCTCTGTGTTTGGCACTGGTGTGACTGTTGCTGGAATACTGTGTTCAGTTCTCGTGTCCCCCATTCAAGAAGGATGTTGATAAATTGGAGAGGGCAAATGGAAGAGCCATGAGAAAGATTAATGGATTAGAAAGCATGCCTTATAGTGATAGACTCAAGCAGCTCAATCTATTTATCTTAACAAAGAGAAGATTAAGAGGTGACATGATCACAGTTTATAAGTATCTACATGGAGAACAAATATTTAATAATGGGCTCTTCAATCTACTCTTCAGTCTTCAGTCCAATAGCTGCAAGTTGAATATAGACAAATTCAGACTGTAAATAAGGTGCAAATTTTTAATAGTGAGGGTAATTAACCATTGGAACAATATACTAGCATTTGTGGTGGATTCCCCATCACTGGTAATTTTTCAGTCAAGACTGAATTTTTTTAAGAGATATGTCCTAGGAATTATTTTGGGGAAATTTTATAGCCTGAGTCAGACTGAGATCACAATGGTCCTTTCTGGCCTTTGAATTTATCAATCTATGAGAAACAAATCTATTGAAAGGTTTTCATGTTGGAAGCCATATAACACTGGGGAGGACTTTTTTTAAACAATACTTCACCATTTTAAAATTGTAGATTGCAGATACTTATAACTTTTAGTTCAAGATTTTTCTCTAAGCCTTGACTACACTTTCAGCAGTGCAGAAGTGCTGTGCCATTGTAGTGCTTAGTGAAGATGCTACCTGTGCCAATGAGAGAGCTTCTCCTGTTGGCATAAGCACTCTACCTCCCCAAGACGCAGTAGCTGTGTCGATGGAAAGTCCACATCCCTGAGTGATGTAGTTATGTTGAAATAAGTTCCTAGGGTAGACCAAGCCTAAGGTTACTGTAGTCTAACAAAAAATGGAGATGCAAAACAATGGCCTGAGAAATAAGGCCCACTAGGTTGATGATGGGTTTCTAAGTGAGTTTCTAAATTAAGACTGGGGCTAAAGAGTTGTTTTGTGGGTTTACTTTACTGGAATATGATCATTTTGAGGAATGATTATTTTACACAGGCATGTAGATGTTGCCCTACCACACAAGACCATGAGACCGATACTAATAGGGTGACCAGATATCCCGATTTTATAGGGTTTTTTTCTTATATAGACTCCTATTGTCCCCCACCCCAGTTCCAATTTTTCACCTTTGCTGTCTGGTCACCCTAGATACTGACCTCTGACAAAGTTCAATTGTGACACTGTTGGACGAGGTGGCAGCTTGTGCCAAGGCTGTAGGTGTCAGCTGAGCACTGACAAATTCATAGCTGGAAATCAGGCCAGGTCACCTGTATGTTAGTATCACTGAAGACAGGTGCTAGGCTTGTAAAGATGTATTTGGACTCTATAAAATGCAGGTAAGTTGCTGCATACATTAATCTTACGTGTTATGTCTGTATCCCATGCCACAAGGTAATATGTAAGTTTTGCTTTATAGCTGTAAAAATGCCTACTGTGAACTCAGGCAGGAGGAGTATTTCCCCGCCCATCAAGGAGGACTAACAAAACTGAATGGGTCATTGTGACGCATCAAAATACAAAGACTGGACTAACAGCTATCTCACACCTGTAAAGGTGTTACATGGAAGGAAGCTTGTTCCATCAACTTGAATTCTGGAACAAGGAAATAGAGATAACTGACATAAAAATTCTACATATCTTTGCCGTTTGGACTCTCAGAGGGCTAGAGCTAGGAAAGAAAAGCAGAGATCCTCAACGGCAACCTGGGTTAGCCCTAAAAGACATTCAGTGCTGACAGACCACTACAACTCTGCCACCCTTTCGAACCATAGACTGTAACTCATATATGCGTATATGTTGCCTGCTTTAACCTGTAAATAACTCTTTTAATTCTTTTTTGTAGTTAATAAATCCTTAGTTAGTTTACTATGGGATTTGGCTACAAGCCTTGAGATCTGAGGTACAAATTGACGTGGGGTAAGTGGCTAGTCTCTTGGGACTGGGAGCTACCTGAATATTTGTGATCTTTGATGTAAGAGACCATTTATCACAAAGTCAAGTTTGTCTAGGTGGAAAGATAGACCAGAGAGCTCCAGGGGACTGTCTGTGACTCCATGCGAAGACGATTACAGTGCTTTAGGACTTCACATTTGACACTGGGTTGGTGAAATGTAATTATAGAACATACAACCAGTTTGGGCTGTCTGCCTGCTTTTTGACAGTCTGCTCTGAGGTTGGCACTCATGGTTGTGAACCACTCCACACAATGTGACATCAATTATCTAATGTTTTATTGAAAGCAGGGCCGGATTAAGGCATAAGCACTGAGCGTAGGGACTTGATTTGTGGAATCAGATCAAAATTTCAGCTTTCATTCAGAAAAATATGCGTCTAGTCATCATGGATACAAAGAAAAGCTTGAAAACATGATGTACTTGTAACTGATGCCTGTCTGAGTAGGTGGGTGAGGTAGTAAGGTAGTATCTCTTCCTGGACCAACTTTTATTGATGAGAGAGACAAGTTTCTGAGCTTACATAGAGCTTTTCTTCATGTCTCTCTGAAAAGCTTGTCTCTCTCACCAACAGAAGTTGGTCCAGTAAAAGGTATTACCTCACCCACCTTGTCTCTCTAATATCCTGGGACAAACATGGCTATAACACTGCAAACAAGCCTGTCTGAGTATGCAGACAGCTTAAAACCATAGCTCCAGGAGGTTTGAATGGCCCTATTCATCTTAAATCTGAAATCTGCTTCCATCCCAAAGACGACAGATGCCATGCTGCAGGGGTGGGATCAGTATAAGGAGGTAGGGTTATGGGGGGCCCTATGTAGGGTGAACTCAAAATGGTTTGGTGAATGCTACAAAATGCAGTTGAAGAGGTTTTTCATGCCTTTAATGACAGGCAGACTCGATGGTTCCAGTAATGAGCTGTTTTCTTCTAACATGCTCAGGAAGAAAATAAAACTGAACGTGTTACAAGCTACCCACAATATGTTAATAATTTATAATGCTGTTGACAAGAACTATTCTTGAGGAATGGAATTTGAGCTGAGAGCAGCACATAGATGCTGTTTTAGAAGAAGGGGTGAATGGTCTAACCTTGGTCAGGAGATAACTGGTGAAGTTGAAGGGTGATAACTTCCAGAATTGGACCACAGGGCAAAATCTTGGATCCCTTGGCAACACTGAGTAAAAAGGCCTTGTTCAGACAACCCTACGTGGGTTTGGGAGTTTTGAATCCTCCCCACCAACCCACTGACAAGGTGCAAGACACCTCTGCAGTCACTAACTGCTTCCTTGGTACTCTCCTTACAGGGATGCTTTGGCCAGCAGATCTACACAGCTGGCATGTAATTTCATTTAGAATCCTAAAAGATTTAGGAAACTTTGTACAAGGTGATGTGCTCATACACTTGAAAATAAATATAATTACCGAAGGATCCAATGTCAGAGCCCCCCCAAAATGAAGTCAGTCAGAAACATAGTTATAGCCAAAAAGCGAAGCAGTTCCATTCTAGTTATAGACCCCTATAGAGAGTCCTGAATCATCATCTTCCAAAACTGGTAGTCACATTTTCCCTTCTCACAACTACATTTCCTTAATTATACACCCTGATCTGACTTACTATAACACACCTGGCAAGAAAGATACTATCTTCCTTCTCCTCGTGGTAGATCTTAACAAATGACAAAGTCTAGAAAGGCACTCTGTCCCAGATTCACACAGGGAGTTAGTTCTCTAACTTCCATTGATTTCAATAGAACTTAGGTATCTAAATGCATTTGAGGATCTGGGTCTCTGGCCACAGTTTTCACACTTAGGAACTTAAGGAGCTATGTAAGCACCCAAGTTTGAAACTTATAGTCCATATTCACATTCAATCAATGCCAGTTGTATTCCCTGCTGCCAGCATAAATCTCTGCCTAGCCTTAGTGGTTAGCTATGCTCTTTCCCATGAGAATCACTGAAGCAAGAGCTAGCACTATTGCAGTAGGGACTACAACTTTGAGATTCAAATACAGATTCAATTAATTAAAAAAGAATGAAAAATGCTTTAAGAAAAAGGAAATTTTATTCATTTTTTTGAAGGGAGCATGTTGTAAAAAATCAGATTTTTGGTTTATGAAAACTAAAAAAATTTGCTTTTGGGGTTCAATTGTGCAGTGAAAAGCTAAAAAAAAAAGTGGGGGGGGGGAGGGAGAAAGGGCCCAAAACCAAAACCATTCAATGTTTTGTTGATTTTTTTTATGGCAAATAAAATACATTTCCCAACCAGGAAGCTGAGCCAGAGGACAGAGGGAATAGGAACCAGCTGCAGACAAGTCTGTGTCTCAGGCGCAGAGCAAGGATGTAAAGGTGGAGCAAGGGCCTACATTAGGGTGACCAGACAGCAAGTGTGAAAAATTGGGATGGGGGTGGGGGATAACAGGAGTCTATATAAGAAAAAACCCTAAAATCGGGACTGTCCCTATAAAATCGGGATATCTGGTCACCTTAGTCTACATGATCAGCTGTTTGTTCAGGACTTCCCTCTCTACTAGCAAAGCAAGTGGGAGCTGGAGCAGTCAGGTATGAGTAGCCAGTTTGGCTTAGAAGGTGTCATGTGGCAACCATCACAAGAGGGGTTGAAAACACAGGATTGACATAGCATAGAGATGACCCAAACACCTCCTTTTCTTTTCTAGGGCAGCAGCTGGGAGAGTATATGGTATAAGTGCCCTGTGATGGGATGTACCAACCCCACATGGGGCCGGAAGGGGTTAAGAAGAACCTGTGGGTGCAATCAGCCATATATCACTACACCTACAGTAGTGTCAAGCCTGGAGGGAGCTCTGTGGTGGCTGACTGGGAGAAGGAGTAGACACCTTGAGCTAGCTCTGGGAAGGAAGATGTGGCTGGGGCCAGAGCTTAATTAGAGACGATCCAGAAGTTGCCTGGAAGAAAGGGTCAGCTGGGGCTAGAGCCTAACTAGACATTCCTAAGTGTCAGAGCCCTCTTAGAGCAGGTAGGCCTGGCATAGGACCTTAATGTTTCTTTTGGTTTCTCAGTTAGTTTTGTTCCCCTTTCTTTTGGCTCCTGCAGAAGAATCAGTCAGTGAGGAGACTGCGAGAAAGACCTAGCTGCAGGCCATGGTAAGAAGTATCCCAGTGATACAGCAGAGGGTCTGAGTGAACACAATTTATCTGTTTTATACAGGATCCTTGGCCTGGAACCCAAAATACCGAGGCTGGAACCCAGGGTGGGACTGGCTTTCCGTACTGGCCCACGGAAAAGAAAGCATGAAGACCACAAGGGCTGGCAGGCCAAAAGCTTGAATTTAGATTGAATTTCTGGGGTGACATTGCCAGACTAGTGGCATGTTGAACTTGGGTTTCCCCAGCAGTGGTAGGATTAAAAGTGATCTGGCCAGAGGGCCAACTCCCCGGAAGAGGCAGACCACCACAGGGCCAAAGCAGCTGTTGACAGAGGGCACCAAAGGCGAAGAGCCGTCACTCCCAGCCCAGCCTGCAGCGGGTGGTCTGGTTGGTGAGTTACATGTTTACAAGCTGTTTTGCTCTGCAGCACTGGAAGATCTGAGGCTGGGCTGATCCTCCCTAGGCCGGGTAAGATGTCTCTATGTACATATCTCACAAATTGGCCAGACCACAGCAGAAAATGAAACCTAAGATCTTCTAGTTACACAAGAAAAGCCCAGTAAGAAGCCAGCATGATTAAGGAAGGATATTTTTTTCAAAAATATCAATTCCATGGGAAATATGTACAACATGCTACATTCAAACTCACGTCAGATGTCAAGGGGTGCTCATCCACCCCCCACCATATATTCCTTCATGCTTCCTTTTCCTCTCAATACACAAGCTAATACCTGTCAATCTTCCATACACTTTTTTTTGTAAATCCAATTTATAATGGATCTATGTGCTACATTATGCTGAGCAACCTCAGATGACTGACATGAACAGAACTACTAGGTTTAGCACATTTGGGTACAAATTCACATCTAATCTATGGCATTAAACCAGGGAGCAACTTAATTTATTTACTTTAAGAAGCAGATCTTTTATAACAAATTGTGTGGTGTGCTTGCTGTCCTTTTTATGTGCCCAGTTTCTTACAGTGTAAGCATCACAGCTTGATCCTTTCCTCTCCTGAACATAACACACAATGCTGACACTCAGCCAGAAAACAGCCAAACTACAGCTTTCTTTAAAAGGTACTCAGGAATGCTTGCAGGATGTACTTTCCTCCTCAGTAAAGGTGTATCCTGGATTTCCAGTTTGGGAATAAATTTAATGAGGAAGGGGAGGGGAGACCAGGGACTGATGAATTGTTCAGCACCATCATTTAGGGATAGAAAGCCATGTTTTGGGGTATTTAATCCTGATCCCTCATTCCCTGTCAACAGCTATGCCCTACTCCCCAATGTGAACATAAGGAGAGGTGCAAAGCTGACAGACTTGACAGACATAAAGAGATTAGAAGGAGAAAATACAAGTCTCTGGAGAGTTTGCTAAACCAATATATAATGCTAAGTCTTCAAACGGATTTGGCCAGGCTTTCAAAAATCAGATTAATCCGAAAACTTGGAACCTTAAACACTCGTCTTTGGTAGTTATCATGCCCCTCTGACTTCTCAATAAACATATTATAGGAGATTGATCCTCTTGCCTGGATAAACTGAAAAGGCAGAAGCAGAAGTAGTGGAAGAAAGAGAGAGAAATGAATTCCAGAACCTGATCTACTCCTCCCATGTCCAATCTATTCCTCGTTTGGATAAGAAGAGAGTGGATATGCTCAGGAGGCAGACCTTGACAATGAATGCCATCAAGCCTGAGGAGGGCAGCACTGAGGCACTGCCCACATGCAGTATCTCTTCTTTTGAAACTGAGCCTCCAGGACTTTTTTGTGGATCCCAGGCAGGAATGAGAAGGACCACAGCATCTCCTCCATGTTATCCTGCCTTCCCTTTACCAAAGAGGGAATAGATACACCTGAGTCCTTATACGTGGGCTTTTTAAACACTTTCAGACCCAAACTTCTTTTGATTCCAGCCCTCAGCTTTCCTCTGTGCTGAACAGTTGCAAAGCCTCAAGTATTGTCTCAAATGGACACTAAGCATCAAACAGTGAGGCCTTCAAAATCTCCTCCATTTGGAGGACACAGAGCTAAGGCTCTCAGTTTTTCCTCACATGAGCAGTGGCGTGAGCACAAACAGTGCATCTCCATAGTAAGTGACCTCTTCCCAGCAGCAGGTCCAAGAGTCAATGACAAAGACCAGGCCATTGGAAGAAAGGCATCATCTGACTCCAGTTTTCTTGCCAGATTCAGTGATACTATTGGAGTGAGCCATGCCCAAATAAGCCCTGAATGTGGGCAACTGATAAAAGTCCAGTGGCCATGGGAATCTACCTGCAGAACCATCCAACAGTATGGATCTAACCAAAACCTAACTATTACCACCACACTAACCAGAATCATAAAACAAAACTAAAGCTAAATCCGTACTCTACAGTAAAGCTGGTTGAAAAATGAAAATCTATTTTAGCAAGTAAATAAAACCAAAATTTAAAAAGTTTCATTTTAAAGTGTCTGAAATAGAAGCATTTTTTTCATTTTTGCAAAATATTTCATTATTTTTAAACAATTATTTATTTGTATAAAATATATTATCCAAATGTTCTTGAAAAGGCGATTTACCTTTCTCATTCTTCACTGAAAACTGCATTTTTGGTAAATCAAAAATTTCAATAACCTTTTGATAATGTTTTCTATAAATATGTTTTAAGTAGGGTTTTTTTTAAAGTAGGATTTTTTCCACAAAAAAAGAAAAGATTTCTGAAATGTCAACAATGTTCTGTGAATAACTTTATTTTTTTAGAAGGTAATTTTGAATTAGAAACACTTTCTTTTGGCAAATTTCAACCAACCCTCCTGTACAAGAAAACTAAAGCTAACGTGGGCAACACAGGCATTAAAGAAGTAACAGAGGGAGTACCTGCAGCAGCTCAAAGATGGGGTTACGGCTGATGCTTCTTTCATAACCTCACACCCAACATTCAGTTCTGCTATGGGGCAGGTGTGCAGTCTCAGGGGTAACTGCTTCCCACACGTGCCTGATTTGAGTGTTGCACACTCAGAAGTAGGTATCTCTACAGAGCCTAGTTGAAGGAGAAGTTTTACATGATATTCACCCCAAGATGGCCCCAAATCAAAACTCCTCATCTGAACTTGGCACATGAAAGTTGAGCAGGAGGAATCAACTACATCTGAATTTCTTAGCTAGCCTTATTTTCAGAATTAGCCAAATAAAAAAGACACTGAGATCAGCTTTACTTCCTGTAGCTCTTAGTTTCTTAACAAAGCTTTGCACACTTCTAGCAGTGAAAAGGAACATATCAGTTATCAAGTAACTATATTTTCCCTAAATAATTCCAAGAGGGCTGTTTTTGCTTTCCCCTAGTCAGAAACAACATAACACACATCAACAAGGCTCAATTGACCTCTTTAACTCACTCCAAACTTCAGAGACTAGCATGGGAGGATTTTTTCTGAATGGGCTGGCTGATAGGAAAGAACAGTATACAATAGGTAGAATATACTGAAAAATGAAACAATACAAACCACCAGGAAGACCGAAAATCCATAGCAGCAAGGTGAATGGATAATTAGAAGGGCAAAAACAAATGGTGATTATATTACTTCGTGCATTGCTGATAACAAAGGAGTCTGCAGCGGACGAGAAATGTTAAGTGTGCGTAACACCTCCTAAGAAAGGAAATGGAAATAGTTGATTTCTTAGCTCTAGAACCTTAGTCCCCTCACAAAGCATCATAACTTTCACCTTAGTACTGATCCCTTCCCTTCTCCCTTACAAGAAATCTGATCCAATCACCTGCTCTATCGTTTCACAAGACACTTTAACCCAACCTTTTTGCTCCTTGATGGTTGTCACTTCCCACTAACACCCAATGTGCTTCCGCACCCATCCTCAAGCACGTGGGGGGAAATTTCCAAAGACACAAAGGGGAGCGAGGTGCTCAACACCTATTGGGTTTCATTTCACTGCCCTTTGATTTGAGCTTTGACTGAAAGTCAGTGGCAGTTGGAGCCCTAACTTCCCTCTATTTCTTTGAAAAGCTCTCCCACAGTCTGCTCAGTTGCCTGTTCCTGAGGTGGGAAACAGCAAGTGACAGATGGATTGAGAAAGGGAGCATATCTGTGGGTCTAGGAGAATGTTTCCAGTAGCAGAAAATCTGATGGGACTTGCCCTAGACAATAGGTTTGATCTCTCATCCATCTAGAGCCTGGAAATTCTTTGTAATCTCTGGCTAGTGCCTCTAAACAGACCCATCTCCCAAACCTTTAGACCACTTAATCTCTAGGTGTCATCTACACTGAACTGGAATATATGGATTAAATAACTAATCTACCCTCCCCAATGAGGGGACAGGGTCCCAGAAGCTGGGCTCCAGCCCAAGCCCGAACCTCTATTCTGTAATTGAGCAGCATCGCAGCCCAAACCCCATGAGCCTCAGGCCATGGTTACACTGGCACTTTATAGCGCTATAAAGCCCCCAGGAGCGCTATAACCTCCTCCCTGTCCACACTGGCAAGTCACGTAGAGCGCTATAACCGCGGAGTTATAGAGCTCCTGGAAATCCACCTCCACATGGGGAATAAGGGCTGTAGCACAGCTCCTGTACGGCTACAGCGAGAATGTGGACACCCACTGCGCATTAATTGGCCTCCAGTCCGTCCCACAATTCCCATTCGAGCCACTCTGGTCATGACTTGCAAACTCTTTTGTCCTGTCCTCAGATGACCACACGTCAGACCCGCCCTTTAAAGTTCCAGGGAAATTTGAAAATCCCCTTCCTGTTTGCTCCAGCCAAGCGTGGCGTGCTCTCAGGAAATCCTTGCAGGTGATCATTCTGATTGATCATGACTCCACGTGCCATGCCTCCTCGCAACAGGCGATCCCCAGCGTGGAGCAATAGCCAGGTGCTTGACCTCATCAGCTGTTGGGGGGGAAGAGGCTATTCAGTCTCAGCTGCAGTCTAGCCGCAGGAATTATGATACCTATGGGCAGATATCACGGGCCTTGGCGGAAAGAGGCCATGAGCGGGACACTCTGCAATGCCGTGTTAAGGTAAAGGAGCTTAGGAATGCGTATCGCAAAGCCCGCGAGGCAAACGGCCGCTCCGGGGCAGCCCAGAGACTTGCAGATTTTATAAGAAGCTGCATGCGATACTTGGTGGTGATCCTACGGTCACTCCATCGACCACCACGGACACTTCCCAGCCCACCAGTGAAGGGGGGGTGATGAGGAGGACGAAGAGGAGGAGGATGAAGAAGAGGAGCAGGATGAGGAGGAGATGGCAGCGACCCAGGGCACGGAGGAGTCCCTGGACACATGCAGCCAGGAGCTCTTCTCAAGCCAGGAGGAGGGCAGCCAGCCACAGCGTCCGGCAGTTGCAGGGGGCAGCGCAGCAGCGGATTGCGGAGGTAAAGCTGCTTTTCTATTGGGAAGGCAGGCAGCTTGGGGTGGAAAGGGATGCTTGCATGCTTGCCTATATGTGGAATAGTGCACTGATGTAGTCTATCACATCGCGGTAATCGTCATCAGTAATCTCTTCAAAGGTCTCAATAAGAGCGCTTGCAATGCGCCTGCGCAGGTTTCCCAGGAGAGCCAGCATGGCCCCCGTCCTGGTCACTAGTCCCCGCCTCTGTGCTACAATGGGTGGGGGGAGCATTGCTGCACAGAGGCAAGCTGCATATGGCCCTGGGCGGAAGCCGCATCTCATTAAAATCCCCTCCCTTTCTTCCTGAGTGACCCAAAGCAGCGAGATATCTTCAAGGACAAACACCTACGGAGAATGTTGGAACAATGTTCAGAGTAGGGCTCCCGCCACTTCCCGGCACTCACCCCTCCCCCCCGCCACAGCTTAGCAGGGCAGGGAAACAATCATTCTCCCTGCCTCTGGAGTGCACTCACCATGGCAGGGGCTCTGTTGCTGTGTGTGTGCTCTTTGCGGGACAGGCAAACGGGGAATGCGGGGGAATCATAGGCATGTCTGCTGTTTACAAGGGAGCCACTGTTACATGTATCTTTTTCTTTTAGAACCATAGGGCTTAAGCCCTGTGCCATCGCTGTTATCAACAGCTGAGAGGCTGAGGCGACTGAGGAAGAGGCCACGAAAGAGCAAAGAGGATCTTGTACAGCAAGTAATGCAACAGGCTGTAACGGAGAATCGAATTGCACAGATGTGGAGGGAGGACCAGAGCAAGTTGAGGGAGAAGGCGCGGCAGGAGAACGCGAGTCACCGGCGGAAAAGCACCGATAAGCTGCTCTCATTACTGCAGCTTCAACTGGAGACTATGCAGCGGATTGCCACCCTTCAGGAGGAGAAGCACTGCGCTCTCCGTCCCCTTTATCATTTGCCCCCAAACCCTTCCCCTTCTGGCCCTCTGTACCCTCCAAGCCACTATCATCAGCTATATGGTTATCACCATCCACAGCTGCCTCCAATCCCTCTGTCTTCACCGAACAACCCCCAAACCCAGGACTCTTATCCACTGCAGTCAACCCCTAATAACATGCTTTACTGCCCTCCGCAAATGGGGTTCGGGGGACACGGCAACTGTGAGGGCACTGGAGACTCAGAGATCCGGACGTATTCCAATCTCTGACTGACCCCATCCCACCCCCATTGCACCTCCCCCGCTTTCCCCTCACATGCATCAAAATATTTTCTTTCAGCAACTGAAGTACCTGTTCAATGAATGAATTGTCTTCTTAATAAATGGGTTTCTTTATTCAGTGTACATAGATTATTAGAGGCTACAGAAAAGCAAATGCCTGTTCCTATTAAAAGAATGCACACTCCCTCCCTCCCTCCTTCCTTCCCTCTGCACTTCCCTTTAGAACTGGCTTTCAGTCTCAAAATGCTCCCTTAAGGCATCCCTCATCCTAACAGCCTCGCACTGGGCCCCTCTAAGAGCACTGCTCTCTGGCTGTGCATATGTGGCCTCCAGGCGTTGAACCTCCAAGGACCATGCCTGAGTGAAGCCTTCGCCCTTCCACTCACAAAGATTATGTAGGGCACAGCATGCGGAAGTAACTGCGGAGATACTACCCTCAGCCAAGTCTAGCCTCCTATAAAGACAGCG
This sequence comes from Dermatemys mawii, assembly GCA_007922305.1. Taxonomy (NCBI): domain Eukaryota; kingdom Metazoa; phylum Chordata; order Testudines; family Dermatemydidae; genus Dermatemys; species Dermatemys mawii. The sequence goes on along the minus strand of ML677401.1, from coordinate 7,868,274 downwards.
CCAGCGTGCCTTGAGACGCCCAAAAGCACACTCCACAGTCATTCGACACCGGCTAAGCCTGTAGTTGAACCTTTCCTGACTGCTGTCCAGGCTCCCTGTGTAGGGTTTCATGAGCCAGGGCATTAAAGGGTAAGCGGGGTCGCCAAGAATCACAATGGGCATTTCGACTTCCCCAACGGGGATCCTCTGATCTGGGAAAAAAGTTCCAGCTTGCAGCTTCGTGAACAGGCTGGTGCTGCGGAAGATGCGTGCATCATGCACCTTTCCAGACCAGCCCGTGTTAATGTCAGTAAAACACCCATGGTGATCCACAAGCGCCTGGAGAACCATGGAGAAGTACCCCTTTTGGTTAACGTACTCGTCTGCTAGGTGGGCAGGCGCCAGAATAGGTATATGGGTCCCATCTATCGCCCCTCCACAGTTAGGGAAACCCATTTCTTCAAAGCCAGCAACAATGTTATGCATGTTACCCAGAGTCACGATTTTTCGTAGCAGGATGCGATTAATGGCCCTGCACACTTGTATCAGCACAACTCCAACGGTCGACTTTCCCACCCCAAAGTGGTTGGCCACCAATCGGTAGCTATCTGGGGTGGCCAGCTTCCAGATCGCGATAGTCACCCGCTTCTCCACCGGGAGGGCAGCTCTCAATCTGGTGTCCTTGCACCGCAGGGCAGGGGCGAGTTCAGCACACAGTGCCAAGAAAGTGTCTTTTCTCATGCAAAAGTTTTGCAGCCACTGCTCGTTGTCCCAGACTTGCATGACGATGCGATCCTACCACTCAGTGCTCGTTTCCCGTGCCCAAAAGCGGCGTTCAATGGCCGTGAGCATGTCCGTTAATGACACAAGAAGCTTCGCGTCAAGCGCGTTCACCACTTCGATCTCGTCTTCAGACTCATCACTATCATCCTGCATGTCAAGGATTAACTCCACTGCACACAGAGATGTGCTGGCGACAGTTGTCAGCATGTCCCTCAGCAGTTCTGGATTCACTGCGGCACACAAAAATGGAAGACAGAGCGCGCTTTGCTGAAACTGTTGAAAGATGGCGCCTGAGGTGGATAGAAACACAGGGATGGCTGGGAGATGCCACGAAGCATGATGGGTAGTTGAAACAGGATGCAGAATGCCCCGCAAGTGATGCCCCCCTACCACAAGGCATTGTGCCAGATCGGGAAGAGGTGCACTGTGGGATACATGCCCTAATGTGCTGCTCTTAATGCCACATTAAGGGCCGCAAGTGTGGGCATGCTATACCGCTGGCGCATCTCAGTGTGGACATACAATAGTGCTATACATATTGCTGTATAAGGGGACCGCTATAACCAATAGCGCTATAATCCTGTAAGTGTAACCATACCCTCAGTCAGCTGCCTTGGACCTGGATATTTAACTGCAGTGTAGACACACCCAAAGAGAGTGACAAATTATTAGGAGAGACACTCACTAAGCACCTGAGAACCAGCCTCTATTTCCTCAGAAATTAAAGGACAAGACAGATACTGTTCAAATCATATAACAAATAAAAACTTCCTTCTTTCTGATGATGATGATAATTCATTCTTTAGTCATTCCTAAAACTCAGAGTTGTTTATACTAATATTAATTGGGTTAATTTTGAAACTGTACACAGATTTGCTCCTAGTGTCACAACAAATCAGTAGCAGAGCCAAGACTGGAAGCCTTGATTCCCATTCTCTTGCTCTAACTACTTGCTTCCCTCATTCTCCTTCTCTTCCCTCATTTCTTCAGTGTGGTATTGATCTATTGTTTGTTTGCATCAAAATTACTTTGGAAGAGACTGTGATATCACAGGCAGAGTTGTGGTATCAGTGAATGAATCAAATAGAAAAAGAGGTAAAGTAAAAAGCCACCACAAATATCTTGATAATAGTCAAAATTAAGAAAGAAATTCAGAAAATATACATAACAGTTGAATTGGGTTATTAGAACCTAATATTTAAACTGATATGAGAGCAGAGGTGGGGTTTTTTAATTGCTATTATTAGATGTGGCACTTTGATAACTTGCCAGATTCCTGAAGAAGACAGAACAATACATAAAACTGGAAATCTCTGAAGATTTGCTTAAGGGACAAGCAAAAGTCAATCTGTGGATGGAAGTCACTATTCCTGGCAGATGCAGATCCTCTTTAAAGAAACAAGTAAAAATCTTTCAATTGGTACAGCTAGATTGGGGAAACCTTGGGGACTGAGTTCAGAGTCTAAGGTATTTCTCTGGTCTTTATATGATTTGGGACATTGTTTGCAGGTGTCCAGGTACAGAGAGGAAGATCTTTCCTTCTCTCTTCCCCATGTCTTGGTCTCTCAGGCCCACCTCTCTCTTCAGGGCCAATCTGCTATCCATGTGCTGTGAAGCTGTATTTTTCCTCTCTATTTGATTCTAAGGTTCCTCATGGAGAAACAGAGGGATAGTGGGTGAGATGTCTGGCTTGGCCTCCTCTATTTCCTCCCCACAGCATAGGCAGAAAGAGGAACAGAGGACTTGACCTAAGCCAGGAGGGAGAAGAAACCTGACAGGAACATCACAATAACTGAGAAGCCAGAAATAGGGGAGGATGTCTCTGGTGCTACTGTTTCCATGTTCTAATTTGTGGCATACAGATATCCTCATCTGATCTCTCTTGATTGTCTGCCTGCTCCATGTCCCAGTCTTCCTGAAATGATAATGTAGCCAATAGTGTCCACCAAACTTCTTCAACAGAATGACAGCTTCATCAGCCAGTTGGACTGAAGGAGTGAGGAACAAGGCCTGATCTTGCACCCTGGAACTGCATGTGAATTTTTTGACATTGATTTCAATGGCAGTAAGATTGGATCCTGCAAGTGAACAGAGACTGAGATAGTTTAAAATGGTCACTTATAACTGAGGGTCATTCACTGGAAGTAGGTACTAGTGGTGGTTCCAATACACTTTAAAAAATAGCCTTGAAACATAGCAAACAATTATGCATTGGATAGCTTAAAGTCATGGTGAGGTGCTTTAAGAAGCCTAGGATAGTCAGGAGGCCTGAAATTCTATTCCAGCCCTGCCACCAAATTGAAATGAAACATTGGACAAGCCATTTAACCTCTGTGCCTCAATTTCCCCAAGTGAGAAATGGGGATAATAATATTTATCCACCTCTGAAGAGAATGAAGAGGTGGATAAATATTACATATTTATATATTAAATATTTATCCACCTGCCTTGAGAATGAAGTATTGTTTTTTAATCAAAAGTAAAAGCTTATATTGGGTTGGGGAGATGCTCTTGGAGGGAGAGTGGAAAATACATGAATAAAATACACAATTATTCCACAGAAGCAAAGTGCTGAAAGCAGGGCACAGTTAGTTCACCAGCTGGGCACGTTATGTTTGAATGCTAGACCCACTGAAATTATGATTTGTAGCTAAAATTCATATTCAAATATGTTTATATGGACATTTGACCTGTTGGCCATGATAACTAACACAGCTGACTAACAAATTAAAAGGGGGCATTCCTGGTTCCAGACCAAATATGCGTACATATTGAAAGACAAACAAAATTACTACGAAATGAAAAATAAATACAACAATCACCAGAAGTGTATGTGGAATTTGTATTTGACCACCACTGCCTGAGTGTTAAACTTTGAATAAGGAGAACTTCCACTTCCCCTTGTGCCTGATCTTTACATAAATTAAACCATTTATTTTAACAAGGTGCAATGCACCATCATTTTCCCCTTTCTCTCAGCTTCAACCTAGGCCACCATTTTGTTGTTGCTATGCAAAACAACCAGCAAAATGGTAGCTATTAATAATACAATGAATAATGATCTACGTAGAAATCCTTCCATAAGCACCAACAGCCCATCTATTGACAATGTCGGTGTTTCCAAATAGCCAGCTTTGAGTTTAATTCACATGGTGCTACCAAACCCCAGGAACAACGTACAGAATGTCTTTAGTTCTGCATATGCTATACGTATACTGACTATCCTAAGATTGCAAAAAGAACCTACTACTTTGTTGCTCTATATAGACTTTCAGTAAAAATGGCCTATTAATCTGGACATCAACAGCAGCGCTGATAGCCTTAAAGGAAGATCTTATTCTCCATAACAGAAGCAGGATAATGAATGACAGCCATGCGTCAGCAGGGAGGAATGTCTGATAAATACAGAAACAAGTAGTACCAGATTGAAGTGGGCAACATGTTAATGTTATCGTCACACATACAGTCCCCTACTCCTAGACTTCTTTCCACTGCTATAGCAAAAGCAGTATCTAACTACTGAATGGAATATTCTGCTGTGATGTGTCTGAAGCATCCTTCAAGAATTCTTACATAACTGCTACACAGAAGGAAAGAGAGGCAGAGAAAGAGAAAAGAAAAGACAATGTAAAATACTTACGTATAGATTATACATTGATGCATGTAAACATTAGATTGCACATTTGACTTTTTTACAACCTCACAAAATTATTGGACTAATACAAAAATCAGCATCCCAAATACATAACTATCCAAGCACAAAAAAGAAACCGTTGACTTGTATAAGGACAATAAGTCTCACAAAAAACCTTAATATTGTCGTGCCTGAATGCCAGTATTCTTGTTACTCTGGCCACTGCCTGTACAGCTATCTAGTTTGGAATTAAATTCAATCTGAAAATAGTTTTTGCTTTTAAGAATCATGTAAATACCTCTTTACTTTTCATACATCCAGCCAAGTTATCAACCTTCTCACATATAATCATTTGAAACCTTTATTTTCCAGTAATTCATAAGCACAGCACTACTCATGGACTTCAACCTACATTTATAGTTATACTGGATGTTCTCTCTTACGCTTTATAGGAACTAGTTTTTACAAACTCAGTGAAAAATGCTATAACTTGATATGAAGATTTCTCTTGTAAAATATATATTATATAGATTAAAGTAGTATTATTTTCAATTTTCTGTTTAAATTTTAATTCTTGTCATTTTTGTTTTACAGCATCAAACATTAAAAATGATGTACTTTTATTTAATCTTTCATTAAATCTCTATGCAACTTGTCCACAGTGAAGGTTTTTATGCATACAAGTACTAGTGAGCTTAATTAATCATACTTCATTGTATAACTTTAAAATATCTTGTTAAACTTCTTGTAATTTATTTTGAAAAATGCTAGACAGGTAAAAATAAAGGTCAAAAGTTACACTGGATAATAGCTGATGGTTTTGATAATGCTAATTATATATTACTAAAGAATAAAGGTAGAAAAGGAAATATGAGCACTAAAAGAAAGATAAACATCCCAATGCTGGATTTAAAAGAAAAAAATAATACATTTTTTAAAAAATGTCTTTGTAGCTCACTGTCATAAATCAAAGACATAATGAAGCCTGAATTAAAAATGTCAGTTTCTGTGAATGTTGATAACTTGGTTCTTTGTTGTACAAGTCAAAATGTGTCTGTTTGATGGGTTAAAATGACAGTCTGAAAATGGGAGAAGCTGGAGCTAAAAAAAGAAGAAAAAAACAAAACAAAAAAAGACTTAAAAAAAGTAGGCCCATAATGCAGTACTTTAAGGGGAAGACCTGTAGGGTAGGAGCCAGTATCTTTAGGAAGTAACCAAGCAGCACTAAAAGGTAATGTCCATGGCCAATCAAAACTATTTCTCTAGCTGCTGGGGCTCTTGCATCTCTGTCTTCACACTAGACTGGAAACTCTTTGTACTAATTGCCAGACTGTACCAGATTTTCTGGTTCAGTTCCATCCTATAATTGACTGACAATGATGGGCAAGGAAGGGGAAAAATTCAGGCTCACCACTGCAAGCAGAGGGTCAGAAATGGTTTCATAGGGAGCACATCATTGCTTGGCACTAACTGCAGGGTTAAGCAAGCATCGTCTGCACTTTCTTCTAATTCCTAGGTTAAAAAGGGATGGAAAAACCCCTTCAAATTGTAGCAGGGCATGGATAGGATCTTGTAAATGAATATACCCTCTGTAAAAATCTTTCACAAAAAAAAACAAGAAATGCTGGAAAGGGTCAGGAGTTTTTGGAGGTTGGGCTATAGTTTCAGGTATCATCTTTTTTAATAATAAAGAGGAAAAATGTTATAATGTAAGAGTTGTGAAATTATAAAAATGCACTCATTCTACAACAGAATACACTTGTCTTAGTTATAATCAAGTATATGCTTATAAACCATAACTTTACCATGCAATTAAAGCAATTCACAAATCTAAGCATTGAAAATAACCAAAGTGCAATATGACTTTTAATGAAAAAGCTAGGAATTTAGTAATATAAAGTATAAACAAAAGATTTTAAAATCTTTTAAACATGGAACATCCACATACATTCAATATGTACATTTCACTGTGCATTCTGCAACTAATGTAATTCACTGCAGTTAATGTACATACTTAATTTTACATTTTTTCCTAATCGCTAAGCCAATTTAATAAAATATAGGGAGAACACAATACTAGAGACAAATAAATGAGGTTTTCTTCAGAGCTGGACTACAGACAGCATCTTTCAGACTATGAATCTTATTTACTCCCATTTGTTGCCTGCCCACTTTAATTCAAGCAAATAGCACCCCCAGCAGAATATCCATCAAAATATTTAAAGCACAGCACCAAAATCGAAAAAGGAAAACAAGCCATTAGTTATGGCAACGCAGTTCAGAATCCTAGATGATCATCTGAGCTATAAATGTACCAGAAATATGCCCTCAGGTCACACAAACATTTCCCCCATACTCTTACACTAGTTTCTGGAACATACAAATGTGCAGAACACCTGTGCCAGCAGCACTTCATTGTGCAAGTCACATAGCACCCACTTCAGTTTTTAGTTACAAGTCAATTACTGTACAAGAAAAGGTACATTTCGTTCAAATCCATCTCCTCTCACCTCTGTACCCCACACTCCAACAATGGTTAATTTTCCTGGTAAGCTGAAACTTGCTACACTATCTTGCCTTCTACAAAAGTTACAAATAAGTGAGACACTGCAAAGTTTCAGAGCTAGGCCAATAAAGTTAGCATCTTATAATCACAGACAGCAGAGTAGTTAGGCAGAATCTTACCTTTCAAACCCTGAACAGAGCTGTCTTTTATGAGGCCTATACCAGCTGACAAGTCCTGGGACATTCTCAAACACAGTACCCATATAGGTACTAATAGGTGGTAACACCTGAGAACAGGACAAGAAGACTATAAGAAAGAAGAAACGAAATGAGTAAAATGTCTTCCCAAAGCCACAGTCAGCTCTTGTGCATGGGGAGTTACGAATGCACTGGCTATAGACTTTTGTCCAAAGCTGTAGTGTTTTTTTTTTTTTTTTTTTTTTTTAAGTGAAGCTAGATTAGTTCATACAAAACTCAACAATACAGCACTGAAACCCATTGTTGATATTCAACATTTTTCACATAGCGGAACAGAATAGACAATACGGTATCTAGGAAACCATGGGCTGGATTACAAACTGATGATATCTCATCCTTCTGGAGGGCCTGTAATCCTTTTTATTACCTACCACAGCAAAAACAAAACAAAACAGAACAAAAAAAACAAACACAAACATCTCCACTACAGCATAAACCATCCAAAATGAATATTATTGCAACTTTGACAAAAAACAGAATGAATTAAAAAGAAACCTTTTGCCTAATCCCTAATAAAATGAAATAAAAAGGAATAGATGACTTTCAGACAATTTTAATAACTGCAAAACATGCAGCATTTAGATACCAGCACCTACCCTGGAACTAGTTTTAAAAATAACTTCCTAATTATTTATTTAAAGTAGTGCTGCTCCCTGAACTAGGCCTGACATTATTTCTTATACAGCTTTTGCAATTTAAAGGTTGAAATGTATTTCATGAATATCTTGGAGCATTACAAGACTAGCTATATTCCCTTTTATAAAAAATGCTACTCATGACTGGGATTATTACTGCATGTATAGTAACATCTGAAATAAATGATTAGACTGGATCCTGACACTGAACAAAGTATTATTCCAACTCAAAAGTCAGTTTAACAATCTACCCTAGCCTAGTTTTCAACATTTATGGTTTCGAGATGCTCCTATGCTGACTGCGTTTTAACCTGTTCCTGCAATGCATTAACTCATAAAAATAATTATAATTAAATTGATTATCTGCGTTATATTTATTTCTGTGTTAAACCTTTTAATGTTCTTAACCTGCCAGGGCTCATTCCATTTTTACGCATTCCAGTTCCCATATTTTCCTTAAAACCCCAAATAGTCTAGGTAGCCACAGAAGTGATTGTTCCTACCAGTTTCTTTTCATCACTTCTGCAATTGACCAATTGACAACTGATTGATGGTTATCTTTTCACTTCAACAATGAAAGAAATTACCATCACTATAGCTATGTACAGTAAATGCCGCCAGAGTAAATTACATGATTCTAAAATTCTCCTTAGCTCACTTAGTAAAACATCAACACAAAAAGTTTCTTTTTTGCCTCTCTTCCTGTACTGCAGATTTGGCCTTTCCTGTCAGCTTCAGAAAAGAACTTGACAGCTTCTTTAAAAAGAGGAGTATAAAAGAACTTGAATAAGGGATGGCACAAGGCCGGGCTAAGGCTTCCATTCTCTGCAAGTGGCTATTCTTTGCACTGAAAAAAAATATTAGGCATGTGAGTGCAGATAAGCCACATAAGAATACCCCAAAGAATATTCCCAGTGACCTTGAGATTCTGCTGCAATTCCTTAACCATTATATGTTGGAACAGCTTTATGAATTCTGAACTTTAGAATGGCTAACTTATTTCAAGTATGCAGAATTTATTCTTTCTGATTGTGTGTGTGGAGGAAGAAATACTCCCACAAAATTAGAAAAAAAAAGTTTGGCACTATGGAAGAACATAACTTCAATTATTGCAGAAGTACAAGGATAACTTTGTCATTAGGAGAGTCAAAATTGCATAGTGCTGATGGACAAGAGTTTCAATTTTGCCTACAAATGAAAGTTTTGATTTTTATCTAACATTCTCTAGCTCCAGCATAGCAGGATATTGAAGTTTTTTTTAATCACTGTAACATCTGAAAATACGTTGTCGGTAGGTTAAATATATTGTTGAGAAAGAAAATGAATGATTTATTAAATTTTATTCCTTTTCTGAGGAAAGGTTTAAAACACGAACAAACAAAAAAGAGAATTATTCCCTACTGATGCTTTGTATGTCCATAAAATTTATTTTAGTAAATATCAAAAGATAATTCTAATGCTATTTTTGTTGCCCAGGGAGATTTTTACTGTGATGTAAGAGTTCTTCTTTTAACACTACAAAATTAAATCATAAATAGATCCCTCTCCAGTCTAAATTATGTCCTTTAAAACTACTTAAAATAATTACTGCAGCAAAGGACTTTGGCAGCACATTGCCCTTAGCCTTTAAATGTAATTCTTCTATTGTTTTGGTTGCAAACAGAGTCAGTCTGGTCAGTCTTCAGACTTTTCCTATTAATTTATTCTGAAGACATAATGCCATACTAATTTATTCTCTTCTCTCTCCATGTACCTTCATTACAAAGATCTAGGTGCATAATGGGGAATACTGAGGTTCACTTTCTTGTTAAGTATCAATCATAGGCCATTGCTAGAAGCAAGGTATTGGATTTGATGGACAACAGGTTATTTATGGTATGACAAATCCTACTCAAACTTACTTTGTACCCGCACATCCTTCCTATAAATAGCTGCTAATTGGTTTTTTACCACAACTCAGGAGGATGGAATATGTTGTACTATGGAGACACCCTTCCAAGAAGTGTCCAGCAAAGAGTTATGAGAGTAGAATTGCCAGTCCTTGCCTTCTGGCCCTCAGTTGCATGCTTGGCAGGGGGTGCCTCAGCTCCAGGAACTGAAATTCCAAGCCTGATTCTACCACGTGGTAGTACAACATGCTACCGTCCCTGCCATCAAATTACCTCATCACCTTACATATGTATTCATGTACCAGTAATCTCTTTTCCATCTGAACTCACAATCTGCATTAGTAAGATCATTCAGAAATACTGTGCCCAGTTCCAGTACCCACATGTCAAAACACACCTTGAAAAACTGGAAATGGTTCAGAAGAGATACAAGAAAAAGTCAAGGTCTGGAAAACATACTCTACACGTGAGAAACTTATTAAGTGAGAAACTTATTAAGATCAATTTAAGAGGCAACTTGATCATGGCCTACAAGTACCTATTGTGGAGAAGATTTCTGATAGGAGAGAGATCTTTAATCTAGCAAACAAAGGCATAGGAAGATTGAAGAGCTAGACGCTGAAGCAAGAAAAATTAAGACTAGGAACTAGGAACAAATTGTTAACAGTAAGGGCAAACTTCATCACATGAAGTATTTAAATCAGGACCAGACATCTTCCTAGAAGATATGCTGTAGCTCATCAAGAAGTTATTGGCTTGATGTCAGAATTATTCCGCAAAACTGTATGGCCAGTATTATGAAGGAGGTCAGACAAGATGATCACAATGGTCTCATCTGGACTTTATGAATTTATGAATAGTAAGGGGTTGATCCAAAAGCCATTGAAGTAATTTTTTCCTCTGATAAGAATAAAACTAATTGAGATAATACACTTTATTGAAAAAGGCTTATTGTATAGAAAAGTGTGTTCTGAAGTCCTAATCCTTTACAGTTTTCACTTAAATTTTGCATTTAATTAATTAAATACAGTAGCAAAAGCAACTATGTAATGGTGTAATTTTTACATTAATCGTAAATATCTATTAAAAAAGACAAATGGTGAAATATAAATATTCTGTGATTCTTCCTTGCAGAGGCTGAAGGGAAAATGGAACATTTAAATAAGCTACTTATTCACTATTTCTTGAACAAGAATTGTATTCCTTTGGGGTTATCCTCCTCGTGTTGTACGCTGAAAAGTCTGCTCTCAGATCTGCATAGCTGATCTTGTTACCGGTATTTTGCTCTGTGTACAAGAACAGATGTCTCACCCCAGAGATGTCAATAAAAATTCCATACATGCAGGCAATGTTGAACATTATATATTAAAATCTTTATGGATTTGCAGAACATTAAAGCCAACCAGGTCTGAGAGCAGAATTTTGGTTTTATTTATGCCCATATGAACACCTGGAAACCCAATAGAGTTTACATATGGGAAATTCTAGGGTTGGATGAACATTTTTATAATTTCCAATTTCTATTAATTTTTTCATTGAAATTTAAGTGAAAGGACTGCCTGAAATTTTCATTTACTTTTTTTGCAAGAATTATGTCCCGTTTTTCAGCAAGCTCTGGAAAGTTCAGCCCAGAACAAAGACGTGAATGTTGCAGTTCTGGTCTCTCTCTTGTGATAGAGGAAGGTCAGTGAGCTGCAGTAGAGTGCTTGAGGGGAGATATGTAAGCTCAGAGCTAATTGAGGCGTGGCTCCCTGTGGACTAAGGAAGGTTGCAGGTTGATTGGAACACCTGCAATCAATTAAGGTGCTGCTAAGAACCTAATAAAACCCCCTGCTTCAGGCAGACAGGGGAGGAGTTGGAGCAGTGAGCAGTTTGGAGGAGTTGGAGCAGTGAGCAGTTGGAGGAGAGTTTGGAACCAAGACCACCCAGACCCGAGGTAAAGAGACACTTGACCTGTGTAGAGAGAGGGCAGGAAGCCCCACAAACTGAAGGGTAGGAGAGGGAAGTAGCCCAGGGGAAGGAATAGCTACTTCAGGTAGTTTACCGCTATCCTCAGGGCCCCTGGGCTGGGACCCGGAGTAGAAGGCGGGCCTGGGTCCCTCCCTCTCCACTCCCCCTCCTCTAGGATACTAGTGGGGCAGTTAATACCCTATTCAGGGGCAAGAAATAGCTCCCTGAACCCCCCACAAGAAGAGAAAGCGCGGGACCCATCATAACAGTGCCAGCAATTTGCCACACTCTCTAGACTAAATCATACATAATTATGTTCTGTTCCTTCAATGGTATCAAACTGTGATAACATACAATGGTTGTATGATGATAATGCAGTTGAGGAGACCTTTGGAGAAAAATAACTTAGTGCCATCTCTGCTGGGGTAATGCGGTGGACACTAATAGTGCAGTTGGGTGATTTGATGATGCCACCTCTGTGCACCAATGGTTTCCAATGGTAAATAGCTGGGATCTCATCACTGAATAAAAAGATTAAATAATGTTTATGCTAATTAGGTTCAGTGGTGGAAAATTGTCATAGACAGCATGTTGTGTGTGAGTTGGGGGGTAGGCAGAGATTGAGAGGAAGTTAGGAATGATGAGGGAAGAATGAGAGGATCAGAAGGTGAAAAGTTGACAGTCTTAAACTGTTTACTAGCATAATAATCAAGTCATACTGAGGAGCATTAAAATCAAAGGTACCAATGTAATTAAAACATGCCCTGTCTTAGATAAGCATTTTTCAGAACACTCCTTTGCCCACTTGAAACCACTGAAATCAAGAGTCTTGAACATTATTAAATTGAACGTACACTAGACTAGTTATCTTTTTAGGTGTTACTGAAATATAAACAAATAAATAAATAATTTTGACACTGGAAAGAAAACTCCAGAGATTATTTATAACACAGGTACATACTTTAACAAATGAACATTTACTTACTAGAATCATATATTCACTACATAATTTATCTAATGTATAAAATAAAATATAAAAAATAAGAAGTAAAATATAAAAAGGATTATGTTTTACAGACAGAAACATGTTTGATAATGAAAAGTAGGAATGACACATCTGGCTTTCCCAGGAGAATGCATCTGAAATCAGAGACTTTCAAAAATGTTATACAGCAATCATATACTTTTATTTAAGAATAAAAGCTTTCCTTACTCTGAAAATTAGTTTAAAAACTTATAAGAATGAATATGATGGAATTTATTCCTCATAGTGGTAAATCTCTGATTTCCTGTCCTTTCAAATGAAAAGACAGCTCTATCAATATTACTTTGCATCATTGGATTGTGAAGATGGTGGCCTCTTGTTTGGTTATTAATGATTTTCTTTTATTATATTTTAAGACACACTTCCTCTGCATTGGCTACTTTCTTGTAAGTGACAGGAAATGTGGGGCATGGACACTTTAAGTAGCCCTGCACACAACTGAGATCAACAGAGGCTCGCTGCTTCCATCCACCCTGGCCCCTTGTCAGCCTAACTCCTGTATGAGAGGATTCTTTACTGTGGAAGGTGAATATGAGAAGCTAATGTCAACAGAGTTATTGAAATTGCCTGCTAATATCCTATAAGATGTTATCACTCAGAGATTGTTGTTTCTCCCCTCATATGTATCTACCACAGAATAAAGCTTCTTCAGGGTCAAGGAATTATGCTATTAGGGCAGCATTCTCTCCTTCCACATAAATCCCTGCCTGACATTCATTCTCTGCCTGTAGGGATGAAGGAAACATTGTATGTATATTAGGGTTGCCTGTTGTCCAATTTTTGACCAGAACACCCAGGTGAAAAGGGACCCTGGTGGCTCCAATCAGCACAGCTGATCAGGCTATTAAGAGTCCTGTCAGTGGCACAGACGGACTAAGGCAGGCTCCCTATCAGGCTCCGTTTGGCTCCTTGGAAGTGGTGACATGTCCCTTGGCTCCTAGGCAGAGATGTGGCCAGAGGAGCTCTGCATGCTGCCCCCCTTCCCTGAGTGCCAGCTCTGCAGCTCTCATTGGCCAGAAACTGCAGCCAAGAGGAGCTGTGGGGGCGGCACCTGAGGGTGAAGGCATCGCACAGAGCCCACCTGGCTGTGCCTCCGAGCCGAGGGACATGTCACCGCTTCCGGGAGCTGCCCGAGGTAGGTGCCGCCTGAAGCCCTCCTTCCTCCTCCCATCCTGTGCTCTAACCCACTGCCCCAGCTTGGAACCCTCTCCCACACTCTGAACCCTTCTGCCCCAGCCTGGAGCCCCTTCCTGTACCCCAATTCCCTCATCCCCAGACCCACCCCAGAGCCCACACCACCAACTGGAGCCCTCATCCCCCGCTCCAACACTCCAGCCTGGACCCCCCTCCCACACCCTGAACCCATTATTTCTGGCTCAATCCCAGAGCCTGCACTCCCAGCCCAGAGCCCTCACCTCCTCCCACTCCCCAACCCCCTACCCCAGCCTGGAGCCCCTTCCACATCCTGAACCCTCATTTCTGGCCCTATTCCAGAGCCCACATCCCTCAGCCCAGAGCCAGTATCCACTCCCAAACCCCTGCCCAGTGAAAATGAGCAAGTGAGTGAGGGTGGGGGAGACAGAGTGAGGAGGAAGAATGAGCAGATGCGGGGCCTCGAGGAAAAGGGCGGGATGGGGCGGAGTCTTAGGGTAGGGACAGGGCAGGGGGTGGGGCAAGAGTGTTCAGTTTTGTGTGATTAGAAAGTTGATACCCTAAAGTGCATGCCTATTCTCTCTCTCTCTCTTTCTCGCTCTCTCATACACACACACACTTCTTTGTAACAGGATCCAGTGATTAAAATACATTTATAGACTCAAGAGAGATTTTTCTTTTGGTATTACATATTAGTCATGACTGTTTGACACGAGAAAGTGAATTTTGAATAAAAGCCAAAAATCATCATCATTTCATGACTTCTGCTGGGATGTTTCATTTGGTTTCATGGCTGATGCAAAACATTTCACATATCTCCTATAAGACAACCACCTAATTCCTGTGCACACCCTTGTTAAATAAAGTTTCATCACAGCATTTGAAAAAGTAGTTCCTTTATTATTTTAACATACAGGTGTGAGTTAGCCCTAAGAATTCAAGTGTCTTGTGTTTTTCTAGCCATGGGAAACATATTGATCCACATCACCAAAGTAAACTCATTCTGTAAAAACCCTATGTAAATAAAAATGTTCATTCTTCAGTGTCTGCATGTGGTGGCGGGTCACTGTGGAAAAAATGAAAATTATCACACAAGGAAAGTGTCAGCAAGTGATCTTAAATCTATTGTATCTTGGTGGGGTCGTTTGACAGCCATCATAATGATTGTTCCCAAAATAAATACTGCCACCCAAAATGCATTATCAGCAACACATCTATGTCTAATAGATAGACCTACAGTAATAAAAGCTTAAATTATGGATCTAAATGATAAGTGTAGATGAGACAAGGCATTGCTCTTTGGAAGCACAAAGCTATTTATAAGTGCTAAGTACTGTATTATCAATATTATCATCAAAGGTTCTATTTATCGAGGTCCTTTTATTAGCACTAATCAGCATAGTTTCTGAGAGCGTGAGAGACATTAGACAAACTTCTTGAAATGCTGTATAACTCAGTGAAAGAGTCTGCAAAACAATCTGCTATTCCATAGAAAGCCAATGCAGCCTATAAAGTAATGGGTTCATGCCGTACCTGTAGCTCTCTCTTCCACATGCACTAGCTTTAAAAATATTTAAATGTCTTTAAAAATAATCTACCCTTAAATCCCCATCCCTTTTATGCTTTTGAAGGTAGACATTACTTATGCATTGATGAGATGATTAAATACAATATTTTCATGAGCTTCATTGTTACTTTATTAAACACTAACGTTCTGTCAAACAAAAAAAACAAGGTGATATAGAACCTTAGATTTCTAGGAAGATATCCGTACCAAAACTAGGTGCACCACTAAATTACCCAACACCTCGTAGCTATGTCCAACTCTCAGTCAACCAGTCCGTCTTCCCAAGTTTTCACCTCAACATTTTTCTCCTCTTGCAACACTGACTCTCAAAACACGTGGAACACCAAGTGGAATCACAACAGTATCAGGCAAGACTACTTTGCTTATTAGTTGCACAGCAACAAAACCCCAAGTTATATCTTCTGATGAACTGACTCTTGGCAGAACATAACCTTCCCTAAGAGACTGGGTGAAAACAGTGCATCACAGACTAGCACTTCTGGAACCAAACAAAACTCCTCCATCACTATTGACTAAATAAGTAGATAGAACTGAACCATTTTCAAGAAAGATCTAGTCAAACCTATGTAGGAAAACAGACAAAAACTGCTAACAGTTTCAGGAATCTGGACGTATCCATGACATGGCATTACTGCAATTGTACTAATGATAGATGATGATAAATCAGTACTAAGTAAGGACCTGATCCAAAATCCACTGAAGTCATTAGTAAGACTTCCATTGACTTCACTGGGCTTTGGTCCAGGCATGATTAATGTAGGTGGAGGGTCTGTCATCTTAGGCAAGAGAAATTATCAGCATTTTGAACAGATTTTCATAGATTTTACCAGTGTTTTCTGCAAAAAACCTGCAGAAACCTCTCAGCTCTCACCTCTGTTATTTGGTTCTTTTGATGGTTCTTTGCACACCTAAATACACACAGAGAATAGCTAGACTGTCTGATCAGAACTGCAAACCTGAGTAAGATAAATTTCCTCTGTAACTACTGAAATTAAGTCCCAATTTCTAATTCAAATGAGCCTTTTTCAGCTTCAGGTAGATATTTCCAAGTGAAATCTACGGAAGAAAACTCATTTGTGCTGAAGACCACCAGAATATTCCCTATGTGCAAAATGAGAGCAACACCCCCCTATCTCACAGGGATATTGTGAGGATAGTCTATTAACGTTAGTGGAGCACTCAGGTGCTATGCCAATGGTGGCCTATACAGAAAACATGCTCCCCATACAAACTGGGGTGAAAGCTACCACTGTAACTACACTTTACTCCACTATAATTTCCACTTGAAAATGCTAGTTACTCTAATAAAAAGTCATTAACTTTAGGAGGACAACATAAAAAGCAGTCAGGCCAAGATATATAAAAGCAGCAGCTTAACATCCCATTGTGGCACAACTGCTTATTTTATGGACTCAGTGGTGCCATAGCTGCCAAGCAGCCAGTCATTCCTCTGTTAGCACTGACAAACCCACCAGAACATGGCCTTGGCAGGACTTGGCTCAGCCTGTGCTCTTGGTATGAGCAAAAGGAGTCATGAACTGGTAACCACAGGGAATGTTCACTGTCCAGAGCCCTTGTTGGAGTCAGGGGGTATCTCTGGTATTCTTATTAGCACATGGTATAATTTCTTTTAGTGTTTCTAATATGTTTTTTCTGTATTGTTTTTACCTGAAGAACAAACGTACTTAGAAAGAGCAGCGTGCTGGTTCAACTATAGACAATTACACTATTTACCATCTCTGAGGAGAAAAGTGAAGTAGGCTGTCTTAAACAACCCGACTTTGTTATGGAGGTCACAGCATAGACAGGGAACTGTGCAACCTGGAAATACTTCAGTCAAGAAGGAGAGAGATGCACACCTCTTACAAAGAGAATTGATGGCTGAGGAGTCTGGAGCCCAGAGTGGGGGCTACTGTGGGACCACAGAGGAGGAATACAGGTTCAGTTGCCCTGAACTGTGACATATCAGAAAGAAGGCCCGGAGTCAGTTTAAACTCAGGCTATTTATCCACAAATCCTTTCTTTGTCTCTTGGCCCCTGGAGAATCCAGTTTGAACCAGTATATGTGAGCCTCTCTCCAGGTGATGCTAGATCTTTGGAGGTGTTATAACCTGAGAGAATTTGCCTACTCACCCCACTCTGTTCTTAGTTCAGGAGCGTTGTGGACCCTCTCCCCCAAAGAATTACATACCATCTCTAGCCCACAATGATACATGAAGTTAATTCTGTAAGATTTAACTTAATTCAATAAAGTTTGTCCACAATATTGCTGAATATTGTTATATCTTTCATAAATTCCTATTTCAACTATGCACATAATAAACCTTCTGCTAGCAAGGCAGCATACATCCTTCAAAAATCCAGAGTCATTTGTCAACCATCTTGTATACTTTTTCTTTTTAGAACTTTTGGTGACAAGCTCTCACATGCTCCTTCTTACTCTTGTTACCCAAAAAAACCCTTTGGTGTAAATCTGAGACCTAGTCCTCCCATTCTCACCTCCCATCCAGCTTCTAGTGTGTGGTGTCTCTTTGTTCCCTAAGTGGTCTTCATCAATGGGTTGAGCACTATTACAGAGAACTATTATAAGCAGCAACTCCTTGGATCAAAGGGAGAAATATGTTAGGGCTGCCTCTCTGTGAAGCATCTCTCAACCACGCACTGCTTTTAACACTAGAGGGTCAGGCGGAGCAAGGGCAGGAAGAGGTGGGGCTGGTGCAGGGAAGGGGTGGGAAGAGGCAGGTTGGGGCGGAGCAGGGGTGGGGGCTTTGAGGAAGGGGTGGAGTGGGGGAGGGGTTGGGGTGGAGCAGGGGCAGGAAGAGGCGAGGCTGGAGTGGGGCTAGGGTGGAGCAGGGGCCGGAGCAGCATGCAGCTGCACAGGGCACCAGGAAATATGGTGCCCCAAATTTCCTGGTGCCGTATGCAGCTGCATACTTTGTGTATGCGTAAGGACAGTCCTGCACACTTGATCCCTCTCCGGCTGCAGTTTCTCCTGCTCTAACTGCTAAATGGAAAAAAAAAATAGTGGGTGCTCAGCACCCACTGGCAGCCCAGCGGATCAGCTCTTCTCCCAGCACCTCTTGTCTGCCACGATCAGCTCTTCAGCAGTGTATAGGAGGTGCTGGAGGGGGAGGGGGAAGAGCAGGGGCAGGAAGAGGCAAGGGGAGGGGTGGAATGGGACGGGAATGGGGTGGGGCAGGGATAGAAAGAGGCGAGGCAGGGGTTTGTCGCAAGGGGCGGAGTGGGGACAGGACTTGGGTTTTTATGTTGTTACCAGGTCTTGACTCCCTTTGCTCAGTGCAAGAACGCAGACTGATACAAGTTCTTCCAGCTCTTCCAAGGAAGGACTGGGGCTTCCTTGGACAGTAGGTCCTATCTGTTTATTGGATCAGAAAGAAGGCTCTCAGCCAGTTTAAATTTAGGGTATCTATCCAAAAATCCTTTCTTTGTCTATTGATCCATGGAGAATCCAGTTTGAAGTAAAACATGTGAGTCTCTCTCCAGGTGATGGTAATTCTCTGGAGTTGTTACAACATGAGTGAATTTGCTTACTGACATCCCCTTGCCCCCACATTGCTTTTAATTCCTGAAGGAATGTAGTCCCTCTTCTTCATGGAGTTTCATACAATTCCTGGCCCACAATGATATATAAACTTAATTCAATAAGGTTTAAATTAATTAAGTAAGATTTGCACGTACTATTCAAGGATATTGTCATATCTGTCACACCATGGTTGCTAAGCAGCCATTCATTCACCTCCCAGCACTGATGAGGTCATAAAGACAAACCCAATAGGAGATGGACTCACAGTTGTCATAATTATCAAATTAGCTACCAGGTTAGCTATCTTGTCTGCTTTGAGCTGGTGTTAGAGGTCTTCAGAAACCCTTTGGTTTAAGTGGGGAAGTTAAGACTCTGAATGGCAGTTAATTTTTTGTACTTTTAATTTTTTTAATACACAGACTTGTTTTTTCTGTTTGGGAACATGAGTGGGACTGGTGTCATTAGTGATGATCTAGCAGTGGCAACTGCTAACATGGAAGAGAGTGAGTGTCTTAAGGACCAAAGCGATTCCTTCAGGATCTTAACGTTCTGTTGTGTTTGCTGCTTTCAGAGAAGGTAAGCATGGCTGCAGTCACAAGACTGTATTTGCCCCACAAATATGGTGGACAAAGGGATTTAAGCAAACAGTCATACACCATTCTATTGCTGATCTGACAATAGAATCCACTGCTTAGACAGTGAGAAGAGGGAAATTAGGCATATTATTTGAAGTCACTGTGTGGTTATTAAGCCATTAGGATATAAGATGAGGCTGGAAAAAAGGATTTACAGCTGCCATCCATCCTCAATTCCTAATTCTCCCCTCATATCTCTGCAGAAATGAAAACAACTGTGTACAAAGGAAGGGGAAAAAGAAAAGAAATAAGAGAAATGAGGAGGAGGGCCACATTGGAGCCATGCCCCTGAATAAGCCTGACAAGGAAGAGCAGCAGAGAAAGGGACAAGACTGCTGGAGCACTGTGTCCCTGGGTGAACAAGACCATGGTGATGCTATAACTCTGGCTGCTAAACCATACAGCATGGAGATTCAGGATAGCTTAAGTACTGTGCACTTAGATGTACACCACAAGGAACAGAAGCAAGAGCAAAAACATCTGAGTCCAGTGCTCCGGAAGGTGCATTATGAGGAGCAACAAAGAAAGGACAGACAGGACTACCTCAACAACTTGTCTCTGGGTGCACGGCATGAAAGAGGAAAGCAAAGAGAGCAAGACCATGTAAGTGCTATGTCTGAGGGAGCAACCACCAATGAAGAGCAGGACTATCAAAGTGTATCACACAAGCAACAGCCTACGGGAACTGAACACTTGAGTATCTTGTCTCTGGGAGTAATCTATGAAAAGGAAAAACAAGGAAGACAGATCCATGTGAGCTTTCAGTGTGAAGGTGCAGCTTGCAAGGAGGAGCAGGACCACCACGCTATACCATACATGGAGGAGCAACAGCCTATGGGGCCAGAACACACGAGCAATTTATCCCTGGATGTAACCTCTGAAAAGAAAAAACAAGAACAAGACCATGTGAGCACTGAGTCTGAGAGTGCACCCTCCAAAGAGGAGCAGGACAGTCAAGGTGTACCACACAAAGATGAGCAACAGCCTATGGGACCTGAACACCCAAACAATTTATCCCTGGATATAACCTATGAACAGGAAAAACAAGAAGGACACCATGTGAACTCTAAGTCTCAGAGTGCAGCCTACAGAGCGGAGCAGGACTGTCAAGGTGTATCAGACAAGGAGGAGCAGCAGCCTGTAGGACCAGAACTCCTGAGCACTTGGATCCTGGGTGTAACCTATGAACAGGAAAAAGAAGGAGAAGACTATGTGAGCACTCAGTCTGAGGGAGCACCCTCCAAAGAGGAGCAGGACTGTCAATGTGTATCATACAAAGAGGAGCAACAGCTCATGGGATCTGAACATTTAAGTGTCTTGTCTCTGGGAGTACCCGACGAAGAGGAAAAACAAGATAGAGAGCATGTGAGCTTTGAGTCTGAGGGTGCAGCCTACAAAGAGAAGCAGGACTGTCAAGGTGTACCAGACAAGGAGGAGCAACAGCCTATGGGACCTGAACACCCAAACAATTTATCCCTGGATATAACCTATGAACAGGAAAATCAAGAAGGAGACCATGTGAGCTCTAAGTCTGAGGATGCAGCCTACAGAGAGGAGCAGGACTGTCAAAGTGTACCAGACAAGGAAGAGCAGCAGCCTGTAGGACCAGAACACTGGAGCACTTGGTTCTTGGGTGTAGCCTATGAACAGGAAAAACAAGGAGAAGACAATGTGAGCTTTCAGTCTGAAGGTGCACCCTTCAAAGAGGAACAGGACTGTCAAGGTGTACCATACAAAGAGGAGCAACAGATCATGGGATCTGAACATTTAAGTGTCTCATCTCTGGAAGTACCCTACAAACAGGAAAAACAAGAAGGAGACCATTTGAGCTTTGAGTCTGAGGGTGCAGCCTACGGAGAGAAGCAGGACCGTCAAGGTGTACCAGACAAGAAGGAGCAGCAGCCTGTAGGACCAGAACTCCTGAGCACTTGGTTCTTGGGTGTAACCTATAACAAGGAACAGCAAGTAGGAAAGGACCATGTAAGCTCTGTATCTGAGGGTGCATCCTGCAAGGAGAAGCAATACTACCAAGGTGCACCACACAGTGAGCAGCAACAAGTGAAGGGACCTGAACAGCTGAGCACATTGTCCCTGCCTGTAACCTCTGAGGAAGAACAGCAAATAAGACCAGACCACTTAAATATTAGAAGCGTTGGAGCGCTCCATGAGATGGATAAGCAGGTGGGACAGACTCACCAAAGCAATCTGTTCCTGTTTGTGCCCAATGATGAGGGGAAACAGCAGGAAGGACAGAATGACCAGAACATTATGCCCCTGAGCGTGACATGCGACAGTGAGAAGGAACTGTGGGAGGGACAGGATCCGCAGAAGATCCTGTTCCTGTATGTGCCACGTGAAGAGGAAGAACAGCAAGAGAAACAAGATCTTGTAAACAACATGATCCCGTGTATGCCCTGTGACAAGGGGAAACAGCAGGAGGGTCAAAATCTCATGTATACACTCTATGAGAAAGAGATGAAGGAGCAGGATGGAGGGCAGGATCAATTGAGCCCTGTGTCTGTGTGTGTGGCCGGTAAGAAAAACGAGAAGGAAGAGGAGGAACAGGATCTCCTGAACACCACTGCATGAGCCCTAGCAGGAGCAGCAGCAGAAGTAACATAACCATCTTGGACACAGCTGGACTGTAGAAAACAGAGGACCACAGGAGGGATGAAATCACTTGTATCTTTATGAGGAAGAGGAAGAAATATAAATTATTTCTGCTGAAATATGAACTGTTTGAAAGCTTTTAGCCCAAAAATACAATATAGAAAGGATGGAAAGTAAAACAAAATTGGAATCAATAGTTCCACAGTTATAAGCTATTGAATCAGTTAGCATAATCCCCTACAGCAATATGGTAAAATACTGGACCTTTGGCAGCGATGTATTTCTGTATTAGATAATTACAAGACCAACATATGCAAAAGTGGGTTCCCTAAAGTTAGTAGGCACACAAAAATGTGGCCTGAAGCTGATGAGAGTTTTGCCCTTTACTTCAATGGGAGCAAAAGCAGGCCCCTGATTTTCAATGGTATTAGTGTCCACAGCTCCCACCGATTTCAATAGGGGGTGCAAGTCCTCTGCACCTTGGAAAATCTGGTCATGCATTTAGGTGCTCAAGTGTGGACTGAGGAATCTAACTTTTAGAGAGAGCCAAAACAATTTAAAAATTTGAAATTTCAGCAAAACATTTTCAAAAATCTGTAAAAATGTTCAGTGATAAATTGTCACCGTTTCTCATCAACTCTACTGACTTTAAGGCTAGTATTTTCAAACTCAGAAGCCTAGAGACCTGATAGCTTTTCACTAAAATAAGAATGTCCATGTTTCTCTGGAAAGGGAAACAGAGAAAAAGCTATTTCATATTTCTGAAAATAGGCTGCTTTGTTTCACAGCTTACCTTTAATCATAAGGCCTCTTATGCTGCATGATATTTGCTACAAAACATTACACAGCATCTTCACAAATACAGTGTAGAAGCAAAAGTCTAGGACCCTTTTCAACCCTCTCTCTTTTTTGCTATTTACATAGAAAATAAACATCATAATATGTCTGCATTTTGTTTAGAAAAAGGCTTGAAACAAATACCAGATCAGAACATCACAGAATGTCTGAGGGTGAGGAGTTAGCTAGATCCAGATTCGAATTTTGTAATCTTTATATAATGAGTTGAACCAAAACCTTGGATCTAAATAACCTGAAGTTTGGGGTTCTAAAGATCTAGTTCTGAATTTTGTGGCTTGGGCTAATATTTAACTTGGATTCTACAGATGATGTACATATTCAAACTAATCAGCTAATACTGTGTTTGCAACTCTGAATGTGGTAAAAATGTCTAGATAGCTAAAAATGTCTAAATGTCTAGATAGCTGGTTGAGCCTATATGCAAGTAAACTGTTAAAAACAACAGAGCAGTTCTAGTCTAAACATCCTGTTTTCATTGGTGCAGCACTATATATATTTTTACACACACACACACATTTTATATATATATATATATATATATATATTATATAAATATATATATATATATATATTATACACACACATTTTATTTGCTTAATCTTATGTCAGTGTCCAAGAAAGAAATGTGGTTATAATGACAAAAAGGTTAGAAAGTACCAACAACATAATTCCAAAGTTTCTTTGTGCCATTGTTAATTGGGCCTCAATCCTGCAATTTACAACAGGCTGATGAACAGCTGTGCAGAGTCTGATTAATACCAGTGCAGCATCACATTTGGGGCACAGCTAGATTTTAAACACAATCTGGTACAAAAGCTATACAAGATCACACATTAAAACAGTGCAGGTTTCTCATAGGAAAGACTACTAAACATGAAATATGATTAGAGCAAGCACTAAGGATAGTCAAAAAATTTATTTTTATATTACATATGTGTGTGTGTATATATACACACACATATACACATACGACACATATCAGATGAGGAATTATGACATTTCAACAATGATGGAACAGTTGAAATTGTCTATGATATTTCAAAAATAAAACAAAATAGAATAAAATAATTGTGTACGTCACATAACCTGTGTGTATAGTGTGTGTGTGTGTGTGTGTATATATATATATTTTCACATACACACACTAATCTCTAGACAGAGAGGCCTTTACACTGAACATCTTGAAGTATGCAGAATTAGAGGCTAGGTCTGAAAATTTGTTGCTAATCCAGCAAAGCATGGATGCACTTCAGTGGAACTATTCATGTGCTTACCATGCTTAAATGCTTTGCTGAATCAGGGACTGAGGGCCTGATCCTCCACCAGTGAAATACACAGGGTTTTTGTCTTGTACTCCAATGCCTGCAGGATAAGGCCCTCAGTGACTTGCCAAGGTCATACAGTAAATGGCAAAATTAGTAACAGAACCTGTATCTTGACCTTCGCCCCCCGCGTCTGATGCTTTATCCTCTGTGTCACGTTATTTCCCTATACAAGTGTTCATGTGATTATTACAACCACATATATGATGATATATACAACGCCACACAAGTTGAGATTTCATTCTTAAAATATTATTTTGTCAGAGGAAATAATGCATATTGTGTAAATATATACAAAAGGCTAAGGGGAAATTTTTTGTTGAATATTTTGAGAATTAAATTTCATATCACTATTAGCAATATATATTTTAAGAAATTAGGTTTGACTTATTAATGCATATAACTTGCAGAGGATAAATGGGATGTAAAGAACTGTTATGTGTGTCTAGTTTTATAAATAAAATTATAAAAATGAATCATAAAAATGCAGGAAGCACTCGAATCATAAAACATATATTTCAATTTTAAGACTCCTAGCTATACATATAGTTTCTTTTACTCAGATAAAAAATCCATACATCTTGGATTGCAAAAAGAAAAAGAAAAACAAACAAACAATTTGTAGGATTTTATTTCATATTTTCACCTGCCAGACACTAACTGCATGATTATTGGATTTCTTCAGAAACATTTCACATCTCTGGGGTATGCCAAACAGTAGCTATAATGCAAGAGATAAGAGTATTATATAATGTGTTTATTAGAGCCATTTCTAGCTAGTACATAGCTAGTACAACAGAACCCCTCTGAGGCTTGATAAAAGTTTGCCAAAAATAAAATTCAAGTATCATTTTAATCAAAAAAAGATAAAGAGGAGATTAATGCCACCAGTGTCAACGCCGCCACTTCCAAAACATATGCACAAATAAAACATGAAAGCTTCAGGGGATTGGTTTTTGCAAGCTTCAATAGTTTACACTTCCTCTCTTCCCCAACTCTATGTATTATTAAATTGCTGATGATGTGTGTTAATCACAAGCTTCATTCTCAAAGGGCTCATTCACTGAAGAGGCACCATCAACTCAAAATTCAATGCAACTGAAAACAAAATGTATTTACCTAAGTTACTAATATTTTATAGTATTTTATTTATTGCAATTTATAAGACAACATAAAAAGGCATGCATTTACTATTCTAGGTGCCTTTGACATTATTTAAAACATCAATATAACAAGAGAAAACAAACCTCACCAGCAACCCCTTTAAAGCCCCTAGTATAACTCCATCTCCAACACAGCCTATAAGAAGAGTTTTTCTGTGTCAAACCTTCATCCCCCTATTTACACTGTAGATGATTCAAATGGAAATAACTTGTATATCAAATTTACTTTTTCCAGACCCTGGTGTTTCTTCATTTCTTTTTTCAGTGTGAACAATGAAAATAATTACAAATTTAATTTTTGTTTATAGTCTGTTTTACTTTCAGATGCCTAAGAAGAATGTAGGTCAAAAATGTGCTCAAAAATAATTAGCTCACTTGGAATTTAAAATATGAAGAGCTTTTTAGACCCAGTGGCATAGCCACCCCCATAAATACTCTCTAACTTTACCACCAAGTTCATTCTCTTGGATGTACAAAATACTCTGTACTCCATTTGAATGAGAGCATGTCAGATATTACACAAGCTAAGAAAAAGTCTGGACTATAAAATGTTCTTCTCATATAGCATTAAGGTACACAGATTATAAATATACACATATATACCTTAGGGACATGGGATAAAAGACAAATCCCAGGAAACTTTTTTCCAAAATTCCAACAAGTCTCAGACCAAAGCTTTATAATTAATTATAAATATTATAAAAGGTTTGGTATTACTCGTTTTTTTCAATTTTCCATTTTCATAAGCCTTTATGCTTCTGACAAGAACTAGAAACTGAAGTGCAAAAATAACACCAGAAAAGTTTTCTTCCTGTATTTCAGAAACAAAGAAGCTCAGAAAATCTTAGGAGAAAACCTGTTCTCATAAGAATCTCAGATGACTATTGCCAGTCTAGACGGTTCAGATTATTTAGGAAAATTGGGAGTAAACAATCAGATGTTGGATTTCTTATTCACAATTTGAGGTTTACCTATCAGTAATATACAAAGCACATGCCTCTTACTGCGAAGATTCATGGTCTAGAAGACATTCTTCTGAATACTTTTGCAAGAAACATGTTTAATGGGATGCAGAAAATAACTAACCCGCAATACTTATATATAAAATAATTAGTTCAGAACAATGAAGTTGAGAACGTGTTAATCAGAACCACGTGATTTTTTTTCTACAGGAACAGACAAAAATGATCCATCATTGCTATTAGTGTTATAACTTGCACCTGTATCTATTTTCATCTGAACACTCTAAAAAAAGTATTGATGGAGAAGATTGATGGTTTTTGAAATGATTATACTGCTCTTTCATGTTTCACTCTTTAGAATTACTCTTACGAAAACAAAAGCATTTATTAAGGAATTCTCAAGGGTTTCAAACTCAACAAATCAAACAAAGAAAAAGTTAGTCAATCCAATGCAAACTGAAACTAGCTATTTATATACACCTCTGCTTATTTGGTACACACTGCCTGCCTACCACAAATAACAGGAAGATGACAAAAGTGTTGGGCACTAGGAAATTTACAGTTGTGTTAATGCAGTTCAGAATATGCATTCTACTATTGAATGGGTCTCCATTAGTCACTCTGTCTCTAATAAAACAGCCATTTAAGAATGTAGTTGAAAATCCAAACTTCTGTCTCCAGATAACTTTGTGGTTCTGGAGCATCTTTACATTTAAAAGTGAACC
Source organism: Dermatemys mawii (assembly GCA_007922305.1). Lineage (NCBI taxonomy): Eukaryota > Metazoa > Chordata > Testudines > Dermatemydidae > Dermatemys > Dermatemys mawii. Next base: position 7,841,037 of record ML677401.1, on the reverse strand, counting down.
ACTTAGCCTTATGCTGTTAATTTACTATTAGACAGGGATTTGGGGAAAGGGGTGTTTGTTTTGTTATGTTATTGTTCCGTTAATTGCTTGAAAACTCTGGACCAGTATTATATAGTCAACGGCAACAAAATATCACACCCACCTATTATTTCCTTAGGAAATTCAACCAAGAGCTTGTATTTGCTCTCTAGAGAGGCAGGCCAGGGTGGCTGCTAGAGATATGTTTTACTCTGGATGGAAGGGGACACTTCCCTCAGCCATCATCGCTAATGAACATATAGTAGTCTGCAACTACGCAGAACTATTTAGCACCAGTGGTCAACATAAGAGGAATAAGGAATCATAGGAATCTCAGCCAAGACAAACCAAAAACAAATAAAAATCCCCCCAAATCAGTAAGAATGTAAGCCACATCAAGGGTCTTGTTCAGAGCCTTTTCCCTCAGAAGAAAAAATCCTGTTTTATTCAGTGACAATTTTGTCTGTGTAGGAAGTGCTCAGTCAAGCTTTCACATTGCATCTTCCTGAACATCTATGAAATAGCAACACTCCTCTTGCTTTGTATGTGACTGGTTGTAAAAGCAAGATTGTGGGCCTGTTTTTCAGCCAAGGCCTACGAATTAGTGTCCACTTACATTAAATTATAAACTCTTTGGAAGAATGCCTGTTTGCCTACATGCGTGTACTGTGTCAAGTGCAATGGAGCCCCCATACTGATCAGAGCCTTTGGGCACTAGTATGACGCAGATAACAAATATGTGTGCATGCCACTTACTAGGTATACAAAAGTGGATCTGTAGCCATCCATTTGTCCAGGGAACATATAGGGTTTGTGCATGAAAAATGGATACACAAAATGAGAGACTAGCTAAAAATGCTGCCCTTTAAAGAGTATTTGTTACAATTATAATTATATGTAAATATGTATGTATTATTTATTGTGATGGGGCAAGGCCAGATGGCTATAGTAAAGTGAGGAACAGGTATGTTAGCCCCAGGCTAAACAAATCCTTGGTACCATGGTTACCAAATGGTAGTTGCTTCAGGTTAATCAAGACACCTGGGGCCAATTAAGATCCTTCTAGAAAGCAGTGGAGATAGCTAGGTTGATTGGGACACCTGAAGCCAGGCTGGCTGGAACTAGTTAAAAGCCTCCCAGTGTCAGTGAGGTGTGTGTGTTAGGAGCTGTAGGAGGGAGCTATGCTGCTGGAGGAACTAAGAAGGACAAACCCATATCAGGTACAAGGAAGGAGGCCCTGGGGTAATGGTGAAGGAGATATTGAGTGGGGGCTGCTGTGGGGAAGTGGCCTAGAGAATTGAACACCTCCTATTTCAAAAAGTCAGCTACCATAGCTGCTACTATTAGGGTCCCTGGGCTGGAGCCTGGAGTACAGGGCGGGCCTGGGCTCCCCCCTCCCATCCCCAATTAATCACTGAGACTGGGAGACAACAGAGACTGTGCGAGGGAAGGTTGCTTCTCCTCATCTTCCTTGCTGGCTTATGATGAAAATGGCTCAGTAGGCTCTAAAGACAGAAGGACTATGTGGAGGGTCTAAAGGGTCTAGAGGGTCTTGCCTCTAAAGAGAGAAGGACTATGTGGAGGGTCGCAGTGAGCCTCTGAGGCTAGTGAAAACCCACCAGGAAGTGCAGGACCCACTAAGACAAGGACAGAGCTTGTCACATTATATAATGTATTTTTCGGTCAGTATTGTCATTATTCGATATATCCTTATAACAGGTACATGTATTATATACAGGCATGATGTAACAACTCTATTAGCATTTGGCATGGCTCAGTGGTGTGGGTGGTTAAAATCACCACAGGGGCGGAATTTGGCAACTTCCTGTAGTCTACTTCTCTATGAGCTCCATTTTTTGAGCCAGCTGCCCTTGAGAGAGCCAGCTAGATGTGTCCATAATTGGAAGAGCTAGACAACAGGTTTTGTCAGGTGCTCCTAAGCAACATAAGACTACAGCTGGACTCCTACAGAGTTTAAACACGTGGGAGTGGAATTTCAATTCCACACAAACCAGAAGCTCAACAAAACTAAAGATCTGCTTCTGGTTTGTGTGGAACACCAATTCAGGCTCCCTCCATCACTTCATTTCCTCAGGATCTCTCCTAGCTCAGCTTCAGTTAACTAAACAACTGAACACCTCTATTATCTGAAGTGTGGCAATATCCTCAGGTAAACTTGGCCTAGAGGACCCAGCTTGAGATAATAGGGTTTTGGATAACTGAGGATTGCACTGTATATTAACAGAGACTGTAGGAACCCAACCTTGAAAATGTTGGTATTGGTTTTTAAACTCCTTAAAGGGTGTTATAAATTAAAGTGAGCAAAAGTAAACACTCTAAATAGAAACAGTTCCATTTTCTGAGTAAGGGATTTTAGACACCTGGAATCAGGATTCGTACACATTTACTAAATAAGCAGAATGTTATTAAACCACTTCACTTTTTAATGTCACCATTACTCATGTTGCCCTGTGGGCCTCCAAGACAAAAATAAAAAATTATAGGATGATTTCGCTATTAAATACTTTCAAAATGCTAAGACAAGATATTATGTTAAAATAAAGCAATACTTTGGTGAAAGCATAGCATTTTAACACAACATATAATTTTCACTGTACTGACATGATAAATGAACTGTGCTAGTCATCTCCACACAAAAGAAAGATCAACACCAACAGCCTTTATTCTAGCTCATGCAGTGGCATTGATCAGGTACCAGTAGTTGCCTCTTATGATAAGATTATCTTCAGAGTGTTTTAAAATACTATATTTTGACTGCTTCCGTACTTATACAAAACTCACTTTCATCAGGGTAAGAAACTGATTCTAATATGGAACTCTCAGTCATGAATTATCCATGATCAAAGTCATTATACTGGGAGAATAAAGTTCAAACTCTGAACTGTTACATTAGAAATTATTGAAAGACTTTCTATTCATTGAAAAGGTTTTCTGTTCTTTTCAAACCTGTTTTTCACAACACCAACGTTTATGGAAAATACAGCATTAGACAAAAACTTAAAACACAAGAAACTGTTTTTTGAGGAGCATGACCTAAGTAAAATAGATACATCTTTGAATTGGCTGAATCAAGGGCAGAATCTAAGGATATGGTTTATTGCAAAACAGAAAAGCCACTTCATTGTCAAGCAGGATTTTGTGTATATGTGACAATGAAATTGTATATCAGGCAGCTTATTTTTGATGAAACAGATGCAGAGCTGATTTGATGGTTTATTTTGCAAACATTTGGATTCTTATTTTCCCAGAATTTGAATTGCATCTACTATTCTTGTTACAGTGAATACACAGAGCTCAAATATATCACAGCAGATCCCCCATAACCAGAAAGTCTGTGAGAACTCTAATATCCAGTATATTTGGAAGAGTATGCAGTGGAAGTGGCTAGAAGGGTTATCAGGTTCAGCCTGATCACATGGCCACAGCTGGGACTAGATTTAAGCACATGCTGTTAGTTGATGGTATCTCATTCCAGTTATCAAACTCTAGACTTCATAATTATTCCCTATCCTGATTTTACCAGACATACAATACCATCCGAAATGAGACCAATATGAAGTGTGTGAAGGATTGGGCCACAATTTAACATTTATTATTCACAGAGCACCAACAATGTGATTGGTACTTCACAGGAAGGAATAAAGATGAGAGCTGTGATTCTCCTTTCATTTACATGCTTTGACACTGGTGTAATTTTACTAAATTCAATGGAGCAACAATTGATTTACACAGGTGTGAGAGGAAAACCAAGCCCAACATCTCTGCCCCAAAGATTTTACCCTCTGAATACACACAGTATCTTGCAATTTTATCACAAGCCTCATATTTGATTTGTTCCTTAAAGCTCCAGTTCTTGGATGCCTAAGATTAGGTAAAAAATTCACCCTTATTTAAAAATAAAGTAACTTTCTAATCCTCGTGGGGCAGAGAAAAACTGGAAAACATGACTCCAAATGAACCGGAAAGGCTCAAAACCCCCAAAGCAAATAAAAGAAAACCAAAATGTTTTATTATTATCTAAAAATCTCATGAGTTTGAAGCCAATATTAAGACATCTGGGGACTTGATGTGATTTTTAAACACTTGGGGTTGGCTGTAATGTATACAGATATTACAGTCTTAATGGACATAAAGGATACAAAATTTTAAAATGCTTAAGTGACTCAAGAGGAGAGCTGGTTGGAAAATATTTTTTTCCTTTGGAAAAATTATAAAAATAAAAATGGAACAAAAATTGTTTTCATCCAAATTTTGAATGGCAAGTTTTGACTTTTCATTAAAAAATGGAAACAAAAAATTTTCAGACAAAAATCCACAAGTTTTCAACAAACATTTTAAAGTAAAAACTCAAAATGTTCTGCAGAAAGCTGACACATTTCATGAAAAAAAAAATCTTTAGTTGGAAACGCCATTTTCTGTCAAAAAAAACAATTTTGATGGAAAAATTTTGACCAGCCCTACTTACCTCTTAGCCTCATAGTGGACAAAGTTAGTGTGCCGCATGTGTGCTAATTTGATAGTTCAATCAATGAGCTATAGAAGAGAACATTTTTCAGTACTGTAATTTTCCAGTGCAGGTTCTGCTAAGGATTTTTTACCAAAGATTTACCCAGTTTATGCATGATGTCAACGTCATGCTGGCTGGAATAGCTCGTGAGCAAGAATATCAGGGCAGACTGCTAAGAAGCAGGGCACAAAACCCAAACTGAGTCGCAAATGAGTTGCAGTTTTAGATTTCAGATGGTGATAGAGCTGCTGAAATATGCCAGCTCTAGAAATCCTTTAGGGCTAACCCAGGTTAATCCTGGGGATCAATTGTTTATGTTTAGGAAGCATAGAATTGTAGGACTAGAAGGGACCTCAAAAGGTCATCTACTCCAGTCCTCTGCATTCATGGAAGGACCAAGTATTATCTAGACTATCCCTAACCTGCTCTTAAAAATCACCAATGATGGAGATTCCACAACCTCCCTAGGCAATTTATTCCAGGGTTTAACTATAGTGACAGGTAGGAAATTTTTCCTAATGTCCAACCTAAACCGCCCTTGCTGCAATTTAAGATCACTGCTTCTTGTCCTATCCTCAGAGTTTAAGGACAAGTAGTTTTTTCTCATCTCCTTGTAACAACCTTTTATGTAATTGAAACTGTTATAATGTCCCCTCTCAGTCTTCTCTTCCCCAGACTAAACAAACCTATGCACAGACACCTTGGCATGAGCTGACACCTGGTCTACCAGCCTCACAGTGTAATAACCTTAATCTCCTAAGTGTTTTGTCAATATGCTCCATTCTTCTTTAAATTTACATTTTATTATTGTACTATGTTGATAATGTCATCTTGGTATGCATACCTTGAGTAGACAGAAAACACATGATCTTTATTCAGAGAAGAGTTGGAAGAGCAATACATTCTACTGTTTACACTTTACCTTGCAGATTTATTTAACGTTTTTTTGGTGCGGGAGAGGAGAAGCAAGTTGCATTATAATCATATCACTATAAAATGTCAAAAACATCAGGCGAATAATATGATCTCTTCTTAACCAACAGAAATACAGTACAACTACATATGGAAGTTGTCTGGCTTTAAAATCACAACAATAAATTACTGCTAGAACTTGCTTTAAAAGTACTGTTTATGATTTCACTACTGTGTTGCAAAATTGAACATTAATGAAATCATTACAAATACTAAATAACTTTTATATATCACTACTGTGCACTTCTCTCACACTTTTCATCCAAGGTTCTCAAAGAACTTTTTGGAGATTAATGAACAGAGCTTCCAAGCAGTCTTGGAGGTAAGGATGTTTTACAAAATCACGTAAAAGTACAGAGCTGAGAACAGACTCCAAAAATCCTGATTCCCAGTCCTCTGCTTTGACTAAGTTATGTATAAATCTGTATTAATTTCTCAGGCAATATTTCAAAAATGGAAACTGATCTTCCAGAGTAGGTATTAGGCCTGTTGGACTCAAGCGTATATAGGGCATTACTGGACATGAATCAGCTGGGTGACATCCTTGATCCTACCTATATCTATAGTCTTGTTGAATTCTTGGGACAGTAAGATATAAGAGAGATTTAATTGTCTAAGTCCCCTTGGGCTAACATGGTGAGGCAAATTACTGGTGTACAGAAATAATTCAGTAATTCTTTATTTGTGTGAGGCTTCCCATGTTTACACTGCAGTTAAAAACAAGTTTTCAACAATCCTGAACTATTGAAAAATAATTTTTAAAAGTGGAAAAAAGCCAAAACAAACCATCACCACTTCCCACGACACACACACACACCCTTTGCCCTAAACTGAAAGGCAATCAGAGACTTTGATACATCTACCAATTTAGAGATACAAAGTACATGTTTTACTATTAATTTTAATTACTGGATGGGGAGAAACGACTTATTTTGCAGGCAGGTAATGGGGCAACTGCTTAAAGGACCCATTTCCCATGAGCTTCCAAAGATTTCATCAGTCTAAATGATAATGAGCCGTTTTGGTTGAAATGAACTGATTAGTTCCTTCCCCTTACTCTCCCTCCCTCCCAGCTGCTGTTCAATTAATGGACCACTTTTTAAATTTTCAAAATGAAGTTCATGACTCATCTATTTTTAATTTTTTAAATTGCAAACTGATAAATACATTTGATGAATTCAGCCACTTGATGACACAAACAAAAATAGTTTGAATTCCAGATCTGGAAGGAGTCAGTGTTCAACAGTAAAAAAAAATGCAGCATGAAAATTTAGCAGTAAAAATATTTCTATAAAAGGACTATAAAAATACAGATGATTAAAGTAACAAACTGGAAAAAAAAGGATGAAGATGATTCTTAAATTAAAGGTGAGGTATTTAATCCAAATAACAAACTATTGTTGTCAATGAAAGATCTGATACAAACCGATTTAGATAATACAGAAAAATAAACACACAATTTGACAGCTACCCTGGATTTATGGAATCATGGGATTAAATGCTTTCCACTTATTCAAAGAGGATTAGTGAGGATACATTTATTTATTTAAAGCAGATCTTTTACAGAACTAAAGAGTTTACAATGATATGGAGTGATGGAAAATAGAAAATCCATATCAGCTTTAGCTTCTATCATTCAGTCACAGATGGGAAACTGCTTACAATCAGCTATGCAACACTCTGTATTAGCAAAAAGTATGGAATAATCTTAAACTATTTAGTCATGGAAATAGAATATTGAATATGTAAAATATTTGTCTACACTATTTGTACTGAAACCTAATACAATTTGAAACTGTGCACTTAGATTTAGGACACATCTGTAAAACAGAATCTGGTGTAAATTTGGAGTAACTAAAATCACCCAAAATATATAAAAATAAAACCAAAATCTAACATGAGGAGGAGGATGTTTAGAGGCTAAAAGAGAAGACTGAAGATCAGAACTCCTGAATTCTACTCCAAGCTCTGGCAGAGACTCACTAGGTAGTCCCAGCTAAGTCAATTAACTCTCTATTCTTTAGCTTACCCATCTGTAAAATGGAGAAAATGCTTACCATGCAGAAGTGTTCTAAGTCTTAATTAATGTCTACAAAGTGATTCAGGATCCTTCTATACATGCAAAATAGATAACAATCATAACCAGTCAATAAGTTTTTAGAGCATTTCTATTTGTGCTGTAGAAGTTTCAGGGCCCGATTTTCATCTATTCTAAGGTTTCTTTAAACCACTCTGGTAGTGCAAAGAGGACCCATTTCAGGTCTGTAGAGTGGTACAAAGTGGTCTTGATTTTGGTTTGAGGCCAAAATTTTTACAGCACCTAACACATCCATGTCCTTCTGACTGACAGCTCTGGGTGCAATCCATATAATATTAGTAATTTAGAGCAACAAATTTTGAATATGTTTACTTCATAATACGCACAAACCTACAGCCCACAACAGAACCAAGCACTGTGAAGAATTATCATTATACATTGGTGAAAAGATTTCACACATTCCAGAAGACTTCTCAAACAGTGTATATCCACTCTTGCTATACCAGCCAGCAAACAGCCCACCTGCATTCCCAGAATACAGTACATACACTCCTTAAGAAGTATTGGAAAACCTAAAGGAGTCTCAACCCAAACCTGTGAATGTGACCTACATCCTTCCTGGCTGGTGAAAGAGTCATGGGAACTGGTGTTACTCCTCAGTGAACTAGCCAACACATCACTCAGGGAAGGGATTTTCCCTTATTCCTTCAAATACGCAGTAGTGCAACCGGCACTGACAAAATCCATCCTAGATATCAGGTTTTGAGCCAGTTATCACCCAGCATCAAACCTGTTCCTGAAGAAGCTCATAGAGAAGCTAGCCAAAGGCCAACAAAAAGCTCATCTAATTGAAGCTAATTTAGTAGACGTGACATAATGTAGATTGAAGCCAGGACACACAGAATGAAAACTGCTTTAGTAGCACTAATGGATGATCTCTTGCAGTCAGTGGATGGTAAGTAGTCATCCATTCTCATCCTCCTGAGCCTCTCAGCAGCATTCAGTATTGTTGACTCTAGCATACTGTGACATTGCACTTCATATGCTTTATGTGAATATAATGTAACTGGAACATACTTTAGGCAAAAGGTCTCTTTTAAGGTATCATTACAAAGCTTATAATCTACTGAGTGTGTTCATTCTATTTGTATGCATGTATCATACTTGTATCTAAAACTAGAAATATGAAATTAACTCTTAAGGTCCTGTTGTACTTATGGAAAGTGTGGACCATTAATGGTAGTTTAGAATCTTGATGGCTTCCATTGACTAAGACAATTGGCTGTACATGGCTGTTTGTTTACCTGCAAGCCTTCCTGTGTAGTGAGGTGGATAATGAAGAATGAGGTCTCCCAGAACATGTGACCAAGTCACATGATCCTGGAATCCATCTTAAGCCTGGTGCTTTTCCATTTAGAGGAAGGAGTGGGGACGCAGAGAGAAAAGATTCCTGCCTTGTGCCAAAGCTATAGAAGAGGTGGAACAAAGGGGTCCTAGTCATGTGAAATCCCCTGCTTTTTACCTAAGATGCCAGCTAGAACTAATAAGTTCTGTACTGGGGAAAGGATTGGGCCCAGACTAAGAAGGAGTCTAATCTGTGAAAGAAGCTTATTGGAACATCTCTAAGGGTGAGATTTACCTGTATTCAGTTTCTTAATGTATTAGGCTTAGACTTGCGTGTTTTGTTTTATTTTGGTTGGTAACTTACTTTGTTCTATCTGTTATTACTTGAAACCACTTAAATCCTACTTTTTATACTTAATAAAATCACTTTTGTTTATTAATTAACCCAGAGTAAGTGATTAATAGCTGGAGGAGCAAACAGCTATGCAAATCTCTCTATCAGTGTTAGAGAGAGCGGACAATTTATGAATTTACCCTGTATAAGCTTTATACAGAGTAAAACAGATTTATTTGGGGTTTGGATCCCATTGGGAATGGAGTGTCTTGAAGACAGGAGTACTCGCTGAGCATGTCTGGCTCAACAAGACAGGGTTCTGGAGTCCCAAACTGACAAAGAAAACAGGCTCAGAGGTAGTTTCACCATGTCAGGTGACAGTCCCAAGGGGGTCTCTGTGACTGAAACCATCACACAAACTATTGTCCTGATCAAGAAAAATGGCAGAGATCCAAGGGAATGGATCAATTATTTCACTGGTCTTATTCAAAATCTGCATGCAGTGACTACAGGAACTCGTCAGATGACATGGACTCAAATTCCAACAATATGCAGCTGACACACACAGCTCTACCTATCTTTCACCACTTACAACCACATCACCAAATATAATCTAAACCAGCATCCATCTCATGGATGAAGAACAGCAGGTTAAAGCTTAACCCAAGCAGGACAGAAGTTAGTCTGGTGGACAGAAGAAAGCACTTTAAAGAGTTTACAGTCACTGTATAATCTTCTTTGTTTGATGGTACACACATAACAGATCAATTCAGTGCATAGTTTAAGAGTGTTCCTAGATTTATTGATGGTGCTAAGCTCTCACAAAACAGATCTCTCTCTCTCTCTCTCCACACACACACACACCAAAACACTAGATTGCACACACAATTCACTGCCAGGGAGAGGATGAGTAAGACAACAAACTACATGTGAAAGACAGTCGTCACCTCTCTTAATGCACTAATAGAAGGTGTTCAGATACTACAGCGATGAGGCTGCTATAAGAATCTATAAAGCACAGGACTCTTCTGTTTCCATTTCCATTGTTATTTATTCATGCCCTCTTTTGTCTCCCATTCTTTTAGTCTCACCTACTTTAACTCTGTCCCTATTCATTCTGTTTCTTTCTTCCCTTTTATCACTTCTCCACCCCTCTTCTCTACATTTGCCTCTATCCTGAGTTCTCTAATTTTTCTTTTCCATTTTGCAAGTTTCTCAGACCTTTTCCCAAAAGATTAGTAGTGAACTACCCACATCTTCATCTCCAAAGAGTGGAATGGAAGCAGCCCCTTACACTGAGCTGGGGCTGTATTACTGGTAATTACCTCCAATACAGCTGTTCTACTTCTAAGCCATTCTGAGTCTCTGCTATTTCATTCTCCTCGGCCACTTTGTGTTACCCCTCAGCTTCCATGGCTACTCTTGGCTTTTCTTGCCTCCCATTTCTTAATGAAATCATTCATTCAGTCATTTATGATCCATCCTTTCTATTCTTTTCTCTGACTAATGTGATTCTTGTTTAACTGCTTTTATTACCAACCTCTTTTACCAATCCCTGTCAGAGTTTTGCAGCCAGTATTAGCAGATATTAACTTCAGTGGAACTAGATATCAATGTCTGTTGACCCAGGTGAAGCTAAGATCAATTTTTTTTATCTTGAGGGACAATAAATCAAACATGAATTCAACGGTTATGTACATTCAGAATATATTTATTAGAACTATCTGGAAACCTGACCACTGTGATCATGAATGTAATAGGTCTAATTTATAACAGAACAGCATCATGAACAATACCACCACAATTAATATTCTAAGAGGAGATAAAGACAGACATCTATAAAAGGAGACAGAGTTAGGAGTTTGCAAAATAAACTAAGAACCTGACCGCTCATATCCACAGAAGTCTAAGTAGAGTGACCAGATAGAAAGTATTAAAAATAAGGCAGGAGGTGGGGGGCAATAGGCACCTATATAAGAAACTTCTCCAATATCAGGACTGTCCCTGTAAAATTGGGACATCTGGTCACCCTAAGTCTAAGAGTCACAGATCACTACCTGAGAAAGCTCCCTGTCTAGCCCTGGAAGAAGTATGTTGGCTTCTGTCAGCTGAAGCGTACCAGCTATTCCACATACGGTTCCAGAGCCCGGACTGAAAAACAGTGGCTGACTTTTTAAGTGGTAGTTTAATAAAAGCTTTTTAGGCATTTCTTATTTCTTATCAGAAAAACTATTTGCATCAACCCATCATATTCTGCCTACAACTTAAGATCCAGTTTTAAAGTTAAACAACTTCATATTTACAGTCATGGAAAGCAGTGTTTCATTGGCATAATCAGCTAATTTCTTTTTTTTCCAAATAGGAAGACATAATAATTTTAAATACCTCCATACATCTCCTCTGGAGAAAGTAAATACAAATAAAAAAAACTTTTTAAATAGTAAAGACATCTTAAAAATCTTTAACACAATGGAGCAGCTGTTACTGAGTTTACTTGATGGGTATATCCTGTCATTAGGGAAATCAGAGGCCTCTTCTAAATACCTTTTTTGTTTGGTTGTTTGTCAGCTCAAACACTGATTAGGTTCTTTTACAACCACATTGTTTGTTTGCAAAAATGCCACAGGAAAAAAATCTTAAGTAGCAACTTGAGCTCTATAGAGGCTCCAGATATACATAGGGCTATTTTCTTAAATTTGTATATAGTGGATGATGTTACTAGGATAAAAAAATCAGAAGTGCATAGGAAAAAAACCTTAAGGGGTATTTTCAGTGACTGGTGTAAACAAGTGAAAACAAATCCGTTTAAAACAGAAGACCTAATCCTGCACTCCTTATAGGAAACACTGACATTGCCATTAATGGGAATTTTTCCTCAGTAAAGGAAGTGCAGGATTAAGTCTTGAAGATAAATCTAGAAATGAAAAAAACCAACCCTGAGTCTGAATGTGAACTAGTTGACAGAAGGAACTTAAACAAAAGGGTCTCTGGGACACAAGGGAAGCTTCCCTTTTTTTTTTTTTTTTATTTATCTTACCATAGACTCTGATGTAACTCACAGCTGACCAGAATAATGGTATTTAGACAGCAAACTGTGAAAGCCTAAAGAGAATCCTCCCCATTTTCATCTTGAAAAATCCACATCTAAATACACCATCTGCCAAGCCCTGTCCAGAGCTGGTATATTGTTGGGTATTCTGGATATCTTTGGGCAGAAACAGTATGCAGCAATATTCTTCTCTGCTATGCAGAAAATCCACGGGGGAATAAAGAGGTGTATGTATGTGTTGTACATGCACATGCATCTATATATGCATAAGCCAAAAGGCCACAATCAAGCATAAAATTATTTCAAAATGTGAGTCCAGTAATTTGCTGGCTTCTGATTATGAAGCAGGTCAGTTTTGTGGGTAAGTTCCTGTTTGCAATATAAAATTACGCTATGAAATGTGCAAAAATAGCTGGGTAACATATTACGGCTGATTTAACTAAAAATAACCCTGCATGGTATTAAAAATGTGAAATATTCTCTGAATTGCATTGGGAAATTTCTAACAGATAAACTTACAATGTCCAGAAATGGTTACCAGTGCCATCTAACAATTTGCCATGAAGAAGGGAAAGAGGGACAGAATATACACACACACACATTTAATGCCATGCTATTATTTATTTAGATCACTCAGTGATAGTAAATATTGGATATATGTATACACCATCTCTTTCACCATCAGAGAAAGAGTTGAGAAAAGGAGGGGTGGAGACGGACAGAGAGAGTATTTTGTTCACACTTTCTGAGGTGACATGGTTTATAAGCTTCTTTGGAAAATGTATTGATTTAAAGAGAGACATGAAGATGGAGGTATGGTGGACCAGGTCTTTCAGCCATTGTGGGCTGCATGGAAGAAGCCATTGCAGTCAATGGGAGTTGGACGGGCTCTTGGTCATAAAGCAGAGCAAATGGGGAAGAGAAAGCACAGAAAGAGCAGAGGGGTGAGGTAGGCAGGAGCTAAGTTGTAGAAGATGCTGAAAGTAACAATTTACTTATGAGGTAAGTGGAAAGCAGAGAAGGTATTTGAAGAGGGGCCAGACAAAGTCAGAATGGAGGGAAAGGCAAATTATTTTTGTGGCAGCATTTTGGTTGGATTGAAGGAGGAGGGAGGCGAAGGTCTAGGATGTTCAGAAAAACCTCAGTTTTAAAAATGAAAGTGACACACTGACATGACTCACTAAAACCAGTACTTCACAGGACAGGATGCCAAAGCAGCTCATCCTAATCTGCACCATGTATTTGATTCCTATCTTGAGTCTTTCACAAGTGAAGGTTATAGTTATTCCAAACTGTGAAGTGCTTTTTTGGGATGCCAGATTGAGAGCTTTAAATTCATTTCACTCATCACAGAGGTAATGGCTCCTAAATCCAGGTTTCCAGAGATAAAGAGCTAATGCTTAATCCTGTATGCCATTTAGGTCCTTTCTTGCTACACATACATATATATGGTCTTCCTTAGAAGTAACTGCCATTTTTTCAAAGAGAATTTTAATGTTTGTACAAGTTTCTAGACAGATTGTCCTGGAAAATGACATCCTGCATTTAGCCACAGAACAAGTAAAACAATGGTCATGGCAATGCCAGATTTCTCACACTTTCCTTCCAAAGGGCATCAGTCTTGACCTGAAAGTAGCATATTCTCCATCCCAGGTCAATAGGTGACCTCTGTGTTGGCAAACTCAGCAGGAGTACACAGCAATGGCCATTGGGCTTTTGATATGAACACTTGTCCATGAAAAGATGAGTTAATTTTACAGTGGCCACCTAATGATTTTTGCCCACAATCAACTACAGTAACAACGTAAAAAAGCAAGACTTTTTCCATATTTGCATTCCTTTTGTTTTAAAAGGAATATTTACCTTCTTGAAATTATATTTTTCAATCTGATTTCATTCATCAGATAAACATACATTATACACATAGTTTGACAAAAAGGAACAGGAAACCATTTACTTAAAGTAAAACCCTCACATTATTGGTTGCAAAATATACATTTAAATAAAAGTGTTCAAAGGAAGCTAAAGATGTCAAACACATTTACAGGCTGAACAGATCCCCATTCAGATTATACCATTTCACGTAATCCAAATTCATACCCATTGTCACTTAGGTGAGCAGTACGGCTGTTACCAAACCCTACACAAATATTCAGATTTTTGTTTTTCCTGTCATGCTGAAGGTTATCTCCATAGTTGCTCTGAAAAATCAGGTGACAACCATTTCCCATGATGCTTTAAGGGCTGTCAAGCTGTCCATCAAACTGTCACCTGACCAATCGTTCCCATGGTTCTTTTAGACTTCTAGTATGATAAATTGAAAGGCACTATTATCTGCCTGTTGTGAAGAGGAACTGCTTAGGCTTTGATAAGATATCACTAGTCCCAGGTGAGAGGAGGCTGACAGCACATCAAGACAAGAAAACACATGGAAACAGTGAACATAGGAGCACAAGGATTACAAACATCTGTTGTCATTATTTATTACCCCTTTCCTGGGTTTCAGTTTTATACTTGTCCTATTGTCAGTTCAAATACAAACACTTCACTTTCTAGGCAGCAAATCTTAACTGCTGCTATTTTTACAGTTAGCTATAGAATGAGAAGAAGTATTTAAAATATGAAAGAGATCTTTAATAGACGGTTGTGTTACCTACCTTTTTGATACACCTTGCGCTTTCCATCATTGTATTTGAAGTTTTCTATGATTTTCATGGTACAATTATGTCAGAGGAAAATGAGAAACCCTGGAAGATATGAAGATATTTTTGAAGCTCAACATCTATTTTCATTGATATCTGTGTTTATTACGAAGACCTTCTGCTCACAGTTTTTCTTGCTGATAGCTCTGATCTCAGTCTTTATCTGAACACCCAAAGTTAGCTTAGGAGGTCTCAGATATAAAACAATATGTTGTTATTTATTGCAAGTTGTTAAGAATAAAAATAGTTGGTTGCTAACATCACCACCTTGTGTACAAATATTTTTTTGCATGCAGATTCGTAATGTGATTAGGCAGCACAGTAATTTCATTAGGCAGCAACAAAGCCCCTCAATTACAAAGAACATTTAAATAATTTTGTAAATCAAAAATCTAAAAAAAATCTTAATTTTTAGCCTTTTGTGTTTGTTCAACCACATTGTTACACTCCCCTGCACTGGGATTAAGAGTAAAGCTGCCATATACAAGGAACAATTTGTATTCACTAGGATAAACACTAAGAATCAATGGCACAGTAGTTCAACAAAGTAACAAAAATCATTTCTAAAGTACTAATAAAGGTTGGATTCGTAATTACAGCATGTTCAGCCAACTTCAAATGCCTGTTTTCCACTTGATGGCTCTTTTGAGAAACCACCCCAGCTTGTTCAATTTAGCAGGACTTTCCCCAAAAACATCTCCAATTTCCTCATATTTAAATGCTCAAGTCACTTTAAAACATTAATCTAGTATTCATCCACTACTATGAAACAGGTCCAATCATAAGTATATTGAGGTTCTCCATTCATGAGCCAGGTGAAAAGGCAAGTGGTGAGGCACACAAATATTGAACAGTGAATTCCATAATAAGTGGATTTGAACAAGACATTTCCATCCATCTTTTTGTCGATCAGAAAAGCAAGTTTGGTCTCAATGAAGGATGTTAACTCAGGTGGAAAGACAAGAGTAAAATAACAAATCAATTTCCCATATGCCATAGAAACAATTAGAATTACTTGACAGGAATATTAGCATCACTGAACAAGCACACATTATCAGCTGTTTTTCTCTGTAGAACCCATAATAGCACCTTCTAAGTCAGGGATTCTCAGACTTTTGTACTGGTGATTCCTTTCACACAGCAAGCCTCTGAGTGCGACCTCCCTTATACATTGAAAACACTTTTAATATATTTAACATCATTATAAATGCTGGAGGCAAAGTGGGATTTGGGGTAGAAGCTGACAGCTCATGGCCCGCCATGTAATAACTTCACAACCCCCTGAGGGGTCCCAACCTCCATTTTGAGAACTCCTGTTCTAGGTACTTCCCAAAAAGAAAAAAGCATAGTCCCTGTCCCCAAGGGGCTCACAATCTACAGACAAAGGGCAAGGAGAAGGCGTGCAACATATACAAAGAGTGGGCAAAAGGGTGATTGACCACATTTGGTAATAAGGTTATTTATATTAACATAGCATCTTTTTCATTTCCCATATACATCAGAGCAGAAATGGGTCTTCATGAGGAGCACGAATGCAGAGAGGATAATGGCTTCTCAGATGAATCCAGGAAGGCATTCCATGCTTTGTGAGTGCTGTGGAAGAAGCCACAGACATTAATGTGAGAAGCTGACAAATGGTAGCACCTAGGAAATAGGACATGGGCAGATAATTAGGGAGGGGCAGAATTATGAAGGACTTTGAACAGGTTGAGAAAAAGCTTAAACTTGATGTGGTGGAATAGGGGGAGTCAGCAGAGGATGACTCCCCCTATTCCACCATAAAAAATTAAAAAATGAGGATGATGGGGTCACAGCAACCAGATGATCTTACAAACAATTTTTTTTTGCATAGATCGGAAAGAGAAAATGAGCATATTGAAAAGGCCATAAAGGAATAGGTGACAGGGATAAAGAGTGGAAATGATAAGGGCCAGAGGGAGAATTTTGGCTGCTGCGATGGCAAATGGTTGACAGATCACTGAGGTGTCTTGGGGAAGAAGCAGCAGGATTTGGACATGACTAGGAAGTGTGGAATGAGGGAGGAATCAAAGATGAATCCCAGATTACGGGTAACCGAGGGGACAGTGATATTGCTCTCTTTACAGCTATCTTTCTTAATTAGTTTTAAGACACCCACCAGTGCAGTATATAGGTGCTATGCACAGTGCTCCACTTATCAACTGCAACTTATCCTGCAGTAACAGACCTCATTAGCAAGAGAAACTGAATAGGTGTACATCATGCCTGCTTTTCTGCAAACACCACACATGAATACTTCAACAAGATTTTAGTGAGTTTTCAGCAGTAGGCTGCATTGCACCAAGCCCAATAAAGTTCTGTCTACCTCCTACTGACCACATCATTGTTTTTTCTCTTCCCATTCCTACCCCAATCTCTCCTACTTCCTGGCCAAATAGAACTTGAAGGCAGAAAAAGGGACATAGATTACAAAACTCTACTGCACCCTTCATTAGTGAATTATTACATTGCACCAAAGAGTCAGTAGAGAAAATAATCCACCCCAATGTCATAAAAAGTATGTTCCCAACACTGCTACTCAGAAAGAATTCCAACTGTGAACAGTGGAGGTTACCCTGGATGTGTTGAATAAAGGCCATAACTAAAGGGAAGGTATCTACTGTTGACCAATATCAGCCCTATTTTCTACTCTTTATAACCTGATTTTACCCGTTGGTAAAGATGAGTGACAGCACTCAAATATTGCATTATATAAAAATACATGAACTCACAGATATCCATCCCAACCATGAATCAAAAATCCATCTAATCTCTGCTCTGTATTAACAAACAAATAAGAAAAAGTACTATTGAACTGAGTATATAATAAAAATAATTCCCCCACCGTTTACAAGTAAAATAAAGCATTAGAACTCATTAATTTGTCAGCATTTGTTATACAGCATCAGTTGCCACATGACGTCAAAAGAAAGGAAAGGGAAATGGGAAAGAAATCAATACAGGAGGGAATGAGAAGACTGAAGGAGGGCAAAGAGCAGAAACAAAGAAGGAAGGCGTTGGCTGAAGTTAGTCTAAGGAAGAGGGGAGAGGAGCAGAATAGTGCCAACTGTTTATGGGAACTTGGTCTTTGTCTGATAAATATTTCTCTGAGTGGCCTTAACATCTTGTTAACTTTCTCTGGATTGAGATCCTCTGTCTGTCACAGGCACTTACATTGCCCTCATTACCGTAGTCTGTGAGCACTTCACAATCTTTAATATAGTTATATTCACTACACTCTGGTCGGGTACGGAACCACTAATTACAAATAGGGGACTGAGGTCTAAAGAGATTAAGGGTGAAATTCTGCCTCTCTGGATATCAATATACATATGAATTTTTCCATTGATTTCAATGGGAGGTGGGTGTCAGGATTTTACCCTAAGTGACTTGTGCAAAACCAACTTGAAATCTATGACAGAACAGAGAATTCAACCCAGATTTTCCAAGTCTGAGCGCCCTAAATTACTGACCACCCATCCAGTGCAAAATCCAAATTGCTTCCTTCTGAGATTGTTAGTTTCTCTGTAGTGAGTGTGAAACCAAGTTTTTTCCCCCCAATTTGTGAGGCAAGAAGAGCTACATTCTTCTCAGTGAGTCTGCAATATTTTAAGCAGTGCAATGATCATCAGAATATGGGTATTAAAATACCCTACTCATAACTCAAGAAAGAATAGTTTAAAAGAAGCAGTCACAGGATACTTTAGAACTCTACGATGATGATGCTTATGTTGCTCCATACGAAAGTCATTTTCTGGCTTGATCAGAGGATATGAAATAATGCTGGAGGTGAGTGGTTGCATCCACAACTGGGAGGATGACTGCTTGGAGCCTTAGTACAAGCCCAGTAAAATCTATTCAGAACCTTTTGCGGGGTTAGTCATAGATTGTTGGGTGAGCAAGAATCATTTTCTACAATAGAAGAGTATGCAGTATGTGTGTTTTTCTGGACAGTTTCTTTTTCCAGATCACTCTTTTCTAGGTTTGTCAGTGTAACACTCAGTCCATATGAACTCTGTCCTGTACAAAGTCTTTCCACCACATTCTTGTTTTTTGTCCACACACACAGGTCTCAAAGGCCTGCCTAACAGGATTCCCTACATCCTTACTTTGTATATGCCAATACCACATCAGCCTCCTCTCTTGCAGCTTCTTCCTGATACCGCCACCCTCATTTCCACTTGTGGTCCAGCAAAGTCACCCTTCTCTCTGTCCTCAAATGTCTCATTTCAGTGACGTCAAATCTTCTCAAGTGCCTCTCTTTCATCACCCATGTCTCTTATCCATTCAGATGAGCTGGTCTCACCATGGTTGCATATAGTTGCCCCTTAAGTAGTCTGGGCATCCATTTATCATAACATCACTCCATTTATCTTGTGTCAGAGTTCCCCCATGCTCAGCAGCGTTGCTTGCAGTGCTCTGTCAGTTTCTAACTAGCCCCCAACTTACTTTTAACACTGTAAAATGCTTTAGGCACTGGCCCTCAATTTTGACATTCATCTGCTTTGATTCTCTGCAAGTCATCCACACAACTTCAGTCTTTTTTTCCTCATTTTGAGGCCACAGGTTGTTAAGTTTCCTGTTCCAGGTATCAACTGCCCAGATCAAATCATTTTTATGACAGTTTCTATAAACATTTTTTTTCTTTCTTTCAACAATCTCATTTTGGCTAAATAAGAAGAGGAGAGAGGCTAAAGGACTGTGTTTGGGAATATGAAGATCCCTGATACAGCAGCAGAGTACTTCAGGGACGCTCTCTTCTGTGTCTGAAGTATGAGATTCAGTAAGATTAGTAAAGAATAGACAGTACTAAAAGAATTAAATGGTTAACCCATTTCTGCCTGGATGGATCCCTTTGGATTTATAATAAGTGATTTTTCCATACATAACAATAACTGATAATATATCTAGTAGACACGAGATTTTGCAAGTGTTTTGCAAGCGGGCAAAAAATATGGAAGAGAAATTGGAACATCATTAGAAGGCTAGAGCCGAAAATATATGAGAATGGAAGTAGTGGTCAGGAATATCCTAATGTTATTTTTTTAAGACAATCTACTCTTTTAGGCCCTGATCCTGTAAACACTTATGTATACAAGTAACTTTACAGATCTGAGTAGTTCTGTTCAGTATGACTACTCATTTACATAAAGTTACCCATATACATCAGTGCTTGTAAAATTAAAGCCTTTGGGTTTTATTCCTTTATACTAAAAGAAGATAGTAAGAGAAATATTGCTCTATGAAATTCATCACCTAATTCAAACTTTGATCTAGCTATTTCAGAGTCTGGTACAATGCCTATAATCAATGGGTCCATTGAAGACAAGGATAACTAAACAAAGACTGGCTTTTCTTTAAAGAACATTACCAGTTCAATACAATGCAGTGAACATTAGGAAAAAGCCACTTTAATCAAAATAAAATTGCACATCATGTAACAAAACAATCGTGATTTGAAAGACCCTGACAAAATTAAACAATGTAATATGATCTTTCTTAACTTCATTTCCCATCCAAAACTAGAAATCATAACAATAAAGTTTTAGACATAAGCAACTTTGTGAGCTGAAAGAGGACAATGTGTAATTCCCTTCCATGCACTGAGCCAAAAGAAATGAAGAAAAAAAATTATTCTTCTCTGTTGGCCTCCTGTGTAAAATTTTTCTCCTTATCATCTCATCTAGTCATATCTTTCTGCAGTTTGAATTACCCTCTTTTCCTCAATCTGGTAAGGCAGTGAAAGGATGTTTGTTCTGCTAATTAACTTTATTACCCTGATAACTCCCTGCAGCCTTTGACGAAAACAATTACCGTTCCTCCTTTTTTTTAACCCCACTAGCAGAAAAAAAAAAAAAGGAAGAAGAAGAAGACTATTAATTAGAAATGAGGCCTCGGTCCCTGCCATGTTAGCCTGCCACGTTCTCAGACCCTCGAGCGGGATAGCATTACATTGTCAGTAGTAATTTAGCTCTCATCTGTCTCTGCTAATTATTGTCACATTCATCAAATTCATCAACAAAAGTGCTCTCAGAAGGATTGCATATTTGCAGTTAATACAGCATAAACTGGTATTACCCATCACCACATTTGTGATGATGAGAGGGACACAACTTATTCATCCCTAATTAGAGCAAGCTGGGTAATTAATTATACATTCCGCCTTATTACTTCTGAGTTCCCAGATATTGTTTGTCTAAAAAGGGGGGGGGGGGGGGAGGAAGAGAGAGGAGCCTGAAAATGCAAAAAAAAAAAAAAAAAAAAAAAGAGAGAGAAAAAATGTGTGATGTGTTTTGTCACATGTGCTATGCCATAATTCCCACCTGACAAACTAGCTGAATCAGTAGAAAATTGCAAGTTGTCAGCAGCAGAATAAACTGCTGTAATAGCTGATTAATGATCAGCACCTGTGACAGGTGCTATACAGGACTGTAAACTTGGTGTGATTAACAGTCACTGGACGAATAAATATTAGTGACAGTCAGTGGAGAGCAAGTTTGCTTGTTTGCTTTTGTGTTAACAAATCTCACATATTAAAGTTATTGATATTACCAGTGCAGACACTTTCTTTTTGGCAATTATCTGCCAACACTGGAAGAGTGCATTAATTCAACATGTTTGTTTCTACTTTGTTAATTTATTTCAGAACTAAAATTCTGTTTTGACAAGATGACCTGGAGGGGTTCATAACTGCAAGCAACCAAATGTAAAGGATTCACATACGGTTTAATCCACACACTCCTGCTAATAATACAGTCAAAGTCTCTCTCTCTCTCTCTCTCTTACTCTCTCTCTCTCTCTCTCTCTGTGTCTCTCAATTTTGTATAAGAGAGAGAGAATTTAAAACATGGAATGAAATTGAGGGCTCAGCCCTCATTATTAAATACGTGAATGGTTATGATGTAAACTTCATTTCTGTGGCTCACTGATATTTCACTGGCTACATCACACAGTGAAATGTTTCATCATAGACAATTTGGCTTTTACTAGATACAAGACTCGAAGTTAGAAAATCCCTATGCTATATAATAATGAGACATGAAGCCTATTTAATTCAGGTTATTAGAACTATGTCCTACTGGACTGCATAAAACCTGCTCTTCGCCTTTCTTGGGTTACATAAGGCATTGCTTAGATTAAACATAGATTACATATATTATGTAAAAAAGTTATCTACTATAAGACTAAGAAATTGCTGTGACCACATGTTACTGACAAAAGGTCTGTGAGAAGACACAGACTCATTCTGGGTGTGCAAACAAAATGGGTCAGCCAGCCAGAAGCTAATGGAATCAGCTAAATGCAAGGTGGCTGACCTTGCAAAGTGTAGAGCAACATGTGCTCACTTTTCTGAGGGCATTCCCAAGCCCTAGACAGGGAGTTATTCTACCACCAGATAAAATTTCACTCTTTTACCATCTCCACTATTCATATGTTGAAGAAAAACTTCTCACTTGCAAGTACAGTGTTGCTACATACATGAAAGCTGGGGTTCATGACTAGCTGAATACAGCCATATAATCACTGCTATGCAGAGGTCAAACTGAACTAAGGAACAACGGAATCAAATAAGCAACATATAAATCAATCTATTACTCATCTCTCCGGAGCTAAATAACTGTATTTTATGGCCCTCTAAACATATCTATTTCCCCTTTAGAACATTAGCTTCAAAGGAAAACCTACACTTTTGAAAAATCACAGTGCTAACGGAGCAATTTCAAAGTATTCAGTATGTCACAATACATATACTAACATAAACTAACTTCTCATATCAGTGGACATCAGATTTATTGTTCCTTACCATAAATATATAGGCCTGTTGGGTCAATAAACCTTGATATGGTTACCTCAAAAGAACTCTCTCTCTCTCAAATTTGTATCTAGATATTATGGTGATGAGAACATTAGAAATGATAGATAGATAATGTATCATTAAATGTGACAGTAGCCTGAGAAAAAAGCCAACAGAAAATGTATCACACTTTCTCCTACCTATAGGAAGGAAGAAAGGAAGGGTTTTTTTAGTTGTTGCAATTAGAAATTTTTGTATATTACAGCACAGTTTTTCTTGAAATGCCATGAGAATCAGCATTTTTCAGCTCCAGAACTTAATATTTATTACAAAACTGCATTTAATTAATTATTTTTAAAAAATAAGTGGAAGCAACTTAAACTGATTGATAAACATCTTTCTCAATGGAGAAGAATTGTGAGGGATGGATTTAATCAATGGACTGAGAGTTTTAGCAAACCAAAAAATGGTTAACATGAAATGAGTTTCCATAAACTTCAGGCTCTCTCTTTCAGTGGAAGAAATGAAGACACTGAATGCATTTACACACAGAAAACAATATGAGTATTCAAACTACAAGCCAATATTCTTGATTACTCAAATAACTGTCTAGATACAGCTAATAACTTGTCCATGGATAACACACTTTGGGCATAATCCCGAGAATCTACTAAATGAAAACATAACCTCAGAACATTTTCACTATAGCCAAAATGTCTTTTTCATTCTTCCATTTCCATTCATGCTTCCTGTACCAGAAATATCATACAATTTCTGAATGATTTATTATCTCTAAAAAAGGAATTAAAATAAATTTTGTGAAGTAAAACTCTGATAGGAAGCAGACACAGATTTCTGTGTTCTGACGCTTCTTCACTGAAATGTTCTGAAATCTTAGACAAAAAGTAATGACATGAAAGCTTTATGCAAAATACATGTAAATTTGCCAGAACAGATACATAGTAATCTGAATAGGCAGCAGTGCAGCTAGCCAAGAGTTTAGGAAGGAGGCCAATCTCACATCCAGATGCCACTGATAGAGACACTCTGGGGCATCTAGGTTTGCTGCTGCCAAGCATGCCATGCCATGAATTTTTAGAAGGGTTTTAAGATCATGAAGAGTTCTATGTCCACAACTGATAAGAAAATACAGCATCATATTCCACATATGGTGGAATTCTCTTATAACGAAGTTATTTTATGGTAAAACAATTTCCTCTAAGCAGTTTCTCATTGTAACTGAAATCACAATATCTTCATTGCACTGAACTGAAACTAAAAGCTGATGAAACAGTTTTTGTGAAAATTCATGCAGTTTTTTTGGCAATTCATTTTGCATGATTTTGCACACTACTCAAAGAAGGAGAGATTACTCACTTTGTGCAGTAACTGGAGTTCGTCGAGATCTGTGCCCTTATGATGCTCCACTTCACACCCCTTGCATCTTTCACCAGAGATTTTTGGTAGTATTGTGTGTTTGGCCTGCACATGCGCCCTACTCTTCTTTGTGCCCCACTCTGAGGCTACACAGGGCTCTGTGAACGAACCTCCCTCAGTTCCCCCTCTACCACAAAGTCCCCAGAGGAAACTTTGAAGCAAAGGGGAAGGAGGATGGGTAATGGACCACCCATAAGAAGATACATCTTGAAGAACTCCAGTTACTGCAGAAGGTGAGTAATCTTCTCCTTCTTCGAGTAGTGTCCCTGTGGGTGCTTCACTTCAGCTGATTACTAAGCAGTACGCCCAGCTGGAGTGGGGTGGGATTTGGAGCCAAATCCAAGACTAAAGACAACACTGAGAGAGATCACTCGATCATTACCTGTTAGATTCACTCACTCAGGGGCACGTGACATTGGTCACTGTTGGTAGACAGGATACTGAGCTGGACGGATCTTTTGTCTGACCCAGTACGGCCATTCTTATGTTCTTATGAATTTCCTATGGCGGCATCTGACCTAGAAGACTGAATCACTGCATAATGCTTGGAGAAGGTATGCATCAAAGACCAAGTGGCAGCCTTAGAAATGTCCAGAATGGGGATATTCTCTGTGGAAACTGACAAACCTTGGATCTATGTGTAATAGTCATGAACAGACTGGATGATTTCTTTAATGACTTAGTCTTGTTTAAATAAAAGGCTTGGGCTCTTCTGAACATCCTAAGTGTGCAAAAGTGCCTCTTCTCTGGACTGATGAGGTTTCGGGGGGAGGGGAAGAGAGGTGGAAGATGGATAATCCAGTTGATATGAAAAAAATTTAGGATGTGGAGGTAATAAAACTTGAAAAATACCATCAATGGAAGATCCCCGTAAGATCCCCTGTTTCTCCCACCCTATGAGCACAGTTGATAGCCATCAAAGAGGCTGCATTCTTAAATAAACTAATGAGGGAGATGTTCCCATTGGCTCAAAGGGAGGGTTTAAAATAATTTAAGTACTAAATTCAAATCCCAGATAAGCATGGACTCCTTAATTTGTGGGGAAATGTTCCTTAATCTTCTCAGAAGCCTTACAGTTGTACGAAGGGTAAAGATTGAGAATCCCTCAACCACTGAATGAAAAGCTGTTAGAGCCACCAAGTGGACCTTGATAGAGCTTGTAGATAATCCTGTCTTTTTTAGCTGTAGGAAGTAATCAAGGATGATTGAGAGGGAAGAAGAGGAATATGTCCTTGGACACACCACGGGCTGAACATTTTTCATTTGTGAAAGAAAAGGTATCTTGTGGACTCCTTCCGACTGTTCAGTAATACGTGTTGCACTTCCTAAGAGCAAGCTGATTGTAGTCATGAGAATCATCGAGAAGCCAAGCTTTGAGACCAGGTATCTTCAGGTGGGGATGAAGAGCATAGCCAGTATCCTGGGAAAGAAGATGAGCAATGGATGGGTGGCTGATAGCTAGGAATCCAAACCCATCATTAAAATAGTTCACTCAAATCTAACTGGAACAATGTGGGTTTTAAATTGTATTTTACTATAAATGAAGTTGCATCACATCTGAGTTAATCATAAACAGGGTTCAACTTTAGATACCAATTTGCTCTGAAAACAGTTAGGAATTTTATTAAATCTCTAAAATGCCAGCGTTCACAAGAGAAATGTAAACGATATCTAGTGATCTCAGAACATTCAGGAACAGATCTGAAGACTGAGAGGAATAAATTTATTTCTATATGAAGCAAGTATGCCAAAAGTTCATACACCATTTCCTCTGTGAATAGCACAATAGCAATAAGTAATTAGCCAACAGAAAACAAAGTTAAATGCAGTTTATGTGACACAAATTTACAGTATTGGGAAACCCCCTCTTTCCATTCATCCCCAAATGAGAGAGGCAATATATGTTACTGTCCCTCAGAATACTGGAGAATTTTGGTATTTCTGACATTGTCCTCAGAACACCCAGTACCACAAGCCACAATGTTATCCACTGCCTCAGCAAGAGTGAACTTTGCTAGGGCTTGAACCATTCATCTTATCACGTTCTACCATGGCTGTCTGTTCATCTTACCAGCAAACTCCTCAAGACACTGCCAGTCTTTACCTTGCCTTGCCGGTAACGATTAGTAAACCCCAGTTCCCTAGGTCCCCAGAGAAATCTTTCTGCAGTGTCCAGTCCCTCTCACTTACACAAATTATTAATTAAATTTGCTGCCTACAAAGAGACAGTACATACACCAGCCTGTTAGTTTAGCTGAGGACTCACACTTTATTCCGGTGTAACAGCACTGAGATGATTTTGTAATAAAACATGAACAAGTTTATTAATAATGTGGATGTAACTGATACCAAGGAAGAATAAGAGAGAGAGAGAGAAGGATTACAAATAAAACAAAAATAACGTGCCTTCTAGTGCCTAAAACGTAATTCTAGCAAGCTATGCCTTACCTAAAACAATCAAGTTACCAGCATCCCCAGACCTCCAGGCAAAACCATCCAACATTTACAGAACTGGAGGGTGTGATCCACTCTTGTCCCCTAAGTGAAGGACAACTTGATTGTCATTTTGCTGCCCTTATATTTCCCCAAGTCTGTTGTCTTTCCCTTAAGAGCCAGGGAGACCTCCTGGGGGTTCAGACTCCACTGTCCCCCGCTGCTTGTTAGCTTGATTGCTCTGTTTACCTTATATATAAATGTACTTTCATTGTCTATGGCTTACAAAGTTTTACCCAGACAGGTAAATCTACATTCCTTTGTCTGAGGCAGGCTTGTTTATCCATTGCCTCCAAAATCTATTTTAATAACAACATATTTCCAGCACACAGACATAATTCTCTATATACAATCCAAATGTACATCATGCAATGATATTCATGTCCAGCATGTCACCAGTTTGTATATGATACTTTACATGACACGGTTCGGCTAAATATTCTAACAAGACTACATTGAGTTGGCACAAAGGAACTCTTAGGTCACAGTATCACAAATCTCTACTACAAGCCTACTTCAGATCACATACGACTTGTTTTCTTTCCATCTCTAACTTGTCCCTTAAGCTCTGATTCCTAACAAACCAGAGCAATAATTACCAGAATAAAATTAGAAGAGAGCAAATAAGCATGGGTTTCTTTTTCCCTCTCTCCCTCTCTCTCGCTTACTGCTTACTCTTTGTCACCTTGAAAAAGACCTGCAAAAATTATTGTTGCAGAATTTAAAATTGGGAGTTCCTGACTCTTCACTCTCTTCGCTCATCTATCAGAGGGGTAGCTGTGTTAGTCTGGAATTGCAGAAGTGACAAAGAGTCCTGTGGCACCTTAAAGACTAACTAAAAATTTTTTTAGAGCGTAAGCTTTCGTGGGCTAACACCCACTTCGTCGGATGCATGCAGTGGAAGTATCCATTTCATTTGCAAATTTGCAAATGCATGCAGTGGAAGTATCCAATTCATTTGCAAATTTGACACAATCAATTTGGGACTGAATAGAGATTTTGAATGGCTAGCTAACTACAAAAGCAGCTTCTCTTCTCTCGCTATTCACACCTCCAGTTCAGCTGCTAGAGGAACATCTCACCCTCCCTGATTAGAGATAACAAGCTGGTTCAGCCTGATTGGACTAACTTTGTTATCTCCCACCTGGTTCTTGCCTACCTATTTATACCTGCCCCTGGATACTTCCACTGCATGCATCCGACAAAGTGGGTATTAGCCCACGAAAGCTTATGCTCTAAAAAAATTTTTAGTTAGTCTTTAAGGTGCCACAGGACTCTTTGTCACTTCTCTCATCTAGACCATTTACCATACAATGGCACCAGTACACTATCACCACATACATACAAGACTCTGTTGTGTCAATTTCAGTGAAATAAATGTACAGCACTACCACCCCCAGATTTTGCCTTGATTCCTTTTCACAAACTATTAGAGGATGCAGATACTTTGCAAGAGGAAACTTTTGCGATTCACCTGATGAAGATGAAAGATTATCAGTTTGCGTATTCTAACAGTTTTGACAAATTTAACTAGACACCTAATTTCAAATCATAACTTTTGTTTACAAAATCATATAGGGCTGCATTACTCCCTCTCCAGCTGCACTGGTGAAAGAAATAGCAGCATTAGTGCATGATCCCCCTCCTCTGGAACCCATAGATATTTTTTGTCATGTTGAGATTCATGAGTAGTGAGAGGATGGAACCTGGGGTGCTGCCATTATATGAGGCATACTTCACGCTGATTTTGGTGAAATTACAAGCAAAAGTTAATGTGTTAAATCTCTTGTGTCTACAAAAAGAAGGCAATGTGCGGGTAGTCCACTGGCAGCATGACATCTTAGGGAGCCCCAATGCCAATAACAAGAGGCTGCTAAAGGGAACATAGGAACATAAGAATGGCCGTACTGGGTCAGACCAAAGGTCCATCTAGCCCAGTATCCTGTCTACCAACAGTGATCAATGTCAGGTGCCCCAGAGTGAGTGAACCTAACAGGTAATGATCAAGTGGTCTCTCTCCTGCTATCCATCTCCCCCCTCTGACAAACAGAGGCTAGGGACACCATTCCTTACCCATTCTGGCTAATAGCCGTTAATGGACTTAATCTCCATGAATTTATCCAGTTCTCTTTTAAACCCCGTTATATTCCTAGCCTTCACAGCCTCCTCAGGCAAGGAGTTCCACAGGTTGACTGTGCGCTGTGTGAAGAAGAACTCCCTTTTATTTGTTTTAAACCTGTTGCCCATTAATTTCATTTGGTGGCCCCTAGGTTTTATATTATAGGAACAAGTAAATAACTTTTCCTTATTCACTTTCTCCACACCACTCATAACACTGGTCTACAATTTTTTAGAAGTTGTCTGCTTCAGAGATAAAATGTGATATTTATTATGTATTTTGATGTGCTGAATTCAAATATGACAATTAAAACAACTGATTGGCTACTGTTTCTAAGATATTTAAGTTTTTACATTTTATGTCTATGTATATTGTGTAGATAGTAGAGTTTTAATCATAAATTGTAAACCAAGGTCTTTTCATGTGTTTATGCTTGCTTTACATGATAATATTTCACCTGTTCTGTTTATGTAACACTTTAAAAATCAGCAAAAGGGTTATATAAATAAAATGTATATGAAACAAAAGGCAAAAAACTATTATGTACATGGTTTAGTCCTATTCAGTGTCTACTCGGCGCTTCTTGGCTTGTCTCTTGTATTCATTAAATGGAGCATCTCTTGTCACTGTCCAGCAATAGTCTGCAAGCATTGATGGGCTCCATTTGCCCTGATAGCGTTTCTCCATTGTTGCAATGTCCTGGTGAAATCGCTCGCCGTGCTCGTCGCTCACTGCTCCGCAGTTGGGTGGAAAAAAATCTAGATGAGAGTGTAAAAAATGTATCTTTAGTGACATGTTGCAACCAAGGCTTTTGTATGCCTTGAGGAGGTTTTCCACCAACAACCTGTAGTTGTCTGCCTTGTTGTTTCCGAGAAAATGTATTGCCACTAACTGGAAGGTTTTCCATGCCGTCTTTTCCTTGCCATGCAGTGCATGCTCAAATGCATCATCTCGAAGAAGTTCACGAATCTGAGGACCAACAAAGACACCTTCCTTTATCTTAGCTTCACTTAACCTTGGAAATTTTCCACGGAGGTACTTGAAAGCTGCTTGTGTTTTGTCAATGGCCTTGACAAAGTTCTTCATCAGACCCTGCTTGATGTGTAAGGGTGGTAACAAAATCTTCCTCGATTCAACAAGTGGTGGATGCTGAACACTTTTCCTCCCAGGCTCCAATGACTGTCGGAGTGGCCAATCTTTCTTGATGTAGTGGGAATCTCTTGCACGATTATCCCATTCGCAGAGAAAACAGCAGTACTTTGTGTATCCAGTCTGCAGACCAAGCAAGAGAGCAACAACCTTCAAATCGCCACAGAGCTGTCACTGATGTTGGTCATAGTTTATGCACCTCAAAAGTTGTTTCATGTTGTCATAGGTTTCCTTCATATGAACTGCATGACCAACCGGAATTGATGGCAAAACATTGCCATTATGTAGCAAAACAGCTTTAAGACTTGTCTTCGATGAATCAATGAAGAGTCTCTACTCATCTGGATCGTGAATGATGTTGAGGGCTGCCATCACACCATCGATGTTGTTGCAGGCTACAAGATCACCTTCCATGAAGAAGAATGGGACAAGATCCTTTTGACGGTCATGGAACATGGAAACTCTAACATCACCTGCCAGGAGATTCCACTGCTGTAGTCTGGAGCCCAACAGCTCTCCCTTACTCTTGGGTAGTTCCAAATCCCTGACAAGGTCATTCTGTTCAGCTTGTGTTATGAGGTGTGGTTCAGAGGAGGAGGATGGGAGAAAATGTGGGTCCTGTGACATTGATGGTTCAGGACCAGAAGTTTCATCCTCTTCCTCTTCCTCGTCTGACTCAAGTGAGAATGATTCTGGTGCATCAGGAACCGGCAGTCCTTCTCCGTGGGGTATTGGGCGTACAGCTGATGGAATGTTTGGATAATGCACAGTCCACTTTTTCTTCTTTGACACACCTTTCCCAACTGGAGGCACCGTGCAGAAGTAACAATTGCTGGTATGATCTGTTGGCTCTCTCCAAATCATTGGCACTGCAAAAAGCATAGATTTCCTTTTCCTGTTCAACCACTGGCGAAGATTTGTTGCACAAGTGTTGCAGCAGATGTGTGGGGCCCACCTCTTGTCCTGATCTCCAATTTTGCACCCAAAATAAAGGTGATAGGCTTTCTTAACCATAGTGGTTATAATGCGTTTTTGTGATGCAAAAGTCACTTCATCACAAACATAGCAGAAGTTTTCTGCACTGTTCACACAAGTATAAGGCATCTCTGCTCACTTTGGCTAAACAGAAATGTGTCCCTTTGCAAAATCAAACACTGACAAATAAGAGAGCACTACACTGTATGATTTCTAGAGCTGATATAGGGCAATTTGTTCAGCAGAGTGATATAAGCTTCGTTATGATTGCATCATCCATGACTTCTAGGAA
Source organism: Dermatemys mawii (assembly GCA_007922305.1). Lineage (NCBI taxonomy): Eukaryota > Metazoa > Chordata > Testudines > Dermatemydidae > Dermatemys > Dermatemys mawii. Next base: position 7,809,774 of record ML677401.1, on the reverse strand, counting down.
TAACATGATGCAATTCATATCATGTATGATGCAATACCAGCTTCAGATTGCATCATTCATTGTTTTGCCTAAAAAGCAAATATTGTCCAAACCCAGTCATAGATTTATTCATAGATCCAGTCAAAGATGTATTTTAGTCATTTCTGGTTTAAATTGAGATCCCTTCCCTTTATAACTCACTTATCCTCCGCCATTCCCATGTCAAGGGTCGTATATACTGACCCAAGAGCATATCTTGAAAACTAGAGCCAATCAACAATTTTAAGCATCATTTTCGTTCTCAGTGACCCAGAATTAGTAAAGTTTGACTACATTTATTTCAGAAGCATTTTGGCTGTAGAGCAGTGTAATTTTAGATACCTCTATCATATCCCCCCTTAGTCTCCTCTTTTCCAAGATGAAAAGTCCTAGCCACTTTAATCTCTCCTCATGTGAGACCTATTCCAAACCCCTAATCATTTTAGTTGCCCTTCTCTGAACCTTTTCTAATGCCCATATACCCTTTCTGAGATGAGACCACCACATCTGTACACCATGGATTTATATAAGGGCAATAAGATATTCTCTGTTTTATTATCCATCCCCTTTTTAATTATTCTTAACATCCTGTTTGCTTTTTTGACTGCTGCTGCACACTCCGTGGATGCCTTTAGACAACTATCCACGATGACTCCAAGATCTTTTTCCTGATTAGTTGTAGCTAAATTACGCCCCCCCCCCCCCATATTGTATGTATAGTTGGGGTTATTTTTTCCAATGGGCATTACTTTACATTTATCCACATTAAATTTCATTTGCCATTTTGTTGCCCAATCATTCACTCTTTTTGAAGTTCTTCACAGTCTGCTTTGTTCTTAACTATCTTGAGCAGTTTAGTATCATCTGCAAACTTTGCCACCTCACTGTTTACCCATTCCTCCAAATCATTTATAAATAAGTTGAACAGGATTGGTCCTAGGATTGACCCTTGGGAAACACCACTATTTACCCCTCTTCATTTGGAAAATTTGCCATTTATTCCTACCCTTTGTTTCCTGTCTTTTAATCAGTTCTCAATCCAGGAAAGGATTTTCGCTCTTATCCCATGAGAACATAAGGAGCCTCATGGAATAACCTAGCTCTCCCACATTAACAACACAGAAATCTGCAGGAAGCTCCTTTTTTTCCTGCAGAACACAGGACTCCATGTGCCCTAGGTCCCAAGTAGGGTGACCAGATGTCCCAATTTTATGGGCACAGTCCCGATTTTGGGGTCTTTTTCTTACATAGGCTCCTATTACCCCCCACCTCCTGTCCCAGTTTTTCACACTTGCTGTCTGGTCCCAAGCATACGATTGGAAACCCCTCCTCAATGGGGAGACTAGGAATGACACTCCTAAGTAGTGACCTTATCCCCTTGCTGGGTCTTCCACAAAAGAGGACGATTCTACACTATTAATGTCTAAATTCAAGTTCTGCCATGTTAGAAGACACAAGGCACTATTCAGTAAGGTCAAACCTACAGTTTAAGTGAAGAAGTCAAAGATCATCAGAGTGACTGAATTCTGAATGACTGGTCACTCTCAGGGTGAGGTAATATTTCTGCATGCCTCACAATTTTTCATATATTTTCCAATCTATACACACAGGAGTGTTAAATATTACACTTCAAAAAGTTCATCTCTCAAAGAAAAATCTTTCAACCTAAAGGATCTGTATTCTCCCAGATGTCTTCAAGAGAGAGTTACAAATACATTTTCTTAACTGTAGCAGCATTAATTGCTCTACAAGCACCAATATAAGCATCATCAGAAGAGTTGGAACTAAGGATGCTGGGCTGAAGTGGTTTCTATCATATACAGGGTTTACAGTTCAGTTCAATGACTCACAGCACCCCCACTATACAAATTGTTCCAGCACCCCTGAGTATCATCACAGATAAATCACTCTAAAAGAGATGTGAACAAAATATATTAATGTTCATCAAGGTAGTGAACAGAGTTAAACATTCTATAGCATGAAATAAACTTATCAGGCTTCTTATATGACAATGTTCTGGATGAATTACAAATGTTTATGTGTGATTATTTAGTATTTGTTAAGTAACAATAGCATGCTTGGAACTGTCTCAGATATAGAAGACATCAAATTCTAATCTTAGTTGCATCAGTGTATATTAGAATAGCTCCACTGGCTTCAACTGAGTTAATCTGCATTTATACCAGTATATTTTAGAGTGCTTCTCCTTAGCAGTAAACAGCCTATGTAGACAGACCGCATCACACACACTGGAGGAGTCTGTCTTAGAGCGTTTTTTCCTCTTATTAATAACAGAGTAAGGCATTGTTAACAAGGTCTTTTGGGGTCTCCTGGACATGTCATGTCATGACACCCTAGCAAAAAATGCATCTGAGTGTGACCAACATCTAGCAAAGTCATCTTAATGTTAATAAAAACCAATTACACTACTGTTTAAAAAAACCCCAGTCTTTAGACTTCCTTTACCAAAAGCAATGAATTAGTCAACTGGAGCAAGAAACCAAATCAGTAATGTTGCTACCTCAGTGTGACAGCCCTCACTCAGGGTTGGTTGGCAGGGAAGTGCTGCCTAATGGTCAGGGATTAGGCAGACGATGTTCAGGGAGGTTGCTAGGAGAGCCCAGGCTCTCCCACCTCACCAGGCTCTGACCCAGGGCCCTTTGAGTACTATCAGTGATCTGACATCTGGGGATGCTTATGGTGGCCCTCCCTAAATCACTTCCTACCACCTCCCTGCATTTGTCCCAAGGTCAACGTCTACGGTAAGGCAGCATGAGGGTTGTCTCCTCACCACAAGGCATCTCCTGGTGGCATCATGTAGCGAGGTCGTTCTTGCCATTCGGGCAGCAACTGCCTTCTCCTGTGGCTTGGCCCACCCTCCTAGGCCTGCTCAGTCCAAGAGCTTTCCCCTGCTGGGGTAGTCCAAAGAAGAATAATGGGGATAAATCAAGCCCAGAGTTCATATGAGAGGGAGTGCTTCCATCTCAGGCTGTCTCTTTAGCAGGCCCTGTCTTCCCTCAGGGAAGGACCTTTGGGCAGTTGTTTAAGGAGAGGTTCTGCTTTCCCTGAGCTTGTCTCTCCTGGAGCTGCAAGTAGCAGGTCTGGTCTCTTCCTTGGTCTGCCACCCAGTGAGCTGCTCTCCTGCCTTTTAATTCCTCCTCTAAGTGGTGTATTTGCTATACGTGTGGCAGGATGGGGCTGGCTGAGCCCAGAGTAGTTCCTAACCCCTTGCAGCTCAGCGTGGAGTTTGTACACCCCATTAAAGTCACATACAGTGGATCATGTCCACTTGCTGCGCAGATGCACAAGGAGATTGAGAGAAGGCTCCTAGAGATTGAACATTATTGTGAAAGGCTGGCCACTCTTGCTTAATACTCCTACATAACTGTTACACATCCCTTAAATGGACCTGCTTCCGCACCAAAACCATTTTATCCAAAGATACATCCCTCCATTCTGTTCTATTCCTCAAGGTGCTTCAAACCCAGAAAAGACCTCAAAGTCTCAACCACATGGGTTACTTTTCAGATGGTGTAACACAGCATTATTTCCCAGAAATTGCCTTAATTTTCATAGATCCTCTTTTTAAAACTTGAAGAGGTAGTATTTGGTTAAAAGTCATCAAGATCAGCATAGTCTACAATGGCTGTTAAACATGCTAGCAACACTTTTAAAATCTGGTTTTAAGAAAGCTCCAGTAACATAGTTTAAGCATGGTTTGCCTTCATAATATAGACTAGGAATAAAAAATTTAAAATTGCTTAGCAAATCTGGGTTCTCTTCTAAATAAGCAGAACTCATGTGGAAGCCTTATGGAACAGTACTATAGAATGTAACAGAATATAAATAAACTTCCTATAGTTCTGTCCTATACTATCCTAGAAAATTTAATAGAAAATTATAGTCCTACTATAGAGTCCTAGAGGATGGTTCAAAAACACATAGAAAGGATTTAATTTTCTATTATATTCTATAGGTTTCTGGAGTAATTTAGATAGAATCCCACTAAATGTCCTTAAAATACTTTTGGCTTAATCCCTAATATAATTTAGGGTTTGTCTCGACTAAGAAATTTGATTGAGTTTAGATCAGGCTTAAATAACATGAGAGCTAGGCCTGATCTACACCTTGACCTTTTTCCTAGTGTAGATGCAGGGTATCAGATTTATCTTGATTTGAGCTGCTCATAATCTTAACTAGATTAGAATTTGAAACAAAATCAAAGTAAAGGGGTATCACTTTATATCTATACCTGTAGATGTTCCAGTTTAGATGGGATTTAAATAGGACATGCTAGCTAAGCCTTACCTAAATTTGAACACATTTCCTAGACAAGACAAACCCAAATAGGACTTTTCCATAAGGGAAAAGGTGCAGAAATCGGACACTATTCACAAGAGAATTTATCATGTTGCTCAAAAACAAGCCCCATGGCTGGTAAAAGATTGACATTGACAGACACAGTGAAGCAAGAATGCATTCCTTGAATAAATGCTCAAACTCCTTCAGTTGAGTTTTAAAGAAAATGCAAAAGGTAAATTCTTACTTTAAAAACATAGTTTATCCACAAACACATAAATCTTAGTCCTTTCATCAAAGAAACAAAAGTTAAATAACTAAATACAATTATAAAGACTGTGGACCTCTAAGCTCTATGTGCATTACTACGTCAAGCAAAAACACGATCTGATTGTTACAAACTTCCCACTATCTCCCATGTTTATCATCCTTACTCATCATGTTAGGTCTTAACACAGACTGTAAACTTATCATGGCAGAGACCCTGGACCCAACTCTCCTTTCTTTTGCATGAGTGTATATCAGGATTGACACCACTAAATTAATGACGCTACATAGGCATAAAACTGTTCTAAGTGACTGGAGAATCAATCCCATACCTAGTAAAGCACTGTGCACATTTATATAGTGGTATAAATACCAACAACGACTGAATGGCACGAACCATTCTATTTAATGACACACCATTGGAGATGGTCAAATGTTGCATTTACTTTTCGTCATTTGACCCCTCTTCAAATTCACTTTATGTAAATGAGACATTCCTAACTAAAAATATTTCCCCTAACCTTTATATCTTTTTCATCCTTATCATGAAACCAGAGCAACATCTCTTACATCACTAGGAAACTGAAGAATTATGTTTTCCAGGCCAATATAAATAGATGTTACCATGCAATGGATGCAGAGACCTAAGTAATTAAAGTTACCTTTAAGTGCACCACTGCAACCTTTTATAGTTAGTTTCTAGGCCATTTCACTTGCTAGTTTGGCAAACAATTGCTTCCACTAGAATTTCATTACAAAAATCACAAAAACATTCTAACAAATCCTAAACCAACCTGATACACTGTCATTCTTTATTATGATAGGAAATCTTCAAAAAGTTCAGGAGTACTATCTGGGAAATCAGAACTTTATGTGACAAGATCAGGGAACTGGGAATCAGAACTCCTGGATGTTCTTCTTTGCAGAGATGTGACCAAGCCACAAAGCTGGATCTAGAGGCAAACTTCCTAAAAGTTCATAAGTGTTCAGATCAAGGGATAATAATGCCTATTATGCAGTAAGGCTTAATTACTATCTATAAAACCTTTGAAAATCATCAGATGAAAGGTACTTCAATACATGAATGCAAAATATGTTATTTCCTGTGAAGTGATTCAGGGTCTAATCTAAGTTATATCTAGAGGAAACAAATGGCAGATTTAGACCCATAGCACATTGCAACAGTCTATATTGTGTGCAGTTATGGAATCTTGGGCAATTAGTCAACCATCACAGTTAATTCCATTCACAAAAACATAAAATCAATCTAGGTGCATTATTCCAGATTCATATGTCAAAAGAATGAATGCTGTTCCTTATGCTTCAATATTCAAAACACTAATACTTACAGTCACAACAAAATATATTTTCTTATACTTAATACCAAAAAATATAAGTACATCCTCTGAGTTAATTTCAGCAAGAATCATTCCTTTACATTTTCCCAATATTTTTGCAATTATTTTACATTTTTTCCTCATGTAGCCTTGAGATTTTTTTCCCCACCACATACAAGTTAATCATAAACAACTTGATTTACTCAATAAACAGAGAAACTGTATCTTTAGCCATGTTCTTATATGGGCCCTATCATCGAAGTATAAAATATTCTTCCGTTCTGTACTCAAAAGTACATAGAGGCATGTGACATTAACAAAGAATGTTCAGTGCAACATATATGTAATTTCAAAATTAGTGGTTATTTTTGCTCCTCAAATAAATAGAAGTATTGCCCTTGATAGAAGTATTGGGAATACCATTTCCTATGAAAGTTTAATAGCAATGCTTTGGAAAATGGCATTTATGGTACAAGAAATCTGATTGGACAAGAATTCAACATTCACATCCAATCTACGTATCTTCATTATCCCTCTTAAAAAACATAATTCAATGGGAATTGTGCCAGTGCCAAACTCTAGGATCAGGCATGAAAGGAAATGGAATATTTCATATTAATAATTATTATTATAATAAAACTTTAAAAAATTACATTATCATCCTTTTTTTCTTATTAGATGAGTCGTTCATACTGGATGAGGGAGATGGTTCATACTGAATGATTCATACGAGATTGGGGCTCAGTCCTTCAAGCTTTGGAACAATTCCTGGAGGTGCAGAATGTGCTTAATTCTCACTGAAAGCAATGGCAGTTGAAGATGCTTAGTATGTTGCAGGATCAGGCCCTTGGAACACAAAAAATTCACCCACCTTTGGATTAAAAGATACTTTCATTATATTTGGCTGGAAACCTACATCCTATGTTTGTTTATTTTAGCTCTACCAGTAGTATTCAGTTGGAAAATGCTGTTAAAATGGCTATATCTAGCCAGATTGCAAGAACAAGATATTGTATTGGCATGAAACGTCTCAGGTTTCATAATTTAGTCAATCTACACATTACCAATACAAACAAAGGGCTGCACCTGCCTCTCTTTGGTCGACTTTTTTGACTATCACTGATTCGTGAATATAAATAGTTGTGGGAAAATAAAATTTATAAAACCGGACCTGGGAACAAAAATCTCCTAGAGAACAACAGCTCTGAAAGAATCTAGTGTCACATTCCTTAGAATGTCAGATTAAACTAACATGTGCCAGTCAATATTGGTACACTGTGACCCTTGATGCCTCCTAAGCAAAACTATTAAGTCCAACATTTTCTCCTGTAAGCACTTATCTGTAAGGATGGCTAACATGTCCTCTGAAGCAGATATTGAAACTGATTGGACAATAGGTAGATACCAGACAGGGGCCTGGGGGCCGACCTCTAGAAATAGGGGGAGAAAATCTTAATCTGAAACACAATGCAGCTCTCTTGAAACCCTATCATTTTCACTTCCCATGTGTCTGCTGCCTGACTGTGAATGGATTTGAAAAGGAATGGTTAGTGCTGAAAATTGGATCAGAGCTAACATTCTCTCATTTTTATCAGCAGCTGCCAAAGGTCATCTGACATAATAGCTGATGAATTCAAGCCCAGTGGATTTCATTTGCAATTTTCAATTTACTGAGGCCTCCAAACCCCACAGTGATAAAAGCTTCCCCTATCGTGGCCTGTCACAAACATCAAGAAACCGCACAAACCCACAAGAAAGAAATAGGAGAAAGCTGTGCATCATCACAGTTACAGATAAGGAGAACAGGAAGAAACAGTATCATGTAGAAAGGTGTAGAGCCGCATGTGTGGTTGAGTCTCTAAATGCCAATTGTAATGAAAAGACTATGAGCAGCAATCAAGTAACTTCTACAGAATAACATCATGCTTCCTCCGACCCCCACTCCTCATTTGAAAACTGCCTTCTAATCTCTTGCTTGACATCCTGAAGATATAAGTGAAAATGAAAAAAAAAAAACCCTGTTTATTTAGACGTGGAAAGTATTGTAGAGTTGATATATTTACTGTAGTCTTGATTTACAAATGCATGCTATTAAGAGTCCCATTAGCAGAGAAATGGGATGTCAGCACAAATAAAAAATGCATGTGTTTGTTGACAGAGAGATTGTAGATCTTTACTCCTGATCTACAGGAAGTGCAAATGAACTCCAATACTCAGAGGGAGGATGCCATAAAGTCAGCAAGCCTAACATTTCTCTTGCATACTTGAATTATTCTCGTGAAGCTAACTATTTTTGCAAAATGAACCTTGTGAACAATTTGTATGGGATCATATTCTCAGACATAAACAAGATCAGAATTTTCAGAAGAGAAATAACAAAACAAAACAAAAAACACAAGAAAAAGAACCCAAAACCCATGACTCAAGAAAATTATGCCTCTTAAAAGGCCAAGCAGTCCATCAGCATCTTATCCTACACCTGCCAATAATGGAGCTATGAAAGACAGGAGTCAGCCAGCTAGCCACACTTTCAAATGTGAGTGCTGAAGAAATTAATTTCGGACATTAGCATCTAGATCCCAAAGATGTTGAGTTTATCCAGTGAGAGAGCGATGTATGATGTTACTGTGTGTCCGGTTTGTGACCATAATTTCCAGCTTGTAGGCATGTCCTCTGGTACTAGAGAATAAACTCAAGTATCTTCTCCCAGTAACCCTGACAAGAACCTTCAGAACAAAATCAGATAGCCCCTCTCAATCAGTATCACCTGGGCCATTCTTGGGCTTTAAAATAAAGGTTAACAACCATTCCTCAATGATAGTTTCAATAATGAAACTCCCACGAGTTCTTGTGGTGAGTCTCAGTATATGCACTGCATCTGATGAAGTGGGTTTTAGCCCATGAAAGCTTATACCCAAATAAATGTGTTAGTCTCTAAGGTGCCACAAGTACTCCTCGTTCTTTTTTTAATTAAAAAATCACTGAGTGCAGAAAAGGTAGTTGCAGAGAACACTGAGACTCCCCACCTGTTCTTGAAATGATTCAATTAGTGTATTACTCTTTTAAAAAGTTATGGCAAGAAGAAAAGGGTTAATTCTTATTGCAGCATTCTCTGTTGCTTACCACTAGACAAATCAGTCATTTTTCTATATCAGGGGTAGGCAACCTATGGCACGGGTGCCGAAGGCGGCACGTGAGCTGTTTTTCAGTGGCACTCACACTGCCTGGGTCTTGGCCACCGGCCTGGGGGGCTCTGCATTTTAATTTAATTTTAAATGAAGTTTCTTAAACATTTTAAAAACCTTATTTATTTTACATACAACAATAGCTTAGTTATATATTATAGACTTATAGAAAGAGACCTTCTAAAAACGTTAACATGTATTACTGGCACGCAAAACCTTAAATCAGAGTGAATAAATGAAGACTCAGCACACCACTTCTGAAAGGTTGCCAACCCCTGTTCTATATTGTGGCAGGTACTCGACATAATATTTTAATGTTTTAATGATATCTACCTTATAGTGTTTCTTCCCTTCTCTGTGTCTGCTAACAGAAGATTCTTGACCATTGCAGGAAGCTTGGTTTTAAGGTAGAAAGGGAGAGGATGCTGTGGCAGGCAAGTCAGCTGTATCCATAGAGTGCATATAAAAAGAGAAAATAGATACTTGTTGCCTGGATAATCTCCCTATATTCCTGGTGGATTTTGTTGAGTCAGTACCAGCCAGATGTTAGGGTAGCACTGTACTAATCCATCCTATGGAATGCCAGGAAAAAGTCAACTCTTCAGCTTATAGGGTCAAATGGAAGAGATTTTCAAAATATTACACTGTTTACAGAGAAAGTAAAGGATTGGTGGCTCCAACCTATAATGTTTAGAACCAGAACAAAACTAACCTGAAGCTCAGATCCAAGGTTGTGGTTCAGTCCTATATCTGGTAGGAACTATTGTATTACCTGAAGGAGATTCTTTTGCAAATTACTTAACCAGTTGTAAGCATAGATCCAATATGCACATTGTTTAGCTCAAGGTTCATGTGTTATCCGCAGAGCCATAATGTTACCCATTAGCCATCCTGTGTTCATCTCAAAGAGCTCTAAGATATATCTACTCTTAAATCTTCATCCCAGGTTTATGCAGTGTTATGAGCTACTGCTACTTTTGTATCTACTATGAATATTTATTATTACTATTATTTCTTTTGCAACACCTAGAAGTGTGGTAGGCCCTTTACTGAACATATAGTACATGTGATCCCAGATCCAAGGAGCTTACAGTGTAAATAAAGATATGCCATTACAAAATAGACACAAGGAAAATAAAGGGAGAAGGGATGGTGAAATGAGGACAACAATGACAAAAGGATTGTATGGTTGCCTAGAGATGAATGGGTTTTTACATGGTGAGGGTTGGTTTATTTATTTTTTTAAAATCTATCTATCTGAGGGTTTCATACTGACACCCATCACTTCAATATCTGAAAAAAAACTGCTCAGTATTTGAGCACCCTCTAAAATCAATAACAATAATAAAATCAATAACAATTGCAAAAAGCCTAATTGATTTTGTAGAGTTTCCGTAGCTCTTGTTTTTTGTACTTGTGGTGTATTTTTAGTTAATGTTCTAATTATATTGAGAAAATGTAAGGGTTTTAAGTTTGGTTTTTCTTTTAGGTGGGAAATCAGTGTTGAAGGAGGGAAGAGGATGGTGGAAACTTGCCAGCAAGTTAAAGAAGTATGGGCTGGATGAATGGACTATAAGGTGAATAAAAAGCTGGCTAGATTGTCGGGCTCAATGGGTAGCAATCAGTGGCTCCATGTATCAAGTGGAGTGCCCCAACGGTCGGTCCTGGGGCCGGTTTTGTTCAGTATCTTTATTAATGATGTGGTGGATGGCATGGACTGCATCCCCAGCAAGTTTGCAGATGACACTAAACTGGGTGGAGTAGTAGATACGCTGGAGGGTAAGGATAGGATACAGGGGGACCTAAACAAATTAGAGGATTGGGCCAAAAGAAATCTGATGAGGTTCAGCAATGACAAGTGCAGACTCCTGCACTTAGAATGAAAGAATCCCATGCACTGCTATAGACGAGGGACCGGATGGCTAGGCAGCAGTTCTGCAGAAAAGGACCTAGAGGTTATAGTGGATGAGAAGCTGGATATGAGTCAACAGTGTGCCCTTGTTGCCAAGAAGTCTAACAGCATTCTGGGTTGTATAAGTAGAGGCATTGCCGGCAGATCAAGGGACGTGATCATTCCCCTCTATTCGGCATTGGTGAGTCCTAATCTGGAGCACTGTGTCCAGTTTTGGGTCCCACACTACAAGAAGGATGTGGAAAAATTGGAAAGAGTCCAGAGGAGGGCAACAACAATGATTAGGGGGCCGGAGCACATGACTTATGAGGAGAGGCTGAGGGAACTGGAATTGTTTAGTCTGCAGAAGAGAAGAATGAGGGAGGATTTGATAGCTGCTTTCAACTACCTGAAAGGGAGTTCCAAAGAGGATGGATCTAGACTGTTCTCAGTGGTACCAGATGACAGAACAAGGAGTAATGGTCTGAAGTTGCAGTGGAGGTTTAGGTTGGATATTAGGAAAAACTTTTTCACTAGGAGGATGGTGAAGCACTGGAATGGGTTACCTAGGGAGGTGGTGGAATCTCTTTCCTTAGAGGTTTTTAAGGTTAGACTTGACAAAGCCTTGGCTGGGATGATTTAGTTGGGGACTGGTCCTGCTTTGGGCAGGGGGTTGGACTAGATGATCTCCTGAGGTCCCTTCCAACCCTGATGTTCTAGGATTCTATGAAATGGAGAAGAAACAATGAGTCTTCTTTTGCAGATGATCATGAAGGTTCCTCTGCAACTGTCAGTTTGTGTGGCTGTCCAAATCTTGATGTTAGTGTGTAACAACCATCAGTGCTAGATCAGATCATATGCTCACTTAGAAAGATGTAAGAGGGAAGGGTTACTTGTGAGTTCACAAGTAATGGTGAAATTGGAGATAAATGCGGGTAAAAGGCATGGCCTTTAAACTACCTCGGGAAATCTTAAAGATCATGGAGCATCCCTGTCATGTTAAGGCAGGAGCACTGAAAGATCACCTGTACACACAGTTCTTTGTTGCCACTCTGGGAATACAGCTCCATTTGGTCTATGATCTTGAGGATGAAATTTTGGCCTGGGAATCCAAGATACATCCCCACCTTCTTACACATCACATCTTAATTTGGCTCGGTCTCCATTCAAATGACTGTGTGTGGGGGAGGGGGAGTGAGTGGACATAGCTGGAAAAAGTATGTAGCTACAGTTGGTTCAGAGACTATGTGAATTCATATATACGATAGCGACGATTTTGTTCTTGTAACTTTCCCACAAGGGCCACTGTGCACGGAAAGAGCTTTTTATTTTATATTGACTTGTTATTTGTTTTCTTCTATGTACTCTCCAGCCAGATTATCCCAGATTTTCAGGAAAAAAGTCCCTAGGCGAAATCTCCAGGTACCCCAATTTATAGCATGAGACTGGCAATCATAACCCTACTAGGGAGAAGCATAATACACTTTCATGCTGCAAATGCCTTTTCTTTATGGGATTTGTCTTACCTGGTGCCAGAAGAGATATTAATACCAGTGCCAACATCTTTATTAGGTTCTGTGGTGCCAGCAGGAAAAGAGAATTTTGTGATACAACCACCCCCTATTATTGCTGACTCAAGGTGGCCTATACTAAATTATTTTCTTCTGGGTGCAAGAATGAAATGCTTCCTGATGTCTGTTTAATTAGTAATTTCCAATATTTTGAGAAGTAGTACAGTCTAAGCACATGAGATTCAGTAACTCCTGGGTTATAATCTTGGCTCTGTCATTGGCAACATGTATGACATTGGTGAAGTCACTTAACTTCTATGTTTCAATTTTCCCTTCAGCAAAATGTAAATGACAAAACACCTACAAAGCTAATGTGAGAGTTCCTGTTTGAATAGTGTTTTGAAGATATTAAGCAATAAATGCCAAGAATTCTCAGCATTCATTCATCAGCAATTTGTATTCATCTTATCAAAAGTGTCTCCTGGGTCCTCCCTCCTCCTGGAATCATACACACTTCATGTTCCAAGAAAGCTTTACCTTTCCTTTGTGAGGAGGGCATAGCTAGAAAGAAGAGGGTAATTCGTATAGAAAAGAATGGTATAGGGCAGGGGTTGGCAACGTTACAGAAGTGGTGTGCCGAATCTTCATTTATTCACTCTAATTTACGGTTTCGCATGCCAGTAATACATTTTAACATTTTTAGATGGTCTCTTTCTATAAGTCTATAATATATAACTAAACTGTTGTTGTATGTAAGTAAATAAGGTTTTAAAAATGTTTAAAAAGCTTCACCTAAAATTAAATTAAAATGCAGAGCGCCCTAGGCCAGTGGCCAGGACCCAGGCAGTATGAGTGCCATTGAAAATCAACTCGCGTGCCGCCTTTGGAGCCCACGCCATAGGTTGCCTGCCCCTGGTATAGGGTATGTAGTCTCAGCTACTGAATTTTAGAGAAAATACAGAAAACTCTATTGCACACAATGATAGAGAGATAAGACAGTGAGGAAGATGACAGAGAAAATAAGACTTTATTCAATATCTCCAAGTTCTCATGGATCATTTTTGGCAAGCCTCTTATTTCAAAGGAAAAGATCCAGAAATATTTGATATTGCAAAGTCAGAGGTGACTTCCACAGTACCGTTTTCAAATAAGTAATCAATTACTGAAAAAATGCTTATAAAATTACTAGAAGCCTCAATATGTCCTACATAAAGGCTAACAATCCAAACACACAAAATGAAAACTGATAAATTAAAATGTACTTTTCATATTTAGCCACTGTGTTATGTCCATGAGCTACAGCTGAGCTGATTAGAACATTTACTGACATTAAAACAATGTAGATTAATACATAGCTGAAGTGTTATTAGTCTAGCATAACTGAACACATTACTCAACAATATAACTTCAGTCTATTTATAGTAATTCTATTTGTATTAAAAAGATCATGTTTAAAATTATATGATTTAATACACTCTTACATCAATCTTTTCATTTTAACTAGCAAGTTATTATTCCAAAGCATTTCCCATCCATTCTAAATAAATCTATAGGAAGTTTGGGGCTATAATTTGCTTAAACTCTGCTTCTCTTTAAATGCATGTTAAATTTTATTTATGAATAGTAATCTTTTAATATTACACAGCCTGTGGTGTCATTTTTCTTTAGCTATCATCATCTGAAGATCTTTACAGAAAACAATATTGCCTTCACATGTGTTTGGAGAGAAGCATCAGTTTTGTCCACATCATTAAATACACAGAAACTTAATGAAAGGGTCCAATCCAGAAAGATGCAGAGTGCCTTCAGTTCCCAAATAAAGACACTCGGCACCTTCTAGGATCAGGCCCTGAGCACTTACAAACATGCTGTAGGATACCTCGGTGATCTTCCAAGATTAAAAATGGAAAGAAGAGAGGAGTTTTCTTCCCCTGATTCAGTTATAAGTGTCTGATTCTGCATAGTGTTGAACACACTGATTATCCTAAAATCAAAGGCAGCTGAGTGTGCTCAACACTGTCCACAACTGGGCCCTAAGAGAGCAGCAAAGATGCATGTAAGTGTGAGTACGAAGTGGACAGCTGTCAGTCTAAACAATAAGTCTAAACTCTGAGATAGAGTTACATTGATCATGCATTGTAAAGAAAAGTCTCCATAACCAGTGAACATTTACTGCAATAACACAGCTATCAACTTTAAGGTATTACCGTGTACTATCTGGAGGTGTTGCAGTAGATAGGGTATTGGCCTTTCAAGCCAGAGCTCCTGTTTCAACCCTCATTTCTAAAACTCCACTGAAAAAATGTGGTTAGTCGTGCCAACTTAATCCTTAGATGATAGTATCATCTAAAATGTACATAAAATAGTCTGCTGCAATTCAGAGATTCATTTCAGGAGGGGCCCAAGATAATGAAAACAATCAGTTACTCCTCACCCTCAGAAAACAGGATGACATGATAAAGCTTGCACTACAGCAGCCTTTACTATACTTTGATCATTTACATTTCAGTATGAATTTATTCACAAAAAGTTAAGAAAGAACATATAGTTTGTACCACATCTTTATTCCTGGAGAGAAACGTAACTGTAGCTTCTTCCATTATCAACACTTCATATGGATCATTTAATTACACCAATGTTACATATGTACATAAAATGTATGTGTATCAGTCAAGTGATTAACTAGATAGCATTGTTAAATAGCCTCATTTAGGGAATAATTCTGATCAAAGAGTAATCCAAATCTGTTTCTTCATGTCCAAGGAAAATATTAATTTGATCATTGAGATTAAATTTAAAATATAAATACATTACAAAGCTTATTTTCTGGTCATGGAGGGGGTTCTCTATTTGTGCTTTATAACACTTTTGAGTTGCTTTATCTATGGTGAGCCTCTACTAAACATAAACCAAAATATTCCACAAGGGTATTACCAAATACTTTGTAGAATAGTTGAATATATTAAATATCTATTCATCTGTTGCTATAAAAGAGAGTTTAGCATCATAATTAGAAGAGGGTATATTGCATTATAACCAGAACTACAACTGACACATTGTAATGCATTGAGAAACAAATCTGGGACTTTCATTCTACTTTGCTGTCTGCATTTCACCATGTCAGAGTTCACTAAATGTGGATTACAAAGCTTATTAAGCCACAAATACTTCAATAGCTGGAGCCATCTTTGAAAAGTGCAGAGCTCCCTTTTTACATTTATTTTTGGCTATTTTTTTAAAAATGGCACAAGAAAAAAAAATAATAGAAGAGCAACTCAAAATGCAGAGCCCATTCCTAAGTTAAAGTCTGAAGGCCAGATCTCAGTTAAATTGGACTAACTTCACCATATAAGTAATACCAGCATAAATCTAATGGAGCTACTTGTATTTATGTCATCATAAAAATAATAATACCACCTATCTCTTTCATAATGTTTTTCATCTGAGCATTTTGGAAAGTATGTAAGTATCCTTATCCCCATTTTACAGATGAGGAAACTAAGACACGGAGAGAAGTCAAGGCTGGAACAGAATCCAGATGTCCTGAGTTGCAGCCCAGTATTCTGTTCAGTAGGCAACATTGTCTGCTTTTAAATGAGATCAGAATCTTGTCCATAAAATTTTTACAATAATAAACTCAATCCTGCAGTGCTTCTACAAGTAAAACTGCTCTCAATTTCAGAAGTTTTGCTGAAACAGGAACTGCTGGATCATGAGTCTGACTTCAATCTGTAAAAGCAGAGCAGTAGAAAACCCATATACTCTTAGTTTAAAAATCCTAGTGACCATCTGCTGAAAAATGAAATAATGAGAGAACTCTGTACACTCAGAAAACAATGTACACTGAAACTTAACCTACCCGAAACCACTTCAAAATCTCTTGTTTCTCCTCCTCACTGCCAAGTACAGCATGAGTTTCCTCACGATCACTTTCTAAGAAAATAGCAGTCTCCATCCTCTAATACCTTATATAGGGTTATAACCTCATTGGGAACAGTTCACATGCCTCTGAGGGAAATGATCAGCCCCCTGAAGTTTTCCTTTTACTGGCCCTTGTGTGTCCAGGTACCACAATTCATATGATGAAGTAATGTGGAGAGTTGGTTTTGTTTCTTCAGAGAGACCTGCAATTATTTGGCACATAGCGAAAAAAGGATATGGTTTTAATTGCAAATATAGACAGGTTGAATGTGCAGGTTCTTTCTCTCTCTCTT